>LR738710.1:429709419-429911694 GCA_902687465.1 Secale cereale | reverse complement strand
CCCCCCCCCCCCCCCGACGCGGCCCAGGGGGGGGCGCCCATAGGGCGCCTGGTCACCCCCTGGCCCCCCTCTGGCCCCACTTCTGGTATGTTGTTTCTTCGGGTGCGTGGATTTTTCGTGATTTTTCGTGGATTTTTCTGAGATGCTTAAAAATCCGTTTTCCTGCACACAAATAAACCATACAGGCAGCTCTGTTGAAAACAGCGTCAGTCCGGGTTAGTTTAGTCCAAATCATGCAAGAATGAGGTCAAAACAATATCAAAAGTGTTTGTAAAAGTAGATACGTTTGTGACGTATCAACTCCCCCAAGCTTAGCATATTGCTTGTCCTCAAGCAATTCAGTTCAACGAACTGAACGCGACAAAGAAAACTTTGACAAACTCTTTTGCTTCATTAGATGTATATAAGCACGTACTACGAAAAGAGTCTAGCCAGTATTGAAACAGTACTTATGAGAACAATGAAGGAGCAATCCTTCTTTCAAGTGACCAGTCACAAATAATCAAGAGTAAACAATATATTATTGAAAATCAAGACAAGATCACATTGCACATAGCTTGAGCATACTAAGGTGGTATCTCGCTAGCCTCCATGAGTGAAGCAAAACATAAATGCAGAGACTCCTCCAGAGTTTTAAAGGAGACTAGAACTAAGAATTTCAGAATAAATCATATCACAAGTATGCAGAAGACAATGTAATACTTTGGGACAATGCACATTACACTCAGAATGACAATTATGCTCTCCTAGTCAGTGCTTTGAAGAAAGAAGATGAGACTCTCGAACCGTGGCTTTTATTGGCAAAGTCGAAAACCCGTGATCGGAAACAAAAGCTAAACATGTAACAGAGCTCTTGGTTTTAGAAACAGAAGTAAATATGTTTTTGAGAGGTGCATATTTCGTCAACGAATGCTAGCAGATAACTCAATCACTTTTTAAGCTAGACAAGTCTCGAGGAACGGCTCCCGCATGAGGACGATCACATCCTCTTAATCTCCTTTGTTTATCACTGCCAAAGTTTTCTGATTTCTCATGAACAAAGCGTGAAGGAGGGTTTGTTTGTTATATTATCTTTTCGAGCCGGGAGCACTCAATGCCAGTTCCTTTTCATATTAGGGGTTCGCACATTATGCATGCAATCCAGGGGTGAAACTTGTCCAACTTACAGAGATCATGAATTAACTACTACTTCCTCATGAGCTAAAACATAGGCACAAAAGAGAAATGCTTTTGATTAATTTCGAGATGGTACATGAAAGTCTTCGTTAGGGATGGCAGGTAAATACCATGTATAGGAAGGTATAGTGGACTCATATGGCATAACAGGTTTAAAGGTTTTGGATGCACAAGCAGTCATTCCGCTTAGTACGGGTGGAGGTTTAGCAAAAGACTGGGAAGCGACCAACTAGAGAGCAATAACGGTCATAATCATGCAGAGCGACAAAGCAACATTGAATCGGGCATGAAAGTGATATAACTATTCTAAAACTCAAAGATCGTCAAGGCAAAGTAGACTTTTTAGTCTTAAGCATGTGTAAGCATGTGCCAAGTCAATCCAAAAATTCTCTAAAGGGAAATACCACCATAGTATGCCAGACTAGGAACAATGCAATGCATGTAGATCATTTCAATAACACATTATATACTCTAATTATTCGAGACTAGCCGCAAGGAAAGCATGAACCACTGGAAGAGCATTGTAAACATAGCACTATGTCGCTACAAGCTGGTCTCTAGATCATAAGTACAGGCATATGTACAAAAGTAGAAACAATAAGAGTTCATACCGGTCTTCCTTGTTGCTTCCTTTCAGTCGATCTTCATCATTACTGCTTGTCACTTGCACGATCGAACGTAGGAAATATAATCAAATGCCATCACGGACTCGAGCTGATCTCTGAAAACAAAGCAAACTAAAGAGAGAAAGGAAATCTTTTTGGGTTTTTTAAAGGTTGAATAAAAAGCAAAAGAAAGAGAAAATATTTTTGTTGTTTTTGCAAATAGAGGAATAAAGAAGAACGGGTAAGAACTTCGAAAAGATCAAAGTGAATAAAATGGATAATACAATGGAAAAGTGAGAAGGGCACGTACTCCCCCAAGCTTAGGCTTTTGGCCTAAGTTGGTAGCAGCTACTGCCCCCAGGAGCCTCCTGCTCCAGGGGTATGGTGGTGAGACCAAGGGTCGTAGAAGGATGATGGCGCGTACACCGAACTCCTCGGAGTCTCCCACGAGGAAGGTTCCGAGCGCCAAACAGAGGAAGACCCTTCACCAAACTCGATGGCGGTCTCCTCCTGAAAATGTGGTATCTCACCGTGCTTCTCCTCGTCGGGCACAACCCCCTCCATGGGGCTATGGAACTGATGCTGGACCATGAACTCATCGAACTGGACAACATCAAAGGACCATTCGTTCCTGCGAGAATAATCAAACAAAAGAGGTGCAGGTAGACGGATCTCGCGTTCCGCGGTAGTTCCGAAGCGCAAGATATAAATAAGGTAATCAAGCTCAGACCCCATGGTAACAAACTTATGTCTTTTCATAGCAGCAAGATCAAAGTTTAAATAAGTAAAAGGAGTATCATCAGGGTGTGGGGTGCCTCCAAGATGCTCTAAGATAAGCGTGGCATAAATCCCCCCATATAAGTCCCCCTTGTTACCGTTCATAGCAAGGCGTCGAGCAATTAAGGTACCAATATTATAATCGGGCCTCCCTGATAGGGCTGCTGCCAGGATAGCAATATCCGGAGCAGAAATGTTGCTCGTGTTGTCACGAGCTAATACCCCTCTAGCAATATAATATGCAAAATACCTGAGGTGAGGAAACAAGATACTGGAGATCTTCGACCGATGAATATCCCTCGTACCCATGCTGTAGAGAGAGTTGATGATGGTTTTCAGCTAGGAGGGCTGAGTGGCCATCCTTGCCGTCCTCCCAACGTTTGACACACCGATTACTTCACAAAAATTTCCCAAAGTCATGGTGATAAGATCATTATAAAGTTTAAACTCAATAGCACCTGATTCAGGATTATATCTAAAACTGTTAATGAAAATGGAGGTGAGTTTCTGATACTGAGTAACACGGCTCGTGACGAGTCGTGTCAAACCTGCATTAGCACAAAGATTATAAAACTCATCCTTGATTCCCGCGGCTTCCATGAATTCATCACATGGATATGTCATCGCACGTGCTGGACTTGTGTCTTCCAACAACTCCATGGGCACATGATCCTCATTATAGCTCACCCTAGCAGTCGATGGTGAAGCTGCGGCTCTGGTGACTCGATCGGAGTGTGCGGGCCTCCTCTTCTCAAGCCATCCTTTTGCCCTTCCTAATAAACTCATTTCTGAAATTTTTTACAATTCACAAAAACGAGGATTAAAACAAAGTGAGCTAAGGCAAACTACTCAACTCACTTGCCCAAGGCATAAACTTGCATCAAAACTTGGAAAACAACCTTCTACACATGCATGCAAGCTCATCTCTACAGCACCAAGAGCTACTAAATACTCACAAATGAGGCCACCAATCAAAAATCTAATTGGAGGGGTGGAGGAGTCACATACCAGGGAGTATTTGCTCAAAATTTCAGCTCAAATGATGGGCTGTAGAGGGAGATCGAAGAATCGCCCCCAAGAACAGCAAGAACAAGAAGAACACGACCAGAACTCGGGTTTCTGGAAAAAGGGAGAGAGAGAGAGAGGAGGAAGAGGTACCTGGAGGGGGGCCTTGTGGGCCCCAGGCGCCCTGTGGGCGCGGCCAGGGGCTGGGCCACGCCAGCTGGCCGCCTGGGCCACTGGTAGCCCCCCTGGCTGGCCCCAGGACTTTTCGGGTCTCTCCTGTTGTGGAAATTTTTCTGAAATTTTTCTGAAAACTTCACTGTTGAAATTTTTTCGAAGTTCAAAAAGGTGCGAAACTCTCTGAAAACTTGAAGTAGTTAGTAGTATTGTGAAGTTTCAAAAACATAGATACTTGGTACAGCAAGTATGACAACACTAAAAGAAATAAATACATAGAAAGCTCAACTTTTTATCCGTATATAACATGTTCACTAGTAAGGTTGATCAAGTCTTACCAACAAACAAGCGGTATATAGAACAAAAAGTCTCACCTCCTACGAAGTAATCACTAAACTTTTACCTTGATGGACATTGTCCCTACCATGATAGTTTTGTATTTGTGAGGCACATGTAGTGGACAATCCCATTCTCCAATTTTCACGGTCTCGATATTCTCTATAGAGTTGAGGGCATGCCTCCTGTCGGTCTTCTTCGGAAAATATACCGTGTGTTCTTTATCATTCACATGAAAGGTAACCTTCCCTTTGTTGCAATCAATAATAGCACCTGCGGTGTTAAGGAAAGGTCTACCCAGAATAATGGACATGCTCCCATCCTCGGGCATGTCAAGCACAACAAAATCAGTAATAATTAAACAATTAGCAACTTCAACTGGAACATCCTCACAAATACCTATCGGAACAGCGGTTGACTTGTCAGCCATCTGAAGGGAGATATCTGTAGGAATTAGTTTCTCTAAACAAAGCCTCTCGTAAAGAGAGAGAGGCATAACACTCACCCCCGCTCCAAGATCACATAAAGCAGTTTTGACATAATTATTCTTTATGGAGCAAGGGATGGTGGGTATACCTGGATCACCGAGCTTCTCAGGAATCTTTCCACTGAAAGAATAGTTACCAAGCATAGTAGATATTGCATCATTAGGAACTTTTCTTTTGTTAGTGACAATATCTTTCATATATTTTGAATACGGAAGTAACTTAATAGCATCAGTCAAAGGGATTTGAAGAAAAAGAGGTTTAATCCATTCACAAAACTTATTATAATGCTCTTCTTCTTTAGATTTGATGGACTTACCTGGAAAGGGCATGGGTTTCTGTACCCATGGTTCTTTCTCCTTCCCATGTTTTCTTGCGATGAAGTCTTCTCTAGTGTACCTCTTACGTTTGTCAGGTGCTTCTTCTTCTCGAACTTCAGGTGGATCATTCTTCTCATTATTATTACCTTCAGGTTCAGCACCGTCTTCAGTCTCAGCATCGGAGATAGATACACTGTTGGGATCAATAGCTGGCTCTTCATCTGCAATAGGATCATTAGAATTGTCAGTCTCTTTATGTTTCTTTTTCTTATTTGGAGAGACAACAATTTCCTCTTCCTGCATTTGAGAATCTTGCTCGATTCTCTTCGGGTGTCCCTCTGGATAAAGAGGATCTTGAGTACTAGTTCCTCCTCGGGTTTTAATCCCAAAAGCCTGCAATTTATCTTGTCTGGCATTGTTAGCAAGCAAATCTCTTTGCACATTAGAAATTTGATCAAGCTGAGTTTGAACCATATGAAAATGCTTCACAAGACACTGAACATCATTAACTGTTCTATCTAAAACACCAAGCAACTTTTTGATAGCAAGGGAATTATCATGCAACTGACTTTCTATCCTCTCATTAAAATGATTATGTTTCATAATAAAATTATCAAACTCATCTAAACATTGATCAGGAGGCTTACCATGAGGGATGTCACTTTCGTTGAAATCTAAAAGAGAGTGTACCTCTACCATAGGAGGGTGAGTGGTAGGCTCACACAGCTTCTCAATAGGGGGTAGATTCTTCACGTCTTCAGCTTTAATACCTTTCTCTTTGATAGACTTCTTTGCTTCTCGCATATCCTCGGGGCTTAGAACAAACATGCCCCTCTTCTTTGTTGGTGGACGTGGTTCAGGGACGGACCAATCTTCATGGTTCTTGGCAATTCTGCCCATTAGATCTTCCGCATCGTCTGGTGTTCTTTTCCTGAAAACACAACCAGCACAACTGTCCAAATAGGACCTAGATTCATCAGTTAAACCAGCATAGAATATATCAATTAATTCATTCTTAGGAACTCCATGTCCTGGTCTAGCCTGGATCAAACTGCAGTACCTCCCCCAAGCTTTAGGGAGGGACTCATCCTGCAACTGTTTAAAGTTATAAATTCTTTGTAAAGCAGCATGTTGCATATGAGCAGGAAAGTACTTATCAACAAAAGAGTGAGCTAAGTCCTGAGGACTCTTAATAGAACCGCATGGGAGTGAATCATACCATGCTTTAGCACCTTCCTTCAAGGAGAAAGGAAGAAGCTTGGTCACATAAAAGTAGCGTATCTTCTCATCTGTGGTAAACAGGCTACCTAGCTCACCAAGTTTAGTTAGGTGTGCAATAGCATCGTCATTTTCTCTGCCATAAAAGGGGTCAGCTTCAACCATAGGTATAAGTGAAAGATCAACAGAGAAATCAAAATCAGGATCATCAATGCATATAGGAGATGTAGCAAACTCAGGATTAGGAACGGTTTTGTTTTTCAAAGAGTGTTTTTCAAATATTTTCTTAATAGTTTCAGGGTCAGAGCCGGCAAACTCTATCAGTTCCTTGCATAAATCTTCATCAAGTATATAGTAATTATCATCAAGGAGCCTCTCCTGGAGTTTACTCAATTCAGGAAAATCATAAGTTTCACCAATAGGGTAGCGAGTAACAGGAAGTTCAATTCCATATTTTTCAGCAGCAGTAGTAATTTGTTTCTCAAGAGCATAACCAAGGGAACTAATATCATCATCAAAAGTAGTAGAAGCATCATCAAGTGCATCAGACATAGTAACAGATTCAGTAGGAGCATCATGTGGTGGTGGTGAGGTAAACTTACTCATAACAGAAGGTGAATCAAGTGTAGCACTAGTGCTCAGAGCAGTACCTCTTCTTGTAGTGGATCGTAAGATCGGAACCTTGGGGTCACCTTTCTTACCCATAGTGAATAAAGTGCAGCAGGTAGGATATCTCAAGTAGACTTGTAAATATTGCTATGCTCCCCGGCAACGGCGCCAGAAAATGGTACTTGATAACCCTCAACCGTAAGGGATCAAGATAGTCTTCGCGGGTAAGAATAACCCAATTTATTGATTCGACACACGGGGAGCCAAAGAGTATTTATAAGCTTTAACAGTTGAGTTTTCAATTCAACCGCACCTGAAATATACTAACTTGCAACAAAAGATAAGCGGTAACAGTGATATGATAGTGATGATAGTAATAGTAAAAGTAAATAGCAAAAGTAAATAGCAGTAGTAAATGGAAAAGGTGGCAACTAGTGACAAGCAAGGTTTAAAATACTGTAGGCTAGGGAGATGGATGGTTGGGCGTTGCATGGATGAGATAGTTTCTAACTTGGGGCACGGCACACGGAAAAGTAATGATCATCTAGGCAAATATCAAACATTAGGCATGTATCCCGTAGGTAGTTGTACGTGCTTGCAATAAGAACTTGCACAACATTTTTTGTCCTACCATCCCGCTACGAACGGGGCCAAAAGGAACTAATGGATATTAAGGTGCTCCTGTCAAAGAGCACCGGAACAAAGCAATGAACTCAATGGATACATGCAATCCTCAAACTACGGACCATCCCCTTTGGTGTCCCAAGCTGTCACCTTTGGGATCGCCGGTTCCGAACCGTAACAGGTGCATACAACTCATAGATAGGATCAAGAACACAAATATATTCATGCAAACACATAAGGTTCAGATCTAAAATCATGGCACTCGGGCCCTAGTGTCAAGCATTAAGAATAACATGTTGTAGCAAAGATGATAAACACCATACTAGATGATAGGCAACATGCCCCCAACAATCTGACGAACTATTACATGATCTAACTCATCCAATCCCTACCATCCCCTTCGCCTACAGCAAGGGAATTACTCACACATGAAGGGGAAAGTCATGGAGGGATGATGGAGTGGTGATGATGATGACGATGGCGATGATCTCCCCTCTCCGGAGGCCAAATCAGCCCCCAGATTAGCCCTCCCGAAGAAGAACAGAGGGTGGCGGCGGCTCCGCGACGAGAAACAGCGAAAGGACTCCCGATCTGGGGTTTCTGCCTCGGAGGAAAAAATACGGGCTAAAGTAGGGCACCAGGGGGTCTGGGCCCCACCCAGGCGCCCCCCCGGCGCGGCCCAGGGGGGCGCGCCCACAGGGCGCCTGGGCACCCCCTGGCCCCCCTCTGGCCCCACTTCTGGTATGTTGTTTCTTCGGGTGCGTGGATTTTTCGTGATTTTTCGTGGATTTTTCTGAGATGCTTAAAAATCCGTTTCCTGCACACAAATAAACCATACAGGCAGCTCTGCTGAAAACAGCGTCAGCCCGGGTTAGTTTAGTCCAAATCATGCGAGAATGAGGTCAAAACAATATCAAAAGTGTTTGGAAAAGTATATACGTTTGAGACGTATCAATGACAGCAGGCGCCGCGGCAAGACCCTTGCCGTTCCCCCAGCAAGGCCCTTGCCGAAGACACCCGCAGGGCCACCATCAGGCACACGCGAGCTAAGCTTCCACCGCCCCATGTAGCTGCCGACCCAACCAGCTGGGCAGGCACCTACGTGGCGACATGCAGATCTTCATGGAGACCCACCATTGCGCCACCTCAGCTGCCTGCCTGCCTACATGGCATCTCAGGCATCGCTGGCCAGGGCGCGTGTCGACACAAGAAGGAGCGGCGACGGACAAGATGGATGTCTCCCCCGTCCCCGATAAAGCAAGGACACCTAAGCTAGGCGCATTAAATGCGCCTTGTCATGCAATGTGAGGGATAACCTCGCGTCACTGTACCCTTTCCACCTCCTGTGTGCCACTGTGGCGACCCCTTTTTCCATATAAAAGGAGGCCCGAGGCGACCAGGAGGAGGATTCGGCTTTTTGGAGCTCCTCATGCCCCGTAGCTAGCTGAAGAAGACAACCATATAATCCACCAAAGTAGGAGTAGGGTTTTACGCATCCTCGCGGCCTGAACCTGGGTAAAGGAATCGTGTTCTATCTGTTTGATCCGCTCTTCTCTCAACCCCGCGCCCCGCAACCGTAGTAGGGATTCTTGTGATCCCATAGGTGTCGTTTCCAATACACCGACACCTGTAAACCGACCTTGTTTCCGCTATATATTCAGGAGCCGATGCTTTTTAGGGTTCCCATCCCACAAATCCTGAACCCTCCTCTGCCGTGAATCTCCCCATCCGGCAAAAAATCATCTCCCCTTCGATAGCCATTTCTAGCGCCTCCGGCCACCGGATCTCTCCGGCAATGTCGATCGCGGGTGCAGGGCGTGGTGGCGGCGACGGTTTCGTTTGTATCCGCCTATTAAGCAATCGGTTAGCGTCTCTCTAGTGTTGTGCAACAAGAGCATTTTCCGTGAATTCCACATTTTCGCTCATCCTTGGTTGCACAACCACATTTATCTATCCGTGTGTCTGTTCCGTGTGCTACCCATTGCTTCTGATCTACTTGTTGCATGAGCAAATTGTGAATCATTTTCAACATCATTGAGTCTCTTTGACAATTGCATTGAATTTGTGCCAACATCCTAACCAAGCTCCTCTCATAGCTTTACTTGTGTAGTTGTGAGAATCGACAAGAAGTGGCACCAATAGTACTATTTCCGGGTTACATTATTGAGTGATCATTGATCCATTTTCAACTTCGGTCAAGGTACATTTGGTATTGTCTTCTCCTTTCTCCCACTCACATTCTTGCTTGTAATGATGGATAGTCCAAGTACATCTACGAACCCGTTCTTTGATGATCCTCAAGAATCGAACAACTACGTCACCAAACTACATCTCTTCGGTGTCCAACAAGCTCTACATCAAGAGAGTGAAGCTATGCAAGAGCGTATTGAAAAAGTCACCGCCGACGCGCGACAATTTGAAGCACGCACACGAGAGCAATTCGACATCATCAACACCAACATGTCTACTCAATTCGACGAGCTATGGAGTTTGATAGTCAACCGACGCTCCTCATCCACATCTTCTCAAAGACGAAGCCGCTCAAGCCATCATACCGACTACACGTCCGGCTCAAGTACACCTACATCAAACGCTCTTCGTCAAGCCGCACGTCAAGCTCAACATGTCAACCGGAACCCCCTTCATGACAAGAGTTCACAAGAGCTATTTGAAGAGCAAGAAAGTCGACATCGTCAAAACCAAGCTACACTTGAGCAAGCGCAAGAACGGCAACGACTTCGCCAACAACAAGAAGAGCGAGCACGTCAACACCAAGAAGCACAAGATGCCGAGGCTCAACGTCGGGCACAACAACGCCGAGAAGCTCAAGCTCTTGAGGCACAACGAGCACTAAGTGATTCACATCGCAATGTGGCAACTCGCAATCGACACATTCATCAAGAAGAGGAGTTCTTTCGAGATGGGATGCAAGAGAGGCGCCACCAAGAACGAATGCAACAAGAAGTTCCTCCTCAAGCACGACAAGAGCAACAAGCTCACCAATAACTACTAGCTCGGCAAGAACAATATGACACTGAACATCAACTCTTCCAAGAACAACACGAGGTTGGAAATCATCCAAATCAAGACCGCCATCACAATAGGCAAGCAAACAATGAAGAGCATCGCTGTGGCAAACTTAAGTTCACCATGCCAAAGTTTTCCGGAAGCATTGATCCCGAAGACTACCTATCATGGGCATTGAAAGTTGACAAGATCTTTCGCCTACACAACTTTGATGAAGAAAAGAAGATTGCAATGGCGTCACTTGAGTTCCAAGATTATGTTCTCATTTGGTGGGAGCAAATCATCGAGAGAACAGAAGCAAAAGGTGAACCACCTATCACTACTTGGACTCAAATGAAGGAATTCATGAGAGCACGTTTCGTGCCAACACACTACAACTGTGACTTGTTCAAGAAGTTGCAACTCCTCAAGCAAGGAACCAAGTCCATTGAAGAGTACTACAAGGAGATGGAGATTGCCATGATAAGAGCCAACATCTCGGAAGATGAAGAGCAAACGATGGCGAGATTCTTGAATGGACTCAACTATCCTATCAAGAAGATTGCGGACTTTCAACCATACACAAATGTCCTCGAGCTAGTACACGAAAAAACCAAAGCGGAGCAACAAGTTCAAGACGACTACAAGTACTCCAAGTTCAACTCCAAGTACTATGACTCCTACAACCAAGCATCAACGACTTCGGCTCCTCCTACCTCTATCAAGCCATCTACAAGCTTCGGTGACAAGCCAAGCTACAAGAATGTGACTACATCTAGTCGTCCACCTTCTACGAACAACTTCAAGCCAAGAGCTTCATCATCTACAACTCCAATGGAGGACAACTCCAAGACGAGTTTCATCAAGTGTTTCAAATGCCAAGGGTGAGGCCACAAGTCATTTGAGTGCAAGACCGTTCGTACCATGATCATCAGTGATGACGGATCCTATGACTCAATGAGCAACGATGAGATGGAAGCCCTTGAACATGTAGCTATGCATCGCAAAGTGAATGAAGATGAAGACCATCAAGTGTTTTGCGACAATGACTCGAGTCCCAAACTCATTGTCTCCAAGGTCTTGACACTCCAACATCAACAAGATGACGATCAACGATGTCACATCTTCCGTACCAAGGCCGACATCTGTAAGGGCATCTCTTGCCTAGGGTTTTGGTGATGATGACAATACATGTGTGGACTAATCGTGAGTCAAATATTACTCAGGTATACATTGTGTGGCGCAAGACGGTTAGGCCTTCCCTCTAGAAGGAAAAGATCGAAGACGGAGTTTCCGACGCCTTTTGTTTCCCTTGGTCGTAGGAAACCGTACTATTAAGAGGGAACCCACATCGGAAGGTATTGGGTGAATCAAGTCACGTACATAGTTACTATGCACCCACTATATTGCCTTCGTTCGAGGAGAGAGAGGCCCCCTTGGTTCTATCTGTGTGTGCAGTCTCCTCTACTGCGGTAGTACCGCTGTTAGAAGCGGTAGTACCGGTGGCCGGTAGTTTCGGTCGAACCACCGCCCCTAGTACCACACAAGGGTGATAACCTTCTCTACTGGGTGCGGTGGTGGACCGGTGGTGGCCCGGAAGTACCGGTGTCCTCTCGACAAACTGGTACTACCGGTATTCAGAGCGGTAGTACCGCTTGAACTGCCACCACTCAGGAGCTACTTCCCTAGCGGTTTTTCCGGCTCTACCACCGCCCCAACTATAGCCCTTGGTTAAAACCTTCTGGACTCGAAGCGGTAGTTGACCGGTGGTGGAGCGGTAGTTCCGGTTTTCTCCGGAAGACCGGTACTACCGTGTGCTACACCGGAAGTACCGCCTTGGTGCCATGGCTGCGGTTTTCTTCACACACCGGTTGTACCGGTGGCTTGTGCGGAAGTACCGGTCCACTGCATTTCTGCACATAACAGTTGGAATCTTGGGGACCCTATTTAAGGAGGTCCTTCTCCTACCTCCCACCTACCTCTTGCCTCTCTCTCTCCTCCATTAATGCCATTGAAGCTTTCTTGCCCGATCTCTCTCCCTAGCCACTCAAACTTGTTGATTTGCTAGGGATTGAAGGAGGAGACCTAGATCTACACTCTCACCAAAGGAAACTTGATTCCCCCATACTTTCTTGTGTGGATTTTGTTACTCTTGGGTGTTTGAGCACCCTAGACGGAAGAGGTCACTTCGGAGCCACATTCCATTACGATGAAGCTCCGGGGTTTCGTTGGGAGCCTCCAATTAAGTTGTGGAGAGAGCCTCAACCTTGTTTGTAAAGGTTCGGTTCCCACCTTCAAGGTCACCACTAGTGTAATCACGGCACCTTGCATTGTGTGAGGGCGTGAGGAGAATACGGTGGCCCTAGTGGCTTCTTGGGGAGCATTGTGCCTCCACACCGCTCCAACGGAGACGTACTTCCCCTCAAAGGGAAGGAACTTCGATAACACATCCTCGTCTTCACCGGCTCCACTTCTGGTTATTTCTTTCCTTTACTTGTGCAAGCTTTCCTTGTTTATCTTAAGTAGCTTGCTTGTGAGGTTGTTATCCTTGCTTCCTATTAGTTGTCTTCCTAGTTGCTTATCTAGACAACTTACCTTGTTGCTTAATTTAAATTGGTTAAGAAAAGCTAAAAATTGTTAGTTGCCTATTCACCCCCCCCCCTCTAGTCAACCATATCGATCCTTTCAATTGGTATCAGAGCCTCGTCTCTTTTTAAGGACTTTACCGTCCAAAGAGTATGGGTGACAACGTAGCCGAGACGGAGGAACATTCCGGTGGAACTCCGTCCTTGCCTACGTCCGATGGGGGAGCCTCGGTATCTCGTGAGGAGTTCAATGTGGCTATGACCACATTGAAGGAATCACTAGCGACCGAGGTCAAAGGCATGTTTAAGGAATTGCTTGAGGGGCTTAAATTATCAACCACACCATTGGAAGTGGTTCGTCCCGCTACCATCGTGTCGGAGGCTACTCCCGAAAAGGGAGAAGCTAGTAGTGAACAAGCCCCGGTTACTAAGAATGGGAGTGGGATCTTTGCCCACTTCGCTCCTCCTACCCACTATGGAGGACCCGTTCCCACACCGCATTTAAATTCCGTTGGGCCTCCTCCTAAGTTTATGAAAAAAATCTGATTTTGCTACTTGGATGTTTTGCTTTAAACGTCATTTAAATCATTGATCTACTAATATTTGGAGAATCATTGAGCAAAGTTTTTATCCACGTGATCCCGACAACTTAACTCCGAGAGAAGCTGCGGATCATCAATTCAACGAGTCCGTTCTTTGCATATTTCAAGATGCTATCCCTCCCGAAGACATTGCACATCTTCGACCCTTCACCGTGGCCAAGGAAGCTAGGGAGCATGTTGGCTCCATTGCAAGGGGAGCACAAGCATTCAATGCTCTAACTATGAAATTGTGCAAGATGAAGCCGATGAGTTTGCTATGATCGAAGATGAAGATCCTCGTGAACTTTATCGGAGATTAACCACTCTTGCGGTTTCTCTTCGAGATCATGGGAGCAAGGACATGGATGACAATTGGATCAAGCACAAGTTTCTCAAGGCCATGATGCCTTACCACAAGGCCATGTCCTCCGTCATTCGCCAAAGACTGGACTTCCACACTTTGTCATCAAATGAAGTGTTGGATGAGTTCGTTGCCATGAGGGTCTTGGACAAGACCGCCTACAATGAGGTTTTAAGAGCTCAACAATCAAAGAAGCCTAACCTTGCCTTGAAGGCCAAGGCTTGTGTGGAAGAATAGGAGGAGGAGGATGACGATGAGTGTTGCCCCGAGGACACCAAATATGCCTATCATGAGCACATGGCTCTTGCTTCATGACAATTTTGGGGCAACAAGAAGAACTCAAGGCCCAACTTCAACAAGAACAACTCAAGTGGCAACAAGGGCAAGCAACGAGTGAGGACATGCTTCAACTGTGGGAATGTGAGCCACTTTGTTGTAGATTGCCCATATGAGAAAAGAGAATACTTTGGAGGTAAGCTTATCCAGAAGGATAAGGCCAAGTCTTATCCCAACAAGAACAACTTCAACAAGAAGACCCCTCCTAAAGGGTTGGTGGCCCAAGAAGAATATGTTGAGGATGATGATAATGATGAAGATGATGAGATGGTCCCCATGGACACAATTGCTATTACAACTACTCCTCGTTCATCTATCTTCGACTCACCAAATGAGAACATCACCGCCAAGTGTCTCATGGCTAAGGCCACCAACAAGGTAACTCCAAACATCAACACTACCATCATCACTAATCCTTCATTGACGGATTGTATTGATGAGAGTGAGGGAGCTAAGGAGAAAGAGAATGAATTTGAGTTGTTTACGAGTAAACTCAAGGGCAAACCCAAGAAGCATTTTGTTGCTCTCTTGGAACAACTCGGTGAGGCCGATGACATGATCAAGGCTCACGAGGAGACCATTGCTAAAATGGAAGGACATAGTCGAGACTATGTCGATGAGATATCGGATCTCTCTAATGCTCTAGAGGAAGAGCGTGGTCTTCGTTTGGCTCTTGAGGAGTCACACAACGATGATCATGCTAAATTAAAGAAAGATCTCGATCATGCTTTAGTTGTCTCTCGTATGATTAATTCCGAGAAGGCAAAACTTGGGGTTGACCATGCTACACTCAAGGAGGAGATTGTTACACTTGACAAGGCTCACAAGGCCTTGAAAGGTATACATGCTTCTCTCAAGGAGTCTCATGATCAACTCCAAGTTTCGCTAACCAAGGAAAAAGCTATCTTTCCTCGCATGGTGTTGATTGATAATGCAAATGCTACTAACCCATGTTGCGAGCATGTGCATCTTGTTGAAGAAAATGACAAGTTGAAAAAGCAACTTGAGAAAGGCCTTGTGATATGTATACAAGGTGAGAAGAACCTCAACAATCTTTTGAGTAATCAAAAGGAGGTTGTGGCAAAGGAAGGAATTGGGTTTGCTCCCAAGCCCAAGAAGAAGAAGAACGACAAGACCAAGCTACCTCCCCCTCTCCATCAAACCTTTTTGAAAGAAGGAGAGGGTTCGTCTAAGAAGAAGAAAAATGTGAAGGGTGGTGGAGTCAATAAAAATCCCACCATACCATCAAACATGGACGGCGACTTTAATCCTTCTTATGTTTTATGTCGTGCTAGTGATGGTCAAGTCTTTGCTAAATTTGTTGGTTCTTCTTATGAGTACATTGAATGGTCTATTTGAGTTCCTAAGACCCTTGTTACTAACCTCAAAGGACCCATTACCAAATGGGTACCTAAATCCAAGCATTGATCTCTTGTAGGAGTTTGCTTCCGGTGGGGGATCATGGTTGCTCGATAGTGGAGCCACAAATCATATGACCGGAAGCAAAGACTTGGTGGTGGACGTGCATCTAGGTTCATCCATGGCCACCAACGTCGAATAGGGTGATGCTTCATCTTCTAAGGTATTGGGCTTGGCAAGGTTGTAGTTTCTCATGATCTCACGATCGAGAAAGTCATGCTTGTTGAGTCCCTTGCATATAACTTACTTTCTGTTCGTCAACTTGCACTCATGGGCTTTGGTACATTCTTTGATATTGATATCGTGGCCCTCTTGTGGAGCAAGACTCTTAAAGTAGCCTATGTTGGACATGTCGAGAACGGTCTCTATGTGGTCAACTTCTCGGAGCAACCCACTAAGACCACAACATGCCTAATGGCTAAAGTTGATGTGGGGTGGCTTTGGCATCGCCGGTTAGCCCATGTCAATATGAGATCTTTGCAACGTCTTCTCAAGGGGGACCATGTCCGTGGACTAAAAAATGTTAGCTTTGCCAAAGATCGTGCTTGCAGTGCTTGTATTGAAGGAAAGCTACATGAGACGGCTCACCCTCCCACTACTATAATCTACTCAAAAAGACCTTTAGAGCTCCTTCACGTGGATCTCTTTGGGCCTCCATCGTTTGATAGTCTTGGGGGTAGAAAGTATTGCTTGGTGATTGTGGATGATTATTCAAGATACACCTGGGTATACTTCTTCAAGAAGAAGAGTGAGACCCAACAAACCGTCATCAACTTTGCAAATGAAGCTCAACGACAACATGAAGCAAAGATTTTGATGATCCGAAGTGACAATGGCGCCGAGTTCAAGAACTACACCTTGGATGAGTTTCTTAGTGATGATGGGATCAAACATCAATATGCCGCACCTTATACCCCTCAACAAAATGGTGTAGCGGAGAGAAAGAACCGGACATTGATGGACGCAGCAAGGACCATGATGGAGGAATTCAAATCTCCATACAACTTTTGGGCCGAAGCCATCAACACCGCATGTCATGCATCCAATCGGCTCTATCTCCGCAAAAGTTTGAACAAAACTCCATATGAGATTCTTACCGGTAACAAGCCCAATCTCAAGTACTTCTGGGTGTTCGGGTGTAGGTGTTTCATCCTCAAGAAAGGTGCTCGTTTGTCTAAATTCGAGTCTAGAGCTCATGAGGGCATATTTGTTGGTTATGATACAAACTCTCATGCTTACCGTGTCCTCAACAAGTCCAATGGACTCATTGAGGAGACGTGTAATGTAGAGTTTGATGAGAATAACGGCTCCCGAGTGGAGCAAAGTGGTACTTGTGATGTAGGTGATGAAATTCCTCCCCAAGCCATAAGAAGAATGGGTGTTGGATATATCCTGCCCATTGAGGAACCCCTTGTGGCTGAAGGAGAAGGACAATGTTTCACCCAAGTGGAACCATCATCAACCCAAGACCCACACGCTTCCGAAGAACAAAGTGAAGGCCCTCAACCGGACGAACAAGGCCAAGTGCAGGATCAATCACAAGATGGTGGTGAGCCACTAAATGATGCACAAGGCCAAGTCCTCTCCTCTGATCAAGATCAAGATCAAGAGGAAGCTCAAGATCAAGATCAAGCTCTTGACATCGCTCAAGATGATCAACTCAGTGCTCCTCAATTGTCACTTGAAGAGCAATTGGAGCATCGTGCTGCAAAAGTTGCCTCCAGGCTTGTTTCTAGAGAACATCACATGGAGAATATTCTTGGAAGCATCACAAAGGGGGTAAGCACTCGTAGAAAATTATCAAACTATTGTGCTCATCATGCTTTTGTCTCTTGTGTTGAACCTCAGAAGATCTATGAGGCGCTCGAAGATCCTGATTGGCTTAATGCCATGCATGAAGAACTCCACAACTTCGAGCGCAACAAAGTGTGGTGTCTGGTGCCGAGGCCAAAGGAGAACCATAATGTCATTGGAACCAAGTGGATCTTTAAGAACAAGCAGGATGCCCATGGCATTGTCATCCGCAACAAGGCGCGGTTGGTGGCTCAAAGCTACTCCCAAGTCGAGGGTATCGACTACGGTGAAATCTTTGCCCCCGTTGCTCGCCTTGAATCTATCTGTTTGTTGCTTGCTTATGCTTCTCATCATAATTTTAAGTTGCAACAAATGGATGTGAAAAGTGCATTTCTTAATGGTCCTATTATTGAGTTAGTTTATGTCAAACAACCCCCGTGGTTTGAGGATCCTAAGTTCCCCAATCACGTGTATCAACTCGATAAGGCACTCTATGGCCTTAAACAAGCCCCACGTGCATGGTATGAGCATCTTACCGAGTTGTTACAAGATTGTGGGTTTGAAATTGGAAAATCGACCCCACTCTTTTTACTAAGAAGGTCAAAGGGGAGTTGTTTGTCTGCCAACTATGTGCTGATGATATTATCTTTGGTTCACCTAACAAAGCTTTCAATGATGAGTTCGCCGCACTCATGACCACGCATTTTGAGATGTCCATGATGGGAGAGTTGCAGTACTTCCTTGGGTTTGAGATAAAGCAAAGAAGAGAAGGAATCTTTATCAAACAAGACAAGTACACTCAAGACATGCTCAAGAGGTTTAATCTAAGTGATGTCAAGCCGGCTACTACTCCAATGCCAACCAAGTGCCAACTTGACATTGATCCCAATGGTAAATCGGTAGATCAAAAGGTATATCGTTCTATGATTGGTTCCTTGCTTTACCTTTGTGCATCTAGACCGGATATTATGTTGAGTGTGGGAAATTGTGCACGGTTTCAAGCTTCACCTAAGGAAAGTCACTTTGTGGCAGTCAAGCGAATCTTTCGATATTTGGCTCATACCCCAAACTTTGGATTATGGTACCCAAGAGGAGCAAACTTCAACCTTGTAGGTTTCTCTGATTCAGACTGGGCGGGAGACAAAGTGGATAGGAAGTCCACTTCCGGAGGGTGCCAATTCCTTGGTTGCTCTCTGGTAAGTTGGTCTTCCAAAAAGCAAAGTTGGGTGTCTCTCTCGTCC
This sequence comes from Secale cereale, assembly GCA_902687465.1. NCBI lineage: Eukaryota > Viridiplantae > Streptophyta > Magnoliopsida > Poales > Poaceae > Secale > Secale cereale. The sequence goes on along the minus strand of LR738710.1, from coordinate 429,893,042 downwards.
ACCGAAGCAGAGTATGTGACAGCTGGCAGTTGTTGTGCTCAACTTCTATGGATGAGGAAAACTTTAAAGGATTACGGTGTCACTTGTGACAAAGTGCCTCTTTGGTGTGACAATGAAAGTGCCATCAAGATTTCTCTTAACCCGGTGCAACGTTTTAAGACAAAGCATATTGAGATTCGGTATCACTTCATCCGGGATCATATTCGGCGAGGAGAAATCGAGCTTCACTATGTCAACACTCATGATAACCTTGCAGATATCTTCACGAAGCCTTTGGATGAATCAAGATTTCGCGAGTTAAGGCATGAGCTAAATATCATTGATTTGAGCAATGTGGCTTGAGCACGTGCACACCCCACCATACTCTTCATATTGTCTATTCTAGGTGTAGGCATGGACATAGGGGGAGTGTTGTTCTCTCAATGAATACTCCCTCGCCCTATTATGCATAAATTGATCAACTCTTCCACATTCATCATTTATGATGACACTTGTGTTTCAAAGACGAGCTTTGGTTATGGGCCCAAGGATAATTCTCCGCGGTGCCATACCACTTGTCTCAAACATAGGTGGCTCCGGCTACCGCCCTCGGGCTTGGTTGGTTCTCTTTTGTTTTGCTCTTTGAGTGCTCTTAGGTGTGTGAATTTTCCAATGTCTTGGAGTATTCACCATCATACTACAGTGTCTAGCTTCATCCTAAGCCTTCTCATCCAAGCCATCTATTCCAAATGTACACAAGTTTGCTATCATGGAGTGGGTTGTTGCTTCCTGGCGGTACAACCGGTGGTACCAGCGGTTCTACCGCTTTACCGCCGGGCTGTAGCCCAGCGGTTCTACCGCTGGTACTCTGACCTGTACCCCTGGCCGGTACTACCGGTGTTGGTGAGCGGTACTACCGCCTACCGCCCCAACCATCTGGTAGCTTCTAGAGCGGTACTACCGGTCCCCGGACCGGTACTACCGGCTGCTTAACGGGGCGGGTATAAATAGCACGGACCGAAGGGGTTTCTCTGTTTCCCTTTCACGCTTGTCCGTTCCTTTTTGCCCTAGCCGCCGGTTGCTCCGCCCACTGCCCCGAAGTGCCCTCCGGTACTTCGGATCGGTCGGCTCTTCATCGGATCTGCTCCGTGGAGGCCGCCTCCTCCTCGATCTCCTCCCATGGATACCGGTATTGCCCTGTTCTTCTCTTTGTTAGGGTTCTTTTCTTGAATCCTCCTTCTAGGGCAATGCTAGTGTTCCCTCATTTTTGGCTAAATGCTTGGTGGGAGAGATCCTTATAGACTTCTTATTCACTTGTGCGTAGTTAGTAATAGACATAGTGCATCTAGTTTTGAGATCGGGTGGTTCCTCTCCTTCAACTCGGCAGATCCGCTTCAGCGGTTCTACCGGTCCCCACGACCGGTACTACCGCTGGACCGGAACTACCGGTTCAATAACCGGAACTACCGCTTGCTCTGAACTTATATGCTCTGTTTCTATTCTACTTACATACCCGTGAATTATTCTTCTGATCTTGTGTACATTCCTCTCAACTTTGCTGGGTTGCTTTGTGTTCTCCGTGTGCATTTGCAGGTGGCTCTAGCTCTCGTGCTGCTCAGTTCGCCAAGAAGAAGGCCCGTAGGGGCAAGAGGCCAGCTGACAATGAAGAAGATCGTGAGGTAGTGGTCCCCTCCAAAACCACTCGCCGGGAGAAGTTAGTTGCTGCCAAGCAGCGTGCAGCGCTTCCTATGTATAAGTGGAAGCTTCTGGAGTGGGAGAAGTTTCGCTTTCAAGATCCTTACACCGGACCACCAACTCCTCGCTGGAATAACCCTCAGTTCCGGAATGAATTGCAAATGAGGATTGTGTCTGAAATCTTTGAGCACTACAAGAACAAGTTCACCCGGATGTGGTCCATTGACCTTGAGCGTTGGAGGAACAACCTCAATTACTTTGGGGAGGCTCTGGAGGTATGTGAGGAGTTTGACTTGATCAAGCTCATGGAGCTGCGCTGTGATTTTGATGTGGAGCTTATCCATCAGTTTTATGCTACTGTTCACTTCGGCACTGACGATCAGCGTCACCTCTCTTTTATGTGCCGGGATGAGTTCTTCTGTGTTCCCTGGAGTGCTTTATGCAATGCTCTGGGCTATTTTGACACTAGTTTGGAGGGTCAAGGTGGTCTCCGTCCTCACGACCGAGCCAACCACATGGATAAGGTGAAACTTGCTCCTCTGTATATCCCTGGCCGTGGCATTGTGGGTAAATCAAATGATCTTCTGCCTGTCTATGATATTCTACACCGTGTGTTCTGATGTGTGCTGCTGCCCAAGGTTGGGAACCAAGATGATATTTATGGATATCTGGTGGATTTGCTTGTGGCCATGAAGACCAAGCGGGGCAAAGGCATCACTTTGGATGTGTCTAAGTGGATGTGGGAGGAGATGTACAACTGTGTATGGTACCGCAAGGTACCTATCTACGCTCCTTTTGTGATGCGCTTCCTATACTCAGTTTGGGAAGTCCGGAGGCCTGGAGTGCCCCTTACTACTCCTGATAAGCTCACGGAGCATGAGGTCAAGTTGCTAAGGTAGAAGAAACATGCTTCTCCTCGCTTCCATGCGAGGAATGAGGAGGATACTTTTGCTACCTCGGATGACGAGGACTTTGAGTTGGAGGCGGGGGCCAAGCCCTCTTGGGTGGAGAAGCTGACTGCCAAGGTCAAGAAGACCTTCTGCCTTCAGACTCATATTCAGAAGAAGCTCTACAAGGCCCATGTGTCTGAGAAGATGGCGCGCCGTAGATAGATTCAAATGATGAAGCACCTCAATGTGCCAGATGTGAAGAGTGGCTCTGAGAAGATCATAACTCCTGAGGATAAGTGGTGTCTGGCTAACTGTCAGTGGTTTGATGACAAGCCCACTACGTCTACTGCTCGTGTGACTGAGGATGCTATGCATACTGAGGCTGAGGCTGCTGAGGATGATGAGGATGCTGAGGATGCTGAGGACTCTGACGATGATGATTCTGATGATTCCCTTGCGACAAGCGATGAGTTTTACTGAGCCCTAGGGCGTTAGTTTCGCTCTTTTCCTTTTTGGTACTTGATGCCAAAGGGGGAGAGAGTTATTAGGTCACGGGAGTTGCATGGGTTTTCTTGCAGTTACCTTCCTCGTATTGAACCTTTATTTATGTCCTGTGAACTTATCCTATGTTGTGACCTTGTGCATGGTGTGAGACATGCGTGCCCTTATCTATTTATCTATGCACTTATCTCAGAAGAGCCTGCTTATTTTCAGTGATCTAATCTTTAGCTCTCTGCTCTCTCTCTCTGCAATCATATGCTTTGTTGTCTACTATGTTGGTTTGCGATCGCTGGTTGGTCTATAAAATCTAGGGGGAGCATTGATCCTAGTTTGAGCACTTTTGCATTCCAAAAGCAAACTCTGAATAAGTACTCACACTCAGGGGGAGCTCCGCCTACATTTTATAGATCCCCCGTGCTATTCATGTGGTTGTCATCATTCACCAAAAAGGGTGAGATTGTAAGGGCATCTCTTGCCTAGGGTTTTGGTGATGATGACAATACATGTGTGGACTAATCGTGCATCAAATATTACTCAGGTATACATTGTGTGGCGCAAGACGGTTAGGCCTTCCCTCTAGAAGGAAAAGATCGAAGACGGAGTTTCCGACGCCTTCTGTTTCCCTTGGTCGTAGGAAATCCGTAATATTAAGAGGGAACCCACATCGGAAGGTAATGAGTGAATCAAGTCACGTACAGAGTTACTATGCACCCACTATATTGCCTTCGTTCGAGGAGAGAGAGGTCCCCTTGGTTCTATGTGTGTGTGCAGTCTCCTCTACTGCGGTAGTACCGCTGTTAGCAGCGGTAGTACCGGTGGCCGGTAGTTTCGGTCGAACCAGCGCCCCTAGTACCGCACAAGGGTGATAACCTTCTGTACTGGGTGCGGTGGTGGACTGGTGGTGGCCCGGAAGTACCGGTGTCCTCTCGACAAACCGGTACTACCGGTATTCAGAGCGGTAGTACCGCTTGAACTGCCACCACTCAGGAGCTACTGCCCTAGCGGTTGTTCTGGCTCTACCACCGCCCCAACTACCGCCCTTGGTTAAAACCTTCTGGACTCGAAGCGGTAGTTGACCAGTGGTGGAGCGGTAGTTCCGGTTTTCTCCGGAAGACCGGTACTACCATATGCTACACCGGAAGTACCTCCCTGGTGCCATGGCTGTGGTTTTCTTCACACCCCGGTTGTACCGGTGGCTTGTGCGGAAGTACAGGTCCAGTGCATTTCTGCACATAACGGTTGGAATCTTGGGCACCCTATTTAAGGAGGTCCTTCTCCTACCTCCCACCTACCTCTTGCCTCTCTCTCTCTCCTCCATTAATGCCATTGAAGCTTTCTTGCCCGATCTCTCTCCCTAGCCACTCAAACTTGTTGATTTGCTAGGGATTGAAGGAGGAGACCTAGATCTACACTCTCACCAAAGGAAACTTGATTCCCCCATACTTTCTTTAGTGGATTTTGTTACTCTTGGGTGTTTGAGCACCCTAGACGGAAGAGGTCACTTCGGAGCCACATTCCATTGTGGTGAAGCTCCGGGGTTTCATTGGGAGCCTCCAATTAAGTTGTGGAGAGAGCCTCAACCTTGTTTGTAAAGGTTCGGTTGCTGCCTTCAAGGGCACCACTAGTGGAATCACGGCACCTTGCATTGTGTGAGGGCGTGAGGAGAATACGGTGGCCCTAGTGGCTTCTTGGGGAGCATTGTGCCTCCACACCGCTCCAACGGAGACGTACTTCCCCTCAAAGCGAAGGAACTTCGATAACACATCCTCGTCTTCACCAACTCCACTTGTGGTTATTTCTTTCCTTTACTTGTGCAAGGTTTCCTTGTTTATCTTAAGTAGCTTGCTTGTGAGGTTGTTATCCTTGCTTCCTATTAGTTTTCTTCCTAGTTGCTTATCTAGACAACTTACCTTGTTGCTTAATTTAAATTGGTTAAGAAAAGCTAAAAATTGTTAGTTGCCTATTCACCCCCCTCTAGTCAACCATATCGATCCTTTCAGCATCAATGGACACTCCGTCAAGGTTATCATCGATGGAGGAAGTTGGCATAACTTGGCAAGTGAAGAGCTATGCAACAAGCTACATTTGGTCAAGACGAAGCACCCTGATCCCTACAAGGTCCAATGGCTTAGCGACGCCGGAACTCTTCGCGTCGAGCACACCGTGCAAGTATCCTTCAAGATAGGCGCCTACGAGGACACACTTGAGTGTGATGTGGTTCCTATGTCCGTATGCCACCTTCTTCCTGGACGACCATGGCAATACGATCCTGGATTCACCCACAATGGACGGACCAACCATTATAGCTTCAAGATGAAGGGCAAAGAGTTCGTGCTACGCCCAATGTCACCAAGTCAAGTAGCCGCCGACAAACAAATACCTACCAACCATCATGGAGAGAATGATGAGAGAGTGAACCACCAAAAGGAGAGTGAGAGCCACAAGCCAAATATGAGCGACTCCACGATGAGCGATAAGAAACAACTAGTGCTATTGGCCACCAAAAGTAAGATGAGAGAAGTGTGTGAGAACCCCTCGAGCGTCTTTCACCTTGTGCTTCTATGCAAAGGGGAAGCAAAACCTACTAACACTTCACCACCTCTAACTTTAGTGTTGTCTCAAATGTTGCAGGAATTCTTGGACGTCTTTCCCGATGAGCTACCACCGGGTCTACCTCCACTTCGCGGCATCGAACACCGCATCGACCTCATACCCGGCGCACCACTTCCGAACAAGGCTCCTTACCGCGTCAACCCCGAGGAAACCAAGGAGATACAACGGACTCATCGGCAAAGGTCACGTACGTGAAAGCTTAAGCCCTTGTGTCGTTCCGGTTATTCTCGTGCCTAAGAAAGATGGATGTTTTCGCATGTGCTCCAATTGTTGTCCGATAAATGCTATCACCGTTAGATACCGTCACCCTATCCCACGTTTAGACGACATGCTTGATGAATTATGTGGTGCTACCATCTTTTCAAAATTGATCTTAAAAGTGGCTATTACCAAATTCGCATTCAGGAGGGTGACGAGTGGAAAACGGCTTTCAAAACCAAGTTTGGGTTATATGAGTGGTTGGTCATGCCGATGGGCTTATCGGAAGCGCTCGGCTCTTTCATGCGTCTCATGCATTTTGTTCTCCAGCGTCTTTGTAGTGGTTTACTTTGATGACATCCTCGTCTTTAGCAAGTCGCTAGAGGACCGCGTGACACACATCCGTATGGTTTTGCAAACCCTTCGGAAAGAGCGCTTATATGCTAACTTGGATAAATGCACTTTTGGCGTTGATAAGGTTGCTTTCCTAGGATTTTTCGTTTCTTCACAAGGTGTTCACGTTGATGAAACTAAATTTGAAGCAATTAAAACTTGGACACAACCAACGAATCTCCAATAAGTGTGTAGCTTTCTTGGTTTAGCCGGTTTCCATCGACGTTTTGTGAAAGACTTTAGCACAATTGCTATGCCTCTACACGCCTTGAGCAAGAAGAACGCACCCTTTATTTGGGGTCCGTCGCAAGACACCGCGTTCAATGAGTTAAAAACCTTGCTTACTCACGCACCACTTATTGCCCTACCAAACTTTGACAAGCCGTTTGAGATCCATTTTGACGCTAGTGGTACCGGCATAGGAGGCGTGCTAATGCAAGAAAAATGCCCAATTGCGTATTTTAGCGAGAAACTTTCCGGAGCGCAACTCAACTACCCCATTTATGATAAAGAGCTCTATGCCTTGGTGTAAGTTCTGTGTGTTTGGGAACACTATCTTCACCCTCATGAATTCATTCTTCACATGAACCATGAGACGCTCAAGTATCTCAAGGGTCAAACTAAGTTGAACAAGCATCATGCTTAGTGGAGTGAGTTCATAGAGTCTTTTCCTTATGTCATCAAATACATCAAAGGCAAAGAGAATGTTGTGGTGGAAGCGCTTTCCTGCAAATGCATGCTTGTTACCCAACTTGAGTTGAATGTTATTGGCTTTGAGCACATAAAAGATCTGTATGCGCATGATCCTTTCTTTGCAAATCCTTACACTAAGTGTTTGACTCACACTTCTTGGGAACGATACTACATAAAGGATGGGCATCTTATGAGAGCTAACAAACTTTGCATTCCCGAGTCTTCGCTTCGTTTGCTCCTTTTGCAGGAATATCATGGAGAAGGACTCATGGGACACTTTGGATGCGACAAGACATTTGCTACGCTCTCCAAGAACTACTTTTGGCCAAAGATGTTCTGTGACGTCTCACGCCTCACCAACCGATGCTCTACATGTCGCAAAGTTAGTCAAAAGCTCAATCTCATGGTCTTTACATGCCACTTCCTATTCCATAGCATCCATGGGAAGATATAAGCATGGACATTATTCTTGGATTGCCTAGGACTCAAAATGGAAAGGACTCCGTGTTTGTTGTTGTGGATAGATTTTACAAAATGGCTCATTTCATTCCTTGCAACAAGATCGACGATGCTTCACATGTGGCAAATCTCTTTTGTAGGGAAATATTGCGGCTACATGGTGTGCCCAAGACGATCATATCAGACCATGATGTCAAGTTCTTGAGCTACTTTTGGAAGACTCTGTGCGCCAAACTCGGCATCAAGCTTCTATTTTCTTCGGCATATCACCCACAAACGGACGACCAAACGGAGATGACGAACCGGATGCTATCAACACTTCTTCGCGTGTTGATCAAGAAAACATCAAGCAATGGGAGCAATGCTTGCCCATCGCTGAGTACGCCAAAAACCACGCAAGACACTCCACAACCGGCAAGTCCCCTTTCGAGATCGTCTACGGCTTCAACCCATTGTCCCCATTGGACATTCTTCCTCTACTTCTACAAGAGCGCATCAACATGGACGCAAGTGCACGAGCAAGCTATCCCATGAAGGTGCATGAAGATACAAGGGCAACGATCGAGCAACAAGTACATCGCCTCACCACCAATCTCAACGTCAACAAGGCACCAATGGTGTTCCAACTGGGAGATCTCGTATGGCTTCATCTTCGCAAGGACTGCTTCCCCAACGAGTGCAAATCCAAACTACTACCTCACGCCGACGGACCCTTCAAGGTGCTAGCATGCTACAACAACAATGCCTACAAGATCGACATTCCACGCGGCAGGTACAATGTGAGCGGTACCTTCAACGTCAAGGATCTCTCTCCTTTCCATGGTGATGAAGATTTCGATCCGAGGTCGGATCTTTCCCAAGGGAGGGGAGATGATGCGGAGCATCCCAACGTCATCCCCATGGACCTACCATCGCCTCACTAAGTGCCCCAAGGACCAATGACACGTGCCTGTGCTAGAGCTCTCGAGACCGATGTGACATCTCTCCTAGTCCAACTTCCATATGAATCATGTGAGACATGGGTACTACCTCATGCGGATGTGTTTTGTGTGCTCAGGTATCAAGAAGACCCCATCAGAGAGGCTCATGAAGATGGACAAGTCACCAAGTTCACGGATGAAGCATTGCATCGAGGGAAGCTGGAGAAGGCTCGAGGCCCCGGACATCCGGCCCCCTAGCCCGGACATCCGACCAGCACCTATAGAAGAGCCCCCGCAGCCGAAGCTACAGGGCCCGGACATCCGGCCTCGAGCCCGAAAATCTGGCGCCCCCACCACAGAAGCATACCCCATGGCTGGCCCCGCTAGCCCGGACATCCGGCGCCAAGCCCGGACATCCGGCCCGACACCCGAACATCCGGGTTTTGAATGCTTGCGTGCATTTCATCTGGGTAGTGGCCCATGTATCCCCTCGCCCTCTAGACTATATATACTCCTTCACCTACCTCTTTCTAGGGTTAGCATTGTGATAGCTCAAACCCTAGAGCTTTGCTCATCCATTAGTGGTTCATCTCCTCGAGAGTGATTGCGGCCCCTCTTCGGAGAAGATCCACACGGATTCAAGACCTCTGCTACGGATAAGATCCTACGGATACCCTCAAGACCTCCTTCAGGAGAAGACTACCTTGTATCGTCCGTTGTTGACCATGGATCGTGTATCTCGTTATGTATCGTGGATCTAGCACTTGTGTGACCATCTTCATGTTGATTTGAGTGTTCCTCTTGTGTTTTCCCGTGTTCTCCCATTTGTGTTCTTCGTGTTCTTCATGGGTTTCTCTCCTCTTCTTGAAAGATCGGCCTAGATTGGGTTGACCCCTCATCACCTTGCTAGGCAAGTCATTGTTGGGTGGCTTACACCTCCGGGTCACGCGCTACCTCTGGATCTTGGGCCTTCAAACACCCCGCATTGTAAGCCGCCTCCAGGCTTTCATCCTTTGACTTCTTAGGATCCTTGGGCTTGCCTAGGATTCATCACTGAGTCGCCAACAGTGTAACCCGGCCCCTCCTGGGCGGGTCACACCATGGTGTTATATCCCCAACATGGAGCAAAAGTAAATGACAAGCGATTTTTAGCAAGATATTCTCTGCATGTGTTGTAAGTAGTGATAACACATAATTTTGTAGCATGGTAATTCGTAGCAAGTAACAAGTAACACTAGTAACAAGAGTGCAACAAGGTGGCCCTATCCTTTTTGTAACAAAGGAGAAGCCGAAAGTACTTCTTATAATGAGAAAAGTATTCTCGAGGACACATGGGAATTCTCGTCTAGTCACGTTCATTATGTTAGTTGATTCACGTTACCTACTTTGATAATTTGATATGTGAGTGGACCGGTGCTTGGGTGTTGTTCTTACTTGAACAACCAACCCACTTATGATTACCCCCTCTCGCAAGCATCCGCAACTATGAAAGAAGTATTAAGATAAATCTAACCATCGCATGCAACATGTGGATCCAAATCAGCCCCTTACGAAATAGCTCATAAACTAGGGTTTAAGCTTCTTTCACTCTCGCAACCTATCATCTACTTATCACTCCCCGATGCCTTCCCCTAGGCCCAAATATGGTGAAGTGTCATGTAGTCGACGTTTAGATGACATCACAAGAGGAAGAACAACATACACATCATCAAAATATTGTATGAATACATACTTCACATAATTACTTATAACAAGACTTCTCACATGTACTCAAGAACAAATAAAACTACACACAAATTATGTTCATGTTCAAGATTAGAGGGGTACTGAATATGATTAAGGATCTGAACATACAATCTTCCAACAAATAAACCAACTAGCATCATCTACAAGATGTAATCAAAACTACTAGTAACCCATGTACCAATTTGAGGTTTTGAGACAAAGATTGAATACAAGACATGAACTAGGGTTTGAGAGGAGATGGTGCTGGTGAAGATGTTGATGAAGGTTAGTTCTCCCATAATGAGAGGATCGTTGGTGAAGTCGATGGCTTCGATTTCCCCCTCCCGGAGGTAAGTATCCCCGGTGGAATCGCTCCGCCCAAGAGCAAAAGTGCTCTTGCCCAGGTTTCGCCTCGAGATGGCGGCTGAAAGATAGTGAATGTCACATAGATGGGGTCGTGAATAGGCGCTTTAAAATAATTGCGTTTTAGGCTTGAACAAACGCGGAATAAAATCAGCGTTTAATTTTTCGAGCACAAAGTATAATCGACTAGGCTCACCTATGTGCACCAACAACTTATACTAAGCAAGATAGACAACTAAGTGATAGCAAGATATATAACATGTAAGACTGTGACTATCACAATGTAAAGTGCATAAGTAAAGGGCTCGGGTAAGAGATTACCGAGGCACATGGAGACGATGATGTATTCCAAAGTTCACACTCTTACGGATGCTAATCTCCGTTTGGAGCATTGTGGAGGCACAATGGTCCCCAAAATGTCACTAGGGCCACCGTAATCTCCTCACGCCCTTGCACATTACAAGATGTCGTGAAGGGAACCTTGAGGGCAGTCATTAAGGGAATCTTGAAGGCGGTCACCGAACCCGTTCAAATTGGCAACGCTTGGGGCAATCACCGGTACCCATACAAATTGCTCGGGGCAATCTCCACAACTTAATTGGAGACCCCCATGCTTGTCCGGAGCTTTATACCATAATGATTGAGCTCCGCGACACTACCAACCGTCTAGGGCGCCAAAGCACCCTAGAGGAACAAGCTCTAGGGTATCAAGCACCCAAGAGCAATAAGGTACTCAAACTTCACTTCCACGTATCACCATGGAAAACTCAAAACTATGCAACAAATGTAATGGCAAGGGCACACGGAGTGCCCAAGACCCTCACTCTCAAATCCCACCACAACAACTAATGTTATGGAGGAAGATGAGAGGAAGAACACAAGAGGAGAATACAAAGAACTCCAACATTTAGATCTAAGGGGTTCCCTCACATAGATGAGAAAGTGATTGATTGAAATGTAGATCTAGATCGCCTCTCTCTTTTCCCTCAAGAACTAACAAAAATAATTGGAGGGATTGAGAGATAGCAAGCTCGAAGAAGGTCAACAATAGGGGGCAAACACGAGTTGCCTGGTTTGTTTGAATAGCGTATCTGAATTTGGTGTTAGGACATGTCTAGCAGATACCGTAAAAGTAAGGTGAAGTGAGTTATACGTGACGGTTTACGGGATGGGCCAAAAAACCGGCCCGGTAGATCCGCGAAAAAGGTTCGGCCCGTAAATCTTTTAGGGGAGGCCTGTAAACCGACCTTGTTTCTGCTATATATTCGGGAGCCGATGCTTTTTAGGGTTCCCGTCCCACAAATCCCAAACCCTCCTCTGCCGTGAATCTCCCCATCCGGCAAGAAATCATCTCCCCTTCAATAGCCATTTCCAGCGCCTCCGGCCACCAGATCTCTTCGACAATGTCGACCGCGGGTGCAGGACGTGGTGGCGGCGACGGTTTCGGTTGTCATGGCGGCTTCGGGTGTCGCGGTGGAGGCGGCGCACTCGGCGGCTTCATCGCCCGCAAGCGCCGGAATAGCGACGAGGATGGCAGCTCTGGCTTCCGCCCTCCCATGTCGGACAAGCAATGGGAGGCGGAGCACAGCGCGACGCCAAGCCCCGCAGTGCCGGAGCACCCTCGCATGCGTGGAAGACCTTCCGGTGCTGCATGATGAGGACATCACTAACAAGGTTACACCCACAACCCCAACTGATACATATACAAGACCAATTACTAGAGCTAGCGCACGCCAATTAAATTACCAGGTACTTTCGTTTCTTGGTAATGATTCTAATGTTCATGAGAATATGATGTTGCCTAAATTTGATACATTTGTCTTGCTTACAAATGAAGGGCCTAGCTTGGACAAGAAGGATGAACATTAGAGCAAGATCAAGCATGGAGATGATGGCATGCACAAGGGAACAAGAACAGAGTTACAAGCGATGATTTCAGGACTTTGAAGCCACCATAATGAGTGCGTGAAGCCATGGACGAAATATATAAGATGCCACTTCATAAATTCCGTCCAGAGGCTATTATAGGTGCTGCATCACCTTATTATTGGGCCAGACCCATGTAATTTCGAAATACTTGAGTATATGTTGTTTTTAGAGTCCGTATGTGTCGGTAAACAAGAGTTAGTGTTGGTTTCGGACCCCTCCTCCAAGGGCCACGAAATTCCCCCCTCTTCCTCCATATATACAACCCTTAGGGCGTCGTTTAGACTTTGTGGGTTTTGTTTAGATTAAAGTTCGCCATAGCTGCAAGTTCACGTACTTCGGTTGTGTTCAACGACCAGACAAATGCGTCACAGAACTCCACCTTGATCAATAAAGCTTTCCTCTTATATTCGCAATATCCAGATTGCAATCTCAGTTTCTTACTTGTTCTTCGTTTGCTTGCAGGAAATAGACCCTCGTGGTTAGGTTGATCGTGCTCCGGCGTGGTCAATAACCTCTCGGAGTTGGTTTAGCGATTGCTAAGGCGCGACGTCTTCGCACGTTCTTAGTCGGATCGTCAAAGTCTACTCCTCCGAAAACGATAATCACCATCTCATCAAATGACGGGACACATTTGCCTCCATCACTGCGACTGACTCTTCAACCTGGCAATCCAGTGGCAGCGCGCGGCGGATCGGGCGTGGTTTGCAGCAAGGGCCGTCGCCAATGCCGGAGATGTGGCTGCGGCTGCACAGCTGCCGGTGCTCTGGGAGGAGTACCTCCTCCAATCCCGGATCTCCGGTTCGTTAATCTATGATACGATTCACGAAGGAAAGCCGATGCCTGCCGAGGTGATCTCCAGCAATGAGGACGACCAGGGCTACGAAAGCGGCCCCGACGCGTAGAACCCCAACTAGGACTCCGGCGACGAGTAGATCCCCTAAGCTATGTTTCAGTTATGTTTAATTATGATTTGTACTACTATGCTATGCTGATGAACTCTGTATGCTATACTATGCTATGTTGGCTTGATGAACTCTGGCGACATGTTTTTTAGCGCGACCTAGTTTGTTTAAATACGTGTCATGTTCGGATCGCTATGTGGTATCCGTTCTTGCAGCGCGTCCGGGCAAGAATCATTTACAGGATACAGTAAATGACTTTTCCGAGACGGCGGCTTGCGGGATGTGCCAGAGATGCTCTTAGTAGTTGTAGAGATTTAAACTGGGTACTGTGAGAGACATGAGGAGACTCCGTGGGCGTATAGGGCACTATCGTGGTTGTAGTTGCTCTTGTCCCTTAAGAACGGAAGTGGATCCTCTAACATTGAGAAGGAAAGTTAGAGAAGCTACATTACCCTAACATCCCTTCTTTCGATCCATATGATTATGGCTAAAATGATTTTAATTAATTTGCTAATTGATGATCTACTAGGTACATTTATAGTAATTACATACAAACAAATTGATGATGAAATAAAATTAATTTAAAATTATTTTTATTTACAGTAAATACCAACAGTAAACAATGTGTTAACTATCTACAAACAGTCCCTAACTTTCCTTCCTCATTTTAGCTATACTAACACTGACTTTCCTTCTCCATTTCTCCATGTTAGAGGATCCGGTTCCCCTCCATGCGGCCGGCTCGGCGCGGGACGCCGGTGGCTCTCGTCAGCGACGGATGGCTGAGAAAGAAAGAGAAATTGGACAACGAGATGTAATGTTTGTGTATAATGGATCGATCTGATTGCTGTTGCGGACCATGAGTGCGTAGCCGTGGCGTTCGTGGTGACTGCGGCACTAAAGCCAGGCCGTTCAGAGCACGGACTGAGGATGGAGGTCCTAAAGCCAGGCCGGCGGCATGGGCGGTTCCGCACAGTGGCGTTCATGGCGGGTGTGCATTGATGACTTAAGGGAACAAGCTGTGCGTCGTGCTGGGCGGCGGCGCAGATCACTGGAACTCGGCCGTGTCGAGCAGCTGGTGGGTGGCACTGGAGGTGGAGGGGAAGCCGCACCGCAGCTGGTCGGCTAACAATGATGAGTACAGGGTACAAGGACGGTGATAGCGACGGGCGAAGTGCGCCGGCGCGCGCTCTGGGCGCGGCCGAACCTTGTGGCTGGTGCTGGATCGGCAGAGGGGGAATGACTGGCTGGTGCGTATGCGTGCATGGGAACAAATGGATATTCTTATCCGGAAGCCACCAATGGGAGGCCGTCTCTTATCCGCCCCTCGCATAGATAACACTTGCCTGCCCTGACAACACGCCTCTCAACCACGAGTGGGATCGATCCTCCCCCGTACCAACCCACCGACCAACATGGCAGCGTCTCTCCAAGCCGCGGCCACGCTGATGCCGGCCAAGATCGGCGGCCGGGCCTCCTCCGCGCGGCCGTCGTCGCACGTCGCCCGGGCGTTCGGCGTCGACGCTGGCGCCAGGATCACCTGCTCCCTGCAGTCCGACATCAGGGAGATGGCAAGCAAGTGCGCCGACGCCGCCAAGATGGCCGGCTTCGCTCTCGCCACCTCTGCCCTCCTCGTCTCCGTAAGTTCGCTAATCTATTGCCTTGCTGTCCATGGCCGTTTACTCCAGTCCAGTTAGCTAGAGTGACGCGCGTGGGTGCAGGGCGCGAGCGCGGAGGGGGCGCCCAAGAGGCTGACCTTCGACGAGATCCAGAGCAAGACCTACATGGAGGTGAAGGGTACCGGCACCGCGAACCAGTGCCCGACCATCGACGGCGGCGTCGACTCCTTCCCCTTCAAGGCCGGCAAGTACGAGATGAAGAAGTTCTGCCTTGAGCCCACCTCCTTTACCGTCAAGGCCGAGGGCATCCAGAAGAACGAGCCGCCGGCCTTCCAGAAGACCAAGCTCATGACCCGTCTCACCTACACCCTTGACGAGATGGAAGGCCCGCTCGAGGTCGGCGCCGACGGCACCCTCAAGTTCGAGGAGAAGGACGGCATCGACTACGCGGCCGTCACCGTGCAGCTCCCCGGAGGCGAGCGCGTGCCGTTCCTCTTCACCGTCAAGCAGCTCGTCGCCACCGGCAAGCCCGAGAGCTTCAGCGGGCCCTTCCTCGTGCCCAGCTACAGGGGTTCCTCTTTCCTCGACCCAAAGGGCCGTGGTGGCTCTACTGGCTACGACAACGCCGTGGCTCTACCCGCCGGAGGCAGAGGAGACGAGGAGGAGTTGGCCAAGGAGAACGTGAAGAACGCGTCCTCCTCCACGGGCAACATCACGCTCAGCGTGACCAAGAGCAAGCCGGAGACCGGCGAGGTGATCGGCGTCTTCGAGAGCGTGCAGCCGTCAGACACCGACCTCGGCGCCAAGGCGCCCAAGGATGTCAAGATCCAGGGTGTGTGGTACGCGCAGCTCGAGTCTAACTAGAGCAGAGCAGAAGTGAAGGTATTCATCTTTTGTGCATGTGTACGTGGGTTGCTCGGTGGAGAGGAAACAGTCAAGGCAATAATGTGTTTGTGTGTGTATCTATAGTAATCTAAACCCAGGGTGTCGGTTTATATTTTAGCTTCTGTTATTGTTTCTTCCTCGCCAACTCATGACATTGATCCCTCATGAATGTTCACAAAATTTGTTGACACTATCTTCGTTTTACCTTCCTTTTGATTGGAATTGTCCGGAAATTTTACAGTTTGTATTATAATTAATAACAGGCAAATAATTTAGGACCATGATAAGGGTCACATGTGTGTATGAACACATGGCAACTCCGAACATTTTTTATGCCAAGTTTTGTGACGGGAGTATGGAAACTTTAATTATCAAGCATGGCAAATTTCTTTTTTTCACGAATGCGTAAGAGTGTGTATCATTTCATTGATAGGTAGAAAAAGAGTGGATTTTGGATGGCAAGTTTTTTTTCTTGTTAAACGACAACTTTAGTTGTAAAAAAGTCAGGTCGGAGTGCTTCGTGTTACACGTATGGCACTTATCATTTTGGATAATTTAAGACTAGTAGAAATAAAGGTAAAGAGACATTGACATAAATATATAAACGAGCCATTAAATTCGGGAGCATATTCATGCACTTCACTTGAGCTAGCATCTTTTTATAGACAACAGCACTGCCATTCCATATATATGAGGAGAGGACTTATGGTGAACCAATATGTGGTGGGATGGTTAGGAGGACACTGATATTCCTAACCCAACATAGTTCAAGTCTTAGACTTAGCATTGGTGCTCGCATTTTTCTAGATTTAATCCAGCCCTTCCAGCAATGTGCGTTCACTGGGAGGAGACGTTCATGTCGACTACGAAGGCGTGTGTGACGACTTCGTCAATTTAAAGATGATGGGTCGGCTAAGTTTATCAAAGGGTATGAGTGCGTTTATAATGATGAGTGTATGCTTGTGTACCTAAACGACTTTGATTGTGTTGTATTCAAACAAGAGGATTTATGTGCAGGAAGTCATGAGTTTATAGAGCAAACCCATCCAAATTCCAAAACAAACCAAAACGGTCACGAAGCTAACCAATTTCCTCGCTTCCCCTTGCTTAGGTAAATGCCATGTCCCGGTGTTTTATATCCCCGAAAGCCAAAGCAACCACCTCGAAGTGCATATAGGGCTAGTTTCGTTCGCGTCGTGAGTAGCATGCCTGAGAAATTCTACTGCCTCGACTGGTCTAAGAACGTGAAGAAAAAAGGTTGCGTGGTTAGGCTAAAATATGAAAGAAGTGTTGGCCTGGCCTGGCGGGTGCTAAGCAGTCGTAGTTTGCTCCTTTCACACCTCGTTCTCTGCACCACAATGATTAAAATGTGTGATTAGGCACGTCCAGGCGTCCAAAATGGGCATCCTCGACCAGGCTAATGGTGTTGCCTCTGTTCTCCACCAGGCTAACCATGTTGTCTTGTCGTCCAGGCGAGGCATACACCCTCATTCTGAGGACATCAACCAAGCATGTACTAGGCAACTCTAGGGAGCATCCCAGGCCAGGCGTCACATGATGTGGACCTGAACCAGACTGTCCCATAGTATCCCCTTCGCGGGTTCTGGATTATTAGTGACAAAACAATTAAGGACCTAATGTGTTTATGAGTATGCACATGTGTAACTACGTGAGCTTTTGTTTAACCAGTGGGCAATCTCCTCTAAAAATGTTGTGAGAACATTGATGTCTTCGGAATGTCTATTCAAGAATTGGAGACGGTTGTGTAGAATTTTGTTTACTAATTTATTTACATTTTCATTTGAATCAAAAGGTACACCGTAGGGGGGGGGGTCTAGGTCAAGCGGTATTGAAGGTATGTGTTCTCAATTGAACATATTTCTTCAATGTTTGAAGACTTGGAAATCTCAATCCAAGTGAGTCATTTAGCTCTAGTGCCGAAGTTAATTCTTCGGGTCACCTGAGTTAAATTGCTCACGAGCAGTTGTAAAACTTGTTTCCCAAGTTCCTCCATTGCGCTCGTGTTTGGAAATCCGAACGTTTCCATGTGTCAGTTGCAAGATAAGGGTGTCCCTTCCAACAATCACATCGGCCCTAGAAGGTGTGTTCACCATCTATAAGAGGCTCCCTACCACCAACCATTTGCGTTTGGCTACTCCAAGTGAATTGTGACAAGTGCAGTAACCCTCCTCACACAGATATAGCGAATAAATCCTAAGTGAGGAAAGGCAATTGGATCCAAAATAATGAACTTCATGTGATTGAGTGTCACTGAAGAATAAGACCAAGCCTAGGTTGGACTGGTAACTCTTGAGGAATCATACGTCTCAAACATATCTATGATTTTTTTATGTTCATGTTATATTTATATTATTTTCACACACTTTTGGCATACTATACAATTTTATTGGACTAGCATATTAACCAAGTGTCAAGTGTTGGTCATTGTTTTTAGTCTGTTTGACTCCCCCCCCCCCCCAAAAGGTATTTCTCTTGAGAAAAAGATGGCATAAAATGTGCCTAGGTATAAGGTAATCATAACTGCCATCATCTCTTCACCGCCATCTGCATCGTCGTATCCTCCCTTTATATAGTTGTCCAATCATCCAAAAAAACCTATGTAGTCCCATACCTAAAAATGGGGTTTTACATGGTGAATTTTTTATAAATATTTTTTGTGGGTAATTTTTATTAAGATTTTTGTTGCAGTGCCATTAACTTTGAGTATATATGTTTTGTCTTATGATTTTGGTGATCTATTATGGCTAATATGAATTGTGTATTCTGAAATGGCGATGTCACCTTGTTCTAATGCATGAGCGTGTGTGTATGTTAGAACTCACTTGACGGTTAGCAATGTGTTGAGAAATATGCATAGGGTGGCGAGAGTGATAGATATTACGGGACGAGAGTGTAGTAGTTAATACATATGAGATAAAGATGACCAGTAGATCTTAATGGTATGGTTGGGTTTACCCTAATTTATTAGTATTTGGACAAGCTTTCAGAGGGTTTTAGTCATAAGTATGTATGAGTCCAAGTTAGGGAAGTACATTAGCATAGGGTTGTCCCACATATAAAACGGTAACGCATGATTATTGGTATAGTAGGGCAACCAATTGCCTAGGAACAACTCCGCAACACCTATCACCACTACCTACACACTCATTCTCTTTACTTTATTGCACCTTTAAACTTCACTACTTAGCTTTTATTTACTTTTCCTTTATAATCTTGGACACTAGCCTCTTTCTACATGGAATCTATCTTTTGTTACAGAGCCCAGGCAAGCAAGCATTTGGTGTATGGAAGGTTGTATTAGTGGCAAATATAGCCAGAGGGAATAGGATTCCTACATTTTGCTCCCTTGGGACATCGACACTTCATACTTCCACCTCCACAATGGAAAGTGCTACAATAATGCCCTGCATTTGAGGATTACTTCTATTAAATGTTGTACTTCGATTTATCTTGTGAAGACTTTCTTTCGGTCTGGATCGTTCTATTGTCTAGCTCTTTGCTACTTAGTAGTATTCTAGTCATAGCTATTGTTGGGAAACGTATTAGAAAACGGAAATCAGCCTGAGGTCAACCAGGAACATTCACTACAACAAACCCCCCCTATAGCAACGCCTGCTTTACAACGCTTTAAGATTGTGTTGTAACGTGTGTGTCACAGCTACGCATAGATGCGTTGGAAGTCCATGCGTTGTTTGTGATGTGAACTACAACAAATACTATGTGATGCAGTCTATGTGTTGCCGTTGTATTACGCACGTGACGTGTCACGTGCCTGACCATATCAAGTTTCAGCATTTGTCTAGTGGGCCATACGTCTTAGAAAAATATCTATGTCTACGCACCTGTGCAAATCGCTTGTCATATGACCCACTTAATTAGCACCTGGTTGGTACCAAAATAAAAAGAGCAAACGGGCAAACGGATACTTGAACACGAAACTCAAGCTTAACAATAGAAGATCAAGCAAGCCGGACACTCAGATCTTATGTGCAATTTTCGGATTTGCCATTCCTGTGTACGTTCTAGGATGTAAGGAATGAACCGACGCCCCCTCATTTGGGCCTTAGCAAGTCTACTTGTTCATTTGAAATCAAACGTTTTAGTAAATTTAAAACTATTTTCTATTTACTCGTTGTATATATTTCCTGAGAAACAACTTACTCATTTTATATAAATAAGACAAAAACAAATAAGCGATTCTTTTCCATGTAACTAAAAACTGTCCAAGTAATATTAACGTGTGTTTCTTGCTTTAAGAAAATGATGGTATTTAAAAAAATGTTTGCCTATATAGTTAGAAAACATTGTATTTTTTAAATATTGATCATGTATTTCAAAATTATTTCACCTGTATTTCAAATAATATTTATCAGGTTCCATAAATGTTGTGTATTTAGCAAATGTTCATTGTGCACTTCGACGATGTCCGACATGTATTTTTGAAAGCTCGTTGAAATTTTTATTTAGCAAATGTTTGGCATATACTACAAAATTGCACAACGTGTAGTTAAATAATTCCATGGAAAATCTTCACATGTTTTAAATGAAAAATGTATTTGCAAAATTGTTCATCGTGTATTTTAAAAGTGTTCATTGCAAATTTCATATATGTTCATCATGTTTTTAAAATTATGATGATTTATTTTATATTTAAAAAATGTTTTTAAATACTATTAAATATTTATTATGTACTTAAAATTAATTGTTTATTTAAAATATACAACGGAAACAACAAAGAATTTAGTCTCAAACAAGTTGGGGTAGGTTAGAGATGAAATCCATAAGATCTCACGTCAACTCATGATTCTGGCACCTGGATAGCAAGATTCCAGGCAACCCGTCCATGTATAATTCTTAAAATATTTGTGTTTTAATTAATATTTAAAAATGAAAACCGAAGACATGGAAAATTATTAAAAAGGAAAAACAAAATAAAAAATCTCAAGGAAAATAATAAATTAATTAAATTAGGAAGCACATGGATAAGTAAATGAAAACAGAAAAACCGGCTGACCAAACACAAAAATGTATATATTGTGTAGAAAACTTTAAAAGAAAATTAAATTAATCAACATAAAATTAAAGCCGACGAAAAGAAAATTAGGGATGGTACTATTGGCAAGGCGCAGAAGGGGACGCCTTGTTGACGAGCACACCGTAACACTTATAGTTAGCGAGATATAGCATTGGTGTAAGATTTGACGATTTCGTACCCACTTATTCATTATTGGGCCTGGGTTTCACTTGCTCTTAGGAGGTCTTATAAAAGAGCAAGCATGGGTATTATCGTGCACACAAGATCATTTATATTCCAAATCATAACTGTTTTGAATCCAGCCCGACGACGATGCGGCGACTGTGGCCTCCATGTTTTCAAACAGACGCTGGGGACGCTGCGAGCACAATAAACCAATGCTGCGATGAGAGTTCGGAGGAGAAGTTCAACCGGGTCGACGGACCATTGCGAGCTCGCCGTTGGTGGGTGTTATGAGCACGACACATGGTGGGGGTGGGGTGCTACGAGGAAACGACACAGTTTGGCGAGCTCACACGGTGGGGATGTTGCGAGTGCAAGGGCAAAGCGGAGCGGATATGGAGTCGCGGGAGGGGATGGGAGTGTGCGCTGTGGCGGAAAGGGCGATTCGGGGAAGAACACATCCAATGACTGCGGGAGGCCAGATCTAACGACTCAGACGCCTATCGATCGGAAGCTGGCGCCTGTTGGCCGGCGCCTAGCTTCACCTTAATTTGTCATGTTGCCACTAATAGTTAAATTTATTGTCAAATGCACTCAGAATGTGTGTGGAGCTAAAAAATTATACTCCATCCGATTTACACCGTATATTAAGTTTGCATAAAGTCAAACCTTAAATACTTTGTACAAGTTTGTAGAAAAAAGATATTAACATATACACCACCAAAGTAATACTATCGATTCATCATTGCATATATTTGACATCATATAAATTTGTTACTGTAAATGTTCATATTGTTTTCTATATATTTAATCAAAATTTACTTCAGTCAAAGTAGTCAAAGTAATACGATGAGTAAATAAAACGGAGGGAGTACAATCTATCCCCCCCCCCCTTTCCAATTTCCATCCGTTCCTTCCCTCCACACCTTTTCCATTTCCCACCAATTCATGGTACGGCAATAGCTTACCCATGATTTATCCTACCATAAAAACCGAGCTATCTCCACTGGCCCCACCTTCCATACAGAGTTATTTTGCGATGTTGGGTTACTTAAAATGTTAAAAAAGAAAAATCAGGTAACCACCCGTCGAAATCTCCGCACCCACCATCTACCTTAAGAGAACCAACTGCGTGGAGTGCTAAATTAATTCTTCCCCACACCTCCATGATACGGCGGCCGGAGGCGCGCGGTTCTTCAGCTTTTTTTTAAAACTAAGGTCAGCACCTCATCTCCCATACGATATCGTCTTCCATGCGACCTTTGCCCCCTCATGGCCATGGCTTTTTAGGTTGTGGCGGCGCCACCATTTGGGATGGCAGGTGTGGCCGAACGGGATTTCCCATCGAGGAGCTGGGTAAACCCTTCTATCTCTACCTTGAACCTTCAACGACGCAGTGTCGACACGCCAGGGGAGCGATCCCCAATTACCCACACCTTCTCCCTCTGCTATACGAATTGATCTCCATGGCTCCTCCACGCCTTCATGTGCGCACCATGCGCACACGGTCTGGCCTTTCCGTTCTGGCAGAGGGACGCCGAAGAGGAAGCACCGCCGATGGAAGTACAAACAGCAAGCTGGTATGTAGGGGTGCCAAAAACTAGCAGATATAATTTCTCCCCTTTTGCCAATTTATGTTATGTCAAGTGACATCTCATCTGAACTCTCATGCCATGTTTCAAATTACAGCAACTAAAATTAGTAGTGTAGATGCATGGCAAGGTGTTGGATACAGCAAGAAAAAAATATGGATCAAAATCAGTACCATTCATGAGATACAAAAACAATTACATCCAAAGGAAAAAGATGGATTCAGAACTGGCCTATTTCGAGCTGTTAACGTGCCTTCAGACAGATTGTTCCAATTCATGTAGGTTAGAACTTGTCATCTCATGCAGCTTGACCACCCTTCATCATATTGAAAGTCTTCGTGCACTAACCCTAGGAAATCAAAGTCTCCTCGATTCGGTAGTTGTGGCATGCTCTTGTCCTAGGTGTTGAAAGACCCAATGCACTACATCGGTTGATTCATTTTTAGCACAGGGCATTTCAATACCCAACAATTTGCCTGTTTCCTATTCTTCTCCACGTGACAGAGTAACATATAGCAAGACAAAATGATTTCTTGTGTAGATTTGTACCAAAACACAAATTATAAATCCATTGTATAGCAATACCGTGGCCTATCTGGTAACAACCTCTCCTTTTAAATTTGTATTACAGTATTATTTTTAATTAACTACTCTCGTTGCTATTAAGCTGCAACTAGTGTGTGTTGAGATCACATGACATTGACACTGAATATATCTATGCGTATGTTTTTTCTTGGTTCGTATTTATAGATTGACATGTAAGATTATTAGTATATAGAAAGAGATGAATCTCTAAGCAAGTGCATTATATTTGATTTAGTTTAAAACTGAGAGCAATGGTTTTCAGTCAATGATTAGATGTTTTCGTGCAGCAAATATGAAAAAGAGTAAATTTTGTGTTGTTCAATGCCATGATGAATACATGACCGAGCAACATATTGAACATGGGAAATTCTACACATAAAGATGTTGAATCAACTGATTGTCAACCTTTATCTTTTAATGGTTTTCTATATGTCTAGAGTTTAGAACCGTTGTTTGAAATCCATTTTGTTTTTTTAGAGGAATCCATTTTTCTGCTAAGACAACCATGCTTTTGTTCTTTTTAGTTGGGATTTGACCTTGCCATTTAAGGATACAAAGAGTACTTAATTCTACGTGTGTCAAAGGTATTGCTGTCGATGTTGGCACTTTTGTCCAACTCGCAATCGCTTCTACCAAAAGCCCTTTCATTAACAATGCATCTCTGGTTTTGCTGTTGATTTACTCATAATGAAGTACTTAAAGTTCTAGCTGATTTTTTATATATGTATTTCATCACATGGTTTTTTAAAGGGTGAGCATACAGTTTGGTCGAAAATAACAGTAATTGAGTACTACACTTGGGTATTAATCCCTGCTTAGCATTGAGGTAAGTTCCAACAATGCAATCTCTCTCCATCTCATCAACCTTCCAACAATGCATGGTCGAGTAGCAATTATTAACACTTACACTTGTTCAATATGAATATTTATCATAGTTCTTGCTAATATTACAACATATGTCTCCTTATAAACCAAACAAACTTCAATCCAAGATGACAATGTGCAACAAGCAATTGAAAATATTTGTCCATACATGGTAGTTCACTTTATTTTTTAACTCTTAACCACTGTTGAACAATATTATTTTGCACATAATTGTTGTTTTCACTTTAGAACCAGGAACTGACCCTTGATGTAACACCATTACTCAGCGGCATAAAGTTTCCTCTCCACACCGTGTACCTTCTGGTTCATCATGTTTAATTTTTCCTCTTCAATTTGTTCTTACTATTTTATTTCTTGATAATAAATTGGTGATCAAAACATGAAGGACACATAAGGGGATACTGCAACAAATGTTACTAATATATAATATAGACGCTCTAAGCATTTTGTTATATGTTCCTTTTTGCTTAGGATTTAACTATTTGGATCCTAATTTTACACAAAATGTCCTCTAGAGAAACATGGTGTACAAGTAATCTTTTAGTGGCCAGTTTGATAGAAATATGAGTATTAATGTTATTTATGTACATGATTCTTTTAGGTTTTTAGTTGCTTGCGTTGGAAATGCTCTTCATTTACATTTATTATGTAATATACGTTGGGACTATGCTATTTTGAAAGAGCTTGGAAAATCCAAGCTGAAATATTGCTCTTGCTACACTCCTAAGTAGTGATCCAGAATATAAACTTGAAGTTGTTCACTTGGAAATGAGTTCTGGGTAGTGCACGTTGATGTTGTATTAGCAAAACCTGTTAAGTGGATATGACCAGTCAAGAAGGTCAAAATTAATCGTCATTTAGCAGGGTTACCTATCACAAGGCCTTCAACCTTCATATATTTCTCCTCATTTGAATTTTAGTACTTTCGTAATTTGGTTTTCTTTCTTTCCAATTGTACTTTGATGATCTCCATTTCCTTTTGTAGATTTCCAAGATAAATGGATGATTCCTCAATGATATGTTAATTGCAAGTTGGAGAATTGTGCAAATACCAGATGGCTTCCATTATGTTTAGAATATCATATGGTTAGAGTGTTGGGTGTTTAGAATATCATTTTCATGAACAATATATAGACCAAAACCTATGTATTATGCACTATGTGCACGGTGTACTTTGTAATGCAACTTATTCTATTTAATATATGAGGTGTTTCTTTTTACTATGTTGCGATCCATTTTTCTTGTGTTATTTTACTTATGCGTCTTATAGGTGTTTATCTAATAAATATCCATGTATCAAATATCATTAATTGTGCATGCAATGCAACAACGGTTGTATGCGTTACAATGACCCTTTATGTCCACTTGAGTATGGTGCTACCAACGCATTGAAGGTGTTATTAGAGCCTAACTATATGTGTTGGTACCCTGCAACGCTTTTTCATGACACTTACCAACGCACATATATGTGTTGTTGTAGATCCTTGCAATGCCACCAAAGGCAACGCATAAAAATCCGTTGGTGTAGACCTTAACAACACATATATAGACCTAAGACAACGCATCGATGCGTTGCTATAGGGGTGTTCTTGTTGTAGTGATTAGGAAGAAGCAACAACGGTTTGGATCAGATCATTACCAACTTCGAGTTGCAGCGAAAGAAGATGAGTCGGTGTGGATCGTACTTGAAGTCCCTCAAACCTTCGATGAATGATCCCTCGAACCATCCACGAACGGTCCCTCGAATGGAAGACCGAAAGCACGGCCTCTCCACATATTGGAAGCATATGGTCTTCACGATCTGGCACTACTTTGCGGTCCAGAGGTAATCGTCACCCATGAATTAGAGAGAGGATATTAGAACCACACTGGGCTTTTAATTATGAGGATTAGATGATCTAGGTCTAGCTCTAATTGGATCAACTAGAACTAGAACATGAGAACTAGAGGAGGCTTCAACACTTGTATGTACAAAAAGTGTCAAAACCTCTAGTATATATAGGTTCAAGGAGGGGAGGAAGACCACACAAGAGGTGAAAGTCTCCCCCCTTGGACGTGACAAGAGGAGGGGGCCCCCCCTCCAATTCACCCCTTCCTTCTACAAGGGGGGAAGGGGGCGCCACCTCCATTGTGCCCAAGTGGCCCAAGTAGCTTTCCACCACTTGGCCTTTAAAGGCCCATTGATATTTAAATAAATATAAAAGCCTCCTGATCATATTCAAATCCTTTTAATATTAATTTAACATCATCGGAAAATATTTTCACCAATATATAATTTATCGATATTACCCGGTAAACCCCAAAACCCTTTTAGTGACCTCGAAATGCATCCGGTTCCTCTTGAAACTATTTTGAATATTGATGAAACTATTTCATAAATATATTCTCGTTAGTCATGTGCAAACACTCAACATATCATGATTACCTTAAGCTTGTGGCCCTCTAGGTTCGGTAAAACATGGACATGAACAGAACCCCTTTCGTTCAATGACCGATAACGGAACCATGGGCGTCCATACCGATCCCTATGAGTACACGAATGACATTCAAGTGAACCTTTGGTTATCATGTGCTATTCCATTTCCTTTGAGATACTTTACAAAACCCGAGGTGAGATATATCGGTATGCTCTTGAGTCATACACATGCTCACTATACCGTCTCCTCGTTACCCGTTGTGTTCTTCTTTCTTATTGACATGTTCCTACATCCCCGTGACATAGGCACCTATGTCTGGTTAGACGATGATGGATGCTGTCACAATGAGAGGGCCCTAATAATATCTTTACATCATAGGAGGAGAAAATCCACTCTCGAGCTATCTAGTCCTTTCACAAACTTTTCGATGAACTTGCAAGTTGTCGTTATAATCATTGTGTTACAAATGACGTTTGAGCAACCCCAAAGTTCATCGTATAGTAAGAACTGACTACGATACTTTCATGGTGTAAGTAACTAAATCAGACATCAACACTCTGTGTTACAATAATTGACTTATGACCATTGTATCTCAAAGTATAACAAGCAAGTTTGGGTCAATTTAATACGATCGTTCGTATAATGTAATACTCTCAGGTTGTAATAGTACTATCGTTACACTTAACAATATCCTAAAATCCAGAAAACATGATCACCAACAACATTTGAGCTAGTCTTAGATGTGAGAATATGAATATTGGTTTACCGTTTATCAGTCCACACGTGCATACGAGTTTCCCACTGAATCACACATTCTAGGATCATATCAGTTATAGCATAGAATATAAACTCTTAGTTATGAAATGGAATATAATAAAACAATATTATTGCCTCTACGTATAATTTCAATAGACTCCTACTTGTAGTAGACTCAATAATCTAGTTACATAATTTCTCCAATACCTATGGCTATCCGTTATTTCTCATGCTTTGCTTGTGGTAGAGCCTTCGTTGTCGGGTCTGACACATTCACATCCGTGTGAACCTTCATGAACTTCACAAAACCCTTGTCGACATACTATCGAATAATGTGATATTTGCGCTTGATGTGTTTGGTCTTCATGTGGGATCTTGGTTCCATTGCCCGAGCAATAGCACCACTATTATCACAATAGAGCACCATCGGGTTCATTGCACTTGGGACAACACCGATTTATTCAAGAAACTTCTTGATCCTGACCGCCTCCTTTGAAACTTTTGAATTCGTAATATACTCTGCTTCTGTTGTAGAATGCGCAACCGCGTTCTGTCTGAAACGCTCCCAAACCACCATTAAGGGTGTAAACATAGCTTGATTGAGATTTATAGTCATCTGTATCTATCATGAAGCAAGCATCACTGTAATCATTTATGATGAGTTCTTCTTCTCCTTCGTAAACAAGGAGCATGTCTTTGTTCTTCTCAGGTACTTAAGAATACTTTAACAGCTATCCAGTGCTCCTCTCAAGGATCACTTTGGTACCTGCTGCTAACACTTAGTTCGTACGAAACATCTAGTCTTGTACATATCATATCATACATGACGGAGTCAATAGTCAAGGCATATTGGACACGACTCATCTACGAACGCCCATCAACTATCTTGGCACTTTGATTTCTGCTAAGTGTCGTGACATGTGACATTGGGAGAAAACCTTTCTTGCATTCTCCATTTTAAACCTTTTTTATAACCTTGTCAATGCACGTGCTTTGGCTTAGTGCAATTAAACATCTTGATATATCTCTATAGATCTTTATGCCTAATTATAAGATGCTTCACCTAAGTCTTTCATTGAAAACACACTCTTCAGTGAGTCTTTTATTGTGCTAAGAAACTTTAAATCATTTCCAGTTAACAATATGCAATCTACATATAAGATTAGAAATGCTATAGAGCTCCCACAAACTTCTTATATACACAAGCTTCTTCATCATTTTCAATGAAGCCACTCTTTAACCACTTCATCAAGACATTGATTCCTACTCCGTGGTGCTTGCTTGAAACCATAGATAGACCTTTGAAGCTTGCACACCTTTCCGACATTGTTAGGATCAACAAAACCTTCTGGCTGTATCATATATACATGCTATTTGAGATTTCCATAGAGGAAAGCAGTTTTGACATCCATCTGCCATCACTACAAAAAGATACACTTCCTTGATGATACGTGTTTGTCACAGTAGGTCACGTTTTCTGTCATGCATGTACATCCATGACGATTTTATGACAGAATCAAGATAGTCATACATGTGCTGTCATAGAAGTGTTCCATGACAATACAAAAACTATCATCACAGAAGTGTTCACATCCATGACGATAAATGACGCGTCATGGAAGTGCTTTCGTCAAGGGTAACCGACATGTGGCATCCACCGTAATGGGTCGCCGTTAAGCTATCGGGTCTGGTTTTGGATCCAATAACCTGTTAACAGCAACGACCAATGGTGATTTTCCACGTGTAAAACTCTCATTGGCCGAAGGAAACACGTGTTAGCTCGTCATTGGGTCAGATAGGCACCTATGATATGTCGACACGTGCGACGGCCCAACAATGGCCCATTTAGCTTACAAAGGCCGGCCTATTTCACTTGGTCAAAAGCTAGCGGCCTGGCCCAGGAAAAGCCTGTTAATGGTTTGTTCGCATATAACCCATTTATCCGACGGCCCGTAGGAGGCCCATGGATGACTATCTTGATTCTGTCAGTTCAGGCTCAAGGTTACCACAGTCCGTATATGGACCATGGTTGTTATGGACACTAGCAAACCAAGGAAAAAGAAGACTAGGAAATAAATAAGCCAGAAACCAACGATAGGCTATTAAGGCGATTGCACAGATTACATCCACTCGGCATCAAAGTTCGCCACTAGTGCAAATATAGTGAACATCCTACACTATACAAAAATGGATTGCTGTTTTCTTGAGCCGATGGCTGCATGTTAAGAACAAATTTTGTATCGCGACAAAATAAATTACAACCATAAAAGAAAAGGAAGGTTGGCATAAAAGTTAACAGTCCCGCAGATAAATTCATCACTAGAAGTTTAGAAGCTCAGTTCATTTGACCCGACTGTTATGTTTTCATGCTGTACTGTCTGATGGAGCACCATAACCTTCGCCTTCATTTCTCCTAGTGATGTGCAGCATCCCACGAGCATCCGCATGGAAGTATCTACATCTCCCATGACACTACTGGGTCCTATGACAAGAGCCCGAGCCAAGGCTATCGAAGATAAGGTGAACTCGCTCCTCTCCGACATACCACTTTCCTCATATGAGACATGGCTACCACCTAAGGCGGAAACCCTATGCATGATTAGGTATCGAGAGTACAGACGTGAAAATGCTATGCCAAGTGAACACGACGACAAGGACAAGTTTGAGTATCAAGAGAAGAAGCTGCTAGCAAACCTACAGCCACCGAACGACCGAACCATGCCGGACGTCCGATGCCAGAAGCTTCAGCCAGCACAAGTCCAAGCCAGCATATGCTACAGCGGCCGAACGTCCGACAAGGACTGGACGACCGACGACCTCTAGAGACCGGACATCCGAGACCCACCGGACGATCGACGACTGGACGACTGAGCCCCTCCGAAAATACGGTGCCACACCACATAAGGAAATTAGCGGAAGTCCGAGCCTTCCGGACGTCCGAACGTCCGGTAGCTGTTGGACGTCCAACACCTGTGCGGCCAGAATGTGTTGGGCCGAAGCCCATGTAGCATTTCGCCCACCTAGACTATATATACTCTATCCCCTCCTCCTAGTTAGGGTTAGCATTGCGATACTCATCTTAGACTAGATCTTTGCTCATCTTAGTGGTTCTACTCCTACGAGAGACCGCAACCCCTCTACGGAGAAGATCCACACCGGATTCTAGACCTCCTCACGAAGAAGACCCTCTTCAAGACCTCCTCACGGAGAAGACTACCTTTTGTATCATCGCTTATTGTGTTAGGATCATTATGTCACTCGTGTTGTTCATCGATCTAGCATATGTGTGATTGTTCTCATCGTTCTTGAGTGTTTCCCCCTTGTGATTTCTCCCTATGTTCATCGTGTTCTTCGTGGGATCCCCTCCATTTCAGTGATTTGTTGGTATGATGAAGTTTTGTTGGATTTGATCCATGTATTTACTTTGCCATGAGTGGATCTAGCTTTTCCCCATCTTTTCGCCAATTTTCACACACAAATTCGGCCAATTTTGACCAATTTGGCCACCCCATACACAAACCATAGTTGTTCTTCCCGTGCCCGAAATCACGTAGGCACCGGGCGTCCGACACTCACTGTACGTCCGACGACGACCGGTCGTCCGACCGCCACCGGACGTCCAACGATTCCTGACGAAACATATTTTTTTCTAGTTTCCTATACACTTCCACATACGCATACACACTCTTATACCACCTATACTTCTGCATCAACTTACGCAAACCACCAATGCTTTCCGCAACCACCATTGCTTACCCGCTACCAACTACAACAATTTGGACTCGTTTTGTCTTGGATTACGTGAGTTGTGGTTTATCTGTTTCCTCGGGTGTTTAGGCTAACTTGGAACGGAACGACATCGACAACAGCACCTCTCAACCTCGACAAGGATGGTAACATGGACGACACTTTGTATATCATAACTTGCATTTGCATTGATAACCCTCATCGACCATTTTTGCATAGCTTTCCTATAGAGACTAGCCATTTGAGTATTGTCGGGCAACTGAACTTGTGCACATTAGTATTCATTTTGATATCATCCATACGTGCTTCAATTGCATCGCATACAAAATTGTGGTATCATCTTGGTATCATATATCGTATTGGTATCTTGACATCAGCTCTTGTGTCACAATGTTGTCAGAGCATATACACAATTGCTATCTAGGTTCGAGAAGTTTTGCATAAGTGCCCTAGCAAAAGAGCTCAAAAAGAAAGAGCCAACCAAGCTTTTAAGAAAAAGAGAAAGATAAGCAAAGAGCTTTTAAGCAAGAACCATAGAAACACTAAGATTGTCTTATTTGATCATCTTGGATCATATCACAGAAACACCAACCATATAGCATACTTGGGATAGAAGTCGTGCCACTTTTGCCTAGTAGGTCGTGCACAAGTCTCGTATCCGCCTATTGTGCAATCGTGCTAGCGTCTCTCTAGTGGTGTGCAACAAGAGCATTTTCCGTGGATTCCACATTTTCCACTCATCCCTTGGTTTTCACATCCCCATCTATCTATTTGTGTGTGTGTTTCTGTGTACCACTTATAGCTATTGGTCTTGTTGTTGCATTGGAAAATTTGCGAATCTTTTTCAACATCACTGAGTCTTACTAACGATTGCATACTTTGGTCCACCATCCTAACCAAGCTCCACCAAAAGCTTTTATTGTGTAGGTGTGAGAGATCGACGAGATACGGTCCCATTAGTGCTATTTCTTTGTTACATCATTGAGAGATCTTTGATCCACTCTCAATATTGGTCAAGATACATTGGGTATTGTTCTTTCCTTATTCCACTCACATTCTTGCTTGCAATGATTGATAGTTCAAGTACATCTATGAACCCGCTATTTGATGATCCTCAAGCATCGAACAACTACGTCACGAAGGTTCACCTATTTGGTGTTCAACGAGCTCTACATCAAGAGAATGAAGCTATGCAAGAGCGCATTGAGCTACTGATGGCTTCTCGCCCCTCATTGGTTACCCCAAGTGGAAGGTTTGAGATGTAGCGTAACGGCAAGTTTCCCTTGGCAAGATACCAAGGATCGAATCCTGTGAGACTCCGAGGGTCAACAAGTAGGTGACAACGCTAACGGCGCCAACTTAGCAGTTGACAGGACCTGCACACAGATACAAATAACTTTGCTCCCAACGAGTACAGAGAGGTTGTCAATCCCTCCGGCCTTGCTGTTTACAAAGGGTCAAACACAAGAGGTGATAGTGATAGGTATGACTGCAACTAGGAAATAAGAACAGAAAGTAAATAGCGGGTGTGATCAGTGATGGTAATATGGACCGGGGTCCCATGATGTTCACTAGTGATGTCTCTCTCCCAAAAGACGATAAAATAGCTAAGCGAGGTAAACAAATTACAGCTGGGCAATTGACAGGATGATGTGCACAAACCAATGCTAACTATGCTGTAAAGAAAGGTAGAGGCTCAAAAGCATGGGCGGTACACCAAGGCAAGTAGACCGAAATCCATCTGCATCTACTACTAATCATCCACCTTGAGATATCTATCCAGAACATCTCGCTGGTATTAAGTTGCGAGTCCCACCCAAAGTGTAAACTCAAAGCAACAGACAACTGCATTAAAAGAACTTTGCGTAAAGTAAACAATCCTTGCACCCGCAAGTACAAGCACCGTTGTTTTCCCCCTTATGGAAACAGCACATCCCCTAAACTCATGTTTCTGTCACTCAAACTAGTCATCGAGGGGCATGAACCCACAATCAAGCATAACGTTCCCTCTTGGAGTTACTACCTACTACTCGGCCAAAGCAATAAACAGCAACGGAGAACATGCAAGAATTACTCAAGAACATAAATATAAAAGAGGTAAATCAAATATATTACTCACACACAATCTGAACATAATCTCATAATCCATCGGATCCCAGCAAACTCAGCAGAGCAACAGCATAAAGATTACATATGTGCCTCGATCATGTAGGGCAGCTCACGAGGTCTAATCCATGAAGAACCAAGAGGGGAGGAGAACATCACATAGCTACTGGTCATAGACCCATGGTCCAAGGGGGGCTACTCACAACTCATCCGGGAAGCGTCCATGGTGGTGGAGAAGCTCCCGGTGGTGGTTCTCCCCTCCGGCAGGGTGCCGGGAAGAGTTCTCCTGGTGCTCACGATCTTGGAAGCGCGGCGGCGGCGGAACAGAGGCGAGATCGCGAAAAAGGGTTCCGTCCTCGAGGGTTTCGGGACACGAGCAATATATATGCAAAAGGGGGTCACCAGAGGCGGAGGTGGGGCCCCAGGCGCCCCCCTGGCGCGGCCAGGGGTGGGGCCGCGCCGGGTGGCCGCTTGGGCCACCCCAGGCTCCCCCTGGCCCTGCTTTGGTTTTTCTTG
Organism: Secale cereale; assembly: GCA_902687465.1. Lineage (NCBI taxonomy): Eukaryota > Viridiplantae > Streptophyta > Magnoliopsida > Poales > Poaceae > Secale > Secale cereale. The sequence continues at coordinate 429,859,456 of LR738710.1, read as the reverse complement.
AAGCTCCCGATACGCTGATTTTTCCTGTATTTTTCCCGGAATTTTTAGGGCACTTTTAATATGGGGGAAACCTGAAATAGAAAAACAGCAGAAAACAGGAACTGCGCTGTGGTGCACTGAGTTAATAGGTTAGTCCATATATGATCAAAAGTGTATGGAAGTGTATAAATATCATAGCAATATCACACAAAAGAGGCAGGGAGCAAGCAGAAATTATAGATACGTTTTGGACGTATCAACATCCCCAAGCTTAACTCCTGCTCGTCCTCGAGTAGGTAAATGATAACAAGCATAATTTCTGTGGTGACATGCTATCAACCATATAAGAACTTTTAAGTAAAGTAATCAAAGCATGTAATCCAATTCAAGTCATAACAAGCAAGAGTCTATATTAGCATTGTAACAAGTAACATAAGAACATAAAGGTGCAAGAGCTCTCGCTGTCCGTGACTCGAATGTCTCCAAATGGTGTTTGCGTGCAAGAAAGGGGATATGGATATATGAGAGAGTAAAACATAGTTTTTGTATTGTTGATAACTTAATCTACTAAAGTTTCACACTTGGTCTTCTTTGGAATCTTATCTTGACTCATCCCCAAACCGTCAGCCAGGTACAAGTCAAAATGATCCACTCCCTTTCGATATTTTGAGCACTCATGCAATGGATGAGCGTAAGCAAGAAAGTCGACATTTAGGATGGCAAAGAGAGAAAAATTATAGAGGGGGGAGACAAAAAAGGTGTGAAAGGCTCACATCAATGAGGACAATCATCGGCGAGAGAAAGCCAAATGATAGATATGATGTGAGGAGTAGGGATTGCCATGCAACGGATGCACATATGAGCTAAGGTAAGCTCTCCAATGGAACTAGTGGGGCTGCATCCAACTTGCTTGCTCAAGAAGATCTAGAGCTCTTTTGAGGAGGCTCATCATTGGAATATACAAGCCAAGTTCTATAGTGTAAAGGTCCCCACATAGCTATATGCATGAATGATAATCTCTATGGAGTACAAGGTATAAGATGGAGTACGAGTGTGGATCTCTCAAAAGAAATAGTAGTGTGCCCCCTTCTCTCTTTTTATTTCTTTTTCTCTTTTTTCTCTATTTTTTATTTTTGTGGCCTCAATGGCTCTTTCTATTTATCTCTCATTTGTCCTCTTTGGGATCTTTTGATTTTGTCCTCTTTGGGATCTTTTGATTTGTCCTCTTTGGGATCTTTCCCTCACTTTAGGGGCAACACTCTATGTATTACAAGAAGTATAGAAGATCTTTCACACTTTACAAAAGTACTCAACATAAAGAAAATGAAACTATCATGATGTATGCAAATGTATGCCTCTGCCGGTGTAGCAGGATATGCAATGATACTAGCGCGTCATGTAGCAATGATTACGGCAAGGCCCAACTAGCATGCGGCTCATCGATCAAGCAAAAAGCATGTATGACATGAAGATCAAGTCATGAGAAGATGGATGTTGCATGGCAATGTATCTCGGAAAGGCTATGGAAATGCCTTAATAGGTAGGTATGGTGGCTGTTTTGAGGAAGGATATAATGAGGCTTATGATGACAGAGCGTATCGTGCCAAGGATTTGGATGCACCGGCGAAGTATGCGCCAACTCTCGAGGTGAGAAAGGGCAATGCACGGTACCGAAGAGGCTAGAAAAATATGGCTAGGTGGAAGTGTCAACTTTCGAATACTCACATTAGTCCGAAGAACTCATGCACTTATTATCGGTAACTCTCAATCTAATTAGGAGGTTCTCAAAGAGACAAGTACCCCGAGGAGGAGTGTATGGGGATTTGGTTATCCTTGCGCATCCTCGGCTCATGGTACGTGAGTGTACTCTAATATTCGATCCCTCCAAAGATTAGTGATCCATTTAGTAGCTAAAGTTCTCAACTATTTTGTAGGTTTTCGAAAATAAACACGGATTGCCCAAAATACGACATCTATCACTAATAGGCTAAAGCTCTTGACACCAAAAGTTCAGACATTACTTATGGCAATACCTCAAAACTATTGCAAGTTACTACTAAAATTAAATAGCAACCTCAATTACCTATTTTAAGTTAAGACACACAACTCAGTGCAACAGACAAACTCTCTTAACAAGATAAACATGAAAACTCAAGAGAGTTCAACAACCAACTAAACAAAAGCTCTTTAAGAAGAAAGGCATGAAAACTAAGAGCTAAACATGACAGTAGCTATGGAAAAACAAAGAACACACACAACAAAGATAAGCATGAAAATCCTATGTTGTGTTCTAGGTTGAAGTGGAGCGTGTTTCTCTCCCACACAAAGAAAGTTGGGTTCTAACTCATTATGAACAGCTAGCAAAGCTAAAGAAAACTAAAAAGGAAATTAAGAGCAAGACGCTCCAAGCATAGCACATAACGCATGAAGTGATTAAAATATAGTGGAACGAAAGACGAACTGATAATTGTTGATGGAGAAGGGGATGCACGGGGGCATCCCCAAGCTTAGACGCTTGAGTCTTCTTGAGTATTTCTTGGGGGTGCACGGGGGCATCCCCAAGCTTGAGCGTTTGACCCTCCTGAATCTTTTTATCATCTTCCCTCGCACACTTGAAAACTCCCTTCATACATAACTCATCATAATCTGATTAGCGAGGTTAGTACCCATAATAAAATAATTTTTCCTTGCTGGAAATAAAGATAATCTTGAAGAGCTACTGTTTCTCAAGATTGCCAAAAGGTTTTTGCAAAGAAAAAGCAAGCTCAAGGTTTGCAAAACGAAGAAAAGGCAAAACAGGACAGAATCTGTGAAAAACAGACCAGCAGGTAGTAAATAATTTTTTCGGGGCACTTCTGCAACTCAAATCAAAAAACTCAGAACAGACTCCCGAAAGCCAATTGTATTGTAATGCCCAGGATGGAACTATACCTCCTACGTGTCGAGGCACGACTTAAAGGCATAAGTCCATCCTAGAATGATCTCAAGTTTGGTAATCTTTGCACATCTCATGTAAAAGAGGGGAATTGTAAACATAAAATAGTTGGCTTACACTCGCCACGTCACACAAATACAATACATGTCTCAAACATCATACATTAAGAACATCACAACCCTCTAAGGGAAAAATCCAAATGTCAAGATACCAAACTTAAATAACATCCACATGACGGATCGAATCCTAGTAGAAGTCTCCACTACTGATCATCCGGATAACGAACATAGTATCGACTACGCTCCTCGTCGTACTCCCAGTCTAGCTCGGTGCCATCACCTGGATAGCTCACAGCTGGACCTGCATCTGGTGTGGTGAAGTAACTGTGAGCCACAGAGGACTCAGCAATCCCGTTCCCGGGTAACAAGACTATTTAAGCCTTGGGAGAGGATAAGGCTGAAGAAAAGAATAAGTGTCTGCAGCAGCAACTAGCAACTAGATTACGTGAGAGAGTGCGAGAAGAGAAAGCCTCGGTCGAGAGATGATCACGAAGTGATCCTAGCTACAACACGTCAAACATAACCCCACCGTGTTCAACTCCCGAATCCCTATTCGGAAATTGACAGTCACGGAACACACGCTGGTAGTGTATTAGAAACATTTTGTCAAGTTATCTACAACCGGATATTAACAAGCTCCCATCTGCCACATAACCGCGGGCACGGCTATCGAAAGTTCATAACCCTGCAGGGGTGTTCCAACTTGACCCATTACAAGCCCACGATCCGCGGAGTCGCAACTCCAAAGTGGGAAGACCCGAGTATTCTCGGAATCCCGTGCTCAAGATATACCGAACTAAGGTAAGGCTAATCCAGCAAATCCTCCCGGCGTGTCGACACCCTGATAGTAGCCGCGCGTATCTAAGTCTCAGGACACGACCAGATGAGCGATTCTACAGGTTTATATCAATCCTCGAGTTCCCTCGTGGTGACCCCGCAGAACCCCCGGTTTGGACCAACACTCATGAGGAGCACTGGCCCGGGGTTGTTGATTAAGAACTCGGGTTAATTACTCCCTATGCAAGTTATTTAGTTATTAGGCAAATAGTACCAATGTTGGGACTTGCAGGAAAAGACTTAGCACTTAGCGGTTTATCGAGGGGGTCCCATACACCCCAACCGTGTTAGGAACGCATAATCAAGGAACATAACACCGGTTTATACGGTTCCTAACGGCATGAGTGGAACAAATCACCAAGCAAAAGGCTTAGCCTTCCACCCTTGCCAATATATAGATGATTTCATTTTAAGCATTTATATAGTGTGATATAACCCAACAAAACTTCAACATGAAGCAAGCATCTTCGATCTTCACCTGCAACTAGCAATGCTATAAGAAGGGCTGAGCGAAGCGTACTTAGCCAAGCAACGGTTTGCATAGGTAGGGTGGTTAAACATGGTGATGGTTACAAGTAGGAGGCTGACAGGAAGAACATGGGCATCGAGGCAAAACTATAGAGCGGAACTACTAGCAATAGGCAAAGATAGTAATGTTATCCGGGTTCGGTCATCTTGCCTGAAGAGAAGTCGTTCGGATCGTAAGAAGGGTCCTCGTGCTCAACCTCGTGCTCGTACTCGTACTCGGTCTCAGCTTCCGGCTCTAAACAATACAATCACACAAGGCACAAATCAACAAGATGCAATGCGCACTCGAAAAAGATGGATGCATGATGGATGCACTAAGGATGCACACGGAGCACGGAAAATAGCACTCAAGCAAAACACCTCAAAACATGATAACAATAAGATATTATGAATCTACTCAGAAAATCAATCAAGTTTCATATAAGACTCGCTGAAATCGGAGTTACGGGCTAAAAGTTATGCCCGAAACAAGAAATGAGCGAAAGCTGAAAATTACAGCAACATAGCAACTTCGGAGCTCAAAATAATTAAGCTTCAGCACTCAAACATCATGGAAAAGGACATGAACATAAACTAGACATATCCTACAGCAAATAAGTCCAAAGGTGCACCCCCAAAGGAGCCACGGATCAATAGCAATAAGCTTGGACATATTGAACTTGACAATAAAATTTTGACAGCAGAATTTTATTGAAACTTTGGAGCAAAAGTTAAACATGCTACAGCCACTCAAATAATCATGTGAGAACATGAATGGAAAGCCAACAATATATACTACAAGGAACAATCAAGATCCACTCGAAAACTATCATGGTTTGTCCTAGAGCAGCAAGCAAACATGGCATCGGAACGTTACAGATTTCAGACTTAGTGAAAATCCACTAAGTCCTAAAACAGCAGTTTCATCATGGAATCTAAAGGAGCAAGTTTAAGTCACCTCGAAACTAAACATGGCAAGCGGTAAGCACCACATCAAAGTACACATGATGGTGATTCCGAAACACACAAGCATGCATCATGGAGATAAACACAACGATAGCAACGAGCTCAACAAGATGGCATTTCATAACAAGTGAAACAACATCATAGCCACATGGCACTTTGCAACGAAGATAAACATGGCAAGAATAAATCTATCATGCAACCTAACACAAGCAACATGTAGAGCATGGCAAGACGAACACGTGGACATGTCATTTCCATCATTCGGATAAACGAGCTAAAAGATATCACATGGCAAAGATGGCATAAAAACATCACATAGCAGCAATTATATCGGGATGCACTCTTGCAATGGGAAAACAAGCACCTAGATGATCTCTAACATGCATGACACAAAAAGATAAAACGTAGTGCTAATCACCACGAACGTCTGGACATGCTATTTGCGCAAAACGGAGCACCACACTAAAAGTTATAGCAGTTAGAAATATGCATCAGACAACTAAAGAACCAGGGACTTAGAGGAAATAAGAGCAACCTCTCAGATCTGTAGCAAAGGGCCGGATCGGGCTGATCTGGAATCCATGGAGCGGCGGAGACGGGCCGGCGGCGGCCCACCTGGCGGATCGGCCTGGGACGAGCGGGGCGCTGGGAAGCCTGGCTTCCCGAGTGGCGGCGGCGACCTGGCCCGCGGCTGGGCCTGGCGGCGCCTTGGGCCTCCGGGCGATCTGGGAGCCCAGCTGGCAGCGGTCACGGCCCGGCGGCGGATCTGGCAGGCTGAAGGAGGAGCGGGCCTTCGGGCGGCTCGGCGAGCGGAGGGAGCGCGCGGAGGCGGCTGGCTGCGGGCCGCGCGGCGGGGAGGCCGGGCGATGCGGGGTGGCGACAGCCCGCGGCGGAGGCGAAGAGGCCGCCTGGCTTGCGCGCAGCAGGGAGGCGCTGGAGGCGGGGCGTGCGTCTTGGGCCCGCGGCGGCGAGGCGGCCCAGTGCGGCGATGTGGTCCTCGTGGGGCGCCTGGCGGCTGAGATGGCGACGGCCCGTCGCGGTGAGGCGGGGCCCAGGAGGCGGCCACGACCCAGGAGGCCGATCTGGATCGGGCGAGGGGGCGGCGCTTCGATCGATGAGGAGGCGCCAGGCGAAGCGTTGACCCGCGGCGGTCGGCTGGCGATCGAGGGAACTCCCTCGATCCAGCGAGATTTGCGGCGGCTGGCTCAAGGGAAGAAGCCAAGTGGCAGTTGGTGGCTGGATCTGAGAAGAAAAAGAGGAGGAGAAGTGGAGAAGAAGCTAGGGATTCCTAAAAATAACCCTAGGGGTCTATATATAGCAGATTTCTAGGGTTAGGGGATTTAGGTGTGTTTGGAGCCCTCCGATCGCGATCCGACGGATCCGATCGCGGGGAAAGTTTAGATGGGCCTAGGAGAGGGTAGTGGGCTGCTGTGAGGGTGTTTTGGGCCACAACTGGAGGCACTTTGGACCCACACGAAATAACTGTTGGGATAGCAAACGGAGTCCAAACGCGACGAGATTTGAGAGGCGGGTTACACACAACAAAACAACAACACACGACAAGTCTCGCGCCACACCGGCAACGTTACATGCCCAAACAACAAGGTAGGCCTACGGGACGTCACGGACACGTGAGGGAGCTCCGGAACGCGAAACGGACAACGGGAAGGAACGCGTGGAACCGGATGCAACCGACAACACAAATGCAATGCGATGCACATGTCTACATGATATGAATGAATGCCACACACGCACACAACAAAACGACGAAACCCCAAAAGACAAAGAACCCGGAATGGAAATAGATGAAGCCGGAGATATATTATATGCCCAAAAGGGAAAGTATTACATCCGGGGCATTACATGTATAGAGCACGCTGTCAAAAAATTTCAGATCAAAAAGATGATCTGGTGATTTCATACGAATTTTTCTGTCCAAGGACAGAATCTGTTTTCTGGACTGCACGTCACTTTTGAACTTTCTTGCAATCGGAGGCTAAACTTGGCACAAAGTTGAAAAGAAAAGATACAATGATGATGATGCTACTGTAGTAACAAACATCGAGACACAACAAAAGAAAAATAGAACTTTATTCGTTGTGGGCTGCCTCCCAAAAGCGCTTTCTTTTATGCCTTTAAGCTAGGCATAATGCAAAAAGATCAAGTTGTATCAATTGAACCATCATCAAGATCATCAAAAAGCTCTTCAATAGTACAACTAGTCTTAAGAGGACTTTCAAATAAAGGCCTAGTAAAGATACTTCTAGGGAGAAAACCAAAAGGTGAAAAGTCAATGGGAGATTCATTTATAAATTTATCAAAGAGAGGTATTTCTTCCAAAGTCTTCACAGTTTCAACCCCTTTGGCAATAGATGGATTACTTTTGGAACGAGGAGCCCTTGGAACATAAACGAACTTAGGTTCCTTCTTTGCCGGAGTTTCTACCTTTTTGGCTTTGATTGAGGAGAAGGTAGTTCCTAAAGTGTCAAAGATTTCCTCAATCTTGTCTATCCTAGAAGAATCCAAGTCATGGGATTTGATGGTCTCCAAAGTTTTGAGAATTTTATGCATGGAGCTATCAAGCCTATTCAAATTCCCTTAGATCTTACGGTCCAACTCATTTATCTTATTAATTCTTGGCATCTCTAGCTCTATCTTTTCAAGTTTTTTTCATAATGTGAGCTAGGGTAATGTCCTCTTGAATGCTAACGACAGGGGGATTTCCAACAAGATTTTCCATAATACTAAGAGATTCCCAAACGGGGGCTTCTAGGAAATTTCCATTGATAGCAGAATCTAGAATAAACCTATTCCAAGAAGTAATTCCAACATAAAAATTTCTAAGCAGATAGTAGTAGATTGCTTCTTGGTGGCTCTTTTATGAGAATCATTAATTCTATACCAAGCATCTTTTAGACTTTCACCACCTCTTTGTTTAAAGGTGAGCACTTCTGCCTCACCAAAGGCAAAAGGACCAGACATAATGCCAACTAAAAGCGAGATAACTATTTTTGTGATTTTTGGTAAAGGAAACTAAAGCAAAAACTGAAAGGTAAACTAACAAGACTAAAAAGCAAAGATAAAAGATAGCGTGCAACTCCCCTATCTTGAAGAGTGGAGTCCCCGGCAACGGCGCCAGAAACTTTGCTTGATGGCTTCTCGCCCCTCGTTGGTTACCCCAAGTGAAAGGTTTGAGATGTAGCGTAACGACAAGTTTCCCTTGGCAAGATACCAAGGATCGAATCCCGTGAGACTCCGAGGGTCAACAAGTAGGTGTCAACGCTAACGGCGCCAACTTAGCAGTTGACAGGACCTGCACACAGATACAAATAACTTTGCTCCCAACGAGTATAGAGAGGTTGTCAATCCCTCCGGCTTTGCTGTTTACAAAGGGTCAAACGCAAGAGGTGATAGTGATAGGTATGACTGCAACTAGGAAATAAGAAGAAGTAAATAGCGGGTGTGATCAGTGATGGTAATATGGACCGGGGTCCCATGATGTTCACTAGTGATGTCTCTCTCCCAAAAGACGATAAAACAGCTAAGCGAGGTAAACAAATTACAGCTGGGCAATTGACAGGATTATGTGCGCAAACCAATGCTAACTATGCTGTAAAGAAAGGTAGAGGCTCAAAAGCATGGGCGGTACGCCAAGGCAAGTAGACCGAAATCCATCTGCATCTACTACTAATCATCCACCTTGAGATATCTATCCAGAACATCTCGCTGGTATTAAGTTGCGAGTCCCACCCAAAGTGTAAACTCAAAGCAACAGACAACTGCATTAAAAGAACTTTGCGTAAAGTAAACAATCCGTGCACCCGCAAGTACAAGCACCGTTGTTTTCCCCCTTGTGGCAATAGCACATCCCCTAGACTCATGTTTCTGTCACTCAAACTAGTCATCGAGGGGCATGAACCCACAATCAAGCATAACATTCCCTCTTGGAGTTACTACCTACTACTCGGCCAAAGAAATAAACAGCAACGGAGAACATGCAAGAATTACTCAAGAACATAAATATAAAAGAGGTAAATCAAATATATTACTCACACACAATCTGAACATAATCTCATAATCCATCGGATCCCAGCAAACTCAGCAGAGCAACATCATAAAGATTACATATGTGCCTCGATCATGTAGGGCAGCTCACGAGGTCTAATCCATGAAGAACCAAGAGGGGAGAAGAACATCACATAGCTACTGGTCATGGACCCATGGTCCAAGGGGGACTACTCACAACTCATCCGGGAAGCGTCCATGGTGGTGGAGAAGCTCCCGATGGTGGTTCTCCCCTCCGGCAGGGTGCCGGGAAGAGTTCTCCTGGTGCTCCCGATCTTGGAAGCGCGGCGGCGGCGGAACAGAGGCGAGATCGCGAAAAAGGGCTCCGTCCTCGAGGGTTTCGGGACGCGAGCAATATATATATGCAAAAGGGGGTCACCAGAGGCGGAGGTGGGGCCCCAGGCGCCCCCCTGGCGCGGCCAGGGGTGGGGCCGTGCCGGGTGGCCGCCTGGGCCACCCCAGGCTCCCCTCTAGCCCTGCTTTGGTTTTTCTTGAAGCTCCCGATACGCTGATTTTTCCTGTATTTTTCCCGGAATTTTTAGGGCACTTTTAATATGGGGGAAACCTGAAATAGAAAAACAGCAGAAAACAGGAACTGGCACTGTGGTGCACTGAGTTAATAGGTTAGTCCAAATATGATCAAAAGTGTATGGAAGTGCATAAATATCATAGCAATATCACACAAAAGAGGCATGGAGCAAGCATAAATTATAGATATGTTTTGGACATATCAGCTACTCGCCACCAGCTTGAGACATTCCGAAGCACGAATAAAAGAACACTTCGACCACATCAACTGATTGAGGAGAGGGCCCGATCTTTCGATGAGATGATAACTATCGATTTGGTGGAGTCGACTTTGACGAACCGACTACAAACGTGCACAACGTTGCGCCTTAGCAATCACTAAACCAATCTCCTGGGGTTACTGACGATGCCAGAAGCATGATCAGCCTGACGACGAAGGTCTATTCCTGCATGCAATCGAAGAACAAGCAAGAATATGATAAAGCAATCTAAATATTGCAAATATATATGAAGTATTGATAAAGGTTGGGATCTGTAAGCGGTCTTGGTCTGGTCGTTGGACACAAACGAAGTACGCGAAGTTGCAATGGTTAACTTTTAACTAAACAAATCCCCAGGAAAAGCTACTAGATGGATCTACTTATATAGGAGTAAGGGGTGGCGGCCAAGGAGGTGCAAGGACGTCCTAAGGCAACCTAAAACTAACCCTAGGTCGTACAAGGCTCATGGGCCCAAGTGGAGGTGACGCAACACCTTTGGACGTGTAGTTTGACTCAGATTCTGCTTCAGCGTCAGATTGTTTCATCGATATCTCAACGCTCCGGACGAATTTGAAGGTGAATCCAATTGGACTGGAAAGAGCACGAAATCGACTTTCGAACAAAAGAAGAATCACCCAATTCGGAGTCCGTATGAACGAGTTCTTGCCGTTTTGAGTCAGGTATGTCTGTGCAGTCCAAATCTGAATGCAGAACATGAGAGGCTTGAACTCTATCTTCTCTAAGCCCAAAAGTGACGTGAAAGGACTTTTTGAACAGCAACTAAACTTCTCTTTTTCCTTATCTTCATATGTGGATTGTACGAATGTTCCATACACCTACAATTAGACATGGCACAAAAGTCTATGAAGTATTTTTTGTCCTGGATGATATAAATAAATTATTGCATAGTTTGCATTAGAAATCACCTCACAAATATACATGTATGCAGTATTTTTGGTCGTATCTAATGTAGTCATGTTCTCATCATCAACGCCAACATGTCTTCTCAAATGAACGAGCTACGGACTTTGATGATCAATCGACACTCTTCCTTTATGTCATCTCAAAGACGGAGCCGCTCAAGTCGTCATTCCGACTCCATCTCCGTCTCAAGTACACCTACATCCAACACTCTTTGTCAAGCCGCGTGCCAAGAATGACATGCCAACTGGAACCCACTTCACGGCAAGAGCTCACAAGAGCAACTTGAAGAGCAAGAACACCGACACCGTCAAAACCAAGCTACACTTGACCAAGTACAAGAACGGCAACGCCTACGCCAACAACAAGAAGAGCGAGCGCGCCAACACCAAGAAGAGCAAGATGTCGAGGCACAACATCAAGAACAACAATGGAAAGAAGAGCAAGCTCTTGATGTGCAACGTGCACTACGTGACTCACATCACGTCGTCGTCGCACGCAACCGACATACTCGCCAAGAGGAAGAAGCATTTTGAGATGAAGTTCAAGAAAGGCGCTATGAAGCGAGAATGCAACACCAAGCTCATCCACAAGATCGACAAGAACCACAAGTTCGGCAAGAGCAACAAGATAATAAGCATCAACCACGCCAAGAGCAACGTGAGGTCGACAGTCCTCCACATCAAGAACGCCCTCCCAATAGGCAAGCAAACAATGAAGAGCATCATTATGGCAAGCTCAAGTTCACAATGCCAAAGTTCTCCGGAAGCATCGATGCTGAAGACTATCTCTCATGGGCATTGAAAGTTGACAAGATCTTTCGACTCCACAACTATGATGAAGAAAAGAAGATCGCAATGGCATCCCTTGAGTTCCAAGATTATATTCTTATTTGGTGGGAGCAAGTCATTGAAAGGCGAGAAGCAAAAGGCGAACCATCCATCACAACTTGGAGTCAAATGAAGGATGTCATGAGAGCGCGTTTTCTGCCAACACACTACAACCGCAACTTGTTCAGGAAGTTACAACTCCTCAAGCAAGGCACCAAGTCCGTTGAAGAGTACTACAAGGAAATGGAGATTGCCATGATAAGGGCCAAAATCATGGAGGATGAAGAGCAAACGATGGCGAGATTCTTGAATGGACTCAGCTATCCTATCAAGAAAATTGTGGACTTCCAACCGCACACGAATCTTCTTGAGCTAGTACACCAAGCAACCAAAGCGGAGCGACAAGTAAAAGAAGACTACAAGTACTCCATGTTCACTTCCAACAACTACGGCTCCTACAACAAAGCTTCAACGACTTCGGCACCTCCTACTTCTACTAAACCATCTACAAGCATAGGCGACAGGTCAAGCTACAAGACTTCGACAACATCAAGTCGTCCTCCTACTACGACCAACTTCAAGCCAAGAGCTTCTTCATCTGCAATTCCTATCGAGGATACCTCCAATACAAGTTCCATCAAATGTTTCAAATGCCAAGGAGGAGGCCACAAGTCATTTGAGTGCAAAATCATAAGGACCATGATCATCAACGGCGATGGCTCCTATGACTCTATGAGCGATGACGAGATGGAAGCCCTTGAGCTCGTGGCCATGCATCGTCGAGTGAATGAGGATGAAGACAATCAAATCTTTTGTGACAAAGACTCGAGTCCCAAGCTCGTTGTCTCCAACGTATTGACACTTCAACATCAACAAGATGAAGACCAACATTGTCACATCTTCCACACCAAGGACGGCATCAATGGACATTACGTCAAGGTTATCATCGATGGAGGAAGTTGTCACAACTTGGCAAGTGAAGAGCTATGAGACAAACTTCAATTGGTCAAGCTGAAGCACCCTCATCCCTACAAGGTCCAATGGCTTAGCGACGCCAGAACTATTCGAGTCGAGCACACCGTGCAAGTATCCTTCAACATAGGCACCTACGAGGAGACCTTGGAATGTGATGTCATACCTATGTCCGTTTGAAACCTCCTTCTCAGACGGCCATGGCAATTCAATCATGGAGTCATCCACAATGGACGTACCAATCACTATAGTTTCAAGATGAAGGGCAAGGAGTTTTTGCTACATCCCATGTTGCCAAGTCAAGTGGTCGCCGATAAGTAAGTATCAGCCAACCATCATGGAGAGAATGGCGAGAGAGTGATCCACCAAGAGGAAAGTGAGAGTCACAAGCCCAAATCGAGTGCCTCCACGATGAGCGACAAGAACCAACTAGTGTTATTTGCCACCAAAAGTGAGATGAGAGAAGAGTGTGAGAACCCATCAAGTGTCTTGCAACTTGTGCTTCTATGCAAAGGAGAAGCGGAACCACCTAACACTTCACCACCTCTACCTTTATTGTTGTCTCAATTGTTACAGGAATTCCAAGATGTCTTCCCCGATGAGCTACCTCTGGGTCTACCTCCCCTTCGCGACATCGAACACAGCATCGACCTCATCCCCGGAGCGCCTCTTCCTAACAAGGCACCTTACCATGTGAACCCGGAAGAGACCATGGAGATCCAACGGCAAGTTCAATAAGTCATCCACAACGGTCACGTACGCGAGAGTATGAGCCCTTGTGCCGTTCCGGTAATCCTTGTCCCCAAGAAAGATGGTACTTATCGAATGTGTTTCGATTGCCGTCCAATCAAAGCTATCGCCATTAGATATCGTCACCCCATACCGCGCTTTAATGATATGCTTGATGAGCTGAGCGGAGCCACAATCTTCTCTAAGATTGATCTTAAGAGTGGCTACTACCAAATACGCATACAAGAGGGTGATGAATGTTAAACCGCATTTAAGACCAAATTTGTCTTATATGAATGGATAGTTATGCCAATGGGTTTATCCGAAGCACCCGACACGTTTATGAGGGTGATGCATTCTGTTCTTACACCTTACATTGGAATCTGTGTAGTAGTCTACTTTGATGACAACCTCATGTTTAGCAAGTCTCTAAAATAACATGATAATCATCTCATCACCATTTTGCACACCCTTCGCAAGGAAAAACTATATGCCAACATGGACTAGTGCAAATTTGGTGTAGACAGACTTCTATTCCTAGGATTTGTTGTTTCATCAAAAGGTGTGCATGTAGACGAAACTAAGATCAAAGCTATTATAACTTGGACTAAACCAACGAACCTACAACAAGTGCGTAGCTTCCTCGGCCTATCCGGATTCTATCGATGATTTGCGAAGGACTTTAGCACCATTTCTATGTCTTTACATGCCTTGAGCAAGAAAAACGCACCCTTTGTTTGGGGTCCATCTCAAGATGCCATGTTTAATGAGCTTAAAAACTTGATTACACATGCACCTTTGCTTGCTTTACTCAACCTTGATAAACCTGTCGAGGTACATTGTGACGCTAGTGGTACCGGCATAGGAGGCGTGTTAATGCAAGAAAAGCGCCTGATTGCTTATTTTAGTGAAAAACTATCCGGAGCGCAACTTAACTACCCCATCTATGACAAAGAGCTATATACTTTAGTGAGAGTCTTGCATGTTTGTGAACACTAGCTCCGCCCTCATGAATTCATTCTTCACATGGACCATGAAACACTTAAGTATCTTAAGGGTCAAACTAAGTTGAACAAGCGTCATGCTAAGGGGAGTGAGTTCATAGAGTCCTTTCCCTATGTCATTAAATACATTAAAGGCAAGGAGAACATTGTGGCGGATGCGCTTTCTCGCAAATGCATGCTTGTTACGTAACTTTAGTTGAATGCTACTGGCTTTCGCACATAAAATACTTGTATGCACATGATGTTTTCTTTGCAAATCCTTATGCTAAGTGTTTGACGCATACATCTTGGGAACGATATTACACCAAGGATGGTTATCTTATGAGAGCTAACAAACTTTACATTTCCGAGTCTTCTCTTTGTTTGCTACTTTTGCAAAAATCTCATGGAGGAGGACTTACGGGACACTTCGGACGCGACAAGACATTTGCGACGCTCTCCAAGAACTACTATTGGCCCAAGATGTTTCGTGACGTGTCACGCTTAATCGACCGATGCTCTACATGGCGCAAAGCTAAGTCCAAAGCTCAATCCCATGGTCTTTACATGCCACTTCCTATTCCATATCAACCTTGGGAAGACATTAGCATGGATTGTGTCCTTGGTTTGCCTAGAACTACAAATGGGAAGGATTCCATCTTAGTTGTTGTGGATCACTTTTCCAAAATGGCTCACTTCATTCCATGCAACAAGATAGACGATGCTTCACATGTTGCAAATCTCTTTTGTAGGGAAATCTTGCGGTTACATGGAGTGCCCAAGAAGACCGTCTCGCATCGCGATGTTGATACGTCTCCAACGTATTTATATTTTTTGATTGTTCCATGCTATTATTTATGAAGTCTTGGATGTTTCATGGGCTTTATCATTCACTTTTATATCATTTTTGGGACTAACCTACTAACCTAAAGCCCCAGTCTAGATTGTTGTTTTTTGCGTGTTTCAGGGTTTTGTAGAAAAGGAATATAAAACGGAGTCCAAACGGAATAAACCTTCGTAGGAGATATTTTTGGAGGAAATCACGCACGAAAGACTTCGAGGCCAAGCCAGAGGACAGGGAGCCCACCCTCGAGGGTGGGGGGCGCGCCCCTGCCTCGAGGGCAGCCCCTAGTGCCCCTCTTCTTCCTATATATACATACGTACCCCAGAAACTCCATACGCAGAGAGAAAACCCTAATTTCATCGCCGTAGCTGTTGTTCCCATGGAGATCCCGTCTCGGAGCCTGTTCCGGGAGGGGGATCCATCACGGAGGCCTTCATCATCATCATCATCGCCCTCGCCATGGGTTGTGAGTAGTTTACCTTAGACCTTCGGGTCCATAGCTAGTATCTAGATGGCTTCTTCTCTCTCTCTGGATCTCAATACAAAGTTCTCCTCGGTCTTCGAGGAGATCTAGTCGATGTAATCTCTTTTTGCGGTGTGTTTGTCGAGATCCGATGAATTGTGAGTTTATGATCAAGATTATCTATGAAAGATATTTGGTTCTTCTCTGAACTTTTTAAGTGTGCTCATAATATCCTTGCAAGTCTCTTCGAATTATTGGTTTGGTTTGGCCTACTAGATCTATAGTTCTTGCAATGGGAGAAGTGATTGGCTTTGGGTTCAATCTTGCGGTGTCCTTTCCCAGTGACAGTAGGGGCAGCAAGGCATGTGTTGTATTGTTGCCATCGAGGATAAAAAAATGGGGTTTTCATCATATTTCTTGAGTTTATCCCTCTACATCATGTCATCTTGCTTAAGGCGTTACTCTGTTCGTATGAACTCAATACACTAGATGCATGTTGGATAGCGGTCGATGTGTGGAGTAATAGTAGTAGATGCAGGCAGGAGTCGGTCTACTTGTCTCGGACGTGATGCCTATATACAATGATCATGCCTAGATAGTCTCATAATTATTCGCTTTTCTATCAATTGCTCGACAGTAATTTGTTTACCCGCCGTAGAATATCGCTATCATGAGAGAAGCCACTAGAGAAAACTATGGCCCCCGGGTCTATCTCTATCATATTACTTTCCCGTCAATTTCTATCGCTGTTGTTTATTTGCTGTTTTATTAAACTAAAAAATACCAAAAACATTATCTATCATCTCTATCAGATCTCACTATCGAAGTGACCGTAAAGGGATTGACAACCCCTTATCGCGTTGGATGCGAAGTTCTTATTTGTTTGTGCAGGTGTGAGGGACTGGCGCGTGGTCTCCTACTACATTGATACCTTGGTTCTCAAAAACTGAGGGCAATACTTACGCTACTGTGCTGCATCTCCCTTTCCTCTTCGAGGGAATACAACGCAACCTCAAGAGGTAGCAAGAAGAATTTCTGGCGCCGTTGCCGGGGAGGCTTACGGAAAAGTCATATACCGAGTACCTATCACAAACCCTTATCCTTCGCATTACATTTATTTTCCTCTCGTTTTCCTCTCCCCCACTTCACCCTTGCCGTTTTATTCGCCCTTCTTCCGTCGTGTGTTTCTCTCTCGCTTGCTTCTTGTTTGCTTGTGTGCTTGCTTGTCATTATTGCTAGCCCCTTATCCGCTCCTTCGTCTCCTGAGTTTGAAGTACTTCACTTCAAGCAAACGCAAGGAGAAAACTTAAAAGATGCTTGGTTTAGAATGATGGAATCTTATCATAAGTGCACCTTAGAAGTGAATTTTAGAATCTTGCTCCGCAATTTTTATGTTGGATTGAATATGTCTCATAGACAACTCTTGGATTGCGTTGCCAAAGGAAATTTTATCGAAATTGATCCTAGTTTTGCGCATGAAATTATAGAGGGAATAGTGGGAACACTACCTCCCCAAAAAGAGTCAAACTCAACCCCGGAAGGGACGCAAGTTTTTGAGAAAATTTGCGCAGTAACGAAAATATTATAAAAATCTCTTGAACCTCTTAAGAGTGTTAGTGAAAATCTCCACCGCATGAATATGTTGATTACTCTTTGCAATAAGCGGTTTGGATGCTTTAGATCTTAAGATTTTTGATTATGGAGGGAAACGCAAAGAACCTCCCGGATACGAGCTCGACACCATAAAAAGGGTAAAGACCAAACATGGCAATACTTAGATTTATCTTGTATCGTGCCTAGCTAGGGGCATAAAACGATAGTGCTTGTTGGGAGGCAACCCAATTTTATGTTTTTTGCTTTTGTTGCTGTTAGGGAATAAATATTGCGTCTAGCCTCTGATTAGATGTGTTTTCATGTTTTGTTTAGTGTTTGTGCCAAGTAGAACCTTTGGTAAGACTTGTGTGAAGTTTATATGATCTTGCTGTGAAAAACAGAATCGTTAGCGCTCGCTAAAGTAGTCTTCAGATTTTACTGGAGCATGCTTTTTAGTTGATTCTTCTTGCTGCTGATTGGTAGAAAAATTGCGCAAATTTAACAATTTAGTTTGATTTTGTTGGAGTTCCAGAAGTAGGCGAACCCAGCAGATTACTACAGACTGTTCTGTTTTTGACAGATTCTGTTTTTCGTGTGTTGTTTGCTTATTCCGATGCATCTATGAGTAATATTGGAGGATATGAATCATAGAAAACTTGGAGTACAGTAGGTTTAACACCAATATAAACAAAGTATGAATTCCTTGCTGTACCTTGGAGTGGTGGTTTGCTTTCTCTTACTAACGGAGCTCACGAGAATTTTTGTCTAAGTTTTGTGTTGTGAAGTTTTCAAGTTTCGAGTATTGCTTTGATGGACTATGGAACAAGGAGTAGCAAAGGCCTAATCTTGGGGATGCCCATGGCACCCCAAGTAAATTCAAGATAATCAAAAGCCTAAGCTTGGGGATGCCCCGGGAAGGCATCTCCTCTTTCGTCTTCATCCATCGGTAACTATACTTGGAGCTATATTTTTATTCGCAACATGCTATGTGTTTTGCTTGGAGCGTCTTGTATAATTTGAGTATTTGCTTGTTAGTTTGCCAAAATCATCCTTGCTGGACACACCTATTTGAGAGAGTTAAATATGCCCTAGAAATTATTAGAACACTCTATGTGCTTCACTTATATCTTTTGAGTTGAATAGTTTTTGCTCTAGTGCTTCACTTATATCTTTTAGAGCACGGTTGTGGTAATATTTTGTAGAAATTGTTGAACTCTCATGCTTCACTTAGATTTATTTGAGAGTCTATCAAAACAGCATGGTAAAGTGTTTAGGCTAAAGAAACTAGTCTTCACATGATAAACATCCAATGTCAATGTACTAAAAAAATTCACATCAAGTGCATTGAATAGAAAGAGATGTTGGATGCTTGATAATTGTTTTGAGACATGAGGATAGTGATATTAAAGTCATGCTAGTGGAGTAATTATGAAATTGAGAAATATTTGTGTTAAGGTTGGTGATTCCCGTAGCATGCACGTATGGTGAACCGTTATGTGACTAAGTTAAAGCATGAGGTATTTGTAGAGTGTCAACCTTTGTGTGGAGGTCGGGGGTGTGCGATGGTTAACTCCTACCAACCTCTCCCCTAGGGGCATGCGTTGATTGCTTTGTTTTGATGACTCATAGATTTTTGCAATAAGTATATGAGTTCTTATGACTAATGTTGAGTCCATGGATTATACGCACTCTCACCCTTCCACCATTGCTAGCCTCTCTTGTACCGCGCAACTTTCGCCGGTGCCATAAACCCACTATATATCCTTCCTCAAAACAACCACCATATTGTTCCTCAAAATAGCCACCATATCTACCTATCATGGCATTTCCATAGCCATTCCGAGATATATTGCCATGCAACTTTCCACCGTTCCATTTGTATGACACGCATCATATTGTCGTATTGCCATGCATGATCATGTAGTTGACATCGTATTCGTGGCAAGGCCACCATGCATAATTTTTCATACATGTCTGTGGGGACCCTGAATCATAAGTCGTGATCACCAAATGCACGTGTACAGTGATCCCAGAGATCAATGCTCACTGAACACACAGAAGCTGAATAACAAGAGTCTTACATCCATACATACCGTATTACACAAATAGGACCATTATGGTCAAGTCTTGAGTATATAATTACAGTGGAAAGCTTCAATAACAACTTGGACCCATGCCATCTACCTTAACCCTACAGGCATTCACACTGGGAAGCGTCCTAGCTCGCATTTTCGCCACCAAGAAATCTTCATCATATCCTGTTCTTTCATGCCTGGCCAATAAAAAAACCAGTGGCAAGCCAATGAGTACTTTGAATGTACTCGCAAGCAACCCAAGCGTGATGACAGAATAATTATGCAAGGCTCTACTGCTAAATTGACAGTTTTGCGGAAAGCTATCTTTTCATATGCAAGTATGATCAACATATAACCAGGACATGCATGCGTCTGCAACAAGTATCGGGAGGTTACAAACATCAACATCAGAAAAGAGTTATGAACAACTCTTCCTCAAGCTCATCGTGACTTCCTCACAAATCACGTCAACAGATTTACCCAAACTGTGTTGTTTGCAGAAACTTATGGACATAGTCCAAGCAGCACCACCCAACTGTCCTTGACTGTGGACACGTCTATTCGAATAGTTTGACACTCTGCAGAGGTTGCGCACTTTACCCACAAGATCCGGGAAACTTCCATGTCATCCACGACCTGCGGTACCTCAAGTACCCGAGGTAAGCACCCAATCACTATCTTTCCCTAGACGACACTAACATAGGGTCCACTCGTTGGTGCACAGCCCTCGTGTACAAACGATAATTCGTGGGACTCGCCCTTTTTACATTGTCACGCATACACGAAGGGACCAATGGTGTGTCCGGTGCCCTGTGAAAACAGTCATGGTTGCCTATCCAAGCACGACCCCGTCCCGGGAGTGACGTCATGTCTCCCCTGTCACTAGTGATGTGGGCACCATGCTAGTATCAGCCTAAGTAATCAATAATGCCCCATCTCATAAGGGGTAGAGTGGTTGCACATGTTTGGCTGGGACGATAATCACACACAAATCTAATCCATCTCTGTAAACAACACTTTTATCAAGCATCGGTACACTACTTCTCCACCAAGTAGTTCCCTAGTTCCTCATCATCTCCCAGGGGAATTAGTGGCACCCACTGGGTTATTTGCAAGTATGTTAAACCACACTTGTTTCTTTCAATGCATAACCCTGACCCATTTTATGTAGCCAGCTACTACATCATACATCTATCTACTCCCACCGGCATAACCCTCATAAGAAGGTAGGGTCATGCACAATGCAAGTATCAATGAGGAAGTACAGTGGCAAACCATCAAAGTGGTTCCACCTCATCATGATTCCGTTGCAACAACAATATGATGCTATATGACATGCATAAAAAGGGTTCCATAGACATGGTCAAAGGGCTGCTTGCCTGTCTTATCCAAGTCCTTGGGGTCTTCAAATCCTCTGGTCCTTCTCCGAGTACTCCGTATACTTCGTCAACTAACGATGGAAACAATCATAATAAGCAACACAACAAGGCAAAAATAAAAGTGCTCTAAAAATAGGAGTTGGACTTTTCTAGGATACCTCTGGTCATATGAAGAATGACCAAGGTGGTTTCATTGGGATATGATCAATGGATAGTTTGGAACATTTCAATATGATGGAATCAAGGGGTTTATGGATTTGCAAGAAGTGTACAGAAATATATTTTTGAAAAATGAGCAAAGGCCCCCATTTAACAAATCATGATTTTAGAAGCATCTAAGAGTTGGTTTCATTGGATTTGGAGTTCAAATGAATTTCATAGGATTTTGCAAAGTTGACAAATATGAAGAAATGGCTCATTATTTTGTGGGGTACAGAAAGTATTAGGAAAAATGTTCCAAATCTAAGTTATGATATTACAAGTATCTAGGAATTTGAACCATTGCATTTGGATCAACTTTGAGCTCTCTGTGTTTTTTTAAAGTTTACCACAGAAATAGAAAAATGGTATTTGATAAATATTTGTGAAGAAAAAGTCTCTGAAAAAATGTGCATGTTGCACCATGTGATAGAGCATGATTTTATGAACTACTAGAAATTTGAATCATCAAATTTGGAGTTTTGAAGTTGACTAGAAAAGAAAAAGAAAAGGAAAAAAGGTTTATACCCTTATACTGCGCACATGGCGATAGATAGATTGTGGGCCGGCCCAATGGCTCGGCTGTGCTCGGGCTGACGACGCAGGAAGCGTACTCCAGGGAATACGCTTCCCTGCGGTGGAGGTGGCAGCCGGCGGAGTCCGTCTCCACTTAAACAGGGCGGGGCCCTCCCGTCAGTGGTTCAGACAATCTGGCCGGCCGACAGGTGGGGCCCGGCTGTCGGGTTCATCCCCCACCTCCCGCTCGAACAAAGCAGAGGCAGGGGCGGCTTCGACGGCGGCTCGCCGGCGCCATAGGCCACCATTTCTGGTGTTCTGGCCACTGGCGTGCTCAGGGGACCCAGCCGCGTCCAACCGTGGGTAGCACGGTCGCCCAGGGGCATCGGGTTGAGCAGGGCGTCGGCCGTGGCGGACGAGGCTGACGATGATGATGGAACTCGACGGCAAGACCACGGGGAGGAGAGGGAGAAGCGCGAGATGGCTTGCGGTGATGGTGGAGATGATCTGGTGCAGACCAGAGGGGAGGAGGAGGAGGGGTGGATGCGAATTTTGGCGGAGGCCGATGGCAAGGCTCCGACCATGGGGGTGGTTGTATGGCACGAGGAGGAGGGTGGGTTGGTCTGGGTGGCGTATGGGAGAGAGAGAGGGCCAAAGGAGCAGCGAGGGGCTCGGGGGTGGCCTTTAAATAGGCGAGCGACGGTCCACCGAGGACTCGTGCGACGGCGAGCTCGTTGCCGTCGCCACGGGTCACGGGAGCTCGTCGTGGAGTGTCTGGGGCGTTTGTAGGGATGGTCTACACCTAGGGGAAGGGAGAGAAGGAGCGGGGGAGCGTCGGGGTAGCGCGCGTGCGAGGTTGCCCCTTGGCGTGCTCGAGCTGCCGGCGCGCATGCGAGAGGAGGCAGGAGGAGGAAGAAAGAGAAGGGGCCGACCAGCTAGGCGTGTCCCGGACGTCGAGGTGGTCCTGCTGGCGTGCGGGGAACAGCCGGGGTGGTTGGGGCATCGGGATGGGGGGCAGCTACAATGCGCCAGAGCACTGTAGCGCGCTCCAGAGCGCCATTTTGGCATGCCAGGGCGTGCCATTGGCAGTTGAGCATGTCCAAGCTTGTCCAATAGCTTTGGGGTGGTACTGGAATGCTCTATGAAGCTTAGGAGGTAAGGTAGGAGGGAGGGGTAAGAAGTAGAAGGGTGGAAAGGTGCTGTCATGGTGAAAACAGAGAGGTAATTGGGGGTTTTACCCCCTCCAATGATTGAGTTGAGGCATGTGTGAGTCACTGGAGGTAGAAGATGACTAGGAGATGCTGTGGTAAAAAGTTGAGCTCAAGGAGAATAGTGTAAGTAGTCAAAATGGTGATTTTTGAAAAGTGACAGAAGGTGTTTGATGCAAATTTGGGCAAGCAAATTAACTCCACTTGACATGATACTTAACAGGATCAAATGACATATAGAAATAGGGTATTCCACCAAGTTTGAGCTCATTTGAAGAAACTTGCCAATGTAACTTTGGTGAACCCGAGAAATCAACAGAAATGGATTTTCCAAGATTAGGTTAAGCAAATCATCCCTACTTGATGCACCACTTGGTGTAGTGTCATCATTTGGGGTTGTGAGCATGTCCACCAAATTTGAGGCTCCAAGTAAAAAGTTGGTAATGTAGAGTTGTTCAAATTTGGATCTGGTCAGAAAGGGTTTGGGGGCACTTAGATCAAGTTATCCTTCTCCAAAACTTGTGCCATTTGGCATAGATGCATATTTACACCATTTGAGAATGTGCACCAAGTTTGAGAGCATTTGGACAAGTTTGGCAATGTAAAGTTGCTCAAACTTCAAAATGGACAGAAATGGTTTTGAGGGGATTAGATGATGTTTTCTTGATCTTCAAGGCATGAGGCTTTGTAAGATCATAAAATATGTCATATCTGACATGATAGAATTTCCCTGGAATTTTTAGGGAATATTTCCTTTGTAAATATTTGAAAAGCTTGAAATATCCAGAAAGGGTTTTGGAAGGATTTGCCAATATTTTGAACATGACCATGTGTTGAAACTCTTATATATGGACAATATATGTCCTATGAGTTTCCCTAAATTTTGGCAAATATTTTTGAAATAGTTAAATAATTTTTACCTATTAAAGACCATTTCTGGCCTAAAGAAAAATCATTTAAATAAAATATAAAAATAACTTTTAAAATTATAATTTTGTGGTTTAAGGGAGTCCTATACCTAACAGGATTCGAATATACTTTTTGAAATATTTTTCACGCCCTAAATAAGGTACTTGCAGTACAAATCTCAATTTAGGAGTTTTTGGAAAACTAATTTTAGAAAATACTATTTGGCCAAAATATTTTTTATAAGAAAATACTATACTGGTCTATACTCATGGCATGATCATTGGGCAGAAGTTTGTAGCAAGGGGATGAAGTATAAGAGTTGGATGATTTATTTGATTTTTAGAGCACTAGCAAACAGCAAATAGAAAACCAATCAAGCAAGGTCAAAAACACTCAAAAGTTTTTGCCAAACCACATTTTAGCATGACTATTAGCTTAAGTGTTTGTGGCATGAAAATCAGGGTGTGACAGACCTACCCCCTTACAAGAATCTCGTCCCTGAGATTCCCAGACTAGGGCGTGGAAAGGAATACGGGGACTTGGAGATAGACCAGTCTTCACTTCTTCTTGTTGGTTCTGCTTCCGAGTGGTGCTCCATGGAACCTCGAAGTACTTGGTGGTGTGGCTTCTCGCGCGTTGCTCTTTTGATGCAGGTTGCTGAGGGGTCTCTTGCATAGGTTAGGTTGAGCTAGTCGTCAAGGGTTTGGTGATCGATGACCTTGTAGGTACCGGGCTAGTTAGGAAGTTAAAAGTACTTCTAGAGTGGTGACTTGTAGAATATTTGGTGCACCGTGGGTAACTCAGGTGGTAATTTCTTTTTTTGACACACCAAAAACAGCAGGAGAGTCTCCTACTGTTGCTTTTTCATTATATATGCCATGGGTGCTAACAGAAAATTGGCACCCAATAGCTAGAATTTACATTTTATAAGACAGGGGGCTGTCACCAGCCTAAGGGAACTCAGACAGAAGAAAGTTGCTAGATAGAGAGAGAGTTACTAAAGTCCCTCAAGAAAGCTAGGTTTTGAGGGGTGATCCTATAACCTAAAATTACCAAGTCCTCCTTTAATCTCCTCAACCAGTCTACATGTGTGGCAACCACCCCTTCGAAGACCTTATTATTCCTTTGTTTCCAAATGTTCCAAGCCGCCAATATGGTTATATCCTTAAAAAGAGGTCCGTGCCACCCATCCTTTGCCGTGTCAAAATTTTGTTGCAAGTCTTGGTGATCACCCCAGCTTATACCCACAACATCCCAGCATGTCACTGCGAACGGGCAGTCAAAGAATAAATGTCTGTTCATTTCAACCACCCCCGAGTTGCACATAGGACAATTATGATCATCCCCAATGTCAAAATGCCGCCGTAGCAGGAGGTCTCTAGTGTTTACCCGATCATTCAGCATCAACCACGCGAACACCTTGTGCCTCATGATGCATTTCGTTTTCCATATGGAGGTGATGTATTGTGGGACCGTTATGTTTCTGAAAACATAGGCATAAAACTTCTTCGGTTTGAATTTCGGATCACCCCAGCACATGATCCATTCATCAGTTTCCATTGGATTCAAAGCCATACCAGCTAACACCTGATGCAAATCGTTCAGTTCTTCTCGGGCTTCCAACGATAGAGGGAGCATGAAGTTATCCACAGCCATATCATTACGGTAGAATTGAGCCAAAGAGACGTCTTCATCAAGTGCAAACGAGAAAAGATGATCGTGAGTTTCTGCCAAAGGTCTCTCATTGATCCACACATCCTTCCAGAGCAGAATCGTGTCACCCGCAGCTGGCACACAAGTGGTGATACCTCTGTAAATGTCCATTAGTGAAAATACATCACGCCACCAAAACGATCCACATGGTGGCCTAGCATGCGGGGGTGTTTCCTCGTAGTAAGCATTCCAGACCAGCAAAACCCAAGGAGTGTCATGCTTATGAATGAATTTATGTATGTATTTGAGCAGCAGGGCTTTATTTTGAATCTTTAGGTCAAGGATCCCCAATCCTCCTTTCTTTTTTGGTCTACAGACCATATCCCAAGCCGCCAAAGAATTGGTTCGTGCATCTCGATCGATCTCTTTTCTCCAAAGACAGTGCCTCCTCGCACGATCAAAAATGTCGATCAGCTTCAGCGGTAGCTTGAGCACACACATCGCAAAGGATAGCAGCGACGACAGAGCCGAGTTAATGAGCTGTACACTCTCACCATAGGATAACCAAATGGCAGTCGCTGTCAATCTCCGTTCAATCCTGTCCACCAGAGGCATTAGATCCCTGACAGTTGGCCTGGTGGTTCCAAGCGACAGCCCTAGATAAGTAAAAGGCATCGAACCCACCTGACAACCCAAATCACGGGCTAACTCCACTGTTTTACGCATACTTACATTTATTGGCATTAACTGCGATTTGGAGTAGTTGATTTTCAGTCCTGTCGCTCGGGCATACGAATCCAAAATCTGTTTGACAGTATTCAACTCCCGCGGTTCCGCCGGCAGCACGATCAAAGTGTCATCCGCGTATTGAATCACAGGGTAATCCTCAGAGTCAGGTTGAGATATGGGGAGTGTGATGTGACCTTCCCTCCAGGCTTTATTGATCATAGATTGAAGCAGATCTGCCGCCAGCACAAAAAGCAGGGGCGACACCGGATCTCCTTGTTTCACCCCACGTTTACATTTAAACTCTGTACCAGGAATCCCATTTAGGAGAATAGATGATGATCCAGACTGTAGGATATTTTGTATCCACATACACCACCTATCATCAAAGCCTTTACATTGGAGCATTTTCAAGATGAAAGAATGGTCCATTGTATCAAACGCCTTCTCAAAGTCTAGTTTCAGGATTACAATCTCTCTGCCCGAATGTTTGCATTGATGCAAGTATTCAAAAGCCCAACCCAGGCAATCTTGTATGGTTCTTGTTTTGATGAAACCATACTGATTTCTGTGTACTACTTGGAGGATCCGCCGTTGTAATCGTTCAGCAAGAATTTTAGTAAGCACTTTCAGCACACAATTCATCAAAGAAATGGGCCTATAATCATTTACCGATTCAGGTACTAGCTTTTTGGGGATCAGAGTAATTAGGGAGGTATTGATGCATTGTAGATTGAGTCCTCCAGCCCAAAATTCCTTTGTCAGCTTATAGAAGTCCTCTTTTATAATATCCCAGGATATTTTTAGGAATAAACCGTTGAAACCGTCCGGACCAGGCGCTCGATCAGCTGGCATGGTTTTGATTATATGATCTACCTCCTCCCTTGAAAAAGGCAAAGATAAGTCCTCCAGATCGGGGCACTTAAGAACAATGTCAGCAAGCTCGAAGTCATAGATCGGGGGCATGGAAACTCCCATCCGGCTCTTGAAGCAGGTAAGAAAGGCACTCGCTTTTTCATCATGATTTTCGATCACCTGGCCATCTGCCAAAACCAAATTAGCAATAGAGTTTCTCCTTAATCTTTCGGTAGCACGCGCTTGGAAGTACTTAGTATTCTCCTCCCCCTTAACCGCCCATCTGATTGTATAGCGTTGTTTCCAATAATCACTTTGATATTTCAGTAATCGCATGTGGTAATTTCTAGCTGGTAGTCATCTACTATTTGTCTTGCAAGGATCTTGAAGAAGGCCGATAGATCTTGGTGTGAGCGTCCCTTCGACATGGAAATGCTTGGTTCCTTCGAGAGGAGTGGTTTGCAGATACGCCCGGTCTTCGACGCGGAAGTTTTATTTCTTGATGATGATGGTCGGTGTAGTTCTTCCTTCTTGACATGTCGGTCTTCAAATGTCTTCTATCCAGCTGACCGTCTCTTCCTCCGTCTTCGGGTAGTCAAGAATGTTGCCAAATAAAGATGACAACTAACTTGCCCAAGTACTCCATGAAGTCTATGGCTTACGCAAGGTAGGCTATGGTCTTGGTGGTGGTCTCGGTTGAGTATTGGCAATGGTCTTCTTGACTTAGAGCCAAGGCCCGTGGTCAGGATCTGACCATGTTGTGGCTTGGTGGGGCTTAAGGGTCTCAAGGATTCTAGTGTGTGAGTGAACATTTATCATTTTATCCCTCAACACGGTTTTTGAGATGCCAATAGCTCTATCTAGTACTCCAAATGAATAACCTTATACCACAAGCATCCTCTCGTATAGACCAACTTCAATCACCACTCATGCCATACATATCCTCACGACTCCCAAAAGGAGGTCTAACAAAATTATACATGTCTATAATCCGCAAACTCATATGTATGTCTACCCCTAAAATCCATGGGTAGAGCATACATGCCGCTAAGCTTGAGTTAAACACCACAATCCAAGCGCTCAGCCTATTCTTGCAAGGTTCAAGATAACGCATCCCTATTCTAAGGAAACACGTCATATGCCACTCCAAGATTTTGTTTCCTTCCTACAGATCAACCCCAACAGCCCGTTAACTTCCATCAATCACCACATAATCCAACAATTCTACAAATCCGATGTTTACGGTGTTCCACAAGATCTCAAGTCCCTATAATACCCAAATACTTGGAAGGGCTATGCATTATTATACTAGGTCCACCAAATTCCCACCATCATGGTCAACTAAACTCCAAGGTCATGATTATATAGATCCCTAAATCAACTCCGACAAATAATCAAATCTCCTAGTTTATTGTCCACCGAGAAACATGGAATCATGATTGGGATCATCAGTCTAAACCCAATTTACTCCGAACCATGCAGACATATCTAGCATCTATACCCAACCAGAATCACCTACTTAAATCCAAATCTCATGCCCGACAAGAATTCCTACATTTTCCCCAAGTCATTCTCAAAATGTCAACTACCTCCAATCAATATCCTCCGATGAAGTCAAAACCTTATACTTCCAAGAATTTCATCTTGCAATCACAATTGCCCTGCAAATCCAAGTTACTCCAGGGTGGTGATAGTTACGCTACTCTATTAATCATGATCCCACCAACATGAAAATCTCACAATCCATCAAGGTCTCAGATAATTCCTCGAAGTCACTGATTTAAAGCCACCAAGTCATCTGTCTTATATCCTCAAATTGGTCTAACTATGGCATCGTCAGTTCTTGTGTTATATTAGGATGAAAATATGCTCACTCACTGTGTCCACTAGTTCCATTACGAACCCGATGTTGTGCAAGGTTATAGAGGCTTAACTGGTTCTCTTGTAATACTATGGGTTAAGCACATGGTTAACGATTCGTGCTGGAGTATCCCGTGAAGTCTCAAAGGGTCTAGGAATGGGTTTTCTAATCTTTAGGAGTAACACAACTTCAAGGGGTTGCACTTGGTCGTGGAGGTTGTAACAGAAGTCTTCCTTGTCAGTTGGTTGCCAAGTTGGAATCCTTGGTACTTGTTGTCTTGCTGGTCTTCTGTTGAGGAGATAGAAGAGAGGGGAAAGGCAGCATAGAGGGGGAGAATGCCTAAAGGGGGGGGGGGTGCTATAGTGCAAGTGCAATCAAACAGGTGCAAAAAGGCAAAACAAAGGAAACAAGGCAAGGAAGATGATATAGCCATGTACTTGTTGCCTAGGGCAAGAGTACGACTTATATCAAAACACAAACAAATGAAATCAAGCAACACACAATCATGGTTCTATTCAAACCATCATACGGACTCGACTGCAAATAGGGGGTACACGACTCATCCTACCCTAGGGGTTCTCGGACTAGTAGTCATGCCTTGTGCCTCGTGCAGTCTTCTGAGTTTTCCTCAGGTGTTGCTATGTCCCTTGTAGTTGTTTGAACGACCCGGGTTGAGCTTGAAGAATCTTCAACAACTTCTTGCCTGATGAGATGATGTGGTGAAGGTGTCTCCTTGTAGCCGGCGTTTACTTGGTCTCCTCTTGTGTTCTTAATCATAACGATCCCTTTTTGTCTTCTAAGGCGTCGACGGTACTGGGTAGGTAATCCTTATGCAATGAAAATAACAAGGTATAATAGAGGTCCAACATGTCGGTTATGTTGATGACAACATCGACACCGAGAGCGGGGGACGAAGAGAACCGTTTTCCTGCTCACTATAGTGAGGCGTACCAAATGGCGAGGTTCTCATCCACCAGCGGTTGCCGATACAACAACGGTAGTGACATGATTACTCTATTAGCAATGTATATCATGATCTTGCATAACCTATACCCTGGTCATCGTAGGCCAAGGTTGCATCATCTTGGGGAACTGTCAAGGGTGTCACCATCTTTTGGGTCTTCATGTCCTCATTCCTCGAGGATGTATTTTCTGTTGGTATCGTCTTGTCGTGGTGTCGCCAATCATGTGTTCAGAAGAGGCGGGTGTGTGTTTGGCAAGGTGTGCTCCTTCTAGATCATCCACGAGGATTTCAGGGACTCCAGTGGTCAGGGGCATAAGGGTTCTAATGACCAAAAGTTTTGAAGGCGAAGAGATTAATAAGGAATGTATAGCCTAGTTTTCGAAAAACTGAGAAGGGAACAGAAGTATAGATAGTTTTGAAAACTAGTAATAGTTTTGGAAATAGTTTTACCTTAACTAACGACCATGCTAACTAAGGCTTCCTACAGTCAGGATGGCTCTGATACCAGCTCTGTGGGGACCCTGACTCATAAGTCGTGATCACCAAATGCACATGTACAGTGATCCCAGATATCAATGCTCACCGAACACACAGAAGCTGAATAACAAGAGTCTTACATCCATACATACCGTATTACACAAATAGGACCATTATGGTCAAGTCTTGATTATATCATTGCAGCGGAAAGCTTCAATAACAACTTGGACCCATGCCATCTACCTTAACCCTACAGGCATTCTGACTGGGAAGCGTCCTAGATCACATGTTCGCCACCAAGAAATCTTCATCATATCCTGTTCTTTCATGCCTGGCCAATAAAATAACCAGTGGCAAGCCAATCAGTACTTAGAATGTACTCGCAAGCAACCCAAGCGTGATGACAGAATAATTATGCAAGGCTCTACTGCTAAATTGGCAGTTTTGCAGAAAGCTAGCTTTTCATATGCAAATATGATCAACATATAACCAGGGCATGCATGCGTCTGCAACAAGTATTGGGAGTTTACAAACATCAACATTAGAAAAGAGTTATGAACAACTCTTGCTCAAGCTCATCGTGACTTCCTCACAAATCACGTCAACGGATTTACCCAAACTGTGTTGTTTCCAGAAACATATGGACATAGTCTAAGCAGCACCACCCAACTGTCCTTGACCGTGGACACGGCTATTCGAATAGTTTGACACTCTGCAGAGGTTGCGCCCTTTACCCACAAGATCCGGGGAACTTCCGTGTCATCCACGACCCGTGGTACCTCAAGTACCCGGGGTAAGCACCCGATCACTATCTTTCCCTAGACGACACTAACATAGGGTCCACTCGTTGGTGCACAACCCTCGTGTACAAACGATAATTCGTGGGACTCACCCTTTTTACATTGTCACGCATACACGAAGGGACCAACGGTGTGTCCGGTGCCCTGTGAAAACAGTCATGGTCGCCTATCCAAGCACGACCCCGTCCCGGGAGTGACCTCATGTCTCCCCCGTCACTAGTGATGTGGGCACCATGCTAGTATCAGCCTAAGTAATCAATAATGCGCCGTCCCATAAGGGGTAGAGTGGTTGCACATGTTTGGTTGGGACGGTAATCACACATAAATATAATCCATCTCTGTAAACAACACTTTTATCAAGCCTCGGTACACTAAATCTCCACCAAGTAGTGCCCTAGTTCCTCATCATCTCCCAGGGGCATTAGTGGCACCCACTGGGTTATTTGCAAGTATGTCAAACCACACTTGTTTCTTTTAATGCATAACCCTGACCCATTTTATGTAGCCAACTACTACAGCATACATCTATCTACTCCCACCGGCATAACCCTCATCAGAAGGTAGGGTCATGCACAATGCAAGTATCAACGAGGAAGTACAGTGGCAAACCATCAAAGTGGTTCCACCTCATCATGATTCCGTTGCAACAACAATATGATGCTATATGACATGCATAAAAAGGGTTCCATAGACATGGTCAAAGGGCTGATTGCCTGTCTTAACCAAGTCCTTGGGGTCTTCAAATCCTCTGGTCCTTCTCCGAGTACTCCGTATACTTCGTCAACTAACGATGGAAACAATCATAATAAGCAACACAACAACAAGGCAAAATAAAAGTGCTCTAAAAATAGGAGTTGGACTTTTCTAGGATACCTCTGGTCATATGAAGAATGACCAAGGTGGTTTCATTGGGATATGATCAATGGATAGTTTGGAACATTTAAATATGATGGAATCAAGGGGTTTATGGATTTGCAAGAAGTGTACAGAATATTTTTTTGAAAAATGAGCAAAGGCCCCCATTTAACAAATCATGATTTTAGAAGCATCTAGGAGTTGGTTTCACTGGATTTGGAGTTCAAATGAATTTCCTCGGATTTTGCAAAGTTAACAAATATGCAGAAATGGCTCATTATTTTGTGGGGTACAGAAAGTATTAGGAAAAATGTTCCAAATCAATGTTTTGATATTACAAGTATCTAGGAATTTGAACCATTGCATTTGGATCAACTTTGAGCTCTCTGTGATTTTTTTAAAGTTTACGATAGAAATAGAAAAATGGTATTTAATAAATATTTGTGAAAAAAAGTATCTGGAAAAATGTGCATGTTGCACCATGTGATAGAGCATGATTTTATGAACTACTAGAAATTTGAATCGTCAAATTTGGAGTTTATTTGAATTATTTAAGGATTTTTGAAGTTGACTAGAAAAGAAAAAGAAAAGGAAAAGGGGTTTATACCCTTATACTGCGCACATGGCGACATAATTGTGGGCCAGCCCAGTGGCTCGGCTGCGCTCGGGCTGACGACGCAGGAAGCGTACTCCAGGGAATACTCTTCCCTGCGGTGGAGGTGGCAGCGGGCGGAGTCCATCTCCACTTAAACAGGGCGGGGCCCTCCCGTCAGTGGTTCAGACACTCTGGCCGGCCGACAGGTGGGGCCCGGCTGTTGAGTTCTTCCCCCACCTCCCGCTCGAATAGAGCAGATGCAGGGGCGGCTTTGACGGCGGCTGGTCGGCGCCATAGGCCGCCGTTTCTGGTGTTCTGGCCACCGGCGTGCTCAGGGGACCCGGCCGCGTCCAACCGTGGGTGGCACGGTCGCCTAGGGGCACCGGGTTGAGAAGGGCATCGGCCGCGGCGGACGAGGCTGACGGTGATGATGGAACTCGACGGCAAGACCACGGGGAGGAGAGGGAGAATCGCGAGATGGCTTGCGGTGATGGTGGAGATGCTCTGGTGCAGACCAGAGGGGAGGAGGAGGAGGGTTGGATGCGAATTTTGGCGGAGGCCGATGGCAAGGCTCCGACCATGGGGGTGGTTGTCGGGCACGAGGAGGAGGGTGGGTTGGTCTGGGGGGCGTACGGGAGAGAGAGGGCCAAAGGAGCAGCGAGGGGCTCGGGGGTGGCCTTTAAATAGGCGGGCGACGGTCCATCGAGGACTCGTGCGCTGGCGAGCTCGTTGCCGTCGCCACGGGTCACGGGAGCTTGTCGCGGAGTGT
This sequence comes from Secale cereale, assembly GCA_902687465.1. NCBI lineage: Eukaryota > Viridiplantae > Streptophyta > Magnoliopsida > Poales > Poaceae > Secale > Secale cereale. The sequence continues at coordinate 429,826,145 of LR738710.1, read as the reverse complement.
CTGGGGCGTTTGTAGGGATGGTCTACGCCCAGGGGAAGGGACAGAAGGAGCGGGGGAGCGTCGGGGTAGCGCGCGTGCGAGGTTGCCCATTGGAGTGCTCGGGCGGCCGGCGCGCATGCGAGAGGAGGCAGGAGGACGAAGAAAGAGAAGGGGCCGACCAGCTAGGCGTGTCCCGGACATCGAGGTGGTCCTGCTGGCGTGCGGGGAACAGCCGGGGTGGTCGGTGCATCGGGATGGGGGGAGTCTACAGTGCGCCAGAGCACTGTAGCGCGATCCAGAGCGCCATTTTGGCATACCAGGGCATGCCATTGGCAGTTGAGCGTGTCCAAGCTTGTCCAATAGCTTTGGGGTGGTACTAGGATGCTCTATGAAGCTTAGGAGGTAAGGTAGGAGGGAGGGGTAAGAAGTAGAAGGGTGGAAAGGTGCTGCCATGGTGAAAACAGAGAGGGAATTGGGGGTTTTACCCCCTCCAATGATTGAGCCGAGGCATGGGTGAGTTACTGGAGGTAGAAGATGACTAGGAGATGCTGTGGTAAAAAGTTGAGCTCAAGGAGAATAGTGTAAGTAGTCAAAATGGTGATATTTGAAAAGTGACAGAAGGTGTTTGATGCAAATTTGGGCAAGCAAATTAACTCCACTTGACATGATACTTAACAGGATCAAATGGCATATAGAAATAGGGTATTCCACCAAGTTTGAGCTCATTTGAAGAAACTTGCCAATGTAACTTTGGGGAACCCTAGAAATCAACAGAAATGGATTTTCCAAGATTAGGTTAAGCAAATCATCCCTACTTGATGCACCAATTGGTGTAGTGTCATCATTTGGGGTTGTGAGCATGTCCACCAAATTTGAGGCCCGAAGTAAGAAGTTGGTAATGTAGAGTTGCTCAAATTTGGATCTGGTCAGAAAGGGTTTGGGGGCACTTAGATCAAGTTATCCTTCTCCAAAACTTGTTCCATTTGGCATAGATGCATATTTACACCATTTGAGCATGTGCACCAAGTTTGAGAGCATTTGGACAAGTTTGGCAATGTAAAGTTGCTCAAACTTCAAAATGGACAAAAATGGTTTTGAGGGGATTAGATGACGTTTTCTTGATCTTCAAGGCATGAGGCTTTGTAAGATCATCAAATATGTCATATCTGAGATGATATAATTTCTCTGGAATTTTTAGGGAATATTTCCTTTGTAAATATTTCAAAAGCTTGAAATATCCAGAAAGGGTTTTGGAAGGATTTGTCCAATATTTTGAACATGACCATGTGTTGAAACTCTTATATATGGACAATATATGTCCTATGAGTTTCCCTGAATTTTGGCAATATTTTTGAAATAGTTAAATAATTTTTACCTATTAAAGACCATTTCTGGCCTAAAGAAAAAGAATTTAAATAAAATATAAAAATAACTTTTAAAATTATAATTTTGTGGTTTAAGGGAGTCCTATACCTAATAGGATTCAAATATACTTTTTGAAAGAGTTTTCACACCCTAAATAAGGTACTTGCAGTACAAACCTCAATTCAGGGGTTTTGGAAAACTGATTTTAGAAAATACTACTTGGCCAAAATATTTTTTATAAGAAAATACTATACTGGTCTATACTCATGGCATGATCATTGGGCAGAAGTTTGGAGCAAGGGGATGAAGTATAAGAGTTGGATGATTTATTTGATTTTTAGAGCACTAACAAACATCAAATAGAAAACCAATCAAGCAAGGTCAAAAACACTCAAAAGTTTTTGCCAAACCACATTTTAGCATGACTATTAGCTTAAGTGTTTGTGGCATGAAAATCAAGGTGTGACAATGTCACTCTTGTTTTATTGCACATACCGGTACACCGCCGGAGGCATTCATATAGAGTAATACTTTGTTGTCGTAGTATCGAGTTGTAATCTTCTGTTTTAATGTAAGTGTGACGATCATCATTTTTAGAGCATTGTCCCATGGGAGGAAAGGCTGAATCTATAAAGCCCCTCTGCAAAAAAAAGAGAAAGCCAAAAAAAAAGAAAGGCCCAAAAAAAGAAGAAAAAAAAAGAAAAAAAAGAAAAGAAAAAAAGGGGGACAATTGCTACTATCTTTTTCCACACTTGTGCTTCAAAGTAGCACCATATTCTTCATTGTAGAGAGTCTGATGCTTAGACACTTTCATATACTAGTGGGAATTTGGTTATAGAACTTGGCTTGTATATTCCAACGATGGGCTTCCTCAAATGCCCTAGGTCTTCGTGAGCAAGCAAGTTGGATGCACACCCACTAGTTTCTTTTGTTGAGCTTTCATTCATATTTAGCTCTAGTGCATCCGTTGCATGTCAATCCCTACTCACTCACATTGATATCTATTGATGGGCATCTCCATAGCCCGTTGATACGCCTAGTCGATGTGAGACAATCTCCCTCCTTTTTGTCTTCTCCACAACCACCTCTATTCCACCCATAGTGCTAAGTCCATGGCTCACGCTCATGTATTGCGTGAAAGTTGAAAGGTTTGAAAAGATAGAGCATGAAAACAAATGCTTGTCCGAAATCGGGGTTGTGCATGATATGAATATTTAGTGTGATAATAAGGGAGCATAGCCAACACTATATGATTTTGTAGGGATAACTTTCTTTAGCCATAGTATTTTGAGAAGACGTCATTGCTTTGTTAGTATTGCTTGAAGTATTGTTATTTCTTATGTCAATATAGACTTTTGTCTTGAATCTTTCATATCTGAACATTCATGCCACAATTAAGAGAATTACATTGAAAAACTATATTGGTTAGCATTCCACATCAAAAATTCTTTCTTTATCATTTACCTACTCGATGACGTGCAGTAATTAAGCTTGGGGATGCTTGATACGTCTCCAACGTATCTATAATTTTTTATTGTTCCATGCTATTATTTACGAAGTCTTGGATGTTTAATGGGATTTATCATTCACTTTTATATCATTTTTGGGACTAACCTACTAACCCAAAGGCCCAGTCCAGATTGCCGTTTTTTGCCTGTTTTAGGCTTTTGCCGAAAAGGAATATCAAATGGAGTCCAAACGGAATAAAACCTTCACAAGAGATATTTTTGGAGGAAATCACACACGAAAGACTTTGGGGCCAAGCCAGAGGACAGGGGCCCACCCTCGAGGGTGGGGGGGGGGGCGCCCCCTTCCCAGGGCGCCCCCTGCCTCGAGGGCAGCCCCTGTGGCCCCTGGTGCCCCTCTTCTTCCTATATATACCTACGTACCCCAGAAACTCCATACGTAGAGAGAAAACCCTAATTTCACCGCCGTAGCTGCTGTTCCCGTGGAGATCCCGTCTCGGAGCCTGTTCCGGGAGGGGGATCCATCACGGAGGCCTTCATCATCATCATCATCGCCCTCACCATGGGTTGTGAGTAGTTTACCTTAGACCTTCGGGTCCATAGCTAGTATCTAGATGGCTTCTTCTCTCTTTCCGGATCTCAATACAAAGTTCTCCTCGGTCTTCGAGGAGATCTATTCGATGTAATCTCTTTTTGCGGTGTGTTTGTCGAGATCCGATGAATTGTGAGTTTATGATCAAGATTATCTATTAAAGATATTGGGTTCTTCTCTGAACTTTTTATGTGTGCTTATAATATCCTTGCAAGTCTCTTCGAATTATTGGTTTGGTTTGGCCTACTAGATCTATAGTTCTTGTAATGGGAGAAGTGCTTGGCTTTGGGTTCAATCTTGCGGTGTCCTTTCCCAGTGATAGTAGGGGCAGCAAGGCACGTATTGTATTGTTTCCATCGAGGATAAAAAGATGGGGTTTTCATCATATTGCTTAAGTTTATCCCTCTACATCATGTCATCTTGCTTAAGGTGTTACTGTGTTCATATGAACTCAATACACTAGATGCATGCTGGATAGCGGTCGATGTGTGGAGTAATAGTAGTAGATGCAGGCAGGAGTCGGTCTACTTGTCTCGGACATGATGCCTATATACAATGATCATGCCTAGATAGTCTCATAATTATTCGCTTTTCTATCAATTGCTCGACAGTAATTTGTTTACCCACCGTAGAATATCGCTATCATGAGAGAAGCCACTAGAGAAAACTATGGCCCCCGGGTCTATCTCTATCATATTACTTTCCCGTCAATTTCTATCGCCGTTGTTTATTTGTTGTTTTATTAAACTAAAAAATACCAAAAACATCATCTATCATCTCTATCAGATCTCACTATCGTAAGTGACCGTAAAGGGATTAACATCCCCTTATCACGTTGGCTGCGAAGTTCTTATTTGTTTGTGCAGGTGCGAGGGACTGGCGCGTGGTCTCCTACTAGATTGATACCTTGGTTCTCAAAAAGTGAGGGAAATACTTACGCTACTGTGCTGCATCTCCCTTTCCTCTTCGAGGGAATACAATGCAAGCTCAAGAGGTAGCAGATGTCAATTTCCTAAGCTACTTTTGGAAGACGCTTTGCGCCAAGCTCGGAATCAAGCTACTATTCTCTTTGGCATACCACCCACAAACTGACGGCCAAACGGAGGTGACGAACCGCACACTTTCGACACTTCTTCACGTGTTGATCAAGAAGAACATCAAGGAATGGGAGCAATGTTTGCCCATGGCCGAATACACCTACAACCGCACCAAACACTCAACAACCGGCAAGTCCCCTTTTGAGGTCGTCTATGCCTTCAACCCATTGTCCCCATTGGACATTCTTTCTCTACCTCTACAAGAGCGCAACAATACGGATGCAAGTGCACGAGCAAGTTATCTCAAGAAGATGCACGAAGATACAAGGCACACCATCGAGCACTAAGTTCAATGACTCGCGTCCAAGATCAACGTCAACAAGCGACCCATCACATTCGACATTGGAGATCTTGCGTGGCTACACCTTCGCAAGGAACGGTTCCCCAATGAGCGCAAGTCCAAGTTACTACCTTGAGCCGATGGACCATTCAAGGTGTTTGCATGCTTCAACAACAGTGCATACAAGATCGACATCCCACGCGACAAGTGCTCCGTGAGCGACATCTTCAATGTCAAAGACCTCTCTCCATACAATGGAGATGAAGCTTTTGATCCGAGGTTGGATCTTTCCCAAGGGGGGGGGGGCGGAGATGATGTGGATCATCCCACAAGCATCCCCATGGACGTATCTACATCTCTGATGTAGGGCTAACCCAATCTAGGACGATCTTTGGAGGGATCCCTAAGGATGAACACGAAGAACACGAGGGGAAATCACGAGGGGGAACGAGGGAAAACACTCAAATCAACAAGAAACAATCACACATGTGCTAGATTCTCAACACAACGTGATACACGGTCCAAATCCAACAAAGGGGGATAGACGGTAGCTAGTTCATCTCCGTGAGGAGGCCTTGAATCCGCGAGGGATCTTCCCCTTAGGGGTCTTCAATCCGGTGTGGATCTTATCCGTAGACGCCACGATCTCTCTCGTGGAGTAGAACCACTATGGATGAGCAATGGTCTAGGTCTCAAATGATCTAACACAAAGCTAACCCTAACTAGGAGGTGGGGGAGGAGTATATATAGTCTTAGTCACGAAGGGGTAAGTGAGAAGGGTGGCCTGTGGCTCGTCTCTGCGCGCAGGCAGGCGCCGAATGTCCGGGCTGGGGGCCGAATGTCTGGCCATTCGCGGGAGGCCGGATGTCTTGGGCATGGGCCGGATGTACGGCCTGGAACAGGTCGTTCCAGACCTCTCTGTATAGACGTCACCGGATTTCCGGGGTGGTCGCCCGATGTCCGGGCTTTGCCGAGGCGCCGGATGTCCGGCCTCTGGCCTGGATGCCCGGTCGCTGTAACTTCAGTCGCTCCATCTTCTTCCATCTTCGCTTCCATGCTTCCCTCGCGGATGGTGTAGGTGTTCCTTGGCGCTTGCACTCCTCCTCATTGTCCGTGAAGCTCCGATAATACCTATGCATGCACACGAGTGGAGTGTCAAGTAGTATACCATCCTCGAAGGGGTCAAGGGAACACGTGTAAAGGAGATGATTCACCTATATGTATGTGAAGTAGATGTCGCTCGTGTCAGTTTCCAAGCGGACTCTTGACATGGTGATGTCTATAGGATCCTCCGCATCATCCCCTCCCCCTTGGGAAAGATCCGACCTCTGATCAAAAACCAAATCACCATGGGAAAGAGATGGCGTCGCCGTGTAAAAGTGGCGATCACCAAGTAGTCATCATGTTGAAGCTCGAAATGGGCACTCTCCAATGTCGCACCGTCAAGTGATTCCTTCATAAGGAGCAAGGACAACAAACACTTGGAAAAACAAATATTGTTAGTGTTAGTGCAAAACCAAGCATTCAAGTGGTGATGAACCCAAAAAGTGTCGTCATCAAGCAAAGCATAAGGTGTAACAAAGGATTGTGACATGGCATGTAAGCACATAAATTGAGCACAATAAAGAACATCATGGAAACAAGCATGCAAATGTGAGGTCGTGATGCGAATATGTGTGACAAGAAAATAAGCATCTACCTCAAGGTCATAGCAAGCATTCACAAATCGCTCGATGAAATGTCTATGGTAGGCATAGGAATCATTCACAACACCAAAGGAAATGAAGTGTCTAAACACATGGGTCAAGTGCAAGACAATCCAAACATAACGTGCATATGGTGTAGTGAAGCTAGAATGGCACTCAACACAATAGAAAGAGCAATTATTCATCATGTGTGAGGCAATCATGTCAAGCATGTAGCAATCAATGGGACATGGCATATGTGAAGAGATGATATTGTTGCAACCAAGCATAGGATAGGGACAAGTAATCCACAAGTCGGATGCAACACACAAGGCATATATATCATGATGCATGGCAATGTGGCAATGGCAAGTCGAAGAAAGATCTATAGCATGTGTGCAAAGTGTCATGGTACAAGCACCACAAGGAGTATGATCCACAATGTTCATGCTCATGGTTTGTGGTTTCTCAAAAGAGAATGATATCACCTTGAAAGCATGTCCTTGTGCATTCTTCACAATATCAAAGCACAAGCAAGTGTGATGTAGAAGCGTCCTGGAAGAAGGTGGTTCGCTCTCAAGAGCTCGAATGGTCAACTCACATGAATTGGAAGTCGACACGAAGTCCAAGTATCCTACACATGCACAAAACAAAACAAAGAACATATGCGCATGGTAGATAAACACATCATCCATCATGATGGTTCTCTTCTCTTGCACATAACCATTAGAAGCAAAAGTGCATGAATAATATGATGCAACAATGGCTATATTCATGGCACTAGGCATATGGTGCAAAGAGGTAAAACAAACATGCTTCACAAGAAATATATAAAAATCTCCAAATAAATGCAAGAACGCTATGGGGGCAATCTCATTGGCAAGACTAAAATCATGGTTGCGCTCAATAATGGACAATCATATAGCATGAGAGAGGCAACATGTGGAGACATATGACAACAATCAATAGTACTCATGTGAAAAGCATGGCAATAGTGGCTATCAACCGCATTAAATGGGCATGTATGAATCATGGGTGATGCACTACACGAAGCAAGCTTGGTAATCAGGTCGTGCACAGTAGTGGCGCGAAGATGCAACACACTAGGAGAAGTCGTGGCAATCGTGTCATGTGAGAAAATAGTTGGTATAGGTAATGCACATGACATATTGCAAGCACGAACACAAAGCAAGATCAAAGCATCATAATAGGCATGGGGTACAAAGGCATAGTGGCAATAACAAGCCATATCTCCACCAAGCTTGCAAATACACATACAAGTATGAGAATCAATCATCATGTGTAATGCAGATCATGGGTCACAAATGCATGGCAAAGGCATATAAATGAGCATATCATGCAAAGTGAATATTGCAAGATGGGCATAAGAGATATAATGGACAATAACCCATAACCATGTGAGGGCCATGTAGAAGAAATGCACAAAGTGTTTGCGCAATGAGAACGGTGGGAAAGACAATCCTCGAGATCCCAAGTCGTCGGTGCTCTCTAGAGCTCGTTTTGTCAACTCATGGGATTGTGAGGTTGAGAAGTGTTCATGGGTACCTACACAAAAGAGACACAAACCGAAGAAATTGTGTGCGTGGTAAATGTACACATCATCCATCATGATGTGTATGTGCATGTGTGAATTAGCACAAGATAAGCATCGCTCAAAGAAATTTGAGGCGCGATAGAGAAATATGTCATCCATCATGAAAGAATAGTTATTATGTATAGCATGATGGGGAAGAAAATTGAGTATTAGGATCATGCAAAGGATGGGATGGATCAAAATCTCCTAAAATGTATGAGGAAACTATGGGGGTCTCTCATGAGAAATAATGGAAGCATAATATGGAGAATTGGAACAACATCCAAAACAAGGCATATCTGAAGCTAGGTCTGCATGGCATTGTCAGGCCCAAGATGCGATTATATCCCGATCACGTGACACACTCGTGATTGGGGCACAACCGCATTTCGGGCGTTTAGCAAGATGGATATCATTACATCGTACCATTACATAAATACATGGGGATACAACAATTCATACAAGTCACATGAATACCACAACATCAATACAAGACATCCGACTACGGATGCAAACATGAAAAGCACAACAACATCCATCTGCTATCCCAGGCTTCCGACCAGGAACCTATCCCAAGACTGAAGAAGAAGAAGAAGAAAGAACTCCAAATCTATCTAACATCGCTCTCACGTCAAGTCACCGGAAACCTGCACCTGCAACTGGTGTTGTAGTATTTGTGAGCCATGAGGACCCAACAATCCCATAACCATGGGTATCAAGACTAGCAAAGCTTAATGGGAATGGAGAGGTTAAGTGGTGAGGTTGCAGCAACGGCTAAGCATATGTATGGTGGCTAAATTACGAGTACAATAATAAGATGAGCATCTACACAAACGGCCGCAAACCAGTAATAATCGCTAGAGATCCTGAACTAGCTACGAGTCAAACATAACCCCACCGTGTTCTCTTCTCAAAGTGAAAAGAGACGGTCATGGTTACTCACGCGGTTCGTGTATTTTATTTCGGATCCTCTGTCAAGTTTTCTACAACCGGAGATTAACAAATTCCAATCGGCCACATAACCACGGGCACGGCTTTCAAAATATCATAACCCTGCAGGGGTGTCCCAACTTAGCCCAAAACAAGCTCTCACGATCAGCAGAGGTAAAAATAATAATACCCCTTATCTTAGGGACAGCCCGATCAGACTCGGAATCCCGGTGCACAAGACATTTCGACAATGGTAAAACAAGTCCAGCAAGACCTCCCGGCGTGCCGACACCCTGATAGTAGCCATGCGTATCTCGTCTCAGGCCACGACCGGATGAGCGAAGCGTACGGGGACCAGATAACCCAAGTTGCCAAGGGGCGGCCCCGCACAGTGCTCTATTTGGGACCAACACCATCGGCACTGGCCCCTCCCTGTATGTAGAAGAATCCTCGGGTAGCGCTAACTCCCTATGCAATTTAATTAATTAAGTCATTATTATGTTGCAAATTAAAACCAATGTTGGGCCTTGCTGGAGGAGTTTTGTTCAAAGACGAACTCTCAAGGGGTCCCCATATACCCAACCGCGTTAGGAATGCAAAATCAAGGAACATAACACCGGTTTGTCGGTTCTTAAGGTGGCATAAGTGGAAAAAAACACCGAGCAAAAGGCCAAGCCTTCCACCCATTGCCAAGTATATAGGTGTGTTAATAAAATATAAGATGTATTTTGATATTCCCAACATGTCCAAGATCCGACATGGAGCAATCTTCATCTTCACCTGCAACTAACAACGCTATGGAGGGCCTGAGCGAGTGGGTTACATATCCAAACAACGGTTTGCTGTGAATGTGTCAAAGGTTAGAGGTTTCATGGCAACAAGGAGAGGCTGACAAATAGATAGGTCGCGACATATAGCGATAGCATCGAGACAACTAGCATGGCAATGATAGTAAGGGTATCCAAGGAGACAGTCATCTTGCCTGAGATCCCGCAAGGAATAAGAACGAGCCCATGAAGAAGACGAAGAAGAAGCCACGAAGTCGAACCAAGTGTAGTCGAACGAATCCTCACGATCGCAACGGATAATGAACTAGCGAAAAGAAGCACACAACATGGTAAACACACCACTCAAGAACATGACAAGAAGCTCAACCAAGTATGATGCAAGACAATTTTATATGATGTAAAGCATGGAAAGGGATGAAGCATGCAAGAACAACACAATCCAACAAGTTTAAATGAGGCCGGATACAACATATAACAACTCCGGTAAGTCCTTATATGCAATTTCGAAAATTGGTCCAGATCTGAACAAACCTTAAGTTAAAGTTGTTAAATAGCAATTTAACATGCACCCTGATGATCTACTCGAAATTCTAGCCAAGTTACATATCAAGTTCATTTAATTCGGAGCTACGGCCTAGAAGATATGAGAAAAAGAAGACAAGCATGGCAATTATGCAAGATGCATCCAAACAACAAGTGAACACACTCCAAACAGGTAATCAACATGTTATTATGCATCTACATGTAAAAACACACAAGTTTCGTATAGGACGCGCTCAAAACGGAGCAACGGTTCAACACATACACATGAAACAAGATATAACACAAGCTGTCCGAAAACAGCAACATGGCACTTAGTTGACATCAAAGCAACATGATACAATAACATTTCATGGCAACAAAGGACATGGCAAGCATGTACATGTCCAGCACTACAAGCATGACCTTTGAGCTACTACCAAACACCACAAGAACATGCTCAAAACATCATGGCAAGATTGCAAAAGATAACAGTTTCACGGACTTGGTGAAAATAAACTAAACATGGCAGCAACAACGCCAACTAGGCATGTTTGCAAGCTTGTGCAACTCATCTGAAAGCATATCATGGCATGTGAATATAACCAACAGCAAGAAGACATGTTTATGAAGCTACTCATGGCAAGAACAAAGTCATAGGATGCATAGATCACTAGCAAATCACATGGCAAAACTGAACTTATTGTTAATAGGCTGACAAAATTTTTATAGCAACTTGAGAGCATGAAAACAACAAGCTATAGAAGGCCTTAAGTGCAAACAAGGGCATTTATGGATAGAGCATAATATGGACAACAAGACATGATCATTTGACATACTGAAACATTCATGGATTTGAGTGGGCCATCAAGCAAACATGCCATCAGGTTTAACAGTTTCAGACTTAGCAATTTTCAACAAGTGTAAGAAATCAGCCAACAACGAGTAGGTCACTTTGCAAGCTTGTTGCAATCACCATAAGGCATATCATGAAAAGTGGATTGCACCACAGCAAAGATGACATGATTGTGCTTCTAAAACATATTGACATGTAGCTCAAACAAAAATCATACATAAAGATACAAAAATGACAAATCAGCATCTCATAACAAGTTTCAGCACTTAATAGCCACATGCACTTTTTCAACAGAGATAAACATGGCAATATGGCACCTAACATGAATGCTACAACAACCATCATGTAGAGCACTTCACAATGAACATTTTGACATATCATACACTCCATTTGGATCAACATGCACAAAGATGTGACCTCTCAAACATGCTAACATATTAACAGTTATCAGCAGTTTATAAGATATAGCACTTTGCAACGATGATTAGGGCATCAAGATGAACTCAAACAAGCATGCCACAGTAGAACAATATGAAGAGCATCACGAGACGAACATTTTGATATATTATATGCTCAACTTTGATCACCGTGCAAAAAGTTACACCCGTTCAAACATGCACACATATTTACACATGCCAGGGACTTGGTCATAATTTCAGAAAACGAAACAGGGCGTCGGATAGTTATACTACGCATATAGCACTGGATAGGGGCGGCTGGTGCTCACCATGGTGGGCCGAGGCCCAAGTCGGTGGCGGGTTCGCGCCAGGCCGGCGCGATGGGCCTGACACGCAGCTGCGCCGCCGCGGGGCCCACAAGGCCAGGCTGGGATGGAGGGTGTCGTCCTCCTCGATCCCTATGGATCGAGGGAGGCAGGGGTGGTGACATCGAGGGCGCCGGCGGTTGAAACGGCGCTGGAGGTCGAGGAAGGGGCGGATCCGGCCAGATCCGGCCTCGGGGCCGCCGGATCTGGCGAGGAGGGGCGGCGCTAGTGGACACAAGGCGCGGCGGCGGTGGTTGAGCAGAACCGGCCGACCGGGTGGCGGCGGCATGGCGCGGTGGCGGTGCAGGCGGTGCCCGCAGCGGCGGGGTGGCAGAGCGAGCCGGGGAGGTGTGGAGGCGCGGGGCCCGGCGTGGCCCGGGCGCGGGCCGGCCGTGGGCTCGCAGGCCCGACGCGATGCGGGGATGTGGGCGCGGGCCGGTGACCAGTGGGGAGCTGCCACGTGGTGGCGGGAGGTGACGTGGCGGTCTCCGATTGGCTGAAGCGACATGGCTGGGTGGGGTGGACACGTCCGATGTCGGAGTGGACATGTCCGGCGGCGCGAGGAGGAAGAGGACTAGGTTTTATCCGCGTATTTGGACGGGGAGGGCTAATTTATAGGTAGAGGGAGCTAGGAGTGTCCAAATGAGGAGCGGTTTTCGGCCACGCGATCACGATCCAACGACCGAGAGAATGGAGGTGGTTGGGATGGGCTAGTGGGCTGTTGGAGAGGGGGTGCTGGGCCAAAAGAGAAGGGGCTCCTGTGGTTAACGCGGTTAACCGTTGGGCTATCAAACGAACTCCGAACTCGACGAAATTTGATAGGCGGTCCACCTATGCTATAATAAGACCACACACCAACTTTCATCCCATTCCGAGAACATTTTCCGGCCACTCATAAAATAAATATTCGGAGGTGCCGCGGGCGCATGCGAGTGTGTCTGGGCTCAGAACGGACAACGGAAAGGACGAGCGGACTCGGACGGATGCTAGTTTTGAAAACATGCTGATGCAATGCACACGATGACATGGAAAAATGCAACACGCAAGCAAATGACATGGCAATGACGACGAATAACTAGCTGACACCTCGCGTACCGGTCTCGGGGTGTCACGACACTCCCCTACTAATAAGAGATCTCGTCCCGAGATCTTAGGAACGAGACAGAAGGGAAAGGGAAGAACATAGTTCTTCTTGGAGAAAAAGAGTGAAACCAAAGAATCTTGAGAGGTTGAACAATGGGAAAGAAAGGATACAATGGAGATGAACGAGATTTGAGAAGCTCCATTACAAAAGAGTAACATGGAATAACAAGAAACTTGACGGTAGAAAGACAATAAACAAGAGCTGAAGGAAGAAAAAGATTTTGAGAGCCACTCCGGTTAAACATGGCAGGAATTGAACATGAGCTTGAGAAGAAGGAATAATACTTGATGAGAGAAAACAACACAATGCCTACGGAAGAATTGAAAGAGTTGGATTAAAAGAACGGAGAAGAAGAAGACAACTTTCACCATGAATGAATTAAAAGCATCCTTGCGAAGAAGGGATGAACGGAGTTGTTGAGAAAATCAACAACGAAAAGAACGGAGTTTGCTCTTGTTGTTGTAAATATGTAAGCCAGCATTCAGGTTTTCAGCAATGATCATGAACTAACCATATTCGCAATAACTTTCAGTTCTCATGTCTACTCACATCAATGGCATAATCAACTAGCGAGCAATAATAATAAACCTCGGATGACAACACTTTCTGAAAACAATCATGATATGATATAACAAGATGGTATCTCGCTAGCCCTTTCTGAGACCGCAAAACATAAATGAAGAGCACCTTTAAGGATCAAGGACTGACTAGACATTGTAATTCGTGGTAAAAGAGATCCAGTCACGGTCATACTCAATGCAAATTAATGGTAATACATTCAAATGATAGAGGTGCTCTCCTACTGGTGCTCTTTTGTAAGAGGATGATGACTCAACATAAAAGTAAATAGATAGTCCCTTCGCAGACGGAAGCAGGGATTTGTAGAGGTGCCAGAGCTCAATTTTTAAATAGATATGAATAACATTTTGAGTGGTATACTTTCATTGTCAACATAACAACGAAGAATCTCGATATCTTCCATGCTACACACATTATAGGCGGTTCCCAAACAGAATGTTAAAGTTTATACTCCCCTAACCACCAACAAGCACACTCCACGGCTAGCCCGAAACAACTGGTACCATCCAAACCAGCAACAGCCCTGGGGGAGTTTTGTTTAATTATTATGATTTTGAGCATGTGACTGGGCATCCCGGTTACCATCCATTTTCTCATGAATGATGAGCGGGGTCCACTCATCGTGAGAATACCCCACCTAGCATGGAAGATATAGACAGCCCTAGTTGATACATGAGTTGTTCGAGCATACAAAACATAGTTTCATTTGAAGGTTTAGAGTTTGGCACATACAAATTTACTTGGAACGGCAGGTAAATACCACATATAGGAAGGTATAGTGGACTCATGTGGAATAACTTTGGGGTTTACAGAAGTGGATGCACAAGCAGTATTCCTGCTTAGTACAGGTGAAGGCTAGAAAGAGACTGGTAAGCGACCAGCTAGAGAGCAACAACGATCATGGATATGCTTTAAAATTAATCAACAGTGAATGCAAGCATGAGTAGGATATAAATCACCATGAACATAAATATCGTGGAGGCTATGTTCATGTAGCGACCATGATCCGAATGGACCGAAGTCTCTGTGCTTCTGTGTCATCCCTGGATAGGTAATGCTGACAGACACAGTACTTGAAGGATTTATAACAGAGTGGCAATCACAACTTATTACATCGAATGTCTCAAAGGAAAACTTACAAAATTCTATGGCATAAGGCCATCTAACAAAATAACAATGGAAGGCTTGGAAGATAAGTGAGTCCATCAACTCCAACGGCATAGCTGAGTGCATGACAAACGACCTAGCGCACCTTACTCTTCTTCTGAAAAGCCCGCAACGTAACATGTTGCAGCCCGAAATGGGTCAACACATGGAATCTGCTGGCAAGATAACACAGTACAACAACTAGCAGAAATAAAGGCTAACACTATATGCATATTTGGCTGGTGGAGGCCCTAAGGTTAGAGTTTTTGCGTAAAGCCAATTTTTCCCTACAACAAAGGAATAAGTTTTATTTTAACTATCATGGTAGTTGAAACATCGTTGAGAAGGTACCTCCAACTCAATCCCAATTAAAGTAGTCATCATTAACCAAACAAATTTATTTTAGAGTGATGAGATCAACCAATAATTCAAGTACCAGATACTCAAGATTGTCCATAACCGGGGACACAGCTAATCATGATTAGTTTGTACACTCTGCAGAGGTTTGTGCACTTTTCCCCACAAGACTCGATCTCCTCCGTTGGATTTCTCGCACTGCATGGTGTTTGAGAAACGGATGACCGAGACACAGTCTTTCAGAAGCATTTACTCTTTACCCCGGGTGGACCCGTACACCTACTTTCCCCTACATTTGCTAGTCCACCACTGAAAGAGCTCAGACAACTTACTCATACTATGCAAGAGCCCATAATGGCATTGTGGCTGCACACGGAAGTTTCTAGCATGAATAGTTTTATGATCCCTTTGAGCCTGGGTGGCATTCCATAGGATAATCACAAGGTACCCCCGAGATTTCCTAGGACAACACTGGATTCTCCATGTGCCCTGCAACCAATCCACCCAGATGTGTATTCAAGTAGCCACCTTAAGTTGAACCATTAATTAACAACTCACATCTATCATGGATACACTCAAACCCAATCCACGTCTACGAGCATAGCATGGCAACCTAAGCATAGCGTGGAAGTAACTCCCAAGGGTCTGAAAATATTGCAAGTAATTGTTTCTACCTCAATCTACTTCCCAGACCCACAAGTTAAGAGACCCTAATCATGCAATGTGTGAGGGTTTGATCTAATGCATAAAAACTGGGTAATAAAAGGGTATGATCAAAGTGTTACTTGCCTTGCTGATGATTCACAAAACCTAGGGACTCGTAGTAGCACGCTTCGCACTCCGGGAATTCTATCGCAAGCAAACAATAGCATACATAAGAAAACAAGCAAAGATGCACAAACAGAACTCCAAACAAGAAGATCTAACCAGAAAGTTCAACTTAAGAACTTCGGTTTGCAAAAAGAATCAAATCAAACGGAGCAACGAAACTCAAACTACGAAAGAAACAAGATCCGTTTACTAGATTAGTCTAAGGGAAACTTTTACAGTAGAAAAACCTTGTTCAAGTTGGTTAAACAGAAAGAGGGCTTCACACGAAGATCTGGGCACTCGAATCGCCTGACTCCGACACTCGAGCGAAAAAAAAAAACTAAAAACAAGATAAGGGCTGAAATCACGATCGAAAATAACCGCGGAAAAAGCCCTGAAAAAGAAAACTGACGAATAGGCTAACGAACGAACGTTCGTTGTCTGCGACTAACGGGCGAACAACGTTCATTAAAACGAACGCACGGACGAACGCCCGCTAAACAACTAAACCGGAAAAAAACCGGACCGATCTATTTAAAAAATAGATCTAGGGTTTGAAAAAAAGTCGGAACGTTTTAAAAAAAACCGGCGGCGGCTCGGGACGGCGTCTACCTCGACGGCGGCGGGCTCCGACGGTGGCGCTCCGGCGGTCGGCTGCGGTGGCGAGGCGGCGGTGCGGCGGCGAGCTCCGGCGCGGCGGCGGCGGCGAAAGAGGGGGGGGGTCGGCTTATAAAGGGCCAGGGGTGTCTTGGGGAAGGGGTAGGCGGCGGCGGCAGTCCGCCTCGGCCACGGCGGCTGGCGGGCGCTGGGACGACTCCCTACCGGAGTTGGAGTCGGCGGTGGCGCTCGGCCGGCTGGGCTTCGGCCTAGTCGGTCCGACCCACTTTTTTTTAAAATTATCCTGACGCAGAGAAACTCAAAAATAAAATACTAAACAGAGACGAAAAATTCCGAAATAAATTTCACCGTCCTCTAATAATATTTAGGACAAAGTGAACATTTTTCCCGGACCTAAATGCAATTTTAGAAGCGCATTTTTCCTATGCAAATAAAATCACAAATAAATGCGAATAAAATCCAAAAGTGATTTTGACATTTTTCCTCCAATATTTCTTTTATTTTGGAGAAGTCATATTATCTCCGCTCATATATTTTATTAAGAAATATTATTAGGAGAGAAAAATAATTGAAACCAAAGTGATCCCCGTACAGGTATTTGAGAAAAGTCAAACACGAAAACGGTAAAATCCCCAACTCTCTCCTTGGGTCGTTGAGTTGCTTAGAATTTTCGAGGAGCGCAACACACAAATGCAATAAAATATGCAATGCAATATGATTTATGTATAACATTCCAAATTAAAAATTTGGGATGTTACAAACCTACCCCCCTTAGAATGAATCTCGCCCTCGAGATTCGGTTTGGCTAGAGAACAGGTGTGGGTGGTCCTTGAGTAGATCATCCTCTCGTTCCCAAGTGGCTTCATCTTCGGTGTGGTGACTCCTCTGAACTTTTCAAAACTTGATAACCTTGCCGCGGGTGACTCTACTCGCAAACACGAGGATCTTGACGGGTTTCTCCTCGTAAGTCAGATCACTATCCAACTGAATTGCTTCCAGGGGCACTGTGTCTCTCAAAGGAATATCGGCCATCTCAGCATGGCACTTCTTAAGCTGAGAAACGTGAAACACATCGTGAACTTCCGACAATCCTTCGGGTAACTCCAACTTATAGGCAACCTCTTCCATGTGTTCCAAAACATGGTATGGTCCCACAACTCTTGAGGCTAACTTTCCCTTAACTCCGAAACGTTTAACTCCTCACAGTGGCGATACTCTCAGGTACGCTCTGTCTCCGATTTCAGAGACTACTTCCTTGCGCTTCGAGTCTGCATAACTCTTCTGCCTAGACTGAGCTACCTTTACTCTATCCCGAATCAACTTAACCTTCTCTTCTTACTCTTTCATCAGGTCTGGTCCAAACAACTGACGGTCTCCGACTTCATCCCACATTAACGGCGTCCGACATCTCCTCCCGTACAATGCTTCGAACGGTGCCATCTTCAGACTGGCCTGGTAACTATTGTTGTACGAGAAGTCCGCGTAGGGCAAGTTGTCATGCCAACTAGATCCATAATCTAGCGCACAAGCTCTCAACATGTCCTCTAGAATCTGATTGACTCTCTCGGTCTGCCCATCGGTCTGTGGGTGAAAAGTTGTACTGAATTCCAGCCTCATTCCCAAAGTTTGGTGTAGCTGATGCCAAAACTTTGAGGTGAACTGTGTTCCTCTATCTGATACGATGGTCTTCAGAATTCCGTGTAGACATATGATCCTGGTCATGTATATCTTGGCCAACTTTGCACTCGTATACGTGGTTTTCACGGGGATAAAGTGGGCTACTTTAGTCAAGCGATCCACTACTACCCAGATTAAGTCATACCCCGATCGGGTCCTGGGTAATCCGGTGATAAATTCCATGCCAAGCTTATCCCACTTCCATTCGGGTATCGGCATAGGTTGTTGTAATCCTGCTGGCTTCTGATGTTCTGCCTTTACTCTCTGGCATACATCACATACTGCTACATACTCGGCAATGTCCTTCTTCATTTCCGTCCACCGGAAACGTTCCTTTAAATCCAAATACATCTTAGTGTTTCCGGGGTGTATCGAATATGGTGAATCATGTGCTTCATGTAATATCAACTTCCTGATCTCGGCGTTGTTGGGCACATAGATTCGGTTCCAAGAACCACAAGGTGTCGTGTTCGTCCTCACGAAAACACTTGGCTTTTCCTTCACTCGTCTTCTCCTTGATTTCGGCAATCTCTTTGTCATCCTTCTGGGCTTCTCGTATCTTTCCCAACAATGTTGACTGAACCTCCAATGTTGCAACAAAACCTCTAGGAACTATCTCCAAACGAAGCTCCTGGAGATCTTCTGCTAACTCCTTTGGCAATCCTCCCTTCACTAGGGTATTTGCATAACTCTTCTGGATCAAAGCGTCTGCAACGACATTGGCCTTTCCGGGGTGATAGTGCAGCTTCGTATCATAATCCTTTATGAGTTCCAACCATCTCCTCTGTCTGAGGTTCAGATCCTTCTGAGTGAAAACGTACTTCAAAGTCTTGTGATCCGTGTACACATCACAACGATTTCCAATAAGGAAATGTCTTCAGGTTTTGAGAGCATGCGCAACTGCTGCTAGCTCCAAATCATGCGTTGCATAATTCAACTCTTCCATCCTGCATGAGTACTCCTCCAAGTCCTAAGCGTGAAGCATCGCAATACACTTGGAAATCCTTGCGTATATCCGGCAAGATCAGCACTGGGGCTGTCGTCAATCGTTTCTTCAACCCCTGGAAACTTTCTTCGTACTCTTTAGTCCAATGAAACTTTGTCTCTTTCTTCAACAATGTCGTCATAGGCTTTGCAATCTTGGAGAAATTCTCTATGAATCTCCAGTAATATCCCGCGAGTCCAAGAAAACTGCGGATCTCTCCAACTGAAGTGGGTGCCAACCACTCAGTGACTGCCTGCACTTTGACAGGGTCCACTGCTATACCCTCTCCTGATATGACATGCCCTAAGAATCCAACTTCCTTCAACCAAAACTCACATTTGCTAAACTTGGCGTACAATTGATGTTCTCTGAGCTTCTCCAGAACCAAACGCAAATGCTCCATGTGTTCCTCTTTGTTCTTTGAGAATACCAAGATATCATCAATGAATACCACGACAAACTTATCCAAGATCTCCATGAACACCTTATTCATCATACCCATGAAATAGGCAGGGGCGTTGGTCAATCCGAATGACATAACCGTATACTCATATAGCCCATACCTTGTGGTGAAGGCTGTCTTAGGTATAGCCTTCTCTCGGATCTTCAACTGGTGGTATCCAGATCGTAGATCGATCTTGGAGAACACTTTATCTCCTTGAAGTTGGTCGAACAAATCATTGATCATCGGTAGTGGGTACTTATTCTTAATTTTCACTTCATTCAGTGCTCGATAATCAACAACCATCCTTAAAGATCCTTCCTTTTTCTCGACCAAAAGCACTGGGGCTCCCCAAGGTGATGAACTTCGTCGAATAAATCCTTTCTCCAATAACTCCTTGATCTGCTTCTTGATCTCCTCCAGATCATTTGCTCACATCTGATATGGTCTCTTTGATATTGGTCCGGTGCCAGGCAATAGCTCTATCAAAAACTCAATATCCCTATCCGGCGGCATGCCTCGTAGCTCCTATGAAAATACATCCGGATAATCCCTTGCTACGGGCACTTCTTCCTGAACAATTCTCGAGAGAGAATTTACTTGTGCCCTACTAGGCGAATGCCTAGATACATACTTGATCCTTTTTCCCTCCAGGGTGGTAAGTACGATAGACTTATTGACACAATCGATGTTCCCTCCATACATCGATAGCAAATCCATACCTAGTATCACATCCAATCCTTGTGACTCCAAAACTATCAGGTCTGAGGGGAAAACATAGCGTCCAATGGTCAATGGCGTCTGAAAACACCCTTGATGTGCCATATATTCCGCTCCGGGTGAACTTACTAACATGGGGGTCATCAGGACTTTAGTGGGCAAGTTATGTCTATTTACGAATCCCCTTGAAATGTATGAATGCGATGCACTAGTACCGAAAAGAACTACTGTGGTAATGACTTAACCAAAAACTTAACGATAACTGCATCTGGTTGCTCTTCAACCTCCTCCACGGTCACGTGGTTCACTTGTCATTCATTGAACGGGTTGGGCTTCTTCCCGGCGCTTCCATTGTCGTTCCCATTCTTAGCTTCAGGGCAGTCTGTGGCGTAGTGTCCATTCTTCCTGCACTTGAAACAGGTAACATGGCTTAAATCCCTCTTGGCGGGTGTGGATGGGGTGGAGCGGTTCTGATTATTGCTTGCTCCATTCCCATTCCCATTCTTAGAGCCATTGTGGTTATGAGAACTTCCTCCATTATGTGTGTGGCTGCCATGGTTATGGGTGTATCCTCCCGAGTTCGGGGTGAAACGGGGCTTCTGCTGGGCTCCAGAATTATTCCTCCCTTGTCCATACTTCCTCTTGCGGCTCTCAATCTGCTGCTGCTTCCGTTCAATCATAAGAGCCTTATCTACCAACTCCTATTAGTTGTTGAAGGTTGCCACCATCAATTGTATGCTCATCTCATCATTCAGCTCTTGCATAAACTTCTCTTGCTTCGTGGCATCGTTGGCCACATCATCCGGGGCATACTGGGATAAAGTACTAAACTCATCTACATACTGAGCCACAGTACGATTTCCTTGGCACAAGTTGCGAAACTCTCGCTTCTTCATGCTCATGGCTCCAGTTGAGACATGAGCAGTGCGAAAAGCTTGCTGAAACTAATCCCAGGTGACATTGGCTACAGGGAAAGTGGCTGTGTAATTCTCCCACCAAGCTGCTTCTGGTCCAGCCAACTGATGTGCGGCAAAACGCACCTTCTCAGCATCCGTACAATTGGCGGTGGTCAAATCCCTTCCAATCTTGCGCAGCCAGTCATCAGCAACTATTGGTTCAATGCTGCTAGCAAACACCGGTGGTTGCAACCTTAGAAAACGTGTCAGGTTGTCCGCGGGTGGTGGTGGTGGTGGTGGAGGGTTGTTGTTGTTGTTCTGATTGTTCTGGACAAGAAGTTGCATCAAAGTGTTTTGCTGCTGGATCAACTGAGTGAGCTCAGGGGGAAACTGAAATCCGGGCTCACGTCTCAGAGGCATCTGATGGGTGTAGAGGAAAGAGATTAGAATATAAATGAGGACTAAGGGAAAATTCACTACCCATATGCACATGAGACAAACACAATCATATCACACCAATCAATTTCAAGCAAGGGCATACACATATTCTAACTAACGTTACAAAGTGCTCTAAATTTTACTATATGGGGAAAACTACTAGTCATAGGGTGGTCATCTAGAAATTTTGATCGGCGGAAGATTCCACGATATCTGCTCCAGCTTCATCTTCATAGTCATCATCACTATCATCGGGGTCTGAGTCTGTGTCGTCGATGATGATGTAGTCCTCAGAACGAATCTCCTTGGGTTCTTCTTCTTCTTCTTCTCCTCCTGGTGCTGGATCTCCCATGAATACTCCTAGCTTCCTTGCCAAGTCATCATTCTTCTCCACAAGTATTGTCATCTCCTCCTCGTATCCGTCGCGTGTAGACTTGAGTTCCTCTTCTAGATCCAAGTTCCTGGTTAGCGTCTTCTTCAAGTCTATCATCCCTGCGCACATCTTGTGTTCCTGTCGACGAATGTGCTGGTTTAACTCCTGGATGAACGCTGCAATGGAACTATCCTTCCGGGTACTGATCATGTCCCATTGCTCATCTCGGCGTCCACATATCTGCTAGATTGTGTCCTTCAGCTCCTGCTTGTAGACTTCTCTAATACGTCCCATGGTAATGTGGGCTGCCATACTCTTGCCTAGACTCCAGGTTGGTGCATCAAAAAAAAACTCTATTGGCTCAGTGGATGGTGCGAAGGTCCTCCCGAGAATTTGAACTTGAATACTCCATCGCTCCTCTTCTGGTAAAGTGGTGGTGTAGGTCCCGGTGAAGCTTGGTATTCCGATGTTCAGGTACCTAGTGACTTCCTTCAAGTGTCGTCCAAAAGGTGTGTCTTCATCTGGTTGAGTGAACTTGTTCCTTGGGTCCACCATCCTAAAGAGTAGAAAATGGAGAGGAGTCGAAAATGAGTAGAGAAGAGTGACCTAGTGGTTTATCTTAGTGGTCGTGTCCTACAGTCAGCGTGTGCTCTGATACCATCTTGTAGCGACCATGATCCGAATGGACCGAAGTCTCTGTACTTCTGTGTCATCCCTGGATCGGTAATGCTGACACACATAGTACTTGAAGGATTTATAACAGAGTGGCAACCACACACTTATTACATCGAATGTCTCAAAAGAGAACTTATTACAAAAGTTTATGGCATAAGGTCATCTAACAAAATAACAGCGGAAGCCTTGGAAGAGAAGCGAGTCCATCAACTCCAACGGCATAGCTGAGTGCATGACAAACGACCTAGCGCACCTTACTCTTTGTCTAAAAAGCCCGCAACGTAACATGTTGCAGCCCGAAACGGGTCAGCACATGGAATATGCTGGCAAGATAACACAGTAAAGCAAGTAGCATAAATAAAGGCTAACACTATATGCATATTTGGCTGATGGAGGCTCTAAGGTTAGAGTTTTTGCATAAAGCCAATATTTCCCTACAACAAAGGAATAAGTTTTGTTTTAACTATCATGGTAGTTGAAACATCATTGAGAAGGTACCTCCAACTCAATCCCAATTAAAGTAGTCATCATTAACCCAACAAATTAATTTTTGAGTGATGAGATCAACCAATAATTCAAGTACCAGATACTCAAGATTGTCCATAACCGGGGACATGACTAATCATGATTAGTTTGTACACTCTGCAGAGGTTTGTGCACTTTCCCCCCACAAGACTAGATCTCCTCCGTTGGATTTCTCGCACTGCATGGTGTTTGAGAAACAGATGACCGAGACACAGTCTTTCAGAAGCATTTACTCTTTAGCCCCGGTGGACCCGTACACCTTCTTTCCCCTACATCTGCTAGTCCACCACTGAAAGAGCTCACACAACTTACTCATACTATGCCAGAGCCCATAATGGCATTGTGGCTGGACACGGAAGTTTCTAGCATGAATTGTTTTATGATCCCTTTGAGCCTGGGTGGCATTCCATAGGATAATCACACGGTACCCCCGGGATTTCCTAGGACAACACTGGATTCTCCAGGTGCCCTGCAACCAATCCACCCATATGTGTATTTGAAAGTGCTGTATATCGACTAGAGGGGGGGGGGGTTAATAGGCGATTTTTAGGAAAGTCTTCAAAACATGGAAGTTTCGAAGACAAACGATAAAACCAGTCCTATTTATATGCAGCGGAAGGTAGACTACACTAGACAAGCCATAGTCAAGTATTCAATGAAGTGAAAGCATGAAGACGAATAGCAGCTAGGTAGTATGGATCAGGCTGGAAGATTGTATGAAGCCAATCAGAACAAGTAGTCACACAGTGAAGCCAAACAGATAAGGTAAGCAGGCAATGACTTCACAATGAAAGACAGTAAGTAAAGAGAAGGAAAGGATAGAACCTGTAGCTCAGGGAAGACAGTGATTTGTTAGACTAGTTCCAGTTGCTGTGACAACTGTACGTCTGGTTAGGGAGGCTGAGATTTAACTCAGAAGACCGCGTCTTCACCTTATTCCCCTTGAGCTAAGGACACCAAGTTCTCGCCCAATCACTCTGGTAAGTCTTCAACGTAGACTTCTAAACCTTCACAGACTTTGTTCACCGGCAATGCACAATGACTCTTGGATGCTCAGAATGCGACACCTAACCGGTTGGAGGAAACACAGTCCTCAAGTGTAACAAGTCTTTAGGTCACACAGACAGGAAGACTTCAGTGATGCCTAACACTCTTTGGCTCTCGGTGTTTGGGCTTTGTCCTCGCAATGATCTCTCTCTCAAATGCTTCGGAGGTGGGTTGCTCTCAAACGACAAAATTCGTGTAATAACTCTGAGCAGCCACCAATTTATGGTGTAGGGGGTGGGCTATTTATAGCCACTGGGCAACCCGACCTGATTTGTCCGAAGTGACCCTGGGTCACTAAGGAACTGACACGTGTTCCAACGGTCAGATTTCAAAAACATGCGGCAAATTTAGTTGGGCTACAAGTAAAGCTGACTCATCCAGCTCTGGACAAGATATGCTCTCATTGTCTTCGCTTAAAGACATAGGATTTGGTTGAGCATCACTTCAGTCACTCTGACTTAGTTCACTTGGACCCCCCTTAATAGTACGGTGGTTCCTATGACTCAACAAAGAAGAAAAGGAAACAACGAAACATCTAAGTCTTCGCGCTCCATAGTCTTCACACAATGTCTTCTCTTGTCATAGACATCAATATGATTATCTTCATGTACCACCATTGTCGTCAATGTCTTCATACATTTTTAGGGGTCATCTGTGGTAGGTAAACCGAATCAATGAGGGACTACTACCTGTGTTATCCTGTAATTCTCACAAACACATTAGTCCCTCAACCAGGTTTGTCGTCAATACTCCAAAACAAACTAGGGGTGGCACTAGATGCACTTACAATCTCCCCCTTTTTGCTGATTGATGACAAAGTGGTTGAAGTTTTCAACGGGGATAAAAGTATGTGAAATTGTAAAGGATAAAGGTATTGTCGTCATAAGTAGCAAAAGGCTCCCCCTTAAGATGTGCATATAGTTGATTTGCTTTTGAATGCAAATGCACATGGCAGGTTGTACTTGTGGAGATCCTCTTCAACTTATGAAGACAATTCATCATGCACAATTGATATGTCGAATATAATGATATGCATAATGAGAAATGGACGTCTAAATGACTAAGTGCGGAATATATCGTAGCACATGCGGAATTTATCATCGCATTACAGAGTGCCAGAAAACGTAGCAGACGACCATCAAGTTTAAGTGTTACAACACAAAAAACCAAATGTAGCAAAAACGAGAGTTGTAAACACTAGGCAAAATATAAAGCACCCACCCATATGGACCCGCTTGAAGACTATCAACTCATATGTTTCTCCCCCTTTTGTCAGTAAGGACCAAAAAGGTTTGAAGACATAGAGCCTCTACTCGTTCCTAGTTGGAGCAGGAGAGGATGCAGGGTCGGCGTTGGCGTTTGGCGGTGCAGAAGACGTTGGTGCAGTGTCGACACGAGCTGAAGAAGGAGGTGGTCAGGTCGCATCATGTTGATCATCTATCACCTTGGCGTCCATAGTTGCAACGGAGGAGGAATAGTTAGAATCTTCAAGAGACGGAGTTCGACGCAAAACATCATTCCTTGGAGGAGTGTGGTCAAACTTGAATCTCTCAGTGAAGCCATCGTCTTGAAGATCTGCTTCAGCACTAAGCAAAGTCAAACTCTTCCATGACCTCCGTCAGGTTTCATGAGCAACAAAGGCGTTCTTGGTGGCAAGGTTGCGAATGCGATTGACGTCCACCAAGAGGCTTTGCATCTGACGCTTCAGCCAGTAGTGATGCTTATCCTGTTTCTGATGTAAGGCAACGAGAAGCTCTCGGTCATTGAGAACACGAGAACGCTTCCGAGGCCTTTGGGCAATGGTGCTCTCAGTAGCTTCAGTCTCTGCATGGCGAGGTAAGCGAGTACGGCCAGCCTGAGGATAAATACAAGTAACTACTGGAACTCCTTCAATGGGCTGAGTGAAGCTTTGGTGATCAGCATTGTGAAGACTAACATGCTCTTTGGCATGCTCTTGGTATATGGCTTCAGCTGACATATCAACCTCTGGCAAGAATATGTGATGGCTGCGAGCAGAAGGCTGATAGTTGATAGCAGAATGAAGCTTGATGATGCGCATAATCCATGGAGCGTAGAACTTGAGGCCAAATAGATCAGAGCCTGAAACAGCCAACTGCCTGATAAAGAAGTCTTGAGCATTGAAGTTCATGCCATTGAAGATATAGAAGACCAATGTCTTCATTGTGCCTTCAAGCTTGGCTGATGAAGAATGTCCTTTGACATGCCATAGAGTTCGCCTGATGATATGATATATGGTGCGTGGCAGATACTCAAGATCTTCAACAAAGAACTCCTTTGGATATTCATCATCAATTGGCAAAGGCTTCATCATGCTCAGCATTTGGCTCATGTTGGGCTTGGGCTTCTGAAAGATACTCTCTAAAGCTTCGCTGTGTAGTTGACAGCAAGGTTCATACAATTCTCCTGGAGTGGGCAGGCCAGTAAGCTCAATGAGGTCAAATGCTTTGGCTTCATGATGGACATTGCCTGTCATCCACTCAAGGACCCATGTCTTCGGATCCCTGCTGTAGCCGCGAATGTGGAGGGTTGCATAGAATTGCAGAAGCAGCTCTTCATTCCAATGCTCTATGTCAGTCACAAAGTTGAGCATGCCAGCATCACGGAAGCAATCAAGGGCTTCCTCAAGACAGGGCAATCCAGTAATGGCTTTAGTATCAAGACGCATATGTGGGAATATGCGCCCTTGATCATAGAGAACTCATGAGTAATAACTGCGTTGTTGATGGCTCCAGAACCTATCTGATGATATCCTTGGCTTGGAATAGGGGTTCTTGGCGCTGTCAAAGAAAGTGTTGTGCGCAGTGAAGCCATTGGCATTGAAGGACCCTGGTGAAGTGGTAGTACCTGGGAACTTTGGCAGTCTTGGCTTAGGCTTCTGAACCTTAGGCATGTGCACAACATGGTAGTCAAATTGAGGACCAGCAGCAGGTGGTCCAGCAGCAGGCGGAGGAACCAGAATGGGCCATATGACAGAGATGAGTTGGTCATCTTTGTCGTATGCTTGCTCGATTATATAGGGCCGTGGAGGCGGAACAGGAGCAGTGGCATTGGCTTCGGGCTGCTGAGTGGCTTAAGGTGCAGCATTGGCTTCAGGTGCCATCACATCAGGCACTAAATTGACTTCAGGTGCAACATTAGCTTCAGCCATGACAACGTCATTGGCTTCAGTGGTGGTGGTGGCAGCCTCAGAATTTGTAACCTCCACTTCAGGAGCTGGAGGGTCGGACACGTTCTCCTCGAGAACAGGGGGTGTGGCAGCACGTGCTTCTTCTTCCCTTGGTTGTTCTTCATCGGCTGATGCAACCGGAATATCTTCCGCCGTTTTGGCTTCAGACTCTGGGATGTTCGTAGTTGGAGAGACTTCAGGTAACACTTGTTGTGAAGCAGTTTGGTGCACATCTCCTTCTGGAACGCTGGGAGGATCGACTTGAGGCCTTGGTCCTTTGCGAAGCCTGCGGAATGCTGGCGACGCTTTCGGTGATGGAGTTGGTTGGGCCTCAAAGTCGTCATCTTCAAGCACCGAACTGGTGACTTGAGTAGGGGGAGTTACTGGTGTGTCTACAACACGTGGGGATTCTTATGGGTGATCAGCCCAAGAGTCATCCTGAGCAATTGGCGTCAATGGTCGACCAATGCTGATGCGTTCACTGTTTGTGAGAATAGGCGATGATTCCACATTATACTCGATCTGAGGAAGGACTTCATCATCTTCAACATTGTCTTGAGGACCAATGTCTTCAGTTGCGGTGGGGTCAACAACTCGAATGTCTTCACTAGCCTCTGTGGGAGCAGGCTCATGAACAGTCAGACGACGCTCTTGGTGTGCAGACGCAGGACGAGCAACAGAAATGGGCTCGACGACAAGGGGCTCTGTGGGAGCAGCCCGGACCTTCTTTATTTTTCGCTTCTTGGTGGGTGGAGCATTGGCTTGATCAGTGGTGTTCTTGGTTTTTGCGCTTGCGCGCCTCAGCTTCAGCCACCTTTGTCTTCTTAAGCTCTGAAGCAACTGGGGTGACCTTAGGCTTCGTGCCTGTCATGCTAGCAGGGAAGACAATGTGAGGTTCTTCCTGCCTTGATCCTTCAGCTTGGGCCATAGTTTGCTTCTTCTTCTTGGCAGCCATTCTAGGGTCGATGCCAGGACACCCAAGGGCCTTGCGCTTCTCAGCTTCATTGTAAGCTTGGATGCACTTGGCAGCCAAGGCCTTGATGCGCTCACGAGAACCTTTGGCTTCTTCACGCCTCTTGTGAAAGGCTTCCTTGAGCTCATGCATCATGACTTTGAAATTCTGGACTTCTTGGACGCTGAGCTTGGCCACATGCTTCTTGAACTGAGCCTTTTCATAGTCAATCGTTTGCTTCAGCTCAACAATTATCTGAGCAAGAGCTAGCTCAGAAGCAATGGCGCCATTGAAGGAGACGCTTAGGCCAACGGGAAGTTGCAGATCGTCAAAACTGAGGTTGGGGGTGTCAAACCACTCATCAATGAAGTTGTTCAACACTTCCATGTCAAAGAGGGGCAGATCATTGAGGATTTCTGCATCTTGCTTGCTCTTGATCAATTGCTCAAGAGCGTCATCAGCTAGATGTTCATCGCTAGATAGATCAATTGCTTCATTGGCGTTCTTCAGAACAACATCAGGAGTCAAAGCTGGACTGGGGTTGTGCATGGGCTTCTTCCTTAGCTGCTTGCTCTTGGAAATGCGAGAGTGCTCTTCAGATTGCACACTTGGTGCTGGTGGAGCAGTGGCCAAAGGCTTCACTCTCGAAGCTATTGGTGGAGTGGTCTTTGAAGCCTTTGATTTCTTCTTCTTCTTCGGCTTCGGAGATGCAGGAGCTTCATCAGAATCAGCGTCGTTTGCAGATTGATCCACATCCGCCCCTTGAACCCTTATATGACTGATGAGACCTTCTAAGTTGTCGAAGGGCCCAACAAGGTTAGGTTCAGCTTCGCGCGTACCATCGGTATGGGGCCCAGAGGGGCCAGGATTGAAGTCTAATCTCCAATTCTTCTTGTTTTCTTTGGCCGAGTTCTTGGCATACTGAAGATGGCGCTTGAACAGATTGTCGTCGCAACACCATAGTAGTGAAGATGGGTCGGCATCTGCTGGTTGTGGCCCTCTGACCATACAAGGATAGAAGCCTTGAGCAATGGCTTCGGCTTGAGTCCTAGGTGGAAGACTTTTATATAGAATGTCTCCCCAGGGTGGCTTGATGGCATTCTTCTCAGCATATTCTTGGGTCACAAATCTGTACTTGAACCATTGTTCTGCCCAATATCTTCAAATCCATTGGATTCGAGTCTTCCTCTGATTGTAATCCTCCTCTGGATCAGTCTTGTACATTTTAATGAGGTCAGGAGGAAAATCCTTGGAGGTGTTTCCACGGCGCTGTCTGCCACCCTTCCTAATAGATTTTTCAGTAGCCATTGGGTTCAACCTGTAAGGCTTCAAATTGAAAGGCTTCAACACTGGCAAATGCTTCGGTCTACTGGTCAGATAGGAACTGGCTTCGGGAGAGTGAATATGACGCTGCAAGAATTCCCCAAATGAATGCAGACTATGAGAACCAAGGGATTCTCCCACGGACATGTACCTGTGACAGCATTAGAGATGCGAGGGAAGGGGAAGAGGTCATATGCATTCTCAGAAGATTTTCAAGATAAATCAGTTTAGAAGACATTGACCTCATAGCGCGAAGACATTAACTTTTATCTTGAGAGTTGGTTCCAGATTTGTACGAATCCAAGAATAGGTACAAGTGAGGAATCTAACTATTTTGAAGCATATGTGAATGTAATAGGCAAGATATGAGATGCAGACAAGATAGATCTAAATATATGGAGGCAGAAACTTCTTATGGTAAAGAGGATGAATCTACTAGATCAAGAAGATGGTAAAAAGAGTTTTAATTTACCACACGATGAACTGCTAGACGGAGAAGAAGTGGATGCCGAGTAGTTTGATCTTCCGTGCCCTAACTTGGCGACGTTGGACACCTACGACGGCGGCGGAGAAGACCATGTCCGCGGCCGGCGTGAAGACGGCGTCGACGAGGTCGCGGCAGCGAAGCGCTTCGTCACCGGCGTCGTCGAGAGCTAGCGGAGGCGCTAGGGTTGGTTGAGGTGGAGAGGTGGCAGAAGAGTTTTTGACCGTGATGGGACGTGCATTTATAAGGATGGGAGACGTCACATCGCAATTACGCAGGTGCCCCTGGCGGTTCACATATGAGGGACACGTGGCAGACATGTAACACATTGGGAGTTGTCCCACGATCCCACGCACGCCTGGACTGTCAGGGTGGTCGTTCCGGCTTCTCCGGGTTTCATGCTTAAAGGATTGAGCATTAAAAACAGATTTAAAGTTTGTCTCTGTATCTTCTGCTGACAAGGACATAGAGAAGACATTCAACTGTTCCAACAGAATGCATATGATTTGGATAGATAGAGTTTGAGGTGAGAAAGCATAGAGTAGTTAGGGTCCGATCACATTCACTTAGTTCGAAAGATTCAAATAAGAAGACATAGCTATAAGCGAATGCTGTAGAGGACAAAACACAAGTCTATATATGTCCTATATGAAGATAAACCAAATGCGAAGACTTTGCAAATGTAATGCCAAGAGAAACACTTCAAACAAAGATTTGGTGGTGGCGTTACCCACCGTATAGGAAGTATTAGACCCAGACACGGCACACAATTATCGTGGCGCTCCGAAGTCAAATTCCACGTTAATGTATTCACACCCAGAGTGTAAGTCTTCATTGATTGAAGATATACGTTGCACATCTAAGTCATCAATATGCATAAGTGTTAGGATGTGTGCCTGATCATAGGACATTCGATGATTCTAAGATATTTAGCTCACACCGCAACTTGCAAAACCTTTTCTCATCCAAGGGCTTTGTGAAGATATCAGCCAGTTGCTCTTCAGTGTTGACGTGTATGATATCAATATCTTCCTTCATGACATGATCTCTGAGAAAGTGATGACGAATTTCAATATGCTTTGTCTTCGAGTGCTGAACTGGGTTGTCGGCAATCTTGATGGCGCTTTCATTGTCGCAGTAGAGTGGCACATGCTTCAGATGGACACCATAGTCCTTGAGCGTTTGCTTCATCCAGAGAAGCTGAGTGCAGCAAGATCTAGCAGCAATGTATTCATATTCAGCAGTGGAGAGTGATACACAGTTCTGCTTCTTTGAAGACCAACAGACAAGTGATCGTCCCAGAAAGTGACATGTGCCTGATGTAGACTTGCGATCAACTTTGTCACCAGCATAATCAGCATCTGAGAATCCAACTAGATCAAACTCTGAGCCCTTTGGATACCATAATCCTAGTGTTGGGGTGTAAGCCAAATATCGAAGTATTCGCTTCACAGCTAAGTGATGCGACTCCTTTGGTGCCGCTTGGAATCGAGCACACATACAAGCACTAAGCATAATATCTGGCCTAGATGCACATAAATAAAGTAAAGAACCAATCATGGAGCGGTATACCTTTTGATCAAAATCTTTACCATTGGCGTTGGGACTCAGATGACTTTTAGTTGGCATAGGCGTCATGTATCCTTTGCAGTATTGCATACCATACTTCTTCAGGCAATCTTTGAGGTATTTCTCTTGAGATATGAAGATGTCGTTGCTTTGCTGACGAATTTGAAGACCAAGGAAGAACTTCAGCTCACCCATCATAGACATCTGATATTGCTCTTGCATCATGTGACCAAACTCATCATTGTATCTTTTGTCCGTGCAGCCAAAGATAATGTCATCCACATAGATTTGGTAGACAAACAGTTCACAATCATATGTCTTCGTGAAGAGTGTGGGATCCAGGGAACCAGGTTTGAAGCCTTTGCTCTTCAGGAAGTCTTTGAGTGTGTCATACCAAGCACGAGGGGCTTGTTTGAGGCCATATAGTGCCATGTTGAGCTTGTATACCATATCAGGACGTTTTGGATCTTCAAAGCCAGGTGGTTGTGCAACATACACTTCTTCTTCAATCCTTCCATTGAGAAAGGCACTCTTCACATCCATTTGATACAGAAGTATGTTGTGATGATTTGCATAGGCTAGCTGTATGCGAATAGCTTCAAGTCTAGCCACAGGAGCAAATGTTTCATCGAAGTCAATCCCTTCAACTTGAGTGTATCCTTGAGAAACGAGACGAGCTTTGTTTCTGACAACTTGACCATGCTCATCTTGCTTGTTGCGATATATCCATTTTGTGCCTATTATGTTGTGCTTGCAAGGGTTAGGAGGCTTGACAAGTTCCCATACGTTGTTCAGCTCAAACTGTTGAAGCTCTTCTTGCATTGCTTGAATCCATTCAGGTTCCATAAAGGCTTCAGCAACTTTCTTGGGTTCAGATATTGAGACTAATGCAAAGTGCCCACAAAAATTTGCTAGCTGTGTTGCTCTTGAACGAGTGAGTGGACCAGGTGCATTTATGCTGTCAATTATCTTCTCAACTTGTACTTCATTTGCAACACGGTGATGAGTTGGACGAAGATTTTGCTCTTGCTGTTCATTGTCATCATCAGGAGGATTGTCTTCACGCTGAGCATTGTCTTCAGGTTGATTTGGAGCAGAAATGATGAGTTCCTCATCAGGCTGTGCTTCAGAAGGCATGATTTCACCTGTTCCCATTAGCTTGATAGATTCACTAGGTGAAGCTTCATCCAACACATTTGGTAGGAACTCTCTTTGTGAACCATTCGTTTCATCAAACCGCACATCCACAGTTTCAACCACTTTATAGAGAAAGATGTTGAAGACTCTGTAGGAGTGTGAGTCCTTTCCATAGCCGAGCATGAAACCTTCATGTGCTTTTGGTGCAAATTTTGACTTGTGATGTGGATCTTTGATCCAGCACCTAGCTCCAAATACCTTGAAGTAACTGACATTTGGCTTCTTGCCAGTAAGGAGTTCATAGGATGTTTTCTTCAGAAGCTTGTGAAGATAAACATGGTTGATGATATGGCATGCAGTATCAATAGCTTCAGGCCAGAACTTTCTTGGTGTCTTGTATTCATCGAGCATCGTTCGAGCCATCTCAATTAGGGTTCTGTTCTTGCGCTCTACGATGCCATTCTGCTGAGGTGTGTATGGAGCTGAGAACTCATGAGTGATTCCCATTGCATCCAGATAAAGATCAAGGCCTGTATTTTTGAACTCAGTTGCATTGTCGCTTCTGATATGCTTGATCTTGACGCCATAGTTGTTCATGACACGGTTGGCGAAGCGTCTGAAGACATCTTGCACTTCAGTCTTGTAGAGAATTATATGCACCCATGTGTATCTTGAATAATCCTCAACGATGACGAAGCCATAGAGACAAGCTGTAGTGGTGAACGTGGAGTAGTGAGTAGGGCCAAATAAGTCCATGTGAAGCAGCTTGAAGGGTTTGGATGTCGTCATGATTGTCTTCGAGGGATGCTTGGCACTAGTCATCTTCCCAGCTTCACAGGCACCACATAGATGATCTTTCTTGAACTTGACGCCCTCGATGCCTACGACGTGCTTCTTCTTCGCGAGAGTGTACAAGTTCCTCATGCCGGCATGTCCTAGCCTCCGATGCCAGAGCCAGCACTCTGAAGCTTTTGCTAGAAGACATACGGCCATATGCGGTCCAGCTGAGAAATCTACCATATACAGATCACCTTTTCTGTATCCTTCAAAGACTAGAGACTTGTCAGATTCCATTAGTACAAGGCAACGATATTTTCCAAATATCACAATCATGTTTAAGTCACAAAGCATTGAGACAGACATTAAGTTGAAACCAAGGGATTCAACAAGCATGACTTTATCCATGTGCTGATCCCTTGAGATTGCAACTCTACCTAGACCCAATACTTTGCTTTTACCAGTATCAGCAAATGTGATGTGACTCTTGTTAGATGGACGTAAGGTTGATTCCATAAGAAGACTTCGATCTCCAGTCATATGATTTGTGCATCCGCTGTCCATAATCCATTCTGAAGTCTTTGGTGTCACTCCCTACAATGCAGTTAGGGGGATAGGCTTCACCAATAGTCAATGTGAAGCATAAACATTTGACGTACAAGTGGATTATGAAAGCTTAGATCCAAGTTATGACTGATAAGATGATTAGCAAGCGATTCAGGAATAAATTAGATAGTAAGATCATTTGGGCATTTGATCTTGTGCCCTACAAGATGTTTTAGGTCCCCAGCAATAGCATCAGACGCCTTTAATTTTCGGCTGGAGACCTTTTCTGCAAGAGAAAGTTAGTTCTTCTTAACCACCCACATCTTTAGGGGTGGCTTAGAAGCAATGAGTCTAAGAGCAGCATCTGAGAATTTTGGCTTTGGAGCCCTAGCAAATAGTCTTGCAGTAGGAGAATAATACTCATAAGAATAAGCAGAGAAGTTCTTTGTTTTGTGAACATAGCGGTTTGAGAAAACACGCTCATATTCCTGGGTCTGAGTAAAATTTCCGTGCAAAACATTGGCGTTAGGGTGACTCAGGTGAGTCCTCTGTCTGTATGAGGCCTTATGACCATATGAAGCCTTTGGTCTGGGGTTTGTCTTCTTCCCAGGTGGTGTCATGATGACATTTACTGGAAGATTCTCAAGACAACCTTTGGGAACCCAGATCTTCTTCATAGGTGGTCCGTTCCTGCAGTTAGTACCAATATACCTGGCAAACACTTCATCATTCTGATTCTTAAACAGTTTATAGTTTGCATCAAAGGATTCATCCATGATAATAGGATTAGTGCAAGTGAAGCTAGATAATGTAGACGGATCCAATGAAGGCTCCTTTGCAGCAACCCATGTGGTTTTGGGGTACTGCTCAGGCTTCCAGTATGAACCATCAACATTCATTTTCCTCTCGAACCCTACACCCTCTTTCCTAGGGTTTCGGTTCAGTATCTACTTTTTGAGGACATCACATAAAGTTTGATGCCCTTTGAGGCTTTTGTACATCCCTGTTTCAAGCAAAGTCTTCAACCTAGCATTTTCATCAGCAATAGTAGTGGTATCCTCAGCAGAGGGGTTAGTTACCACATCAGGAGTTGAAGATATTGCAACAGTGGCAGCAGTAGAACATTCAGCAACAGATGTAGCTCAATGCATTTTAGACATGGAGGAATGAACTCTTCGTGAGAAGCACTGGTTTGTTGAGCAAGTAATGAATCGCGCTCCTTCTGAAGATCTTCATAACTCACTCTTAGCTTTTCAAGATCTTGCCTTCTTTGAAGAATTTCATAAGAGAGCTTTTCATGATTAGATAAGAGAGTGTTATGATGACTTTGAAGCGTGTCAAACCTGGTCTGAAGTCTCTGAAGACTCTCAGCCAAGGTTTTCGACTGATCCATTTCTTCACCCAACATATCATTGCTCTTATTAAGCATTTTTTGGGCTTTTTCCAAAGCTATTTGTTGTTTAGTGGCAAGGCAAGCAAGTTTGACATAGCTGGGTCCAAATTCATCACCAGATTCATCATCACTAGACTCAGATAGGTAGCATTCGGTTACATTGGCACCTTTTGCTATAAGACATGGTGCTGAGGATGATGGTTCTGGATCGAAAGTCATCGTCTTGAGAGATTCTTTGAAATCCTCAAACCCGGGATCATCACGAGTTCGATGACCTTCATAGACCACAGAGAGATGATCCCAGATAAGCTTTGCATGATCGAGATGCATGACGTTCCTGAACTGATTTTGAGACAGACAGGAGCAGATGACGTCCTTCGCTATGAGGTTGAGAAGAGTGAACTTGCCAATGTCATCAGGTTCTGCCATCTTGCACAGATCAGTAAGACTAATCTCAGTGACGGTCCACAACTCACTGTTTATCGCCATGAGACGCTTCTTGATCATGGCCTTCCACTTGGGATACTCGTGAGTGTCAAACATGGGGCAAGACACTGTCTTCATTCCTGTGGTCGACATAACTAAAACTCCAGGTGGTTAAACCGAATCACACAGAACAAGGGAGTACCTTGCTCTGATACCAATTGAAAGTGCTGTATATCGACTAGAGGGGGGTGAATAGGCGACTTTTAGGTAAGTCTTCAAAACATGGAAGTTTCGAAGACAAACGATAAAACTAGTCCTATTTATATGCAGCGGAAGGTAGACTACACTAGACAATCCATAGTCAAGTATTCAATGAAGTGAAAGCATGAAGACTAATAGCAGCTAGGCAGTATGGATCAGGATGGAAGATTGTATGAAGCCAATCGGAACAAGTAGTCACACAGTGAAGTCAAACAGATAAGGTAAGCAGACAATGACTTCACAATGAAAGACAATAAGTAAAGAGAAGGAAAGGATAGAACCAGTAGCTCGGGGAAGACAGTGATTTGTTAGGCCAGTTCCAGTTGCTGTGACAACTGTACGTCTAGTTAGGGAGGCTGAGATTTAACTCAGAAGATTGCGTCTTCACCTTATTCCCCTTGAGCTAAGGACACCTAGTCCTCGCCCAATCACTCTGGTAAGTCTTCAAGGTAGACTTCCAAACCTTCATAGTCTTGGTTCACCGACAATCCACAATGACTCTTGGATGCTCAGAACGCGACGCCTAACAGGCTGGAGGAAACACTGTCCTCAAGTGTAACAAGTCTTCAGGTCACACAGACAGGAAGACTTCAGTGATGCCTAACACTCTTTGGCTCTGATGTTTGGGCTTTGTCCTCGCAAGGATCTCTCTCTCTCAAATGCTTTGGAGGTGGGTTGCTCTCAAACGACAAAAGCTGTGTAATAACTCTGAGCAGCCAACAATTTATGGTGTAGGGGGTGGGCTACTTATAGCCACTGGGCAACCCGACCTGATTTGTCTGAAGTGGCCCTGGGTCACTAAGGAACTGACACGTGTTCCAACGGTCAGATTTCAAACACATGCAGCAACTTTACTTGGGCTACAAGTAAAGCTGACTCAACCAGCTCTGGACAAGATTTGCTCTCATTGTCTTCGCTCGAAGACATAGGATTTGGTTGAGCATCACTTCAGTCACTCTGACTTAGTTCACTTGGACCCCACTTAACAGTACGGTGGTTCTATGACTCAACAAAGAAGAAAAGGAAACAACAAAACATCTAAGTCTTCGTGCTCCATAGTCTTCACACAATGTCTTCTCTTGTCATAGACTTCAATATGATTATCTTCATGTACCACCATTATCGTCAATGTCTTCATACATTTTTAGGTGTCATCTCCGGTAGGTAAACCGAATCAATGAGGGACTACTACCTGTGTTATCCTGCAATTCTCACAAACATATTAGTCCCTTAACGAGGTTTGTCGTCAATACTCCAAAACCAACTAGGGGTGGCACTAGATGCACTTACAGTATTCAAGTAGCCACCTTAAGTTGAACCATTAATTAACAACTCACATCTATCATGGATACACTCAAACTCAATCCAGGTCTACGAGCATAGCATGGCAACCTAAGCATAGCGTAGAAGTAACTCCCAAGGGTTTGAAAATAATGCAGGTAATAGGTTCTACCTCAATCTACTTCGCAGACCCAGAAGTTAAGAGATCCTAATCATGCAATGTGTGAGGGTTTGATCTAATGCAGAAAAACTGGGTAATAAAACAATATGATCAAAGTGTTACTTGCCTTGCTGATGATTCGCAAAACCTAGGGACTCGTAGTAGCACGCTTCGCACTCCGGGAATTCTATCGCAAGCAAACAATAGCATACATAAGAAAACAAGCAAACATGCACAAACAAAACTCCAAACAAGAAGATCTAACCAGAAATTTCAATTGAAGAACTCTGGTTTGCAAAAAGAATAAAATCAAACGGAGCAACGAAACTCAAACTGCGAAAGAAACATGATCCGTTTACTAGATTGGTCTAAGGGCAACTTTTATAGTAGCAAAACCTTGTTCAAGTTAGTTAAACAGAAAGAGGGCTTCGAGACGAAGATATGGGCGCTTGAATCGCCTGATTCCGACTCTCAAGCGAAAAGAAAAACTAAAAACAAGATCAAGGCAAAAATCACGATCGAAAATAACCGTGGAAAAAGCCCTGAAAAAGAAAACTGACGAGCAGGCTAACGAACGAACGTTCGTTGTCTCCGACAAATGGGCGAACAACGTTCGTTAAAAAGAATGCACGGACGAACGTCCGCTAAACAACTAAGCAGAAAAAAACCGAACCGATCTCACTACAAGAAATATGTCAACTTATGACCTTTTGTTAGTGACCCTGGAAGAATTGGTCATAGATCTATGACCATTTCAGACCAATTGATCAAAAGCTGTTCGGGGGGCTCCAAACCCTAAACTATAACGACCATTTTGGTCAGAAAGGTCATAATTTCCTTACATGAAATGGTCATAAAGCAGATAGCACTGGTTCGCTGCCTTATTTCTAGCTGATCATGACCAATATAGATGGTCATAACCTTGTAAATTGTGGTGGGTTGCTACGACTAGGCGCCACCTCATCAGTTTTGCCTATGTGTCATGTCCATGTGGCAGTTTTTGCCCTAGGTTGTGAAGCAACCTATATTTCTGTCATTCCCAAAATTCCCCAAAAAATCTCATAAATTCTTTGGGTCATATCTTCGTCAAATATGTAAAAAACCTTCCTTGCCTAGTTCAAAAATAATTCAAAAATATCCATTTTCCTATTCTGTTAAAAAAAAGACTTTGTGAAGGAAGTACCACTTTGGCATGTCCAAATGGTATCCATTTTCTATAGTGCTTTCCTATGCCCAAATAACTATCCTCCACCAAATGCCAGCTCAATCCCTTCATTATTTTGAGCCCATCTTCAACATTCGTATTTATGTCCAGTGTGGTACTTTGCAAAGCAAGTACCACCTAGACTCCTCCTTTTGAGCTGAAAATTTGTGAAGACGGTCTTCTTAGTAACTGATCATCCTCAACCAAAACTCACGCCCATTAGCCATGTGCATTTCCCGTACCGCTAATCAAACACTTGGCTGCTAATTCATGTTTGAGCATCGATCAGTCTCCTCGTGAGAATCTTATGTTGTAATTTTCTTCCTAGCACCTACCCGGGGAGTGGCCAACCCACTAGACATGCCTAGGCCGCCTAGAACACATGGCAACGCCACAGTCACGCGGTGACCACGCGGCGGGCATGCGAGTTTACGCGCTCTAGAGTTGGGGCCCTCGACCACCGCCCAAACCTCGATGTATCGCCACCAAACCATGTATTTATGATTAAATAGGTACTTATGTACCTAGAAATGATTTTTGGAAAAAATAAATAGCAAACTATGAGGCAGCCGCAGTTCAAATTTGACCCGCTTCCAGCTAAATCGGCGGAAATTTGTCTTTTTCACGAGAGGTGGATCAAAACTTTTTACACCCAAACATTTTGTCAATTGTGCATTAAATATGTCCTAGTATTTTATAAAATTGATTTGGTCAAATTTTGCAACAATTATTTGGGAGGTCCTTCACAAAAAAACCTCCTTTTGGGCACTCGAAAAATGGAAAATGATTTTTTCGTCCAAAGAAAATGAAAACTTCATTAAGCAATATTGTTTACCATTCCAAGATGCACCCTTGTGCACAATATGAGATCATTTGAACAAACTATGCTATGAATGTGGCCATAGGATTGATCATTTGGCTTGAAAGCCATGAATCTTCACGCATGATAGCTCATTTCTGAGAACACTTTTTTAAAAGAATTGCCGTATTACAAGTTTATTATTTTTCCTGGTAACTTGGTCATATATAATGACTCAATGCGAAGGTTTTCCAATTTTTTGATTTGTTTTGAATTTTTTATGCCCGTTTCAAAATGCGGACAAAACGGCGGGAATGACCGTTCCTAGCTAGTGGTTGAATCTTGGAATTTTTTTCGTATTTCTCTGATTAAATAGGTACTTATGTACCTAGAAATGATTTTTGGAAAAAATAAATAGCAAACTATGAGGCAGCCGCAGTTCAAATTTGTCCCGCTTCCAACTAAATCGGCGGAAATTTGTCTTTTTCACGAGAGGTGGATCAAAACTTTTTACACCCAACCATTTTGTCAATTGTGCACTAAATATGTCCTAGTATTTTATAAAATTGATTTGGTCAAATTTTGCAACAATTATTTGGGAGGTCCTTCATAAAAAAACCTCCTTTTGGGCACTCGAAAAATGGAAAAGAATTTTTTCGTCCAAAGAAAATGAAAACTTCCTTAAGCAATATTGTTTGCCATTCCAAGATGCACCCTTGTGCACAATATGAGATCATTTGAACAAACTATGCTATGAATGTGGCCATAGGATTGATCATTTGGCTTGAAAGCCATGAATCTTCACGCATGATAGCTCATTTCTGAGAACACTTTTTTAAAAGAATTGCCGTATTACAAGTTTATTATTTTTCCTGGTAACTTGGTCATATATAATGACACAATGCGAAGGTTTTCCAATTTTTTGATTTTTTTTGAATTTTTTATGCCCGTTTCAAAATGCGGACAAAACGGCGGGAATGACCGTTCCTAGCTAGTGGTTGAATCTTGGATTTTTTTTTTGGTGTTTCTCTGATTAAATAGATACTTATGTACCTAGAAATGATTTTTGGAAAAAATAAATAGCAAACTATGAAGCAGCCACAGTACAAATTTGACCCGCTTCCAACTGAATCAGCGGAAATTTGTCTTTTTCATGAGAGGTGGATCAAAACTTTTTACACCCAACCATTTTGTCAATCGTGCATTAAATATGTCCTAGTATTTTATAAAATTGATTTGGTCAAATTTTGCAACAATTATTTGGGAGGTCCTTCACAAAAAACCCTCCTTTTGGGCTCTCGAAAAATGGAAAATGATTTTTTCGTCCAAAGAAAATGAAAACTTCCTTAGGCAATATTGTTTGCCATTCCAAGATGCACCCCTGTGCACAATATGAGATCATTTTAACAAACAATGTCATGAATGTGGCCATAAGATTGATCATTTGGATTTTTTATTTTTTTTATTTTTTCATACCCGTTTCAAAATCCGGTCAAAACCGCAGGCTTGACCGTTCCTAGCTAGATGTTGATTCTTGGAAAACTTTTGATATTTCTCTGATTAAGTAGATACTTATGTACCTAAAAATGATTTTTGAAAAAAAGAGCAAACTACGAGGTAGCTACAGTTCAAATTTGACCCGTTTCCAGCTGAATCGACGGAAATTGTTCTTTTTCATGAGGGGTTGATCAAAGCTTTGGAAACCCAACCATTTTGTCAATTGTGCATTAAATATGTCCTAATATATTCGAAAATTTATTTCATCCAATTTTTCCACATATATATTGTAGATCCTTCACGAAAAAACCTATTTTGGACACTCAAAAAACTATTTTTAGTCAACTATGACCAATTTAGATGGTCATAACATTCTAGTGCATTCTGATTGGTCCGTGGACATAGCACGCGGATCGTGCATCAAACACCGTTGGATTCTCGCGGATCCAACGGCAGTCCTCGACCCTTCCACATCAACCCCGAAACCCTAGATGGTCATTTTGCATCCACCCCCCGCCTCTTTTCTTTCCACATTAATCCATCGCTGTCTCCTCGATGTCTCGCCCGATGGAGAGAGCCCGCCTCCTCCCTTCCAGATCCATCGCCGCCGCCACCTTCCTCCGCCGGAGCTCGCCGCCGTTCATGGCCTCCCCCACGCCCTCCTCCTCTCGCCCCTCCCTTTCCCTCACCACCCAACCGAACCAACCAGCCCACCACCTATAGCCGCCTCTCTCTCCGCTCTTCTCGATCCAGATCCAGACCTGCCTCCCTCCCGATCCCGTCCCCTTCCTCCCCGCCTGATCCCTTCTCCACCGTCGCCTACCCCCACCGCCGCCTACTCCCACGGTCGACGACCCACTCGTCAGGCTCGGGCCCGACGAGGTCGCGCGCGCGCTCACCGGCACGGCCGTCTTCACCGTCTACAACTCCAGCGACGCGTTTGTGCTCGTCTCTGACCTCGCCACCGGTCTCCGCTCCTTCGGCCTCCTCTACTTCCGCTCCGAGGACGTCGACGCCCTCCTCTTCGTCCGAGGTCGCCGGAACCACGACGGCCGGCGCGCCCGTGCATGAGGAGACGACGATGACGACCCCGGCAAGCACTCCAAGGTCAGCAAGAAGGCCGCCTCCCCATCACCAGCAGCAGCAGTACCCCCAAGGTGTCATGCA
Source organism: Secale cereale (assembly GCA_902687465.1). Classification (NCBI taxonomy): domain Eukaryota; kingdom Viridiplantae; phylum Streptophyta; class Magnoliopsida; order Poales; family Poaceae; genus Secale; species Secale cereale. Next base: position 429,783,636 of record LR738710.1, on the reverse strand, counting down.
CGCGCACGCCCCAATCCCGTCCCCTCCCAATCTTAAAATTGCTTGGTCCCGATTTTTTTGTGCTATTTTCTGGAGCTTCGAGTGAAGAGTAGGCTTGCAATGCCTGCCTTTTTTGTGTGCTATTCCCTAGTTTGGAATTTTCTCCCAATTCCTAGGCATCTAGTTCCTATACTAATATACTTGTACTCACTGGCGGAGCCTCTTGGAGGCCAAAGGGGGTCGTGACCCCCCCTTCCAAAACTGTAGATTTTCTTTACTATGTATACATAAGCATTTTGTCCTAGCCCATTGGTGGATAATTTTCCGTCCAATCCAGTTAATTAGTATGGTTTAGACCATTAGATCGATTCATCTGAAGGATATACATGCACTCGTTCTACAAAGCTAGCTAGCTACTTACAAACAGCTTGATTGATTCTTGTATAAGTAGCTTCTGCTTCTTTGTTGCATATGCATGGAATGCTCGTTTGCTGCTTCATTAGATGGATTCGTCGACTGCTTGCTGCACCTGTTGGCATTTGATCAATTTGTCGTCAGCTTGCTGCTGCACATGCATGCATGTTCTATGCTGTTGCGCGCAACTGCCAATATGACAAGTCGACATCCGATGAACTACGAAAGGATGGAGGGTGCAAGATATATTCAATTACTATGTAATTTTGTGTGATTTGCATCTATATCATACATATTTTACTTCTATTTCACAAATTGGCCCCCCCTTATTGCTTGTCACGCTCCGCCACTGCTTGTACTGCTCATGCTGCTGTTGCTAGTGGTCTTGTAGCACAGCACATCACTTCTAGTTCCTATACTACTATACTTGTACCGCTCATCCAACTCTACTGATACATGTTTACACTGTTAATTATTGGTGTGATGAACCAGTGTGCATATGGGATAGGGGATAGGGGCGCACAAGCACAGTGCAAGGAAGAAGAAGAAGAACAAGCTGACTGAATTTGTTAGCATGCCGTGGGTGAGTGAGTGGCAGTGTTTGCAAGTGAACGCCATCTCCCTACTGCAACATCCATATAATAATATTATAATAAATCTAAGTTTAGAAGAGTCAAGGGGCAGCCATTCTGACATGTGAATTTAAAAATACAGAACTGATTTCCCATAATAGTGTTGCTAGCGTGTTTTGCTGCGACAGTCAATTTTTTTCATTATAAATCTTTTAGATTGTTCGAGTTCAAAATTAACATAAATTCCCTTGTATTATACTGAACTACTGTAGTTAGCAATAGCATCCTACGAGTGCTAGTGTCGGGGACTCCCTTAACAAAGTCAAGTGGCAGCCATTCTGACTTCTGAATTAGAAACTACACAAGTGAGTTCTCATAATAGTGTGGCTAGCGTGTTCCTGTGATAGTCAATATTTTTCATTATAAATCTATTAGTTTAGATTGTTGGAGTTTAAAATCAGCATAAATTGGCACTTGGAATGTTTTCCCATGCTTTTCTTTTTTGTAATAAAATATGCATGCTCGGTGCTAACTCAACTAACGGTTCCTTCTTTCAGCCGACCCCAAGAAAACATTACACCTGCAGGCCCTGGATGGAGCCAAGGACATTGCTAGTCTTCTCTACTCCTCCTCCTAATCTTCTCTAAACCAGAAAACTGGTGCTGCTCCAGATGCCCATACTGCTGCCCCTCTTTCTTTCCCAGTTGATTCATCATCCTGGATCATAATTTTTCTGCATTCCCTGTTGCTGTAGCTTGTTGGATGCATAGTTTGATCTCCCAATGGGAATTATTAGAGAATGGTGATGACTGTGGTCACGAGATCCTCGGTTGCATATGATTTCTCAGTGCCTTTTCTGCAGTTTGCAAAATGCTGTGATGAATCATGAAATATACGACTTATGTCAGACTTTAGAGATGCCATTTGGCATTGATGACAAGATATTTCATATTCTGAGCAATAATGTTGCATTTCATTCCGATAGTTGCCAAACTATAAATTGTTATAGCTTTTTTTCTTGTTGTCCAGGCATGCGTATATGTTTGAGGGTCAAGTGATGAGGAATAGTTCCAATCTAAAGTGTTACTTCATTTCATTTGTTGTTCAAGTGATGATGAGAAACTGCAACAATATGATAGGAGTTATACTCCTGTGATTCGTTGTTTAAAGTCTGATGATTTCTTATCTTAAAATAGTTGTTGTCTTGTGAAATGCAATGCTGCTCACGTTCTTGTTTTCGTACGAATTGCTTGATGCAATTTCTAAGACGGGTTTCTTTGACACTGAGGGAGTATTGTCTTAGTACTTACCACATCAGTGCTACTACTAACTAGTGGTGTTGTTGGCATGATGGATGTCCCAAATCTCGTTTATGATTGGGGAATACAGTGGTACTGTTGCGCTGTGTTATCAATTTCAACAGTCAGACCTAAAATATCAGTGCTGTTTTAGCAATTAAAGTTGCAGTTTCTATAACTGAAATGCTACAAAAATAGGGGCCAAAGTGGTAGATTGTTTCAGCTGCTGTCAATAACTGAGATAGCTAGTATTATAAGATGTCAGTTTAATGGATGAGAGTAGCAGTAGGATCATATTTTTCTTCAGCTGCTGTCGATTGTCACTGTTTGTTGTTCCTTCTCTTTTTTTCAAATGATATTTGTCTCATCCAGCACTCTGACTATAAATGTGTTGTTTTAATCCTGATGATGATGTTGTAGTATAAGGTGGACACCATATTCCTCTTCTAACCCAAAATGAATAATTTTGTCTCATCATGTAGACTTGCTCTAGCTCTTCTAAATTTTCATGTAGACTTGCTCTAGCTCTTCTTAATTTTCATGCATGCACCCCATCACCTGTTGTTGTTGTTGTTGTTATTCACCCTATCCTTGCTGTTCTATTTTCTTGTTGGCAGATATTTTGAGTAAATTCAAGACGAAAGATGTTCAAAGAAGCTCCAAGACATTCTTATATAGCAAGTTATGTAATAATAGCTGGGTTGTCTGGGAATTTAATGTATCTTCTCTCTGTTTGTGAATGAAATAGTAATTATGTATGTGATTTAATGTATCTTCTCTTTGTGAATTTCATGTATGTTTCAGAATTACAAGTTTTGTTACATATGAAATAATAATTATGTATGTGGTTTGAAAATGTGTGCAATGGAAACATGACTCATGTGACCCACTTATCAAAATAATTTGAGCACATTTGAAATTTCTGACGTGTGGGACCAGTGTATGATATTATGATTTTTGGGACAAATGTAAAACAGTGGAAAATAAAATTGCAAAAAATAAAAGATCATACGCTGTAAAAGGCCGCATCTAGAAATAAAAAGGCCGAATTGTTGGGCCTGGCCCATGTAGCTACCGGAAATTAACAGAAAAAAGAAATATTAGAAAGGCTGAATTAATGGGCTCGGCCCATGTAAAACACAGAATTGGACCGGGCCGATTCTTGTGCCACATCAGCTTGCCACGCTGGATGCCTACGTGGTCTGGGGAGGCTGCTAGTGACCAAAACACGTCAGTAGGCATATTTTGGTCATAAACGTCTATGACCTTCTCACAGAGAAGGTTGCTATAGTCAGTTTATGACGGCCAGCTTTTGACCTTATGTTTTTGGTCACAAAAAGGTCACAAATGGAAATTTGTGACCATTCAGTGACCAATAGTGGTGGTCACAAGTTGACATATTTCTTGTAGTGTCTATTTAAAAAATAGATCTAGGGTTTCACAAAAAAGACCGAACGTTTAAAAAAACGGCGGCGGCTCAGGACGGCGTCTACCTCGACGGCGGCGGGCTCCGGCGGTGGTCGGCTGCGCCGGCGGTGCGGCAGCGGGGCGGTGCGGCGACGGTGGCTGCAGCGGCGGCGGCGACGAAAGAGGGGGGGGCTCGGCTTATAAAGGGCCGGGGGGGCGGTGTCTTGGGGAAGGGGCAGGCGGCGGCAGCAGTCCACCTCGGCCACACCGGCTAGTGGGCGCGGGCAGGACTCCCGACCGGAGTCGGAGTCGGCGGCGGCACTGGGCCGGCTGGGCTTCGGCCTAGTCGGTCCGACCCAGTTTTTTTTTAAATTATCCTGACGCAAAGAAACTCAAAAATAAAATACTAAACAGACACGAAAAATTCCGAAATAAATGTTCACCGTCCTCTAATAATATTTAAGACAAAGTGAACATTTTTCTCGCACCTAAATGCAATTTTGAAAAACGCGCATTTTTCCTATGCAAATTAAATCGCAAATAAATCTGAATAAAATCCAAAAGTGATTTTAATTTTTTTCCTCCAATATTTTGGAAAAAAAATTAGGAGAGAAAAATAATTAAAACCAAAGTGATCCCCATACCGGTATTTGAGAAAACTCAAACACGAAAACGGTAAAATCCGCAACTCTCTCTGTCGTGGAATTAGCACGGCATATGTCCGGTTTAGAGGACTTAGGTGTGAAGCCATCGCGCGGGTTAGCTTGAAGGGGTTAAAAGCACACAAAGGACACAAAAGGTTTATACTTGTTCGGCCCCTTCGGTGAAGGTAAAAGCCTACGTCTAGTTTGGTGTGGTATTGCTTGGGCGTCGATGAACAGGGAGCGGATCGCTTGCCTGTGTCTCGACGTGTTGTTGCTTGTCCTTGAACCGTCGCCGGGTCGTCCCTTTATATAGGAGGTGACGACCGGTCCGGTTTACAGAGTCCCGAGGCCGGGTCATAAACGTTTCCGCCTCGGTCTCTTCTCTTTCTATCTTACATCCCAAGTTACATGATATGACGGTTTACAAACCGTAAGCTTTACACATGGGCCCTGAGCCTCTATGGGCCGTAACATCTGGTTCTTACTCTTCTGGGCTTATGATAACACAACTATGTTAGTGTAATCCGGATCTTCCTAGCCGGTTTATACCTGCTAGTAATATCCGTGACATTAGGCCCCAGATTGATTTGAACTTGTTCATGCCAGTCTTCTAAATCTTGCATAACTCTCTTCTTCTGCAATTCATCCGCTTCATAAATCGGCTATGACGTCATCTCTAGGAATCACCTTAATCCGTCATGACATCACCTCCGCATTTATTGCTCACCTCTGTCTGTTACCTTTGTTAAATGCCATCCCGAAAATTGAGGCGACAACGCAATCTTTATCCAATCTCTGACCTCCTCGATTCCCGTGCTTGCCGTTTCACCTCTTCAGCTTATAAATACCGCTGGGGCCTGCCTTCTTTTCCCCCGTTCCGCCTTCGTCTTCCTCCGTCGCTCGAAGCTCCGCCGCCACTCTTCGAGCCCGTCGCCGTCGTCAAGCCAGGCCGCTGCATCACCCCGAATCGTGTCCAGAGCAACTCACCGCCATCTGCTTCTTCATCAGGTATTCCTTCTTCCTCACTGTAGATCCCAATCTAGGGTTTCTTCCATAGCTTCCGCCATGAAACTTTGAAGCTTCGCTATTCATTCCTGTGGGTTAACCTTGTGGTAGATTCAAACCTTACTTAGATTCGTTTTGAGTGCGCTCCTGCTCCGCGCTCACGCCTTTAGTTCCTCTAGCTTAACAACTTAGATTTGATCTGTAGAAAACATCCGCGGTTCTTCCTGTATAAGACTTGCATATATTTTATCTTTTTCTTATGCCTCAGATCCATTTTTACTTCAGCCTTCTGTGGAAACTGTTTCTTCGTATTGTAGATCTGTAGCTCACTCACCGGTTTAATCAATCATATGCTCTTTTCGACGGTCTAGATGTAATCATGTACCTTGTAATTGATGGTTTAGCGTCTGCCTTCTCTATCATCATAATCCGGTAGCTACCTTACTCTTATATGCTGCAGACTAGTAATACCATTAGCCCCTTGTGTAAACCGGCAATTTAGATCCACAATCTTATATAATGTTCCGGCTTAATTTTAGCAATTGGTAAACTGGGTTCTGTATTGTACTTTTCAGCATTTCCTTATTCCGAACAATGGCCAAGCAGTTTGTCGCGTGCAACTGGGCTCCTTCCCGCATTACTAAAGAGGACCTAACGAACGCCGCTTCAATCGGTATTTTGGGTCCTAAAGAGGTCCTGCATTGGCGGCCCCCAGAAAATGAATGTCCACCTACCCCTAAGGAAGGAGAGGTCATTGTTTTCTTTGATCACCTAGCCCGGGGTTTTAGCCCTCCCGGTTCAAAATTCTTCCGGGATGTGCTAGCTGCTTTTCAATCCATCCTCAGGACGTAGGTCCGAACTCTATATCAAATGTCTGCAATTTTCAAGTCTTCTCAGAAGCATATCTTCAAGAAGAACCATCAGTGGATGTGTTCAGAGACTTTTTCCATTTAAACCGGCGGACAGAGTTTTCTAACGGGCCGCATGAAGAATTGGGCGGCGTCAGCATTCAAAAGAGAAACGATGTGAGCTTCCCTCACGCTGCCCTTCACACGCACCCCAAGGAATGGAATCAATCATGGTTCTATTGCATAGATACTTCGCTTGAAGGGGAAAACCCACTGCCGGGTTACCGTGCATATCGCCTACCTGAGGATCATCCCCTGCCGCAGCGCCTCAGCGCCCCAGACCGAGCCCGGTTTGCCCCTCAGCTTTCTAAGCTTACGGCCTTTATGGCCAACGGCTTAACCGGAGTAGACTATGTTTGCTGTTGGCTTGCCTGGAGCATCCTTCCACTGAGCCGGCGTTCAGGTCTGATGTGCGAGTATACCGGAAAACCGGATGATCCTCAGCGCCATATTGACATAATACTTCCTGAGAAAGAAGTTGTTGAATCCGCAAAGAAAATGCTCAACATCTCTCTGGAGGAGTGCAGCCGGACCGATTTAGCTCCATTCTGTGAAAACAATAAACCGCCAGCAGTAAGTTCTTTCTGATCTTTTCTATTTGTTCTGATCCGTCCATATCGATTGTCTTCTATTCATTTTCTCTCTTCTGCACAGGCCAACGACCCCTTCTGGAAGAGGAAACCTCAAGATAAATCGGCCAAACAGCCACGCCGGAAGACGTTTGCTGTCAAGAAGAAGAAGGCGGTTGCTGCCTCCGGTTCACATCCTGAGGAAGATGATCCGGATTCCGAGGTATGAGTTGATCTTGATATGTTTTAATCTCCCTTTATCCAAATTTATGTTAACAATGCCTTTCCACAAGATCTGGCTGAAGGAAGCAAAGCGGCAGAAGTTGAGATAATCTCTGTTTCTTCAGACTCAGAACCGCCACCCCCCAAAATCCGCCGGGTGTCCCGGAAATACCCTTTTTCTCATCCTTACGCTCAATTGGACCCCAAATTTCTTTTGAAGAAGCAGCAGCATGAAGCACGCCGGACCACGCGCCACAGTGGCCACGTAGTGGAATCATCCGGAATACCTCTTACTCCGGCTCGCAGGCGCCGTTCTGAGGTTTTACTTTCTCCAACTCTTTTTTATCCAAAAGCCGGGCTCATACATAAACCGCTTAAACCGTCTGATCCTAACTATCAGGAGGCTCCTTTGTCCTCTTCCGGTGAGTCGACTGCCACACAGGTCCCTGTGCTGAAGACCGTGCCTGGGTAAGTCCTTTTCAACATCCGGTTTATCCTTACATTTGTACTTTTATGATTCTCATCGTTCCTTTGATTTTTTCCAGCAAACCAAAGCCTAGCAAGAAGGCAAAGGCAACCAAAACGGCTGCCGAAACTGCTACTGTTGAACCGGCCGCTGATCCGGAAGAAGTTATCCCTCCAGAAGATAATCCTGCAGCTCAGTTCGATGACCCTATTCCCATGGATTGTGATGATATGACTACTCCGGAGGATATTAATACGGAGAATGTAGTTGAACCGACGAGCCCTGTCCGGGTTAGCTCTCCTCAGGCTAGCCCGGCGCCTACTACTGCTCCTATCCAGCCAACTGTTGCTTCATCCGCGGATTGTGAAATTATAGGATTAGGCTTTACCGCTCCTGCTGAGCCTGTCATCTTGGCCAAGCACACTGCCAAAGAGGAAAAACTTCAACAAGAAAAAGGCAAGTGGAGCACGGACTTATCCAGCTATGCCCAGTTGAGTGCCCAGGAACTTCATTTTGGGTATTTGAACCGGCTCTTTACCAGCCGCGATTATGAATCCGGGTTGGTTAACATGATCAAGGATAAGTACGAGGTAACTTCCTTTACTTGTCTCTGTTTTATGTTCTTTGCAATCCTGTCTTTTAGGCCATAGTAGCCCCCAAGTGCCGGTTTAGCTTCGTTGTAGATGAATCGGGACTTTCAGTGTATGCAAAATGAACTTACATTAGCCCCCAAGTGCCAGGGATATAACTTGTTTTATGCGCCTAGGACTTGTCTGAAATTCTCTTTTGATACTGCAACTGCACATTAGCCCCCAAGTGTCAAGTGGATAACTTGCTTATATGCTTGAGACTTGTTTGACTTGTCTTCTAATACATTTGATTTCCTTGTAGGCTGATTTGACCCAGAGGGCTGCAGAGGTGACTGAACTCCAGAATAGATTGGCTGCTACTGAAACTGCTTTTGCCAAAGCCAAGGAAGAGCTTGTGCTGAACTTAACCAATGCAGAAAAATTGAAAAAGGACTTTGAAGCGGTGCGGTCCGCCTGGGAGGTGCAGAGGAATGCTCTTGAGAAAAGAGCAAAGGATGCTGAAGCTGCCCTTAATCTGGTTATGCAGGAGCTGACCGGTTTAAGACAGCAAATATAACTTATGACTTCTGCTATCTATGGTGAGCACTCAAGTGTATACGCTTTTCATCTTTGCAATCCTTGTTCTGTTCCGGTTTAACTTTTAACAAACATATTTAGGGCGATGCATAACTCATCTTGGAGATGATGTCCGGAAGAAGCTCAAGGCCTCTTATACCCTGGTGGAGCAGCTGTATTCCGGTGCTCAAAGGGTCATAAGTGCAATGTCCCATCAGAAACCGGCCCCAACTACCATCCAAGGTACTTTGTAGAAGCTCTCTGTCCTGCCTGTGCGCTTGGTGGAAGTGAAAAAATCTGCCGCACGGGCCGGCTCACTTATAGCACTGACCCGGGCCAAGGCATGGGTTCCGGACTTTGATCCGGAGGAGGCTATGAACGGATATCCCAGTAATAAAGAGGATGGATCCACCTTCTCTGCCGAAGACCTCCGTGCCTTAACCAAAGAGATGCGCCCGCTCGCCAGCAAACTTGCCGATGAAGCTGACCTGACAAGGTATCATCCGGCCTATGACTTAGAAAATGAACGGGTGGAGCGGCCGGTTTATGACACAGAGAATCTGATCCCGCCAGTGCGTGGCCATACTTTCGCTCCAGATATTGATCCGTCCGATCTTATTACTGAGGAAATGTACTTCCGTGCACTCTCCAAGATTGACTGGCGTGTTCCTGACTTCCAACCACTTCCTGAAGATGAAGAAGATCCGGAACAAGCCGACCCTCAACCTTCGCAGCGTGAAGTGGAATCATAAACCGTCCGGTTTAAGTCATAGCTGCCAAACACTTTTCTGTGAAAAACTTTAATCCGTTCGGGCCTGCAAGTGCCTTGTAATAGGATAGTTCGAAACATCGTCTTTGTCCCAATGTGGATATCACAGCTTGACTTGGCGTCTGCCAATTTTAATCCCTTATCTGCTATGGTTGATCCGTCTATGTTATCTGCATATGCATAAACAATGCTAAAAAGATGTCCTGGCAGTTTTACCACCGGACCTATTATATTGCTCCCATAGTCATATATTGAAAAATGTATCTATTTTAGACCCAACAATACCTCATACCTTTGATTAAGTGTACCTGACGTCCTTAATCCGGTAGGCATATTTGAATATGTAGATTCTGGTGAGGCTCTTGGCTCTCTTGGCGTTTGCCTGATGACTATTCCGGGTTATGATAAACGCCTGTTTAAATCATGCTGATGTTTATGACCCAGACTTTTAACTTTGTAGATATGTGGTCAACTTTGAAGTTGCCCAATTCCGGATCAAAAAACTTGGTTAACCACAAAAACTTTGGAAATCGCAAAAAAACAAAGCATTGTTGGCAAATAAGACCATGTAGTCGAGGCTTTTTGCGAGCTGCCAGGCTCCAGGCTTTTTGTGAGCGGCCTTTAAGCTCTAGGCATTTTTTTAAGAGCGGCCCTTAAGCTCTTGGCTTTTCACGAGCTGCCAGGCTCCATATTTGAGGCTTCTGATTCGAATACGATCAGTAAACCGGACCAAAGGGGTTAAGCTAGGATTCGAATGCGATCATGTAGCCCCAGTGGCTTTGAGACTTTGCCGATCAATGGATTCGAATACGATCCAAGGCGGACGCAAACGGGGTTTAAGCTATGATTTGAATACGATCATATACACTGGACCAAAGGGGTTAAGCTAGGATTCGAATACGATCACATAGCCCCCAGTGGCTTTGAGATTTTGCCGATCAATGGATTCGAATGCGATTTAAGGCGGACCCAAATGGGGTTTAAGCTATGATTCGAATGCGATCATATACACTGGACAAAAGAGGTTAAGCTAGGATTCGAATACGATTGCGTAGCCCCCTAGTGGCTGTAGAGGCAGGGCACCTATATGGGAGTTGCGCTTGTGTGGCAAACCCTCTTTGGTTCCTCATATAATTGTCCTGCATGTCAAAATAGATTGATCAAAGCATCTTGTTTTCTTGATGAAAATAATATATATCAAGAGAAATAAACCTTAGATGGATATCACCTGTGTGAATTCCCATAAGACACGTATATTTGAAGAAGATGGCTGATCCTCCGGTTTACCGGGGGTGCTGGTTTATTTATTAATCATAATATATACATGATACATGAAGCGGAGCCCATGGCTCAAGTGTAGTACGGCCGCAGAAGAGCAATGTTCCATGGCCTCTTCGTCTCTTCCTCTGCTGTCCGTGAGTCTTTATGTTCTCGAATGTCCACCAGGTAATAGGAACCGTTGTGTAGATTCTTGCTGACCACAAAGGGCCCTTCCCAAGGTGGGGATAATTTGTGCATATCCGTCTGGTCTTGGATGAGCCGGAGCACTAGGCCCCCCCTCCTGGAACGTCCTGGTCTTAACCCGGCGGATGTGATATCTGCGCAGGTCTTGCTGATAAATTGCGGATCATGCCGCTGCTATGTCACGTTCCTCATCCTGCCGGTCTAAGCTATCCTGTCTTGCTTGCTCATTGGCTGCTTCAACATAAGCCGCCACCCGTGGTGAGTCGTGTCGGATATCACTAGGGAGAACTGCTTCAGCACCATACACCATGAAGAAGGGCGTATAGCCTGTAGACCTGTTAGGCGTAGTGTTGATGCTCGAGAGGATAGAAGGTAATTCGTCAACCCAGCACCCTGGTGTTATTTGCAAGGGAGTCATAAGCCGGGGCTTGATGCCTCGCAAGATCTCTTGGTTGGCCCTTTCCGCTTGACCATTGGATTGAGGGTGAGCTACTGAAGATACATCCAGGCGAATATGCTCCCTTTGACAAAACTCTTCCATCTCTCCTTTAGATAGATTGGTGCCATTATCAGTAATAATGCTGTGTGGAAAGCCAAACCGGAAGATTATCCTTTTGATGAATTTGACCGCTGTTGCCGCATCACACTTACTGACAGGCTCTTCCTCAATCCACTTTGTAAACTTGTCCACTGCCACCAACAGGTGGGTTTTCTGATCTTGGGATCGTTTAAAAGGTCCAACCATATCAAGCCCCCTAGTCGCAAACGGCCAAGTAATTGGAATCATCCGCAGCTCCTGTGCTGGAACAAGAGCACGCCGTGAAAATTTCTGACAAGCGTCGCATCTCCGGACTAAATCCTCCGCATCAGCATGAGCCGTTAACCAGTAAAACCCGTGACGAAAGGCCTTGGCGACCAGTGATTTTGAACCGGTGTGATGACCACAATCTCCTTCGTGTATTTCTCGAAGAATATCACTGCCTTCTTCTAATGATACACAACGCTGAAATGCCCCAGAAACGCTACTGTGATGAAGTTCTCCGTTAACGATGGTCATAGATTTGGATCGCCGTATTATTTGCCTAGCTTCAACCTCATCATCTGGCAACTCTCCTTGGCTCAGGTACGCCAAGTAAGGGAGTGTCCAATCCGGAATAACATGAAGCGCTGCCACCAGCTGTGCCTCCGGATCAGGAACAACCAAATCCTCCTCCGATGGTACCTGAACTGATGGACTGTGCAATTCATCCAAGAAAGTATTTGGTGGAACCGGTTTATGCTGAGAGCCCAGCCGGCTTAGAGCATCGGTCGCCTCATTTTTCTACCGGTCTATGTGATCCACCTAATATTCTTTGAAACATCCTGCCACCGCTTCAACTTCTCGCCTGTAGGCTGCCATGAGGGGGTCTTTAGAGTCCCACTTGCCAGACACTTGTTGCGCCACTAGATCTGAATCACCAAAGCACTTGACCCGGCTCAAGTTCATCTCCTTAGCTATCCGTAGGCCGTGAAGAAGAGCTTCATACTCAGCAGCATTGTTAGTGCAAGGGAACATTAATCGGAGGACATAACAAAATTTGTCACCTCGTGGGGAAGTTAAGACTACTCCAGCCCCCGAGCCTTCTAATTGCTTTGAACCGTCAAAGTGGATAGTCCAGTATGTATGATCCGGCTTCTCCTCTGGTGCTTGCAACTCTGTCCAATCATTGATAAAATCTACCAATGCTTGGGATTTGATAGCAGTACGGGGTACATACTTCAACCCGTGTTGGCTAAGCTCAATGGCCCACTTTGCTACTCTGCCAGTAGCTTCTCTGTTCTGGATTATATCCCCCAACGGAGCTGAGCTAACAACAGTAATTGGGTGGCCCTGGAAGTAGTGCTTCAGCTTCCGGTTTGCCATGAACACGCCATACACCAACTTCTGCCAGTGCGGATACCTTTGTTTTGACTCAATGAGAACCTCACTAACGTAGTAAACCGGGTGCTGAACCGGATACTCCTTGCCTGCTTCCTTGCGTTCCACCACAATCGCCACGCTAACTGCGCGGGCATTGGCAGCCACGTATAACAGCAGTGGCTCGTTGTCAACAGGGGCAGCAAGAACTGGCGGTTCTGCTAATTGCCGCTTCAAATCCTCGAACGTAGTGTTTGCAGCATCGCTCCATATAAACCGATCTGTCTTTTTCAGCATCTGATACAGTGGAATTGCCTTTTCTCCCAAACGGCTGATGAATCAGCTCAATGCTGTAATCCGGCCGGCTATGCGTTGGACGTCATTGATACAAGCCGGTTTAGTCAAGGATGTGATCGCCTTGATCTTCTCTGGATTGGCCTCTATTCCTCTGTTTGACACTAAGAATCCAAGGAGCTTGGCTGCTGGAACACCAAAAACACACTTCTCCGGATTAAGCATCATCTTATAAACCCGGAGGTTGTCAAAGGTTTCCTTTAAGTCCTCTATCAGCGTTTCCTCCTTCCTTGATTTCACCACGATGTCATCAACATAGGCATGGACATTTTTTCCAATCTGCCCTTTGAGGCAGTTCTGTACGCAACGCAGGTAAGTTGCTTGGGCACTCTTGAGCCCAAAGGGCATAGATACATAGCAGAAGGCTCCAAAGGGAGTTATGAAGGCTGTCTTCTCCTGGTCCTTGACTGCCATCTTGATTTGATGATACCGTGAATATGCATCCAAAAAACTTAGCCGCTCACATCCTGCCGTAGCATCAATGATCTGATCGATGCTGGGGAGAGCAAAATGATCAGTTGGACAAGCTTTGTTTAGGTCTGCGTAATCCACACACGTCCTCAACTTTCCATTTTTCTTTAACACCAATACCGGATTAGCCAACCACTCCGGGTGGAACACTTCAACTATGAACCCTGCGGCCAAAAGCCTGGCCACTTCCTCACCTATAGCCTTGCGCCTCTCCTCATTAAAGCGGCGCACGTACTGCTTGACCGGTTTGAACTTCGGATCAATGTTAAGACTGTGCTCAGCGAGTTCCCTCGGTATACCTGGCATGTCAGAAGGTTTCCATGCAAAGATATCCCGATTCTGACAGATGAAATCGATGAGCGTGCTTTCTTATTTGGGGTCTAGGTAAGCGCTGATAGTGAACTGCTTGGATGAATCGCCTGGTACGAAGTCAACTTGCTTGGTTTCCTCTGCCGACTTAAACTTCAACGCCGGATCATGCTCTGTAGTTGGCTTTTTTAACGGGGACATATCTGCCGGATCAACGTTGTCCTTGTAAAATTTCAACTCTTCTGTAGCACAGACTGCCTCTGCATAGGCTGCATCTCCTTCCTCGCACTCTAATGCGATCTTGCGACTTCCGTGAACCGTGATGGTTCCCTTGTGACCCGACATCTTGAGTTGTAGATAAACATAACACGGTCTAGCCATGAACTTGGCGTAAACCGGTCTCCCGAACAGAGCATGGTATGGGCTCCTGATCTTTACAACCTCAAAGGTCACTGTCTCTGACCTAGAATTCTGCTCATCCCCAAAGGTGACTTCTAGATCAATTTTTCCAACTGGGTAAGCTTATTTACCTGGCACCACTCCATGGAACACTGTGTTTGGATTGCCTCAACTTCTTATCTGTCAACCCCATACGCCGGAAAGTCTCATAATATAAGATGTTGATATTGCTGCCGCCATCCATGAGTACCTTTGTGAATTTGTAACCACCCACTTGTGGTGCCACCACTAGGGCCAACTGGCCCGGATTATCAACCCGTGGCGGGTGATCCTCTCTGCTCCACACAATAGGTTGTTCCGACCAACGTAGAAAACGTGGTGTTGCTGGTTCAACTGCGTGTACTGCCCGCTTCAGAATCTTTTGATCTCGTTTGCACAAACTCGTGGTAAAAACATGGTACTGTCCACTACTTAGCTCCTTCGGGTTACTCTGATATCCGTATTGCTGCTGCTGCTGGCGCTGCTGATTGCCTTGGTTGTTGTAACCACCCTGACCATGCTGCTGGTTGCCTTGGTTGTTGTAACCACCCTGACCGTGCTGCTGGTTGCCTTGGTTGTAGTTATTGTTGCCACCATGATATCCTGATCCAGAACCATTACCCTCGTAACCCGGACCCTGAAAGCCTGAACCCGAGCCACCGCCAGGGGGTCCGTGGTTATATCTGGCTTGCTTCATGGCCTCTATCATGATCTTGCAGTCCTTCCATAAATGCTTAGACGGGTGTTCCGGCGTACTGTGTTTAGGGCAAGGCTCATTTAACTGTTGATCTAGATTGATGGATACTCCTTCGCTACGTGGAGGTGGCCTACCCTTGCGGCGCTGAAAGTTTCCTTGAACATTGGTATTGGCCACAAAATTAGAGCCGCCCTCTGCCTTTCGCTTACCATGGAAACTTGTTCCTACCGGATTAGCTTGCACCGGTTTACCATCCTTGTTTGCTTTCCCGGACTTGTCTCCATCTGCCCCTTGGTACTTCGTGTTATCAAGATCCCCATATTTCACCAGAGCGCTCATGAGTGTCCCCATGTCATTACTATCCCGCTTGAGCCTTCCCAACTTCAGCTTCAGAGACTCAAACCGGCAATTGTTTTCCAATGTCACTATCGCCGTACTAGGATTGATGCTATTGGAAGAATGCAGGATTTCTGATACTCGCCGCACCCAGGCGCTCGTAGGTTTCTGCTCTCCTTGAACGCATGTCGCTAAATCTACTACTGACATTGGCTGCTTGCACGTGTCTTTGAAATTTTTGATAAACTGGCGACGCAGCTCACCCCATGATCCGATGGAGTTAGGCGGCAGGCCCTTCAACCATGTCCGGGCTGTACCCTCAAGCATCATGGTAAAGTACTTGGCGCACGCCGCTTCATCCATGTCCACCATCTCCATAGCCATTTCATAACTTTCAACCCACGCCTCTGGAGCCAGATCCGCTGTGTAGTTCGGTACCTTGCGCGGGCCTTTGAAGTCCTTGGGCAATTTCACCCTTCGCAAGGCGGGGATGAGGCACTGCACTCCAAAGGAACTTGTCATGGCCCCCGTTTCTGTTGTGGCCGTGTGAATCAGCGTCACCTGACGGGTGTCCTCGCGGGCGGCATGCCTAGCCCGGTTTACCGCCTCTTGGGCGTGTGCTTCTGCTCCTGCCGGATCATCCTGCCTATGGCGGTGACGTCTCCGCTCGCTGCTAGACACGGCCGGTTCGTCCCAGTCCCTAGTGTAACTCCGGCTTTGGTGGGGGGTTGAATGAATCCTCTCCTTGCTGTAAGAGTACGCCTGCTGTTGTGTCAACGCCGTGTCCAGCAATTCCTTAGCCCGGCGTGCTTCCATCGCCACGGGGGATGTCCCCTCAATGGGTAAAGTGGCCTGTCGTGAAGCAGCAGCGACAATGTTGTCCAACGGGTTAGAATAATGGCCGGGAGGGGTGGGGATGTGCGGCGTGGGCACAACTTGATGATTTTGCTCCGTGGCCGGTGGCTGAACCGACGCGCCAGTCCCTGGAGCTCCTCCCCGGTTTACCTCTGGGCGGTTACTGGTTCCCGCCCCTGGTGTGCCAAAGAGATTCCTCGCCTGCTAAACCGGCGGTAGACGAGTTTCCTGTCTTCTGCGCATTACTTCTTGTGCAGAAGTCTGATCCACCCTGAGCCGGAAAGCTTGGGAGTCTAGCTCTGCTTGCCTCGTAGCTATCATGGCTTTCTCTGCGTCTAGATCCTGTTTAGCTTGCTCAATCCGGCCCTTCAGCTAAAGGATCTCCGCATCGTGTTGCGCCTTGTTGGCAGGAGCTACTTCTGCTACCGCGCGTGCTGTCAACTCCTCGACCAAGGTGGATAGAACATCAGAGGGTGAGGGGGCTGGGCTGCCCGCCCCCGCACCAACTACCTCTGAGGTGAACGCCCCGGTCACCGAGGGCTGCTGCATAGACTGTGATTCGGCCATGAAGACAGCCACCCAGTTTGGCGGATCAAAGGGGTCCGGAATACTGTCACCATCGGATATACCCTCGGATCGACCGTCCTGCAACAGATACAAAGATTCGGTCTCTCCGGACGAAGATTCGTCGTCCGAATAGACAACTGTCTCGCCACCAGAATCCGATCCGTCCTCGGCTTGGACTCCACGTACTGCTCCAACGAAGACACGTTTCACGGTGGGCTGAATCTGGGCCGATCTCGCACGCTGAGCCAGCTCGATGATGTTGGGGAAGATGTCCGGCTCAGGTCCCGGTTCACCGATCTTGCCGATGAAGACGTGGATGCCGCCGAAGGGGACCCGGTACCCGTATTCGATTGAATCGGCCTCGGGGCCCCAGCCTGCGTCGTCGATGTAGATCCGGCCACGGCGGCTCTTGGTCATTTGGCCAACCGCGTAACCCTTGAGTCCTTCAAAGCTGCCCTTCAAGAACTCGAAACCATCGTGCGATAGCCCCACGGTGGGCGCCAACTGTCGTGGAATTAGCACGGCAGATGTCTGGTTTAGAGGACTTAGGTGTGAAGCCATCGCGCGGGTTAGCTTGAAGGGGTTAAAAGCACACAAAGGACATAGAAGGTTTATACTAGTTTGGCCCCTTCGGTGAAGGTAAAAGCCTACGTCTAGTTTGGTGTGGTATTGCTTGGGCGTCGATGAACAGGGAGCGGATCGCTTGCCTGTGTCTCGATGTGTTGTTGCTTGTCCTTGAACCGTCGCCGGGTCGTCCCTTTATATAGGAGGTGATGCCCGGTCCGGTTTACAGAGTCCCGAGGCCGGCTCATAAACGTGTCCGCCTTGGTCTCTTCTCTTTCTATCTTATATTCCAAGTTACATGATATGACGGTTTACAAACCGTAAGCTTTACACATGGGCCCTGAGCCTCTATGGGCCATAACCTCTGGTTCATACTGTACTGGGCTTATGATAACACAACTATGTTAGTGTAATCCAAATCTTCCTAGCCGGTTTATACCTGCTAGTAATATCCCTGACACTCTCCGTGGGTCCTTGAGTTGCTTAGAATTTTCGAGGATCGCAACACACAAATGCAATAAAATATGCAATGCAATATGATTTATGTATAACATTCCAAATTGAAAATTTGGGATGTTACAAACCTACCCCCCCTTAGAATGAATCTCGCCCTCGAGATTCGGTTTGGCTAGAGAACAAGTGTGGGTGGTCCTTGCGTAGATCATCCTCTCGTTCCCAACTGGCTTCATCTTCGGTGTGGTGACTCCTATGAACTTTGCAAAACTTGATAACCTTGCTGCGGGTAACTCTACTCGCAAACTCGTGGATCTTGACGCGTTTCTCCTCGTAAGTCAGACCACTATCCAACTGAATTGCTTCCAGGGGCACTGTGTCTCTCAAAGGAATATCGGCCATCTCAGCATGGCACTTCTTAAGCTGAGAAACGTGAAACACGTCATGAACTCCCGACAATCCTTCGGGTAACTCCAACTTATAGGCAACCTCTCCCATGCGTTCCAAAACACGGTATGGTCCCACAAATCTCGGGGCTAACTTTCCCTTAACTCCGAAACGTATAACTCCTCGCAGAGGCGATACTCTCAGGTACGCTCTATCTCCGATTTCATAGACTACTTCCTTGCGCTTTGAGTCTGCATAACTCTTCTGCCTGGACTGAGCTACCTTTAGTCTATCCCGAATCAACTTAACCTTCTCTTCTGACTCTTTGATCAGGTATGGTCCAAACAACTAACGGTCTCCGACTTCATCCCACATTAACGGCGTCCGGCATCTCCTCCCGTACAATGCTTCGAACGGTGCCATCTTCAGACTGGCCTGGTAACTGTTGTTGTACGAGAAGTCCGCGTAGGGCAAGTTGTCATCCCAACTAGATCCATAATCTAGCGCACAAGCTCTCAACATGTCCTCCAGAATCTGATTGACTCTCTCGGTTTGTCCATCGGTCTGCGGGTGAAAAGCTCTACTAAATTCCAGCCTCATTCCCAAAGTTTGGTGTAGCTGATGCTAAAACTTTGAGGCGAACTGTGTTACTCTATTTGATACGATGGTCCTCGGAACTCCGTGCAGACATATGATCCTAGTCATGTATATCTTGGCAAACTTTGCACTGGTATACGTGGTTTTCACGGGGATAAACTGGGCTACTTTAGTCAAGCGATCCACTACTACCCAGATTGAGTCATATCCCGATCGGGTCCTGGGTAATCCGGTGATAAAGTCCATTCCAAGCTTATCCCACTTCCATTCGGGTATCGGCATAGGTTGTAGTAATCCTGCTGGCTTTTGATGTTCCGCCTTTACTCTCTGGCATACATCACTTACTGCTACATACTCGGCAATGTCCTTCTTCATTCCTGTCCACCAGAAACGTTCCTTTAAATCCAAATACATCTTAGTGTTTCCGGAGTGTATCGAATATGGTGAATCCTAACCCTAAATCCAAACCCTAAACCCTAACCCAATATTTATTTTATTTTGGAGATGTCATATTATCTCCGCTCATATATTTTATTAAGAAATATTTTTAGGAGAGAAAAATAATTAAAACCAAAGTGATCCCCGTACCGGTATTTGAGAAAACTCAAACACGAAAACGATAAAATCCCCAACTCTCTCTGTGGGTCCTTGAGTTGCTTAGAATTTTCGAGGATCGCAACACACAAATGCAATAAAATATGCAATGCAATATGATCTATCTATAACATTCCAAATTGAAAATTTGGGATGTTACAGTTCATTTTGTTTCAACTACATGCGTGAACATGTGCCAAGTCAGACCGCTTGAATCGTTCAAAGGAGGATACCACCCTATCATACCACATCACAACCATTTTAATATCGTGTTGGCACGCAACATAGACCATTATAAACTCTCAGCTAATTAAGCATGTCATAAGCAGCTATGATCTCTAATTGTCATTGCAAGCATGTTTCATTCATAACAAGCTGAATCTGGAATGATGAACTATCATATTTACACAGACAAGAGAGGTCGAATTCATACCAGCTTTTCTCATCTCAATTAGTTCATCATATATCATCCTTATTGCCTTTCACCCGCATGACCGAATGGTGTGGATAATAATAATAGTGCACGTGCATTGGACTAAGCTGGAATCGGCGAGCATTTAATACAAGAGAGAAGACAAGGTAAGATGGCTCAAGGTTAAATCAACAATAAAGCATATGATAGCCTCTAAGCAATTTCAATCATGTTATTCTACTCTTGACCCCCAAAGAAAAGGAAAGAAACTATTTACACGGGAAAGCTCCCTAAAAGCAAAAGAAGAATGGGAAATATTTTTGGGTTTTCTTTTAATTACTACTACAAGGAAAGTAAACTAGCTAGAAGCTACAACTAATATATTTTTTGTTTTTCTTAAGGTTTTTTCTAGCTCACGAGAAAAAGACTAAGAAAAAGAAATTGAAACTAAGCATGGATGGTACAATGAAAGAGTGTGAGCACCGACAACTAGAATAAGTGTGTAAACATGAATGTAATGTCGGTGAGAAACATGTACTCCCCCAAGCTTAGGCTTTTGGCCTAAGTTGGTCTATGGCCACGAATCGAAGCTACTCCCTCCAGTGCACTGAGATGTGTCCTCTGGGTGCCACTGGTTGGCAAGCTCATCCAGGTCCCACACATAAACAAACTGATGGTAAGGATCGAGTGGTGGCTCCGGCTCAGGCTCCGAAGCTTGTGCCTGGACCTGGTACTTGTAGAAGGCATCTGATGTAACGAGATATATGTTGTTCACGCTGGTCGTGGAGGAAGTCGATGAGGCCTGCATTATTTGCCAACCAATAAAAGTCTTTGTAAACCCTGGCGGCCATCATGAAATCATTACAAGGCCATTCAGACGGCCGAACTTCCGCCATGCGAGGAAGATTATATTTGGGCTTCTTATTTTCTTCCTTCTTCTTCTCCTCTGAACTCTTACTGGAGGAACCCCTCAACAACCTCTTTATCATTTTCCTCCTCTGAAAAATTCTGAATTTTTTAGTAACTCAATATAAAAGTTAACCAAACTCAACAAGATTGATAGCAACAACTCCTATAAGTGCCTAGAGACTATATCACGCATTAGAACTACTTGGGACCAAAGAAATTTGACATGCAAGCTCAAGAACAAGGTCACCATAGCAGCAAAATTTTGCAATAAATAAGGCACTAGAACAAAAACTAATTGGACCAATGGATGAGTCACATACCAAGGAACAATCTCCCCAGACAGTTTGGTGAATAGTGCTTTGAGCAAGGAGATCGAAAATGGCAGCAAGATGAGCTAGAACTAGTGCCTGAGCTGGTTGGTGATTTTTTTTGGGAGGAAGAAGAAGAGTATGGGTGCAGGAATAAGTGGAGGTGGGCCACGTGGGGCCCACGAGGCAGGGGGCGCGCCCTGGACCCTCGTGGCCAGGTGCTGGCTCCCCTCGCTATGTGTTATGTTCCATATATTCTCAAATATTCTAGAAAAAATCATATTAAATTTTCAGGGCATTTGGAGAACTTTTATTTTTGGGGTATTTTTTTATTGCACGGATAAGTCTGGAAACAGACAGAAAATACTATTTTTGCTTTATTTGATCTAATTAACTGAAAGTAAAAGGAGGATACAAAAGGTTGTGCTATCTAGATTCACCTATCTCATGCTCATCAAAAGGAATCCATTAACAAGGTTGATCAGGTCTTGTTAATAAACTCTTTCCGAATAACATGAAACCGGAGAATTTTCGAATAACACTAGGTTACCTTAATGGGGATATGTATGTCCCCAACAATATGAATGTCATATGTCTTCTTGGCACTAGGAAGAGGGAATTCAAAACCTCCAACAGTAATAGTTGAAATTTTTCCAATATAATTGATACTGTGGACCTGAGGTTGCTTCCTGGGAAAGTGTACCGTATGCTCATTACCATTGACATGAAAAGTTACATTGCCTTTGTTGCAATCAATAACAGCCCCTGCAGTATTCAAAAAGGATCTACCAAGGATAATAGACATACTATCGTCCTCGGGAATATCAATTATAACAAAGTCCGTTAGAATAGTAACATTTGCAACCACAACCGGCACATTCTCACAAATACCGACAGGTATAGCAGTTGATTTATCAGCCATTTGCAAAGATATTTCAGCAGGTGTCAACTTACTCAAGTCAAGTCTACGATATAAAGAGAGAGGCATAACACTAACACCACCTCCAAGATCACATAAAGCAGATTCAAAATAGTTTCTTTTAATGGAGCAAGGTATAGTAGGTACTCCTCGATCTCCTAGTTTCTTAGGTATTCCACCTTTGAAAGTGTAATTGGCAAGCATGGTGGAAATTTCTACCTCAGGTATCTTTCTTTTATTGGTAATAATATCTTTCATATACTTAGCATAAGGATTTGTTTTAAGCACACCAGTCAAACGCATACGCAAAAATATAGGTCTAATCATTTCAGCAAAGCGCTCAAAATCCTCATCATCCTTTTTCTTGGATGGTTTAGGAGGAAAAGGCATGGGTTTCTGAACCCATGGTTCTCTTTCCCTACCGTGCTTCCTAGCAACAAAGTATGTCTTATCATAACGTTGATTCTTTGATTGTGGGTTATCAAGATCAAAAGCAGGTTCAATCTCTACATCATTATCATTGCTTTCAAGCCAAGAGCTTCATCCTCTACAACTCCAACCGAGGATAACCCCAAGAAGAGTTCCATCAAGTGTTTCAAATGCCAAGGACGAGGTCACAAGTCATTTGAGTGCAAGACCGTTCGCACCATGATAATCAATGACGGATCCTATGACTCAATGAGCGATGATGAGATGGAAGCCCTTGAACATGTAGCTATGCGTCGCCAAGTGAATGAAGATGCAGACCATCAAGTGTTTTGCTACAATGACTCGAGTCCCAATCTCGTTGTCTCAAAGGTCTTGACACTTCAACATCACCAAGACAAAGATCAACGATGTCACATCTTCCACACCAAGGCCGGCATCAATGGACGTTCCGTCAAGGTTATTATAGATGGAGGAAGTTGTCATAACTTGGCAAGTGAAGAAATTTGCGACAAGCTTCAATTGATCGAGACGAAGCACCCTCGTCCCAACAAGGTCCAATTGCTTAGCGACGCCGAAACTCTTCGAGTCGAGAACACCGTGCAAGTATCCTTCAAGATAGGTGATGCGGAGCATCCCACGATCATCCCCATGTTCACTTTGATAAGACCTCAAGTACACGCCATTGGACACAAGGTTGACTCGCTCCTCTCCGTACCTTCACTTTCTACATGCGAGACATGGCTACTACCTCAAACATATGTGTTATGCTTGAGCAGGAACCAAGAGGAAAGCCATGGAACAACTAGGAGCATTGGAAAAGATGGCGAGGACAAGTTCGACGACCAAACGGAGAAGCTGCTAGAAATCTACAGGCTCCGGACGTCCGCTACACACCGGACGACCGACGCGTCCCAGGCGACCGGACGACCGGCAGCCACCGGACGTCCGCAACGGCGATCACATGATGAAAATAGCGGAAGTCCGGAGACTTCCGGACGTCCGGACCCTCGCGAGCCACCGGACGTCCGGTAGCCGTCGGACGTCCGCTACCTACTGTGTGCGCACAGTTATCGGGCAAGAGGCCCATGTATCCCTCTCCTACTTACCCCTTCTTGGCCCTAGACTATATATACTCCTCCACCTCCTCCTAGTTAGGGTTAGCTTTGTGTTAGCTCATTTGAGACCTAGAGCATTGCTCATCCATAGTGGTTCTACTCCACGAGAGAGACCGCGGCCTCTACGGAGAAGATCCACACCGGATTCAAGACCCCTAAGGGGAAGATCCCTCGCGGATTCAAGACCTCCTCATGGAGATGAACTAGCTACCTTGTATCTTTCCTTTGTTGGATTTGGACCATGTATCTCGTTGCATTGAGGATCTAGCACATGTGTGATCGTTATCTTGTTGATTTGAGTGTTTTCTCTTGTTTCCCCTTGTGATTTCCCCTCGTGTTATTCATGTTCATCCTCGGGGATCCCTCCAATCGTGAAAGATCGGCCTAGATCGGGTTAGCCCCGCATCATATGGTATCATGAGCCAAGCTTTCTCACGAATTTGGAGCCCCCTCACCATTTTCTAGCCTTGTTTTGTTGTGTTCTTCCCCGAATTCAAAAATTCCTCACCAAAAATAGCCCCAATTTTTTTATGATTTATTGGTTTGATGATCTTTTGTTGATTTTGATCCATGGAATTGCTTGGCTTCAAGTGGATCTAACAGTTCCCCAAGTTTACCCATCTTTCATCCACGAAATCTCATCAAATTTGACCCCAAAATCATCCATTTCCGCCCAAAATCACGTTCCCGAGCTCAAATCTCGCGTTAACCTCGACACACCCGACGACCGGCGTTTTACCGGACGTCCGGACCCTCACGAAGCACCATACGACCGTCATCCACCGGACGACCGGAACCACCTGTATAGGAGAAATTACCGGATTTCCGAGCCCGACCGGAGGTCCGGTCACCTGACATCTGTAACTTTCCGAACGTCCGGTACCTATAGATTCCCACTTCGGCTGATTTTTGTTTTGGTCATAACTAATTCATTTACACTCCGATTTTGACGTTGTTTAGCTCGTTCCGAAGCTCTTGACATTCCCCATAAAAGAAAAATACTACCATCATCATTTGACTCCGTCAAAGTTTGTCAGATTTGGCAAGTTTGCCTAGGCCTTCCACCATATCATCTGCATAGCCACCATAACCTTCCGCAACCTAACCATTTGGTTCCTCGTAGCATTTGTGGTTGCTTGAGTACTGATTTCGGTCTCCTAAGGTGTTTAGGCTACTTAGGGACAATCACTTCTTCATCAACCACCACCACCACTTCCGCATAGCCTAGTCCACTATACATTGCCAACCCAATTTAACCCATTTATGTTCGAGCTTGTTTGACTTGTGAGTTGTGTCTCCTAAGGTGTTTCGGCTCCTTAGGGACCGTGCCTTCAACTCCTACATCGTGTATAAACAATCATACCATTCCGCCACCATAACCCATTTTGACCAGCTTTCCACCATTACTTCCGCAACCACCACCGCTTTGCCGCTACCACCATTTGACATTTGTCCTTGCGATTTTGATTTGTGGTTTTTCCGTTTCCTAAGGTGTTTTGGCTAATTAGGAATCATCGACTCGGACGGTAACGTCGACCACATCATTGTATATTCCCCTTGCAATTTCATTGTTAGCCCCTAGCACATTTTGTGTCACTTGCCTATCTAGACTAGCCTTTGAGTATTGCCGGCAATGTTACTTGTGCACATTAGTGATCATCGATCCACCCTTCCATTGCATGCATACCATATCATCTTGGTATCATCATATCATCCCTTGTGTCACAAGATTGTTCCCGCATATACACAATTGCTATCTTGGTTTGTGCATTTCGCATAGTGGCCATAAAAAAAGAGAATAAACTTTTAAGCAAAAGAGCCACAAAGAAGCTTGTAAGGAAGAGCCATAGCATCACAAAATATCAATCATACTTGATCATCTTGGATCATCTTGTGCTCAAAGCACCAGAACATCATACATACATAGCATACTTGGGATAGAAAGCTGATACATTTTGCATCTCATAGGTTCTGCACAAGTGTCGTATCCGCCTATAGAGCAATCGTGCTAGCGTCTCTCTTGAGTTGTGCAACACGAGCGTTTTCCGTGGATTCCACATTTTGTGCCCATTCCTTGGTTGCACGACCCCATTTATCTATCTATGTGTGTGTTTCAGTGTGACATTCTTTGCTATTGGTCTACTTGTTACACTTGCGAATTTGTGAATCTCTTTCAACATTATTGACTCTTGCTAACATTTTCCATCAAATTTTTGTGCCACTATCCTCACCAAGCTACTCCATAAGCCTTATTGTGTAGGTGTGAAAATTGACGAGAATCGGTACCAATTGTGTTATTTCCTTGATACATATTGAGTGATCATTGATCTAGTTCTTCTCTTTCTCCCACTCACTACTACTTGAGTCTTGTGATGGATAGGCAAAGCATTTCATCAGCGATCTTCGACATCACGGCGCGAACAACTACATCCATGAGAAAACCATCAGACCACAACGAGCAATGCAAGAGCGCTTGGGCAACATAGACACTGAACTACGACACTCCGAGACAAGGAGAATGGCTTCCTTTGACGACATGTGTGACTCCTTCAACAAACAAATGGCGGAGCTCCGACACTTGGTGGTCGATTACAAGTCTTCTTCCCCTTCGTCATCTTCTCGACGACGACGTTCAAGTCACAAGTCTTCAGAGCGCAAACATGACGCAAGCGCAAGTCGTCCACGTCCACACCGCCATGGCGACCATCAACATCGTCATGAAGGGCAAGTCACCTCCAAGCATCATGTACACGACGAAGAAAAACAACATCTACCAAGAGCTCAAACACGACAACGACACCATCACCATGAAGATGCTCGACAAGCACAAACCTACAAGTCCGAACAAGCTCTACTTCACGCCAAGGCCAAGCTTCAAGAGCAAAAGAGAAGACCGTGAGACATGCACCTCCAAGAAGGAGCTATGGCTACAACCACCACTTTAGCATCTTCGCCAAGTGTTATCAAGGCATCTTCGCCTTCGCACGTACGACATCTTCGCCTACTTCCCATGAGTTTTCCTACATCGACATCTTCAACATCAAGGCGATAATCTACAAGCGAGTGCGAGACTTCCATCTTCGGAAGCTACCCACAACACGACGGCGACAAGATAGTCGAGCAAGGCCCATCCCCTTCGAGTACGGCAACGAGCATGAACCTCTTCAACAACATGAAGACGGTGCCCATATATGACTACTACTCCGAGTCAAACTACAAGAGCGCATATGAGACATTTCCTTTGGTCTCGGAGGAGCGTGATGATTTGCCACATCCCACGGCATTCTTCTTTGTAGGTGTTATGGATGAGGAGACGATTGGAGTTAAGCATGGAGCGTTTGCACCTACACCTCTCCGACACCCACATATCATGAGATGACCCAATTTCTATGTGAGGAGAGCCACCCCACCATGAGAGACATGAGTGACTCCACTATATGTGACATTGAGTGCATTTCCTATGAGAGGATGAGCGTGAACACCACTAGCCTCACACATGAGAGCATGCCACACATCCTATGTGAGGTTGAGAGCCATTTGAGTGACTCCACCAACCATACGAGTGAGAGCATCCAAGAGGGAGTGAGTGAGCCACACCACTTAGTTAGTGAGGTAGTTGAGAGGGCATGTGATGCCAGTATGATTTCTAACGACTTAACCTCTACTCCGAGTGTGTTTTCTTTGGTGCTAGGTCTCCTACATGAGGACATGCCTACCCTCAATGAGTCCATCCCTCCAATGGATAAACCAATGTCCATGGTGGCAGAAGATGCACCATCCACATGGTTCCATCAAGAGGAACATGAGAACAATTGGATCTTTAACACCTCAGCTACACCACATGAGTGGAACTCCAAAAGTAACATAGGTTACGGTGCTTCTCTTGTCCCACTAGTGGACTATCTTGACAATGATTGCTTGCATGATGTTGACACACCTATTCCCATGCTTCATGCTAGTGCGACTTCATCATGTCATGACTTACCTATTTATGATGAATATGATGATGAGCATGTTGAGTTGCCTAGTTGCGATGCTATGCTACATAGGATTTCTTGTGAAAATTCTTTTGGTCACATCATGTTCGACAACCCTCTAAACTTGTCATATGCTATGAGTGAGATTTCTCATATTGTTTCATTTCAATCTCAACATAGTAACTATGCATGCCCCATTAAAGTAAATCCCATTTGCATTTGTGGCATAGATGACAAGGTCATTGTCATTGGAATGTGTTTATCTTGTGATGATATTGCCATGCTTCCTTTATATGATTTGCGCAATTCATCTACTATGACATGCCATGAACACATTGTTCTGGATATGCATTGTTTTGGATGTTATCAATATTCTCCATGCGATGTTTCCATTGATGCTCATGAGGAGACCCCCAGAGTTTCCTCATACATACGAGGAGATCTTGATGCATTCCATTCATTGCATTATCGCCATGATTGCGTGCACCATATGCATTCCATGAATACCAATGCTCTAGATACTTCTCATGATTCATTACACAATTTGAGTCTCCATTATGACATACATAACAACAAACCTCTCATGATGGATGACATATTTGTATATCACACATATCATTTATTTGAGCATTGGCTATTTTGTGCTAACCAAACATGCACGTGTGCATCATGATGGATGATGTGTACATATACCACACACACGTAATTTTTCCTTTGTCTTTGTTTTGTGTAGGTACTCACCAATACTTGTCAACCTCACAATCCCATGAGTTGACAAAATGAGCTCTTGAGAGCAATGATGATTTGGGATTCCGCGGATTGTCCCTACCACCATTCTCGTCGCGCAACCACTACGCGCATCTCTTTTACTTAGCTCTCACGCGACTATGGGCTATTTACCACTTTTCATCTTATGCCCATTCTATCGTGTTCACTTTGCATGTTATACCTCTTGCTAGGACTTTGCCATGTAATTGTGACCCTTGCTGGCATCTACCAATGCTCCACCATTATGCTACTTCTATGTGTATTTGCATGCTTGGTGGAGATACTTCTAGCTATTGCCACGATTTCTTTGTGCCCCATGCTAGTGATGTTTGTTGTGTTGGGAGAGTCATGAGGTTCCATTGTTATTTACATATGGCCTCTCGCCAATACATTGATCCTAATTTCCTCATATCTTGCTTTCATGCTTGTACTATGCCATGTGCATTAGTCATGCCTACTATTTGCACACATGACATGCTTGCCATGATTACCTCTAGTACGTTGCATCTTCGCACTACTAGCTTGCTTGACTTGATCACTATGATTGCTTGCTTGGGCGCATCACCCATGTTCCTTTGTTACTCGCTTTCTTGGGTTGATGACATATATGTTCATGCCATTCACATGATTCACATTGATCATTGTCATTTGTCTCCAATAGTTGCATCTCTCATCACTTGTATTGAGTACAACAATGATATATTTGTTGATCTTGGAGACTTGGACACCATTTTTGTGATGCATGCTTGCTTGTTTGAGCCTAATGCCTTTGGTTGTTATCGCATCATACGCTTATATGTCATGCCACATTACCTTATCATTTCTTATGATAAGCATGATGACTACACTTGTTGGGTATCTTACCATACGAATGATAGGTTTTGCAAGTCAGCTAACCTCATTTGTTTTTCCGAGTGTTTTTCATGTTCTTTAATTTTGATGGATTCACTAGGCGGTGTCGTCATGCGACAACTTGATCATGCGAAGGCATACACGATGTGCAACACCAACATTTGCAAGAACATTCATAAGGTGAATTCCTTCTTTGTGAACCATCCTCGCATATGCATATTGGATGGGCCATACTTTCATTGTTGTTTCCTTCTTGTTGTCTACATGATACATCTACGGGATGGAGGACCGGCATTGGAGATGGACCCTATGGACCTTCAAGTTGAGGAGCGCTCGGACTTATTGGATGACCCTTCGGAACTCCACTCATTCCACGACATTGATCAGTGGTATATCGACACCCCTTTGACACATTGTAACAAAACCTTCATATTTTTTTGATTGTGTGCTCACATGCAATGCTCCATGGACATATCATTCCCATAACAAATTTGCATCTCGTGCATGGATTGACTCACATTATGATTGCCTTGTTGCATCCTGTATTCCCATGTCATCCATGATATATGAGCTTGTGCACTTCCTTAGCAAATTTGTTGTGATCTTTCTTGATGGACTCTTCATACATCTTGACCACATTGGCAAATATCAATTGAATGACCGCATAGTCGCATTGAGCATCCATTGCCATGTTCATGCTTTTGATACACCGTCCCATTATGACATCACTTTGCACAATGGTAGAAGTTGTAGCTTTATGGACCTTCAAGTTGAGGAGCGCTCGGTCTTATTGGATGCACCTTCGGACCTACACTCATGTCACGATATTGAGCAATGGTATATAAAAACTCCTTGGGCACATTGCACCAAAACATTCATATTTGTTGATTGTGTGTCCACATGTCATGCTCCATGGACTTATCATACCCATGACATATTTCCATCTTATACATGGATTGACTCACATTATGATTGCCTTGTTGCATCTTGTATTCCCATGTCATCCATGATATATGATCTTGTGCATTTCCTTAGAATTTTTTTTGTAATCTACCTTGATGGCATATTCATACATAATGATCACATTGCTAAACATCAATTGCATGATCACATAGTCATATTGAGCATCCATTGCCATGTTCATGATCTTGACAAACCAACACACTATGACATCATTTTGCACAATGGTAGAAATTGCAGCTTTGTGCACCATGCCAATTATCCTACCTTTGTGTGCACAACAAATGAATTTTCTCAAATGAATGCTTTACTTTTCATTCTACAATTTTTGGATAAGCATCTTATGTCTTGCCACGCCCAACCTTGTCACATAGACTCATTCTTACATGATGGACACTTTGTATGCGTTAACCATTGTATTTCCGATTGTCGTTTGTGTTTGCTCTTCTTGCATGTATACCACTTCGGCGACACCTTGGACTACTTGGGTTGCGCCATGTCTTCAACTCCGTCCAACTACAAGTCCGTCCACGACAACTGTTTCCATGGTGATGAGATTTTTGATCCGAGGTAGGATCTTTCCCAAGGGGGGTGGGGAGATGATGCAGAGCATCCCACGATCATCCCCATGTTCACTTTGACGAGACCTCAAGTACACACCATTGGACACAAGGTTTACTCCCGCCTCTCCAAACCTTCACTTTCCACATGTGAGACATGGCTACTACCTCAAACATATGTGCTATGCATGACTAGGAACCAAGAGGGAGGCCATGGAACAACTAGGAGCATTGGACAAGACGCTGAGAACACCAAGTACAAGGACCAAGCGGAGAAGCTGCCAGAAGTCTACAGCAACCGGACGACCGGGCTGGACCGGACGTCCGACGCCTGGGAGCTCCACCAAACAGATCGACCCCAGCTGAGGCAACCTACAGCGCCCGGACGACCGCCAGACACCTGACTCTGACACTCTTCAACGCCCGGACGACCTGCCCCCACCGGACGTCCGACAGGCCCATCACAGAAGCAAAATGTCAGAAGTCCGACGACTTCCGGTCGTTCGGACGACCACGAGCCACCGGACGGCCGGAACCCACCGGACGCCCGGTACCTGTCTACGCACAGTGTGTTGGGCTCGAGGCCCATGTATCTCCCACTTACCCCTTCGTGGACCTAGACTATATATACTCCTTCCCCTCCTCCTAGTTAGGGTTAGCTTTGTGTTAGCTCATTTTAGACTAGAGCATTACTCATCCATAGTGGCTCTACTCCACGAGAGACCGCGGCCTCTACAGAGATGATCCACACCGGATTGAAGACCCCTCACGGGATGACCCCTCCAGGGGTCAAGGCCTCCTCACGGAGATGAACTAGTTAACTTGTATCTTTCCTTTGTTGGATTTGGACCGTGTATCTCGTTGTTTGTTGAGGATCTAGCACATGTGTGATCGTTTCTTGTTGATTTGAGTGTTTTCTCTTGTTTACCCTCGTGATTTCCCCTCGTGTTCTTCGTGTTCATCCTCGGGGATCCCTCCAATCATGAAAGATCAGCCTAGATCAGGTAGGCCCTGCATATTGGTGAAGTGTTAGTAGGTTTTGCTTCCCCTTTGCATAGAAGCACAAGGTGAACTATGCTCGATGGGTTTTCACACACTTCTTTCATCTCACTTTTGGTGGAAAATAACACTAGTTGTTTCTTGTCGCTCATCATGGAGGCACCCGAATTTGGCTTGTGGCTCTCACTCTCATTTTGGTGGTTCGCTCTCTCACCATTCTCTCCATGATGGTTGGTAGATACTTGCTTGTCGGCGACCACTTGACTTGGCAACATAGGACGTAGCACAAACTCTTTGCCCTTCATCTTGAAGCTATAATGGTTCGTACGTTCGTTGTGGGTGACTCCGTGATCGTATTACCATGGTCGTCCAAGCAGAAGGTGGCAAACTGACATAGGGACCGCATCACACTCCAATGCATCCTCGTAGGCGCCTATCTTGAAGGATACTTGCACA
The DNA here is from genome assembly GCA_902687465.1 of Secale cereale. Taxonomy (NCBI): domain Eukaryota; kingdom Viridiplantae; phylum Streptophyta; class Magnoliopsida; order Poales; family Poaceae; genus Secale; species Secale cereale. The sequence goes on along the minus strand of LR738710.1, from coordinate 429,751,591 downwards.
GTGTGCTCGACTCTAATAGTTCCGGTGTCGCTAAGCCATTGGACCTTGTAGGGGTGAGGGTGCTTCGTCTTGACCAATTAAATCTTGTTGCATAGCTCTTCACTTGCAAGTTATGAAAACTTCCTCCATCCATGATAACCTTGATGGAATGTCCATTGATGTCGACCTGGGTGTGGAAGATGTGACAACGTTGGTCTTCATATTGTTGATGTTGAAGTGTCAAGACTTTGGAGATAACGAGATTGGGACTCGAGTCATTATCACAAAAGACTTGATTGTCTTCATCTTCATTCACTTGGCGATGCATAGCTACATGCTCAAGGGCATCCATCTCGTCATCGCTAATAGAGTCATAGGATCCGTCATCATTTATGATCATGGTTCGAATGGTCTTGCACTCAAATGAATTGTGGCCTCGTCCTTGACATTTGAAACGCTTGATGGAACTCGTCTGGGAAGTATCCTCGATAGGAGTTGTGGATGATGAAGCTCTCGGCTTGAAGTTGGTTGTTGTAGGACGACGACTTGATGTAGTCGGGTTCTTGTAACTTGACTTGTCACCTATGCTTGTAGATGGTTTGGTAGAGGTAGGAGGTGCGGAAGTCGTTGAAGCTTGGTTGTAGGAGCCGTAGTTCTTGGAAGTGAACTTGGAGTACTTGTAGTCCTCTTGTACTTATCGCTCCACTTTGGTGGCTTGGTATACTGGCTCGAGGAGATTTGTGTATGGTTGGAAATCCACAATCTTCTTGATAGGGTAGTTGAGTCCAGTCTAGAATCTTTCCATAGATCTTATCATGGAAATGTCCATTTCCTTGTAGTACTATTCAACAGACTTGGTTCCTTGCACGAGGAGTTGCAATTTTTTGAACAGGTCGCGATTGTAATGTGTTGGCACAAAACGTGCTCTCATGACATCCTTCATTTGATTCTAAGTAGTGATAGGTGGTTCGCCTTTTGCTTCCCTTCTCTCGATGACTTGCTCCCACCAAATAAGACATAGTCTTGGAACTCAAGGGATGCCATCGCTATCTTCTTTTCTTCACCAAACTTGTGGAGTCGAAAGATCTTGTCGACTTTCAATGCCCATGAGAGATAGTCTTTGGGATCCATGCTTTCGGAGAACTTTGGCACTGTGAACTTGAGCTTGCCATAGCGATTTTCTTCATTATTTGGTTGCCTATTGGAAGGGCATTCTTGGCGTTGAGTATTTTCAACCTCATGTTGCTCTTGGCGTTGTTGATTCTCATTGTCATGTTACTCTTGTCGAACTTGCGGTTCTTGTCAAGCTTGTTGCGCTTGTCTAGCTTGAGGAGGAGCTTGGCGTTGCATTCTCGCTTGAAAGCGCCTTTCTTGAACATCATCTTGAAGTGCTTCATCCTATTGGTGATTGTGTCTATTGCGTGTTGCAACATTGCGATGTGAGTCACGTGGTGCACATTTCACTTCAAGAGCTTGCTCTTCTCGCCGTTATTGTGCTTGGCGTTGTGCCTCGGCATCTTGCTCTTCTTGGTGTTGGCGTGCTCACTCTACTTCTTATTGGCATAGATGTTGCCGTTCTTGTGCTTGCTCAAGTGTAGATTGGTTTGGACGTTGTCGAAGTTCTTGTTCTTCAAATATCTCTTGGGAACTCTTGCCGTGAAGTGGGTTCCGGTTGTCATGTCGGTCTTGACACGCAGCTTGGCGGAGAGTGTTCGATGTAGGTGTACTTGAGCCGGAGGTGTAGTCGGTATGACGACTTGAGCAACTTCGTCTTTGAGATGATGAAGAGGAATAGGGTCGATTAATCATCAAATTCCATAGCTCGTCAAATTGAGATGACAGGTTGGCGTTGATGTTGTCGAATTGCTCTCTTGTGCGCGCTTCAGAATGTCTCAAGTCGGTGGCGAGTAGCTCAATGCGCTCTTGCATAGCTTCATTCTCTTGATGTAGAGCTCGTTGAACACCAAATATATATAGTTTGGTGACGTAGTTGTTCGATTCTTGAGGATCATCAAATAGCGGGTTTGCAGATGTACTTGGCATATCCATCATTGCAAGAAAGAATGTGAGTGGGAGAAAGAAAAGACAATTCCAAATGTACCTTGACCGATATTGAGAATGGATCAAAGATCACTCAATGATGTTGCAAAGAAATAGCACAATTGGTACCGTATCTTGTCGATCTCTCACACCTTATACACAATAAAAGCCTTTGGTGGAGCTTGGTTAGGATGGTGGACCAAACTATGCAATCGTTAGTAAGACTCAATGATGTTGAAAAAGATTCACAAATTTTCCAATGCAACAAGAAGACCAATAGCTATAAGGGTACACGGAAACACACACACAAATAGGTAAATGGGGATTTGCAAACCAAGGTTGATGTAGGGTGGCACCCTAAGATGGAGATCTTTCACATGGAGAAAAATGACAACATCCAAAACAAAGCATATTCAGAGCAATGTGTTGATGGCATAACATAGTAGATGAATTGCACAAATCATGTAAAGGAAGCATGGCAATATCATCGCAAGAGAAACAAAAGCCAACGGCCATGGGCTTGTCATCTATGCCATAAGTGCAAATTGGGTTTATCTTATTGGCATATGCATAGTTACTACGATGAGATTGCAAATATGACATACTAGTGATCTCATGCATAGCATATGACAAGTCAAGCGGATTGTCAAACATGATGCTACCTAGGGAATTGTCAAAAGAAATCCTAAATAACATGGCATCACAAGTAATAGACTCCACATGGCAATCATCAAACTCATCGTAAATGGGCAATAAATCGCATATGGAAATCATACTAGCATGAAGCATGGCAATAGGTGAATCAACATCATGCAAGCAATCATTGGGGAGATAGTCCACTAGTGGGACAATGGAAGCACCGTCACCTATGTTACCTTTGGAGCTCCACTCATGTGGTGTAGGTGAGGTGTCGAAGATCGAAGCTTGATCAACATTGTTGTCTTGATGGAACCAAGTGGGGGGTGCATCATCGTCCACCATGGCCATCATATTGCCCATTGGAGGTATGGACTCTTCAAAGATTGGCGCGTCGTCATGTAGGAGATCTAGCACCAAAGAAACAAACACAATAGGAGTAGAGGGTAAGTCGTTAGAAATCATAGTTGCCTCACATGCTCTCTCAACTTCCTCACTCACTAAGTGTTGTTGCTCACTCACTCCCCCTTGGATGCTCTCACTCATATGGTCGGTGGAGTCACTCAAGTCACTCATGTGGTGGTGGCTCTCCTCACATAGGATGTGTGGCATGCTCTCATGTATGGGGCTAGTGGTGGTCACACTCATCCTCTCATAGGAAATGCACTCAATGTCACACATGGTGGAGTCAATCATGTGGTGGTGGCTCCCCTCACATGGAAATTGGGTCATCTCGTCATATGTAGGTGTTGGAGAGATGTAGGTGCAAATGTCTCCATGCTCAACTCCAATCGCCTCCTCATCCATATCGCCTCCAAAGATGAATGCCGTAGGAAGTGGCAAATCATCACTCTCCTCCGAGACTAACGAGGAGGTCTCATATGCGCTCTCGTAGCTCGACTCGGAGTTGGAGTCATATAGGGGCGCCATATTCATGTTGTTGAAGAGGTTCATGATCGTCGCCTTGGTCGAAGTGGATGGCCCATGCTCGACCATCATGCTTGAGGAGCTTCCGAAGATGGAAGTGTCACCCTCGCTCGTAGATGGTCGCCTTGTTGTAGAAGATGATGATGTAGGCGAACTCACGGGAAGTAGGCGAAGATGCCGTACATCCGAAGGCGAAGATGACTTGAGAACATTTGGCGAAGATGCCAAAGTGGGGGTTGGAGCCATAGCTTCTTCTTAGTTATGCTTGTCTCGCGGTCTTCTCTTGTGCTCATGAAGCTTGGTCTTGGCTTGACGTAGAGCTCGTTCGGAAGATTTGGAACTTGAGCGTCGCCACCTAGAAGATGACGAAGGGGAAGAAGACTTGTAGTCGGCCACCATGTCTCGTAGTTGATCCATGTGTTCGTCCAACTTGGTGTCGATGTAGTCCCTTTTCCTTGCTTCGATTTGGCGAATGTCGATGGCTAGTCGCGCAATGCCTTGCATTGCTCGTTGTAGTCCAAAGAGTGGAGTTTTGGTGATGTAGTTGTTCGCGTAGTTGTTGTTGAAGACCGGAGATGAAATACTTTGCCTATCCATCACAAGACTCGAGCAAATGTGAGTGGAAGAAAGGAAAGAATTTGTTGCAAATGTTAGTCCAAGATGTCGAAAATATTGAGGAAGATTCACAAAATTGCAATGTAAAGAAAATAGACCAATAGCTATGGTGACACAAGAAACACACACACAGATAGATAGATGGGATTCGCGCAACCAAGGAATTAGCACAAAATGTGTTTCCACAGAAAAAGCTCTTGTTTTACGGATTCTAGAGAGACACTAGCTCGATTGCTCAAATAGGCAAGATACACATGGGCACCAACCTATGAGAGTAAACATACCGTCTTCAATCCCAAGAATGCAATGTATGTATGCTCCAAGTGTATGTACTATGCAAAATGGCTCAATGCTATTTCTATTGCTTACAAGCTCTTTTGTATCTCCTCTTTTTATTAAAATCTTTTGCTCTTTTTTTTATATGCTTGATGCTCGAGCCAAGTAAGATATGAGACAAGTATGTAAGATATGCACATGAGAGACTTTTGGCACAATGATGATAGCAAGATGATTGCATGCTAAAACTAGCTATGCGGCATAAGCATATCACTAAAGTGCACAAATAGCGTGGCCCGACAATTCTCAACTCGCTAGTCTCGATAGGTAAGGTACGCAATAGGCTTGGGGCTATCAATGCAAAGGCAAGGAATATGTACAATGGTGTCGTCAAGGTTACTGTCCTTGGCGATGATGAGTAGCGGTGGAGTCGAAGCCGAACCGTTCCTAAGTAGCCAAAACACCTTAGGAAATGAAAAAATCGCAAACTCAAAATCTCAAACGGAAAATGTCAAATGGTGGTAGCGGACAATGCGGTGATGGTGTCGGAGATGGTAATGAGGAAGTGGTGGTGGTTGTTGATGAATAAGCACTCGTACCTAAGTAGCCTAAACACCTTAGGAGACTCAAGTCACCACTCAAACAACCACAAATGCTATATGGATGCAAATGGTGTTAGGTTGCGGAAAGCTATGGTGGTATGGTGGATAGTATGGTGGATGGCCTAAACACATATGTCAAAATTTCCAAAAGTTTATAGAGGAAAATTGTGTGGGAACCTATCTAGGATGATGGGGGATGTCAATAGCTACTCAACAAGCTAAAGAACGCGAAAATCAGACTCCGGATGTGAATGTTACGGCCAAAACCGTGGGTGGCTGTCGGATGGACCGGGGGGGGGGGGCGTGCGCACGGGCTCCAGAGCCAGTGTACACGGGGTCTATACCATGGACACGGGGTCACCAGAGAGTTCGCTGGGGCCCGTGGGCATGGGGTGGACGAAAATTTTCGCCATTTCGGTCGAAGTTGATGAATTTGGTGGTGGGGATTGTGTGGGGGGATGGGTGAAAGCTAGATTTGGTTGCCAAACATCAAAATCATGGATCAAACACAACAAATCTCACAAGAACCAACAAATTGCAAGAAATTTTTTTGGGGCTATTTTTTGGGGATTTTCAAAATTGGGCAAGAACACAACAAAATTAGGCTAGAAAACAAAGAGGGGGGTCTCTAATTTTGTGAGAAACCTTGGCTCTTGGTACCATATGATGTAGGGTGGCACCCTAAGATGGACATCTTTCACAAATTGAAGGGGAAATCCCTCAAGAACAACAAGAACACAAGGAGAAGAACAAGAACAAACACTCAAATTGACTAGATCCAATCACACATATGCTATATCCACATACATACAAGGTCACAAAGATCCAATGACATCAAAAGGATGATACATGGTAACTAGTTCATCCCAATCCTATGAGGAAAGAGTTCCTGAATCCTTGGAGGATCTTCCCTACATGGGGTCTTGAATCCACTAGGGATCTTCTCCAATGGAGGTATTGATCTCCATGGGAGAGGTCTCTCTCTCTCTCACAAGAGGAGGAAGAACAACGAGCTAAGCCCTAGGATAATTCTAACCTTAGTTAACCCTAACAAATGACCTAGGCACGAAATATATAGGTAGGTGGAGGAAGGGGACGAAGTGGAGGCCCAATAGCAGCTCACAGTCGTCCATCATGTAGGGCCCATGCGTACGGGGTAAGTTGGGCCCGTGCGCACGGGAGTCCCGTGGGCACGGTACAAGCCCGTGCGCACGGGGACCATCAGCGCCATCTTCCTGTGTAGCCCATGGGCACGGGGTCTCAGGGGCCCGTGCCCACGGGGTCGTCTGGGACTTCTGGTCTAGCTCCTGTTGGACTCCTTCTCCTTCGATATGAACTTGCGGGGCTTATCCTTGGACTTGGTGATGCTCCTTAGCTTCTTGGTGATGGCCTCCCTCGTACCAAGTGATGCACAATGTTCGTGGTGAGGTAGCAACCATGTCCAAGGGATATACATGTCAAACGTGAAGAGGAGCGGGTTTCACCTTAGGTCCACTTGGTGCATGAGGTGCTATGAAGGTGTACATGGAGATAGTCATAGGATAAACTTTATCAAAGGTTGAGCGGAAGATGTGGAATCCACGGAAAATTCTCTTGTTGCACACCACTAGAGAGACACTAGGACGATTGCACAATAGGCGGATACGAGACTTGTGCACAACCTACTAGGCAAAAATGCAACGGCTTCTATCCCAAGTATGATATATGCTTGTTGTTTCTATGATATGATCCAAGATGATCAAGTATGACAATCTTAATTTTTCTATGGTTCTTGCTTAAAAGCTCTTTGCTTATCTTCCTCTTTCGCTTAAAAGCTTGGTTGGCTCTTTGTCTTTGTGCTCCTTTGCTAGGGTGACTATGCGATGCTTCTTGAACCAAGATAGCAATTGTGCATATTCTATGAAAACCTTGTGACACAAGAGATGATGATAAGATACCCGGATGATATATGATGACAAGATGATGCCACGATGTTGTATGCGATGCAATTGAAGCTTGTATCAATGATACCAAGATGACCACTAATGTGCACAAGTGTCGTTGCCCGACAATACTCAAATGGCTAGTCTCGATAGGAAAGGTACGCAAAATGGTTGATGATGGTTATCAATGCAAATGCAAGGTAGGATATACACCGTGTCGTTGATGTTACTGTCCTTGTCGAGGTTGAGAGGTGGTGTTGTCGAAGTCGTTCTGCTCCAAGTTAGCTTAAACATCCGAGGAAACGGAGAAGCCACAACTCAAGTACTCCAACACAAAATGTTCAAAAATTGTCGGAGTCGACGTCATGGTCCCTTAATTGGGATAGGTTGGGTTGGCCAAATTTTATGGTGGACTATGTTATGCGGAAATTTTGGTGGTTGTTGATATGGTGGAGGGCCTAAGAAAAATTTCCAAATTTTGAAAAATTTAATAGAGTCTAATGATGATGGTGGTATTTTTGTGAGATCGGGGATGTCGATAGCTTCGGAACGAGCTAAAGAACGTCAAGATCCGAGTCTGGGTGAATTAGTTATGGTCTACACGGTCAATCAGCCGATGCTGAAACTAGGAGGGGTGGTTGTACCGCTTGTGGAGGCGGTTGTACCACTCCTGGAGCGTCCTGGGGTTTCAGTTTTGTTGGCAGAAGTGCTAGTGAGTGGGGGAAGCGGTTGTACCGCCCTGGGGCCAGTTGTACCGATTTAATTGAGAAATTATCAGATTTGGGTATGTGGTGAAATTTTGGGCGGAAAAGGATGATTCCGGTGTCAATATTGAGTGGATTTCGTGGATGGAATGTGGGGATAAGATGGGTAAGGCTAGATCCACTTGTAATAAAGAAAATCCACGGATCAAGATCAACCAAACATCATCAAACCAACAAATCACAAAGAAAAAAATTGGGGCTATTTTTGTGGGGAATTTTCGAAATTGGGACAAAATCAACAAAAGAAGGCTGGAACACAAGGGTAGGGACTCCAAATTCGTGATCAACCTAGGCTCTGGTACCAAGATGATTTAGGGTGGAACCCTAGGGGCCAATCTTTCACGAAATGGAGGGGATCCCACGAAGACCACGAGGAAAAATCTTGGGGTAGAACACACAAGAATGATGAGAACAATCACACATATGCTAGATCGATGCACAAACACGAGTATCACAATGATCCAAATGCAATAAAGGACGATACAAAAGGTAGTCTTCTCCGTGAGGAGGTCTTGATGGTCTTCTCCGTGAGGAGGTCTCGAATCCGGTGTGGATCTTCTCCGTAAAGGGCCCGCGGTCTCTCGATGGAGTAGAACCACTGGGAGATGAGCAAAGCTCTAGTCTAAATGAGCTATCACAATGCTGACCCTAGAAAGGAGGAGAAGGAGGTCTATTTGTAGTCCAAGGTGTAAGTTGGGGATACGTGGGTCAAAACCCGCTTCACTGCACGCAGGCAGGCCGGTTGTACCGGTCGAGGGGGCGGTTGTACCGCTTGGAGCTCATGCACCGGTTCCTGGAGGTGTCCGTTGAGATAGTCCTGCGGTTGTACCGGTGGTCGAGGCAGTTGTACCGGTCTGGTCACCGCTGGGGAAAAAACAGGTGTTGTACCGGCCTTGTGCCGCTTGATCACAAAAGGTTCAGCGGTACTCGGTTGATAGTTGGGTGGTTGTCCCGGTCGAGCTGTAGTTCGGCGGTAGTTGGGGGGTTGTACCCGTGACCCTGGGCTGGGTAGATTTCCCACCGTGCTCTTGGCGTCGATCTTGCACCGTAACTTCACCTTGACACCTAAGCATACAAAGTGTCTCCATTTGAGGTAGTAGCCATGTCTCAAGGTGGTCAAATGGGAGTTCAACAAGGAGAGAGTTAACCTCGGTTTCAAGTGCTCTTGCACGAGATCGTGTCATCGGTCTACTAAGCACTTGGGGAGATGGGTCCATGGGGATGACCGTAGGATGCTCCGCATTACAAGGAAGGGTTTTCGAGGCTTGCGAGCCCCCGAAGCACTCAGGATCTTCAGGGCCCTATGAGCCGCCCGAGCCTCTCGAGCCCCCTAAGCCTCGCGGGCCTCCCACGCTCCAAGACGGCCCCACCGGACCCCACGCACCTCCTCAGGAACAGGCCGCCGCCGAGACTATGCGCGTTGTCGAGCACCCCGTGTACTTTGATGTGGGGTCAACCCGATAGGAGGCCCATATTTCACGAAAAGGAGGGATCCTGAGGAGGAACGCGAAGAAAACGAGGGGTAACACGAAGAGGAACACTCAAATAAACAAGTTTAGGTCACACATATGCTAGATCCAGAAATGTAAAAAGATACATGATCCTTGATCAACTAAGGACGATACAAGTAGCGATAGTCTTCTCCATGAGGAGGTCTTGCATCCGTGTGGATCTTCTTCGTGAGGAGGTCTTGAATCCGTGTGGATCTTCTCCGTGGAGGCCGCGGTTCTCGAGGAAATGAACCACTAAGGATGAGAAATGCTTTAGGTTTAGATGAGCTATCACAATGCTAACCGTAAAACGAGGTAGGTGGATGAGTATATATAGTCTAGAGGGGCGAAGGGGTACATGGGCCTCGGCCCTGAAGTAAACGGCGCGCCCAGAGAGCGGACGTCCGCTGGGAACCGGAGACATCCGGTGGCTCGTGAGGGACCGAACGTCCGGCAGTCCTCGGATGACTGCTATTTTGTTCTTTCATGTGATTACGGACGTCCGGAGAAGGCCGTTCGTCCGGTCGCCGGTCGTCCAGTCGCCGGTCGTCCAGTCGCCGGTCGTCCGGTGGGCGTCGGTCATCCAGAGCCTGGGATGCATCGGACGTCCGGTGCGGGCCGGTCGTCCGGAGCCTATAGCTCTTCGGGCAGCTTCTTGCTTGTTGAACTTGCCGTCCTTGCCACCTTGTCCAGTGGGTGTAGGTACACCGTGGCCTTCATCCAAGCACCTGATCATGCATAGAGTTTCCATCTTAGGTAGTAACCATGTCTCATGGGGTGAAAGGGGTATTTCAGAGAGAAGCGAGTTCACCTTATCTTCGATAGCCCTTGCACGAGCTCTTGTCATTGGTCCAAGTGGCATGTCCATGTGGATGCTTGAGGGATGCTCCGCATCATCTCCCCCCCACCGAGCGAGATCCGACCTCGGATCATGTCAGGCCCAAGATGTGATTCTATCCCAATCACGTGACACTTACGTGATTGGGGCACAACCACATTTCGGGCGCTTAGCAAGATGGATATCATTACATCGTACCATTACATACATACATGGGGGATACAACAATACATGCAAGTCACATGAATACACAACATCAATACAAGGTATCCGACTACGGATACAAACATGAAAAACACAAAGACATCCATCTGCTATCCCAGGCTGCCGACCCGGAACCTAACCCAAGACTGAAGAAGAAGAAGAAGAAAGAACTCCAACATAACGATCAACGCTCTCATGTCAAGTCATCGGAAACCTGCACCTGCAACTGTTGTTGTAGTATCTGTGAGCCACGAGGACTCAGCAATCCCATAACCATGGGAACAAGACTATCAAAGATTAAAGGAAGGAAGAGGTAAAGTGGTGAGGTTGCAGCAGCGGCTAAGCAATATATGGAGGCTAACTTACGAGTACAAGAATAAGATGAGCATCTACGCAAACGGTCGCAACTAGTAGTGATCGCTAAAGATCCTAAACTACCTACGAGTCAAACATAACCCCACCGTGTTCTCTTCTCAAAGTGAAAAGAGACAGTCATGGTTACTCACACAGTTGTGTGTTTTAACTCGGATCCTCTGTCAAGTTTTCTACAACCAGACATTAACAAATTCCAATCTGCCACATAACCACGGGCACGACTTTCAAAAGATCGTAACCCTGCAGGGGTGTCCCAACTTAGCCCATCACAAGCTCTCACGATAAGCTGAAGTAATAATAATTATTACCCCTTATCTTAGGGACATTCCGATCAGGCTCGGCATCCCGGTGCACAAGACATTTCGACAATGGTAAAACAAGTCCAGCAAGACCTCCCGGCGTGCCGACACCCTGATAGTAGCCGCGCGTATCTCGTCTCAGGCCACAACCGGATAGGTGATCCTACGGGAGCCAATCCTCGAGTTTCCCCGGGGTGGCCCCGCAGTCTCCCCGTTTGGGACCAACACCATCAGCACTGGCCCCCCTGCTATGTAGAAGAATCCTCGGGTAGCGCTAACTCCCTATGCAATTTAATTAATTAATTAAGTTGTTATTATGAGCAAATTAAAACCAATGTTGGGCCTTGCTGGAGGAGTTTTATTCAAAGACGAACTGTCAAGGGGTCCCCATATACCCAACCAGGTAAGGAACGCAAAATCAAGGAACATATTGCCGGTTTATTGGCTCCTAAGGTGGCATGAGTGGAACAAAACACCGAGCAAAAGGCCAAGCCTTCCACCCATGCCTAGTATATATGTGTGTTAATAATAATAATAGACATTGTGATATTCCAACAACAAGTTCCAACATGGAACGATCTTCATCTTCACCTGCAACTAACAACTCTATAAGAGGGGCTGAGCAAGCGGGTAACATAGCCAAACAATGGTTTGCTAGGAAGGTGTCAAAGGTTAGAGGTTTCATGGCAACAAGGAGAGGCTGACAATAATGATGGGTAGCGTGACATATAACGATAGCATCAAGACACTAAGCATGGCAATGATAGTAAAGGTATCCAAGGGTATGGTCATCTTGCCTGAGATCCCGCAAGGAAGAAGAACGGATCCATGAAGAAGACGAAGAAGAAGAAGCCTTGAAGAAGAAACACGCGTAGACGAACGAATCCTCACGAACGCAACGGAACAAGCACTAACGAGATGAAGCAAGCAACACGGTAAACACACCACACGAGACATGACAATATGCTCAACCAAGTATGATGCAAGACAGTTCTATATAGGATGCACTACAAGTCTATACAGGAAGCAGATCATGGCAAGGTAGGAAGCACAGAGAAACAACACAGTCTATATATGATGCAATACATGGCAAGGTATGATGCATGACAAGTCTATACAGGAAGCAATACATGGCAAGGTAGGAAGCACAGAAAAACAACACAAGAACATGACTATATGCTCAAGCAAGTATGATGCAAAACAAGTCTACATATGATGCACAGCAAGTCTATACAGGAAGCAAAACATGGCAAGATAGGAAGCACAGAAAAACAACACAAGTCTATATATGATGCAATACATGGCAAGGTATGATGCAAGACAAGTCTATATAGGAAGCAATACATGGCAAGGTAGGAAGCACAGAAAACAACACAAGAACATGACTATATGCTCAAGCAAGTATGATGCAAAACAAGTCTACATATGATGCACAGCAAGTCTGTACAGGAAGCAAAACATGGCAAGGTAGGAAGCACAGAAAAACAACACAAGTCTATATGCATGGCATGTCAAAGTGCAACAAACAATACTACACATTAAGTGGAGCTCAATATGCAATGAATTGCATATTGAGGAAACACCACATTGAAATATTTATTTTCACTCTCGTTTATGTACACAACAAGTTTAAATGTTGGTTAACATGGCAAGAGGTGAAGCATAAGGAAACTATCTATCTAGGCAATTTAAGTGGGGCCGAAAACAATATATAACAATTCCCGAAAATCCCCATGTGCATATTTTGAATTTGCTACTGTTCTGCCTAGAACCACATTTTATTATTGTTAAACAGGAAAATAAAGTGCACCATGTTATTCTCTGCATTTTTCTACCCCATATACATATAAAGTTTATTAAATTTGGAGCTACGGTTATTTAGTTATGAATTAAACCATTTTAACATGTTATTTCCATAAAATTAAACAAATAGCAAGTTTAAACATTTTTAACATGCATGGCAGCTGGAAATTATTAATCTACACAGAACTCTAAGCAACTTTCATATATAAAGTTTTTACATATGATGCATGGCTATTTAGTTATAAACAATTTAAAACAAGGGCAATTTTGAAGTTATGCAAAAGTTAAAAAACAACAGGGGGACACGGGCTGGGCCAGCCACTCTCACTGATGAGGGGGGCCCGGGGTGCTGAGGTGGCAAGAGTGTGGGCGCAGAGAGGTCTGTGTGTACAGAAAGGATGACAAGTGGGGCCTAATGTCATAGAGAGGGGGAAAACAATCTGGTAAAAAGGTGGGTTTTGGGTTCGGGTTTATGTGCGCGCCCGGGGAGATTTGAACCCGGGTCTCCCCGTTAGAATTATGTGGCCCGAACCACTGAGCTACTGCTGCTGTTGTTGATAGGATGGGGCAAGGCTTGTTTTGAACTAGACCCGGGGCGGACGGGGTTTCTTCTCCACGGCGACTGAGAAAACATCGACGGCACCGACGACCAACAGTGAAACGGCGGGTGTGCGGGATAGGGCACGGTGAGGATGCAAGGGCGCAGGAGCGAATGAGTGCTGCTAGCCGGTGTCGTGTGCGTGCGCGAGCGGCAGAGCAAGGTCTTCGAGAAGGAGCTCGAGCAGGAGCTCGTCTCGGACGCGGCAGCGAGGCACGGCGAAGCTGTGGCCGCGGCAGCCATGGGGCGAGAAGCGAGGCGTGCATCGGTGTGGCGTGCGAGTGTGCATGGGTGGTGCTGCGTGTGTGAGAAAGGGGCGGAACAGAGGATCCAAGGCAAGAGCTTGAGCTCCTCGTATACAGCCATGGCGGACGAACTTGGTCGCGACGGAACCGGCACTACGCGGATGCAATGGAGCCGGGGGAAAGGCGCTGGGATAAACAGTGGCTCACCAGGGGCCTGAGTGACACGACGAGGAGGCCGGGGAGGCGACGGAGAGGGTGAGGCGAGCCGCTGATTGCCGCAGGTGTACGGGTGCCGCACGAAGACGAAGCAAGGGAAGAAGACCTTGACGGGGAGGCGCTACTGGTCTTGGGAGGCCGCTTGAGTGGCCGAGGAAGACGGCGGTGAAGCACGTGGTGACCCTCAAGGAAGAAGACGACGACGAGCTACGAGGATCACCCCGAAGAAGAGCTCGGGCTCTCCTCGGCCATGGCGTTGGTGTGGCATGGAGAAAACTAACCGACGGCGGGAGAGGGAGGAGAAGGGAAAAAAATAGAGAGTGGAGGAACCCTAGTGTCTAGAGAAGCTTTATAGGGCGCGAGGGAGGAGCTCCAGCCGTCAAATCGACCGGACTGTCGACGTGGCGTCCCTGGATGCCCTGCCGTACAGAAGAGGAAGACAATCCACATGAGTTGTTGCTGGTGGCCTAGCTGGGCTGATGGAGGTAAGTGAGATGGGCTGGTTGAAGGGAAAAGGCCCAGGTGGCTTCGGATAAGGTGAGGCTTTTCTTTTCCTTTAGTTCTGCCCATAAATAGACAGCCGCCAAAAGGTAAAAGCTTAGGGATATTGGGGATGAATCTGGAATAAGTAAGAATATTTATAAACTCCTAGAATTATGAAGGATTTGAATAAATTGGTTTGGGCATTTTTAAGGACAGAAAATAATTCAAGTTTGAATTAAGTTCAAACTTGAGCCATTTTTGAATCCAACCAAACAAGTCCAAAATGGATGAAAATTTGACAGAGAGGTGAAAGGCATGGAGTAAGATTATCAGGAAAATAAATGAACATTAATAAAGGAGGCAATTTATGTCACTTGCAAAAACAAGAAAGAGAGAAGAAGGAAGGAGGTGATGATGCATGGCCATGGTTTGAGAGAGATAGCAAGGGGTGATGCACACACATCAACTAGAGCAACACACAACATATATAAGGGGCAATGCACAAGATGATCATGGCAATCAACATAATGCAATATGACAAGAGATGGGCATGGCAATGCAATATAACCGATGATGAACATGATGCAAGAAGCAAAATACGACAAAGGCATCCATTAACATCATGTCAACAAACAATTGAAACACCCAACGTCGACAAAAATAACTGGAAGGTAGCTAGAGCATCGGTCTCGGGGCGTCACAACACTCCCCTACTAACAAGAGATCTCGTCCCGAGATCTTAGGAACGAGACGGAAGGTAAAAGGAAGAAGGTGAAATCAAAGAACCTTGAGAGGTTGAACAGTTTAAAAGAACGAACACGAAGGAGGAGAACGAATTTGCAAACACTTCGTTAGACAAGAGGAACAAGGAATACGACGTGAATCAAGGAGGTTGAAAGGCACGAAACAAGAGCTGGAGGAACAAGAATGAATTCGAAACCACTCCGGTTAATAAGAGAAAGAAATGGATTTCCACGAAGGAATTCGGGCAGCACTCCGGCTGAAACTGAAAGAAATAGAACACCAGTTGAACAAGAATGGAATAGAACCAGAACATTTAGAAGATGGAACGATCCATGTCGGGATGAACAAGAAAACCTCTGGAAGAATTACAAGAGTGAAATGAAAAGAACGGAGAAGAAGACGACAACTTGAACACAGTTGACTTGAACGAGAGTTTATAAGAGAAAGACTTGAACGGAGCTGTTGAGAAAATCAACAATAAAAGAATAAGCTTGTTGTGGACTTATTTAAACATCTCAAGACTTGAGGTGAATTATGCCGCAACCAAAAGATGGATTAGCTGAGAATGAAGAATTGCAAAACTCCACTTTAAACGAATACGGAGAATTATTTGCACTCGAGAGGCAAGAATAAGAATGCTTGAGCTGCTCCAGAAGAATCAGATGAACGTTTGAAGAATGAATTAAATCGTGAAGAACCACCATGAAGAACTCCGGTAACAAAAGGATGATGAAGGATGAAAAGGAATAATAATAAGCCTTGCGATGATTAGGCGGGGTTCCGATGAAAAGGCCGAGAAACTATGAACTCCGGGAAGAAAAAATAAAACACTTGGAACTAGAATTTATTCATCAAGAATAAACTCCGAAGGAAGGGATTAACCCACATGACGAGAATGAATAGGAATTATGTTATGCTTATCCTCCACCAATTAAATTGATGAGAAGCAATGGATTCACATACTACTTATCATCGTTGAAAAGATTAAAAAGGGATATATCGCGGACTTGCGAAAATCTTCATGGAACACCGGTAGGATTGGAAACAAATGATTGGATTGATATGATAACACCGGAAAAGAACTCTTGAGCGAACCATCGTAAGAATTGAAACTGAGTGAAGAAAAGAAACAAACCACCGGGAAGAATTAAAATCGAATGATGAAAAGAAAAACCACCGCAAGGAATTGAAAACGAGTGAATACCACAGAATGAATCACCGGAAAGAATAAGCACTTGGAGAATTTAAATGACGTGAACGAAGAGATCGCGAACTGATTAAAGAATGCTTGAACGAAGCACCGGAAGAAAGTGAGACGAACGAAGAGGCATCACTGAAGAATATTTGGAGGACGAAGTTGAAAACTAAGAACGAAGAAATCTTCAGAAATGATGGCCTTCGGAGGAACACAAAGAAAAGAATTCATGAAATGCTCCGGATGGGTAAGGAAAAGAATTTATGACAAACATGATAATTCGAGAGGATAGCATTAAGCTAGAAGCATGAATCTCCAAGAAAACGGAGAAGATTCAGGGGAAAACGCTTCTTCGGTCTTCAAATGTCGACGAGAAACCCAACCAAAAATTATTGAGATACTCCGGAAGAATGCAAAGAGTAGATGTTGAACCAACGCATGAAAATAATTGCAAACGATCTTGAAAAAGTCACTTGACTGATGGAATCCATACTTACGTCACACTTGAAAAGAATTTGGAACACTCCAGGAAATAAAAGAGTCAGGTAAGATCCTGGGAAAAGACATGTGATTTATGAGCCCACCGAAGGAAAAACTCCGTTGAAATGGATTGAAACAAAGATAATGCACCGGAACAATTGAAAGACTCAAAGGAGGTGACAACCTCGAATTAATTGGAACACGGATAAATCTCCTGAAATGACTTCGAAACTCCGGAATAATTAAATGGCGAGAGGCAAACGAGACAAAGGAAAACACTTGATCAGAGTTAAAAGAATATGAAGAACACCGGAAACTAATAGAATTGGAACCACCGTAAAGAAAAGAGATGAAGAATGTCAACCCACACGAGAATTCACCAGTTGAAATAACTGAGGAAGAATGCAATGGATTCACACGAGTCGGACGGATACTCGAATACGGACTCCGGTCTGAGAAGCAAAAGGGTGGGCGGGTGGGAAAAAGAAAGACAACTTCGGAAGGGGAAACTACACCGGTTGAAAAGAACTGAGGATTGAACTTGTAAAGAAGAAGAGGGTCGAGTCCACTTGACGAGAGATGCACCAGATGAAAGAACTAACAACGCAACGAACAAAAACAAACCGTGCGATCCTAAAAAAAAATTGAAGGGGAAGAGGAGTAATTCAAAACACCTACGTCAAGATTCCTCACCAGAGCGACGAAGGGACTGGGGAGTAAAAATAATTCCTAGTCTCCGATATAACTAGACTCTGAAAAAGTTTTTTCTAGACTCGATAATGGCCAGACTACGATCAATCAAGGGGGCTCCTATGGTCGGTCGAGGCTCTGATACCAACTTGTCAGGCCCAAGATGCGATTCCATCCC
This sequence comes from Secale cereale, assembly GCA_902687465.1. Lineage (NCBI taxonomy): Eukaryota > Viridiplantae > Streptophyta > Magnoliopsida > Poales > Poaceae > Secale > Secale cereale. Next base: position 429,733,992 of record LR738710.1, on the reverse strand, counting down.
GATCACGTGACACTTGCATGATTGGGGCACAACCACATTTCAGGCGCTTAGCAAGATGGATATCATTACATCGTACCATTACATACATACATGGGGGATACAACAATACATACAAGTCACATGAATACAACAACATCAATACAAGGTATCCGACTATGGATACAAACATGAAAAACACAAAGACATCCATCTGCTATCCCAGGCTGCCGACCCGGAACCTAACCCAAGACTAAAGAAGAAGAAGAATAAAGCACTCCAACACAACGATCAACGCTCTCACATCAAGTCATTGGAAACCTGCACCTGCAACTGTTGTTGTAGTATCTGTGAGCCACGAGGACTCAGCAATCCCATAACCATGGGTAACAAGACTATCAAAGCTTAAAGGAAGGAAGAGGTAAAGTGGTGAGGTTGCAGCAGCGGCTAAGAAATATATGGAGGCTAACTTACGAGTACAAGAATAAGATGAGCATCTACGCAAACGGTCGCAACTAGTAGTGATCGCTAAAGATCCTAAACTACCTACGAGTCAAACATAACTCCACCGTGTTCTCTTCTCAAAGTGAAAATAGACAGTCACGGTTACTCACACAGTTGTGTGTTTTAACTCGGATCCTCTATCAAGTTTTCTACAACCGGACATTAACAAATTCCAATCTGCCACATAACCGCAGGCACGGCTTTCGAAAGATCATAACCCTGCAGGGGTGTCCCAACTTAGCCCATCACAAGCTCTCACGATCAGTTGAAGTAATAATAATTATTACCCCTTATCTTAGGGACATTCCGATCAGGCTCGGCATCCCGGTGCACAAGACATTTCGACAATGGTAAAACAATTCCAGCAAGACCTCCCGGCGTGCCGACACCCTGATAGTAGCCGCGCGTATCTCGTCTCAGGCCACAACCGGATAGGTGATCCTACGGGAGCTAATCCTCGAGTTTTCCCGTGGTGGCCCCGCAGTCTCCCCGTTTGGGACCAACACCATCAGCACTGGCCCCCTGCTATGTAGAAGAATCCTCGGGTAGCGCTAACTCCCTATGCAATTTAATTAATTAATTAAGTTGTTATTATGAGCAAATTAAAACCAACGTTGGGCCTTGCTAGAGGAGTTTTATTCAAAGACGAACTGTCAAGGGGTCCCCATATACCAAACCGTGTAAGGAACGCAAAATCAAGGAACATAATGCCAGTTTATCGGCTCCTAAGGTGGCATGAGTGGAACAAAACACCGAGCAAAAGGCCAAGCCTTCCACCCATGCCTAGTATATAGGTGTGTTAATAATAATAATAGACATTGTGATATTCCAACAACAAGTTCCAACATGGAACGATCTTCATCTTCACCTGCAACTAACAACTCTATAAGAGGGGCTGAGCAAGCGGGTAACATAGCCAAACAATGGTTTGCTAGGAAGGTGTCAAAGGTTAGAGGTTTCATGGCAACAAGGAGAGGCTGACAATAATGATGGGTAGCGCGACATATAACGATAGCATCGAGACACTAAGCATGGCAATGATAGTAAAGGTATCCAAGGGTATGGTCATCTTGCCTGAGATCCCGCAAGGAAGAAGAACGGATCCATGAAGAAGACGAAGAAGAAGCCTTGAAGAAGAACCATTGGTAGACGAACGAATCCTCACGAACGCAACGGAACAAGCACTAACGAGAAGAAGCAAGCAACACGGTAAACACACCACACGAGACATGACAATATGCTCAACCAAGTATGATGCAAGACAGTTCTATATAGGATGCACTACAAGTCTATACAAGAAGCAGAACATGGCAAGGTAGGAAGCACAGAAAAACAACACAGTCTATATATGATGCAATACATGGCAAGGTATGATGCATGACAAGTCCATACAGGAAGCAATACATGGCAAGGTAGGAAGCACAGAAAAACAACACAAGAACATGACTATATGCTCAAGCAAGTATGATGCAAAACAAGTCTACATATGATGCACAGCAAGTCTGTACAGGAAGCAAAACATGGCAAGGTAGGAAGCACAGAAAAACAGCACAAGTCTATATATGATGCAATACATGGCAAGGTATGATGCAAGACAAGTATGTATAGGAAGCAATACATGGCAAGGTAGGAAGCACAGAAAAACAACACAAGAACAAGACTATATGCTCAAGCAAGTATGATGCAAAACAAGTCTACATATGATGCACGACAAGTCTGTACAGGAAGCAAAACATGGCAAGGTAGGAAGCACAGAAAAACAGCACAAGTCTATATGCATGGCATGTCAAAGTGCAACAAACAATACTACACATTAAGTGGAGCTCAATATGCAATGAATTGCATATTGAGGAAACACCACATTGAAATATTTATTTTCACTCTCGTTTATGTACACAACAAGTTTAAATGTTGGTTAACATGGCAAGAGGTGAAGCATAAGGAAACTATCTATCTAGGCAATTTAAATGGGGCCGAAAACAATATATGACAATTCCGGAAAATCCCCATGTGCATATTTTGAATTTGGTACTGTTCTTCCTAGAACCACATTTTATTATTGTTAAACAGGAAAATAAAGTGCACCATGTTATTCTATGCATTTTTCTACCCCATATACATATAAAGTTTATTAAATTTGGAGCTACGGTTATTTAGTTATGAATTACACCATTTTAACATGTTATTTTCATAAAATTAAACAAATAGCAAGTTTAAACATTTTAAACATGCATGGCAGCTGGAAATTATTAATCTACACAGAATTCTAAGCAACTTTCATATATAAAGTTTTTACATATGATGCATGGCTATTTAGTTATAAACAATTTAAAACAAGGGCCATTTTGAAATTATGCAAAAGTTAAAAAAACAACAGGGGGACACGGGCTGGGCCAGCCACTCTCACTCATGAGGGGGGCCCGGGGTGCTGAGGTGGCAGGAGTGTGGGTGCAGAGAGGTCTGTGTGTACAGAGAGGATGACAAGTGGGGCCTAATGTCATAGAGAGGGGGGAAACAATCTGGTAAAAAGGTGGGTTTTGGGTTCAGGTTTATGTGTGCGCTCGGGGAGATTTGAACCCGGGTCTCCCCGTTAGAATTCTGTGGCTCGAACCACTGAGCTACTGCTGCTGTTGTTGATAGGATGGCGCAAGGCTTGTTTTGAACTAGACCCGGGGCGGACGGGGTTTCTTCTCCACGGCGACAGAGAAAACATCGACGGCATCGGCGACCAATAGTGAAACAGCGGGTGTGCGGGATAGGGCACGGTGAGGATGCAAGGGCGCATGAGCGAACGAGTGCTGCTAGACGGTGTCGTGTGCGTGCGCGAGCGGCGGAGCAAGGTCTTCGAGAAGGAGCTCGAGCAGGAGCTCGTCTCGGACACGGCAGCGAGGCACGGCGAAGTTGTGGCCGCGGCAGCCATGGGGCAAGAAGCAAGGCATGATGCGGTGTGGCGTGCGCGTATGCATGGGTGGTGCTGCGTGTGTGAGAAAGCGGCGGAATAGAGGAATCAAGGCAAGAGCTTGAGCTCCTCGTATACAGCCATGGCGGACGAACTTGGTCGCGACGGAACCGGCACTACGCGGATGCAATGGAGCCGGGGGAAAGGGGCTGGGATAAACGGTGGCTCACCAGGGGCCTAAGTGACACGACGAGGAGGCCGGGGAGGCGACGGAGAGGGTGAGGCGAGCAGCTGATTGCCGCAGGTACGGGTGCCGCACGAAGACGAAGCAGGGGAAGAAGACCTTGACGGGGAGGCGCTACTGGTCCTGGGAGGCCGCTTGAGTGCCAGAGGAAGACGGCGGTGAAGCACGTGGTGACCCTCAAGGAAGAAGACGATGACGAGCTGCGAGGATCACCCCGAAGAAGAGCTCGGGCTCTCCTCGGCCATGGCGTTGGTGTGGCATGGAGAAAACTAACCGGCGGCGGGAGAGGGAGGAGAAGGGGAAAATAGAGAGTGGATGAACCCTAGTGTCGAGATCAAGCTTTATAGGGCGCGAGGGAGGAGCTCCGGCCGTCAAATCGATCGGACTGTCGACGTGGCGTCCCTGGATGCCCTGCCGTACAAAAGAGGAAGACGATCCACAGGAGTTGTTGCTAGTGGGCTAGCTGGGCTGATGGAGGTAAGTGAGATGGGCTGGTTGAAGGGAAAAGGCCCAGGTGGCTTCGGATAAGGTGAGGCTTTTCTTTTCCTTTAGTTCTGCCCATAAATAGACAGCCGCCAAAAGGTAAAAGCTTAGGGATATTGGGGATAAATCTGAAATAAGTAAGAATATTTATAAACTCCTGGAATTATGAAGGATTTGAATAAATTGGTTTGGGCATTTTTAAGGATAGAAAATAATTCAAGTTTGAATTAAGTTCAAACTTGAGCCATTTTTGAATCCAACCAAACAAGTCCAAAATGGATGAAAATTTGACAGAGAGGTGTAAGGCATGGAGTAAGATTATCAGGAAAATAAATGAACATTGATAAAGGAGGCCATTTATGTCACTTGCAAAAACAAGAAAGAGAGAAGAAGGAAGGAGGTGATGATGCATGGTCATGGTTTGAGAGAGATAGCAAGGGGTGATGCACACACATCAACTAGAGCAACACACAACATATATAAGGGGCAATGCACAAGATGATCATGGCAATCAACATAATGCAATATGACAATGAGATGGGCATGGCAATGTAATATAACCGATGATGAACATGATGCAAGAAGCAAAATACGACAAAGGCATCCATTAACATCATGTCAACAAACAATTGAAACACCCAACGTCGACAAAAATAACTGGAAGGTAGCTAGAGCATCGGTCTCGGGGCGTCACATATCAAAATCTTCATCACCATGGAAAGGAGAGAGATCATTGATGTTGAACGTATTGCTCACATTGTACTTGTCGTGTGGGATGTCGATCTTGTATGCGTTGTTGTTGTAGCGTGCTAGCACCTTGAATGGTCCGTCGGCTCAAGGTAGGAGTTTGGACTTGCGTTCTTTGGGGAAGCGGTCCTTGCGAAGATGAAGCCGTACGAGATCTCCCGGTTGGAACACCATTGGTGTCTTGCTGATGTTGAGCTTAGTGGCGAGGCGATGTACTTGGCGCTCGATTGTTGCCCTTGTATCTTTGTGCATCTTCTTGAGATAACTTGCTCGAGCACTTGCGTCCGTGTTGGTGCACACTTGTAAAGGTAGAGATAGAATGTCCAATGGGGACAGTGGGTTGAAGCCATTGACGACCTCGAAGGGGGACTTTCCGGTTGTTGAATGTATTGCACGATTGTAGACGAACTCGGTTATGGGCAAGCATTGCTCCCATTCCTTGATGTTCTTCTTGATCAACACGCGAAGAAGCGTCGATAGCGTCCGGTTCGTCACCTCCGTTTGGCTGTTCATTTACGGATGGTATGCCAAAGAGAATACAAGCTTGATGCTGAGTTTGGCGCATAGAGTCTTCCAAAAGTAGCTTAGGAACTTGACATCGCGATCCTAGACGATCGTCTTGGGCACTCCATGTAGGCGCAAGATTTCCCTACAAAAGAGATTTGCAACATGTGAAGCATCGTTGATCTTGTTGCAAGGAATGAAATGAGCCATTTTGGAAAATCTATCCACAACAACAAACACAGAGTCCTTTCCATTTCGAGTTCTCGGCAAACCAAGTATAAAGTTCATGCTAGTGTCTGATACGTCCATTTTGCATCATGCTTTTATGTTGATATTTATTGCACTATGGGCTGTTATTACACGTTATGTCACAATACTTATGTCTTTTCTCTCTTATTTTACAAGGTTTACATGAACAGGGAGCATGCCAGCAGCTGGAATTCTGGGATGGAAAAGGAGCAAACTTTGGAAACCTATTCTGCAAAACTCAAAAAGCTCCGAAACTCCATGAGACATTGTTTCAGAAAATATAAAAAATATCTCGCGAAAGAGATTCACCAGGGGGCCCACCACCTGTCCACGAGGGTGGGGGCGCCCCCCCCCTCTGGGCACACCTCCTGCCTCGTGGGCCACCCGGTGACCCCCCGATGCCCATCTTCTCCTATATGAGGTGTTTTGACCTGGAAAAAAAATCATAAGTAGGCTTTCGGGACCAGACGCCGCCGTCTCGAGGCGGAACCAATCTACGGGATACTTCCCTCCGGGAGGGGGAAATCATCACCGCTGTCATCACCAACAACTCTCCCATCTTGGGGAGGGTTATCTTCATCAACATCTTCACCAGCACCATCTCCTCTCAAACCCTAGTTCATCTCTTGTATCCAATCTTTGTACCCAAACCTCAGATTGGTACCTGTGGGTTGCTAGTAGTGTTGATTACTCCTTGTAGTTGATGCTAGTTGGTTTACTTGGTGGAAGATCATATATTCAGATCCATTATGCATATTAATACCACTCTGATCATGAACAATGTTATGTCTTATGAGTAGTTACTTTTGTTCCTGAGGACATGGGAGAAGTCTTGCTATAAGTAGTCATGCGAATTTGGTATTCGTTTGATATTTTGATGAGATGTATGTTGTCTCTCCTCTAGTGGTGTCATGTGAACGTTGACTACATGACACTTCACCATTGTTTGGGCCTAGAGGAAGGCCTTGGGAAGTAATAAGTAGATGATGGGTTGCTAGAGTGACAGAAGCTTAAAACCTAGTTTATGCGTTGCTTCGCAAGTTGCTGATTTGGATCCATATGTTTCATGCTATGGTTAGGTTTACCTTAATACTTCTTTTGTAGTTGCGGATGCTTGCAATAGAGGTTAATCATAAGTGGGAGGCTTGTCCAAGTAATGACAGCACCCAAGCACCGGTCCACCCACATACCAAATTATCAAAGTACAGAACGCGAATCGTACGAACGTGATGAAAACTAGCTTGACGATAATTCCCATGTGTCCTCGGGAGAGTTTTCCTTCATATAAGAGTTTATCCAGGCTTGTCCTTTGCTACAAAAAGGATTGGGCCATCTTGTTTCACCTTATTTACTTTTACTATTTGTCACTTGCTACCAATTACCTTATCACGAAACTATCTGTTACCTATAATTTCAATGCTTGCAGAAAATACCTTACTGAAAACTTCCTATCATTTCCTTCTGCTCCTCGTTGGGTTCGACACTCTTACTTATCAAAAGGACTATGATAGACCCCCTACACTTGTGGGTCATCAAGACTCTTTTCTGGCGCCGTTTTCGGGGAGTGAGGCGCCTTCGGTAAGGAAAAAATTATATAGTGTGCTGAAATTTATTGTCACTTGTTAATATGGCTCATCATTCTTTGAGGGGCTTGTTCTGGGTATCATCACCCCGACCAGTAGAGCAAATAGTTGATCCTCAACCTGCTGAACCTACTGAAAATGTTTGCTTTGAAATTCCTTCGGGTATGATAGATAAACTACTAGATAATCCCTTTATAGGAGACGGAACACTGCATCCCGATTTACACCTGATCTATGTGGATGAAGTTTGTGGATTATTTAAGCTTGCAGGTATGCCCGAGGATGTTATCAAGAAGAAGGTCTTCCCTTTATCTTTGAAGGGAGATGCATTGACATGGTTTAGGCTATGCGATGATATTGGATCATGAAACTACAATCGACTGAAGTTGGAATTTCATCAGAAGTTCTACCCTATGCATCAGATTCGTCATGATCGTAATTATATATATAATTTTTGTCCTCGTGAAGGAGAAAGCATCGCTCAAGCTTGGGGGAGGCTTAAGTCAATTTTATATTCATGCCCCAATCATGAGCTCTCAAGAAAAATGATCTTTCAAAATTTTTATGCTCGGCTTTCTCTCAATTATCACACCATGCTCGATAATTCTTGTGCCGGTTCTTTTTTGATAAAGACTATTGAATTCAAATGGGATTTATTGGAAAGAATTAAAAGCAACTCTGAAGGTTGGGATCTCGACGAAGGTAAGGAGTCAAGTATGACCCCTAAGTATGATTGTGTTAAAGCTTTTATGGATAGCGATATTTCCGTGAGTTTAGCACTAAATATGGACTTGACTCAGAGATAGTAGCTTCTTTATGTGAATCATTTGCTACTCATGTTGATCTTCCCAAGGAGAAGTGGTTTAAATACCATCCTCCCATTGAAGTAAAAGTAGTTGAACTGGTTAAAGTTGAAGAAAAGACTATCACTTATAATGTTGATCCTATTGTTCCCACTTCTTATATTGTGAAACCACCTTTCCCTATTAGAATAAAGGATCATGCTAAATCTTCAACTGTGGTTCATAAGAGTAATACTAGAACACCTACACCCTCTGAGCAAATTAAAGTTGAACCTAGTGTTGCTATGGTTAAAGATCTCTTGGTTGAAAATTTAGATGGACATGTTATTTACGTCCAAGAGGAAGCTGCTAGAACAGCCAAACCCGATGCTAGGAATAAACATAGACCTGTTGTAGGCTTGCCTGTTATTTCTGTTAAAATAGGAGATCATTGCTATCATGGTTTATGTGACATAGGTGCTAGTGCAAGTATAATCCCTCACTCCTTATATAAAGAAATTATGCATGATATTGCAACCAGTGAGTTAGAAGGGATTGATGTTACTATTAAGCTTGCTAATAAAGACACTATTTCACCAGTTGGGGTTGTTAGAGATGTTGAAGTCTTATGTGGGAAGGTTAAATACCCTGCTGATTTTCTTATTCTTAGTTCCCCACAAGAAGATTTTTGTCCCATTATATTTGGTAGACCCTTCTTGAATACTGTTAATGCTAAGATAGACTGCATAAAAGATATTGTTACCGTCAGTTTAGGGGATATGTCTCATGATTTTAACTTTGATAAATTTCGTAGACAACCCCATGATAAAGAATTACCTAGTAAGGATGAAATTATTGGTCTTGCTACTATTGCTGTGCCTCCTAATGATCCTTTAGAATGATATCTGCTAGACCATGAAAATGATATGTATATGAATGAGAGGAGGTTAATAGATGAAATAATCTTTAAGCAGGGACCCATATTGAAAAACAACTTTCCTGTTGAAATCCTAGGGGATCCTCCTCCACCCAAGGTTGATCCCGTGTTTGAACTTAAAACATTACCTGATAATCTTAAGTATGTTTATCTTGATGAAAAGAAGATATATCCTGTTATTATCAGTGCTAACCTTTCAGAGCAGGAAGAAGAAAAATTATTGAAAACTCTGAAGAAGCACCGTGCTGCTATTGGATATACTCTGGATGATCTTAAGGGCATTAGTCCCACTTTATGCCAACACAAGATAAAACTGGAAGAGGACGCTAAACCGGTTATTGATCATCAACGATGATTAAATCCTAAGATGAAAGAAGTGGTAAGGAAGGAAATACTATAACTTCTAGAGGCAGGTATAATCTATCCAGTTGCTGATAGCCAGTGGGTAAGTCCTGTCCATTGTGTTCCGAAGAAGGGAGGTATGACAGTTGTTCCTAATGATAAAGATGAATTGTGCCCACAAAGAATTGTTACAGGTTATAGGATGGTAACTGATTTCCGCAAATTAAATAAAGCCACTAATAAAGATCATTACCCTTTGCCTTTTATTGATCAAATGCTAGAAAGGTTATCCAAACATACTCATTTCTTTCTTTCTAGATGGTTATTCTGGTTTCTCTCAATTACATGTGTCAAAAGGGGATCAAGAAAAGACCACTTTTACTTGTACTTTCGGTACCTTTGCTTATAGACATATGCCTTTTGGTTTAGGTAATGCACCTGCTACCTTTCAAAGATGCATGATGGCTGTATTCTCTGATTTTTATGAAAAGATTGTTGAGGTTTTCATGGATGATTTCTCTATTTATGGAACTTCTTTTGATGATTGCTTGAGCAACCTTGATCGAGTTTTGCAGAGATGTGAAGACACTAATCTTTTCTTGAATTGGGAGAAGTGCCACTTTATGGTTAATGAAGGCATTGTCTTGGGACATAAAATTTCTAAAAGAGGTATTAAAGTTGACAAGGCTAAGGTTGATGCTATTGAAAAGATGTCGTGTCCCAAGGACATCAAAGGTATACGAAGTTTCCTTGGTCATGCCGTTTTTATAGGAGGTTCATTAAGGACTTCCCCAAAATCTCTAGGCCTTTGACTAATTTCTTACAAAAAGATGTTCCTTTTGTCTTTGATGATGATTGCTTAGAAGCATTTGAAGTACTTAAGAAATCATTGATCTCTGCACCTATTGTCCAGCCTCCTGACTGGAATTTACCCTTCGAGATTATGTGTGATGCTAGTGATTATGCTGTAGGTGCTGTTCTAGGACAAAGAGTTGATAAGAAATTGAATGTTATCCAATATGCTAGTAAAACTCTAGACAGTGCCGAGAGAAATTATGCTACTACCGAGAAGGAATTTTTTACAGTTGTATTTGCTTGTGATAAGTTTAGACCTTATATTGTTGATTCTAAAGTAACTATTGACATTGATAATGCTACTATCAAATACCTTATGGAAAAGAAAGATGCTAAACCTAGACTTATCAGATGGGTTCTCTTGCTGCAAGAATTTGATTTGCATATTATTGATAGAAAGGGAGCCGAGAACCCCAAAGCAGATAACTTGTCTAGGCTAGAGAATATTCTTGATGACCCACAACCTATTGATGATAGCTTTCCTGATGAAAAATTAGCTGTCATAAATACCTCTCGTACTGCTCCATGGTATGCTGATTATGCTAATTACATTGTTGTTAAGTTTATACCTCCTTGCTTCACATAGCAGCAAAAGAAAAAGTTCTTCTATGATTTGAGGCATTACTTCTGGGATGACCCACGTCTTTATAAAGAAGGAGTAGATGGTATTATTAGACGTTGTGTACCTGAGCATGATCTGGAACAGATCCTACGCAAGTGCCACTCCGAAGCTTATAGAGGACACCATGCTGGAGATTGAACTGCACATAAGGTATTGCAATCTGGTTTCTATTGGCCTACTCTCTTCAAGGATGCTCGTAAGTTTGTCTTATCTTGTGATCAATGTCAAAGAATTGGTAATATCAGTAGATGTCAAGAAATGCCTATGAATTATTCACCTGTTACTGAACCATTTGATGTCTGGGGCTTTGATTATATGGGACCGTTTCCTTCCTCTAATGGGTACACACATATTTTACTTGCTATTGATTACGTTACTAAGTGGATAAAAGTTATTCCTACTAGTAGTGCTGATCACAACACCTCTATTAAGATGCTTAAGGAAGTTATTTTTCTGAGGTTTGGAGTCCCTAGATGCTTAATGACTGATGGTGGTTCACACTTTATTCATGGTGCTTTCCGTAAAATGCTTGCTAAGTATGATGTTAATCATAGAATTGCATCCCCTTGTCACCCACAGACCAGTGGTCAGGTAGAGTTAAGTAATAGAGAGCTGAAATTAATTTTGCAAAAGACAGTTAATAGGTCTAGCAAGAATTGGTCCAAGAAATTTGATGATGAATTATGGGCCTATAGAACTGCATACAAAAATCCTATGGGTATGTCTCCATATAAGATGGTTTATGGAAAAGCTTGTCACTTACCTCTTGAGCTAGAACATAAGGCATATTGGGTTATTAAAGTGCTCAATTATGATTTCAAACTTGCCGGTGAGAAGAGGTTATTTAAAATTAGCTCTCTTGATGAATGGAGATCACAGTCCTATGAGAATGCCAAGCTGTTTAAAGAAAAGGTTAAAAGATGGCATGACAAAAGGATACAAAAGCGTGAGTTTAACGTAGGTGATTATGTCTTGCTATACAACTCTCGTTTAAGATTTTTTGCAGGAAAACTTCTCTCTAAATTGGAGGGTCCTTACGTTATCGAGGAGGTCTATCGTTCCGGTGCCATAAAAATCAACAACTTCGAAGGCACAAATCCGAAGGTGGTGAACGGTCAAAGAATCAAACATTATATCTCAGGTAACCCTATAAATGTTGAAACCAATGTTAATGAAACTGTAACCCCAGAGGAATACCTAAGGGACACTTTCCAGAACGATTCAGACCCCGAAAAGGAAGAGGTATGTGATACGGTAAGTAAACCGACTCCAAAACAGTTCAAATGACAATTTTTCACTGTTTCGGAATATTTAGAAAAATAGAAAAATAAGAGGAAGTCCGGAAGAGACATGAGCCGCCCACGAGGGTGGAGGGTGCGCCCCTTCCCCTGGGCGCGCCCCCTGCCTCGTGGGCACCTCATGTGCCTCCCGAACTCTGACTTCTTGCATGTTACTCTTTTTGGTCGGTAAAAATTCATTATATATTCTCCCGAAGGTTTTGACCACCGTATCACGCAAAAATCCTCTGTTTTCGTTTCAAGCTGTTGTTTCTGATAGATCTAGATCATCATGGCGTCTTCCAGCACCCCAAGGACAAGTTCTTCGAGAAGGTCATCAACCCCTACCTCACGGAGGTGCTGCATCACCCTCAAACCATGGAGTTGCGTGAAGGGGTGCTGCACATCCGCGATGTTGAGGAGCCAAGTAGGAACAGAAGCATGGAGACGAGACTCGAAGCAACAGATTAGCAAGTTTTCATGTGCCAGGGTATGGTGGAACGAGGACTCAACGCCAACCACATGATGATCACAGAGCTCGCCAACAACCACAAGCTGGACGCAAGGATCTTTGGGGAAGCCATCGCCAATCTCCAAGAGAAAATCGAACACCTCCAAGCTAAGATCTATGACCTGCAAAACCAAAACTGTGAGTATGAATATATATATATATATTCAAGAAGATGAGTTTGGCTGCAGATTTGAGCATCCCGGAGACTCGATCATCCTTCTACGATGGTGAGCCCATGCCTTGGAAGATGGACGGCAAGCCTACATCATCAACAACTCCATCATCACCACCTCCGAAGAAGGGGACATAATCATATGGGTATGGGAACCCCCTTGGCAACTGCCAAGCTTGGGGGAGGTGCCCCGGTATCGTATCACCATCACACTCCTATCTTTATCATTTTTCTTAGTTTGATCCTCTTGGTAATATCTTGATCTAGTAGAATAAAGTTAGCATGATCTAGTTATAAGATTTTGCTTTGTGATCTTTACCTTTATAATCGAGTCCGTGAGCTATATAATAAAGATTAGTGTTGAGTCAAGGGCTTGATTTCCTCACTTTGGTCATGAGAGAATAAAAGAAAATATAAAAAGTATCAAAGAGATCATATTGATCTTATGGGAAGTAATGACTTCACATAGAAAGAGTATGATGAATAAAAGTTGTTGAGAGTTGACAAACATAGTCTTGGTCATCGTTGCAATTAATAGGAAGTAATAAATAAAGAGAGGTTTCACATACAAATATACTATCTTGGACATCTTTTATGATTGTGAGCACTCATCAAACTATGACATGCTAAAGAGTTGATGTTGGACAAGGAAGACAACATAATGGGTTATGTTTTCTTATATTCGAAACAAGGTATGTTGTCATGGATCATCCAACATGTTGAGCTTGCCTTTCCCCCTCATGCTAGCCAAAACTCCATGCACCAAGTAGAGATACTACTTGTGCTTCCATACATCCTTAAACCCAGTTTTGCCATGAGAGTCCACCATACCTACCTATGGATTGAGTAAGATCCTTCAGTAAGTTGTCATTGTTTCAAACTCTCTAAAATATGTATGATTTATTAGTGTGGAGGAAATAAGCTTTATACGATCTTGTGATATGGAAGTAATAAAAGCGACAAACTGCATAATAAAGGTCCTTATCACAAGTGGCAATATAAAGTGACCTTCTTTTGGCCTAAGACTTTGTGCATCCAACCATAGAGCACATGACAACCTCTGCTTCCCTCTGTGAAGGGCCTATCTATTATTCTTGCTTTATAAGAGTCAAGGTGAAAATCACCTTTCCTTTTTTACATTTTATCCTTTGGCAAGCACATTGTGTTGGAAAGATCCTCACATATATACCCACTCGGATAGAAGTTATGATAGTCTATTACTGTTGACATTACCCTTGAGGTAAAAGGTTGTGAGGCAATACCATAAGCCCATATCTTTCTCTGTGTCCGATTGAAACTCCATACCCATAAGTATTGTGTGAGTGTGAGCAATCGTGAAAGACTATATGATAGTTGAGTATGTGGGCTTGCTGAAAAGCTCTTACATTGACTCTTTCCGTTGTTATGATAAATTGCAATTGCTTCAATGATGGAGATCATAGTTTGTTGGTTTTCAATGAAGTTTCTGATTCATACTTGACATTGTGAATGAATTGTTACTTTAGCATAAGAATCATATGACAATATATGTGTGTTGATGTTATAAGAATGATCATGACACTACTAGAAAAAGGGCTATAGATGGGATTGACACTAATGGCGCACCAGACAAGCGGTGCGCCATTAGTATATACTAATGGCGCACCACCTTCTGGTACGCTATTAGACTTGAAACTACTAATGGCGCACCTGACCCAGGGTGCGCCATTAGTATCAATTTTTTTTCCTTTTCCAAACGTACTAATGGCGCATCCAGACACAGTGTGCCATTACTAGTTGTAACTAGTAATGGCGCACCAGTCGAAGAGTGCGCCACTACTATTGTTTTTTTAATTATATTTTTTATTCTTTTTCTTGCAAAACTACTAATGGCGCACTGTTCCACAATGCGCCATTACTAGTTTAAACTAGTAATGGCGCACTGTGAAACAGTGCGCCATTAGTATGTTTTTTTATTATTTTTTGAAAAACTACTAATGGCGCACCACCAGAAGGTGCGCCATTAGTAACCTGGGTTACTAATGGCGCATTTTGAGGTGGTGCGCCATTAGTAAGTGGGCACCAACATGATATTTTGGACAACCACTCCTACCCACACTCACTTTCTCCCCACTACATTCTCTCCACCTCCTCCTTGTCTCGGGTGCCTCCTCTTTTTCACCTCATTTCCACCATAGATTCATTCAAATTAAGTGGTTAAATTACCTTGTTTTGATAGGTAAGTAAGGGGGAAGCTATATTTATGTTGTTCTCCCTACAACAATGTGCACATGCACTTTTTATGGCCTAGCTAGATCTATGTATGTTCATGGTGTTGCATATGTTTGTGGTGTTGCATATGTGTTTGTGTTTGGAGGTGTACCGGTATTTGAAATGCGATAGTTGCCAATATTTTGCTGGAATGTTGATTCATTTCCGTTTCGGCGAGAATTTTGGCATTAAGCATTCTTTTTGGTCCTATTTTTAGGGAAAGTCATGCCAAAAAATTTCTTGGATCTAAAATATCGTTTTGCTCTACCCCGCAGGCGACCATGGTCCGCACGATGATCGAAGGCATCGTGAATAGGTTTTTGAGCTCCGCGAAGGCCGAGATGCTTCAAAAGAACGAGACGGAGATAAGATGTCCGTGTCGAAGATGCAAGCTGAAGAGCCTTATTACGGACCTGGATTCCGGGCAGGTGCGGGACCATCTGCTCTTGCGTGGTTTCATGGATGGCTATCGGTGGCAAGGTGATGAAGATGACTGCGAAGTCGTCCATGGGGGCCGAGCAAGAAATGAGAAAGGGTAACAAGACAACCACCGCGGCTCGGGCGGGCGAGAAGACGAAGAATCCCCAGGAGATGATCACGACGGTGATGCTGTACACAATCATCATGTAGAAGATGCAGGACATGATGATGAGGAAGATGCCGGAGTAGACGACGGGCATGATCATGAAGATGATGATGCCGGTGGAGCAGACGATGCTGGACCATTGATGGGCTGGGTGCAGGACCCTCATATTCAAGAGCTGCTTCTCAAGCAGATGGATAACGCAAGAGCTGCCGCCCGAGAGAAAGCCAAGATGGATCAACTTGAGTTAGATGCGGTTACTCCATTGTATGAAGGATGCAGGCCCGAGGATACCCGCCTGAAAGTAATGCTCATGGCTCTGGAGATGAAGGTAAAACACAAAATGACTGACGCATGCTTCGACGAGAACATGTCATTCTGGCACGAACGTCTTCCCAAGGGGAACAAGTGCCCGACCAGTTTCGAGGAGGCGAAGAAAATCGTGTGTCCTCTGGATTTACCGCACGTGAAATACCATGTGTGCATGAACATTTGCATCATTATCGGGACGAGCACGCGGAGTCTACCATATGTCCGGTGTGCGGCGTCAGTCGATACAAGAAGATGAAGAAAGCTCCTTGAAAAGTGGTGTGGTACTTTCTGATCACTTTTCGTCTGTAGCGGTATTTCGCGGACCCTAAGGTAGCAAAGCTCGTGCGTTCGCACGCGGATAGGGAGGAGAAGAAGCGAGACGATGACGCAAATGATCCGGAGATAGATAAAAAAGACAAGATGGTGAGTCACCCTAAGGATGCGAGCCAGTGGCAAGCGTTGAACTTCGAAGACCTAGAATTTGGGAACGATCCAAGGAACATCGTGCTGGGCGCGAGCACCGATGGAGTCAATCCGTTTGGCAGCCAGAGAAGCACACATAGCACCTGGCCTGTGTTTGTGTGGATGTACAACCTTCCCCCCTGGTTGTGCATGAAGAGGAAGTACATTCACATGAGTATGCTAATTGAAGGACCGAAACAACTAGGGAACGACATGTGATAGCCTGGCTTATTAGGGATGATACACTACTCATATCAATAAGGAATTCCTTCTTTTCCAGGAGCCCATTCGGATAGAACTCCAAAGTTAACCATGCTCAGCTTGGAGTAGTTTCAGGATGGGTGACCGACCGGGAAGTTGCTCCCGGGTGCGCACGAGTGAGGACAAATGTCACACCCTGATTTTCATGCCACTTTGCTTAAGCTAATTATCATGTTAAAAATGTGGATTTACAAAAACTTTTGAGTGTTTTTTACTTTGCTTGATTTGACTTTTGTCTGCTGTTTGCTAGTGCTCTAAAAAATCAAATAAATCATCCAACTCTTATACTTCATCTCCTTGACCCAAAACCTTTTCCCAATGATCATGCCATGTGTATAGACCAATATAGAATTTTCTTATAAAAATATTTTGGCCAAATAGTATTTTCTAAAATTAGTTTTCCAAAAACCCCTGAATTGAGGTTTGCACTACAAGTACCTTATTTAGGTTGTGAAAAATCTTTCAAAAAGTTTATTTGAATCCTATTAGGTATAGGACTCCCAGAAACCACAAAAGTATAATTTTAAAAGTTATTTTTATATTTTATTTAAAAGCTTTTTCTTAAGGCCAGAAATGGTCTTTAATAGGGAAAAATTATTTAATTATTTCAAAAATATTTGCCCAAATTCAGGGAGACTTATAGGACATATATTGTCCATATATAAGAGTTTCAACACATGGTCATGTTCAAAATATTGGGCCAATCCTTCCAAAACCCTTTCTGGATATTTCAAGCTTTTGAAATATTTACAAAGGAAATATTCTCCAAAAATTCCAGGGAAATTCTATCATGTCAAATATGACATATTTGATGATCTTGCAAAGCCTCATGCCTTGAAGATCAAGGAAACGTCATCTAATTCCCTCAAATCCATTCTGTCCATATTTGAAGTTTGAGCAACTCTACATTGCCAAACTTGGTGGACATGCTAAAATGATGTAATCATGCATCCATTCCAAATGGCACAAGTTTTGGAGAAGCATAACTTGGTCTAAGTGCCCCAAAACCATTTCTGTTCAAATTCAAATTTGAACAACTTTACATTGTCAACTTTTTACCTGGGGCTTCAAACTTTGTGAGCATGATCAGAACCCCAAATGATGATACTACACCAAGTGGTGCATCAAGGGGAGATGATTAGCTTGACTCAAACAAGGTGAAACCATTTCTGTTGATTTCTAGGGTTCACCAAAGTTACATTGGCAACTTTGCCCAAATGAGCTCAAATATGGTGTAGGGGCCTAATTGTGTGTGACATTCCATCCTGTTAAGTCCCATGCCAATTGGAAGTCATTTGCCTCCCCAAAACTTGATCAAACACCTTCTGTCCAATTACCAAAACCAGTGTTTGGACTCCTTTTACTATTTCCCTTTACCTCAAATTCTTACCACAGCTTCTCCTGATCATCTTCTACCCCCAGTAACTTCTCTATGGCCTCAGCTCAATCATTGGAGGGGGTAAAACCCCAATTCATACTGCTGGACAGCAGTAAACTTCTTCTTCTTCACCTCCCTCCTCATTCCAGTGGCTTCCCAGAGCATCCAAAGCCACAGCGCATTTCTTTACTCCTCCCCTGACCTTCTAGACAACCTTGGGCACGATGGACATGACCAGAGCGACGAGGGCGCAGCCGTGCCAGCCATTCGGGCGCTCTGGAGCGCGCTACAGTGCGCTCCCGCACTGTAGCCGCCTCCAATCGGCTGCTCCCGACAGCCTTGGGCCTCCCCCTCGTGTCCCCCGAGACTGCCTCGACGTCCGCAACCTGCTGGACGGTCGGCCCTCTCCTCTCCCCCCCTCTCTCACCTCTGCTCGCACGCGCACCGGCCGACCACGGGCTCCAGTGAGCAAGCTCGCACGCGCGACCCCTCTGACGCCTCCCCACTCCTCCTCTCTCTTCCTCTAGGCGTGGACCAGCCCCACGAACGCCCTGGACATGCCCACTGGCGCCCCCGTGGCCTGCAACGACAGCAACGGCCTCGCCGGCGCATGCATCTTCGGTGGACCGGCGCTCACCTATTTATAGGCCGCCCCCGAGCCCCCTTGTCGCTCCTTTGGCCTTTCCCTTCTCTCATACGCCTCCCAGGCCAATTCATCGCTCTCCCCGTGCCTCGCAGCCACCTTTCTGGCCGGAGTCCCGCCGCCGGCCTCCGCTCGAATTTGGGCAACCCCGAGCCCCTCTCTCCCTCCTAGCCACTCCAGTGCCACCGCTCAACCTCCACGGAGCTCCCCACCTCCGCCAAACCTCCCCAGGATGCCCGTATGCTCGAAGCTCAAGATGACCGGAGCCCCCCTCCGCCGCAGTTGAACCCCTGCTCGCCCTGGTCCTCCCCGACAGGCGTGCTACCCATGGTTGGATGCGCCTCTCCGCGCTGGTCACTCCGATGGCCGGGGCGTCGCCGGAGACGGCCCGAGCCGACGGGGCCACGCCGTCGAGCGCTCGGCCGTGCCTCCCCTGCCTGTGCTCTGTTCGAGCGGGAGGTGGGGGAAGAACCTGCCACTGGGGGCCCGCGCGTCAGCGACCTGGAGGCTGGTCCCCTCCGTTTAAGTGGAAGCGGTCTGGCCTCGGCCGCCTTCCCCGCACGGAAACGCCCTTCCTAGCGGGCGCCTTCGACGTGGCCAGGCCCCTGCGCGTGGCTATGCAGATGGGCCGGCCCAGTGCACCGAAGCACTAAGCCCCGCCCTATGCCCAGTATGAGGGTAAAGCCCTTTTTCCTTTCCTTTTTCTTTTTCCAGTAAACTTCAAAAATCTCCCAAATATTCAAATAAACTCCAAACTTGATGATTCAAATTTCCTATGGCTCCATAAATCATGCTCTATCACATGGTGCAACATGCACAGTATTCCAGAGACTTTTCCTACACAAATATTTATCAAATGCCCATATTCCATTTTCTGTGATGAACTTTAGAAAATCACAGAGGGCTCAAATTTCATCCAAATGCAGTGATTCAAATTCCTAGATGCTTGTCATATCCAAACTTAGTTTTGGAACATTTTTATTAATACTTTCTGTACCCCACCAAATATTGAGCCATTTCTTCATATTTATCAGCTTTGCAAAATCCTAGGAAATTCATTTGAATTCCAAATCCAGTGAAACCAACTCCTAGATGCTTCTAAAATCATGACTTGTTGATGGGTGCCTTTGCCCATCATTCAAGAAAATATTTCTGTATACTTCTTCCAAATCCATAAACCCCTTGGTTCCATCACATTGAAATGATCCAAGCTATTCATTGATCCAATACCTATGAAACCACCTTGGTTATTTTTCATATGACCAGAGGTATCCTAGAAAAGTCCAACTCCTATTTTTAGAGCACTTTTATTTTTGCTTTGATTGTGTTGCTTATTATGATTGTTTCCATCGTTAGTTGATGAAATAAACGGAATACTCGGAGATGGACCAGAAGGTTTGAAGACTCGGAAGAATAAGGCAAGCAGCCCTTTGACCATGTTCGAGAAACCTTTTTATGCATATCCCATAGCACCTTATTATCAATGCATCGGAATCATGTTGAGGTGGAAACCACTTTGGTTGCTACCTCTGTTACTTTACTATTGAAACTTGCATCAAACATGACCCTACCTTCCTATGAGGGTTATGTGGGTGGGAGTAGTTAGGTTGCTATAGTAGTGGCTATGCAAATGGGACGGGTATATGCATGGTGACGGAGATAGGATACTTTCAAAAGACTTTTCGAAAACCCCGACGGGTGCCATTTATGCCCGAGGGAGATGATGAGTTGGGTAACCACTTGATGACGAAGTGGTGTACCGAGACAAGTGTGTGTGTTGTTTTGAAAAACGGATTGGTTTAAGTTGCGACAGTTATTCCAACCAAACATGCGCAACCACTCTACCCTTATATGGGAAAGGGCATTATTGATTACCTAGGTCGATACTAGCATGGTGCCCACATTACTAGTGACGGCGGTGACATGAGGTCACTCTCGGGATGGGGTCGTGCTTGGATAGGCGACCATGACTGTTTTCACAGGGCACCGAACACACCGTTGGTACCCCGTGTCAGTGGTATGTGATGAATATGGGAGCGAGTCTCCACAATTATTAAGATGTGAAATGTGGGCACGGGGGTTACTACCAATCGAGTGGACTCTATGTTAGTGTCGTCTAGGGAAAGATAGTGATCGGGTGCTTACCCCGGGTACTTGAGGTACCGCGGGTCGTGGATGACACGGAAGTTCCCCGGATCTTGTGGGTAAAGTGTGCAACCTCTGCAGAGTGTAAAACTATTCGAATAGCTGTGTCCGCGGTCAAGGACAGTTGGGTAACCGCTCTTGGGCTACGTCAAATGTTTGCGAAACCTGGTGTGTGTGTGTGAGAAAACAACACGATTCAGAGATATTGTTGATGTGATTGTGAGAAAGACACAATGAGCTTGAGCATGAGTTGATTACAACTCTTTCTCAATAATGATGTCTGTGACCTCCTGATACTTGTTGCAGACACATGCATGTCCATGTTACATGTTGATCATACTTGCATATGAAAAACTAGCTTTCCACAAAACTGCCAACCTAGCAGTAGAGCCTTGCATAATTATTCTGTTATCACACTTGGGTTGCTTGCGAGTACATTCAAAGTACTCATTGGCTTGCCACTGGTTATTTTATTGGCCAGGCATGAGAGAGCAGGTTATGATGAAGATTTCTTGGTGACGAGCATGCGAGTTAGGACGCTTCCCAGTCAGAATGCATGTAGGGTTAAGGCAGATGGCATGGGTCCATGTTGTTATTGAAGATTTCCGCTGGAATGTTATACTCAAGACTTGACCATTACAGTCCTATTTGTGTAATACGGTATGTATGGATGTAAGACTCTTGTTATTCAGCTTCTGTGTGTTCAGTGAGCATTGATCTCTAGGATCACTGTACACGTGCATTCGGTGATCACGACTTATGAGTCGGGGTCCCCACAACAAAGTGCGCAGAAAAGACTAGTATTGATATGTGGGGCCAGTCTAGATCCCGCCAGGAGTAACGACCACCGGCGGGTGTGTCCGAGGCTTTACAAGTTGGTATCAGAGCCGACCCTCGCGGTTACACGAATGTTTGCGGATAGTTTGCAGTCATGTTGTGCATGATGTTTGTGACCCGTCATGGCACACGGCATGGCACATGTGTTGTCCTGGAAGCACAGACGGTTGTGCCAAGAGGGAACGTTCCTGTGGCCCGACGAGGTCGTCGGTTCCTCTGAGTGAGGGTGTATGTGATAGCCTGGCTTATTAGGGATGATAGACTACTCATATCAATAAGGAATTCCTTCTTTTCCGGGAGCCCATTCGGATAGAACTCCAAAGTTAAGCATGCTCAGCTTGGAGTAGTTTCAGGATGGGTGACCGACTGGGAAGTTGCCCCCGGGTGCACACGAGTGAGGACAAAGTGCGCAGAAAAGACTAGTATTGATATGTGGGGCCAGTCTAGATCCCGCCAGGAGTAACGACCACCGGCGGGTGTGTCCGGGGCATTACACGACATCAGTTTGTATCTGGGGCTGCTGAAAGAGGAGCTTGACACGCTGTGGAAAACGCCAGCCAATACGTGGGACGCCACAGAGAAAGAATATTTCCCTATGAGAGCCGCACTGCTCACGACGATGCACGACTATCTCGGTTACGGATATGTCACGGGGCACGTGGTCCACGGATTTTCGGGATGCGTCAGGTGAATGGATGACACAACGTATCGCCGGCTAGATAGAGATCCCGGGTCTTCGAAAACCGTGTTCATGGGACATCGAAGGTGGCTTCACGACGATGACCTGTGGAGAAAACGCAAGGATTTGTTTGATGGTGAAACCGAACCCCGAGGACACCCGCGTACGAGGAGCGGCGAGGAAATAGATGAGCTGTTGAAAAATTGGAAAGATTGCCCACTGCCGGGAAAGAAGCAAAAGGCGCCAGAGCCGGGAAAGAAGGGAAAGGCGCCAGAGCCGCTGCTGAAGGTATGGAAAACGAGGTCTGTTTTCTGGGACTTGCCGTACTGGAAGATCCACCGTGTGCCTCACAGCCTTGATGTCATGCATATCACGAAGAACGTGTGCGAGAGTCTGCGTGGTACCCTGCTCAACATGCCAGAGAGGACCAAAGATGGGCCGAAAGCAAGGGCAGACTTGAAATCAATGGGCATCAGGCAGTAGCTTCACACTATATATGATGATGATGATGATGATGATGAGGCGAAGCAGGACACGGAAAGTCGTCGCAAAGGCAAAAAGGCCAAAAAAACCGGAAATGACTACCCTCCCGCGTGCTTCACTCTAAGTCAGGAGGAGATCGAGCAGTTTTTCACCTGCCTCGTAGGAGTAAAACTTCCTTACGGTTACGCGGGGAAGATAAGCAGATACCTAGACCCAGCAAAGCTGAAGTTCAGCGGGGTGAAGTCTCACGACTGTCACGTGCTGATGACGCAGATACTTCTAGTTGCAATCCGTGGGATCATGGACGCGCACGTCCGTGAAACGCTATTTGGCCTATGCAACTTTTTCGACGTCATCTCTCAGAAGTCGGTTGGCGTGAGGCAACTCAGAAGGCTACAGGAAGAGATCATGGTGATACTATGCGAGCTTGAGATGTACTTCCCGCCCGCATTCTTCGACGTTACGGTGCATCTGCTGGTCCATATCGTGGACGATATCATCCAACTCGGGCCGACATTCCTGCACAGCATGATGCCGTTCGAAAGGATGAATGGTGTCATCAAAGGATACGTTCGCAACATGTCACGTCTAGAGGGAAGCATAGCCAGGGGCTTTCTGACCGAAGAGTGCATCTCCTACTGCACGAATTATCTAGGCATCGAGAACTCCGTTGGTCTGCCCGTCAACAGGCACCTCGGCAGGCTCGCTGGACGGGGTCACCGTGAGGGTCGCCGCGAAATGCATGTCGACTTCGAGGGTCGACTCGCCGACTTTGAAAGAGCAAACCTAGTCGCGCTACAACACATAGACGTGGTCGATCCTTGGGTGGTAGAGCACAAAACCTTTATTGAGAAGACATACAATGACCGAGGCCAACAGAGGACGGACGGAGATATAATCAAAGAGCACAACCCTTGTTTCACGCGTTGGTTCAAGTAGAAGCTTCTGCCGTACCCTTTACATGAGGATTCTTCCGCGGAAGAACAACTCATATTCGCCTTGTCACAGGGCACCGAGCACAACCTGATGACCTATGAGGCGTACGATATCAACGGCTACACATTCTACACCGAGGCCAAGGACATGAAGAGCGATGGTTATCAGAACTCCGGGGTAACGATGGAATCCTACACCGGTAACGACAAGGACATATACCACGGAAGGATCAAGGAGATCTGGGAGCTGAGCTATGCTGGAGAGAAGGTCCCGATGTTCCGTGTCAGATGGGCCAAGAGCGTCCTAAAAGAAGACCGGTATTTCACCACCATGGTTATACCCGAAGCCAAATCCAAGACCGCGGGCGCAAACGTCACCGGGAAAAATGAGCCATGGGTACTGGCTTCCCAAGTTGACCAATGCTTCTTCATTACCGACCCGTCAGAGCCCAGTCGTGTTGTCGTGAGGAGAGGCAAAAGGAAGATCATCGGAATGGATGGAGTAGCCAATGAGCAAGACTTCGACAAGTACGGCGACCCGAGGATCGAACATGACGACGATGATGAAGTAGCAGCATACACCACAAGAAGAAGCAAGACCACCCTACCTAAAGGACGTCCGTTCCACAGAAGAACTCCATTTGCGAAAAAGAAGGGCAAGAAGATTGTGAACAGATAGCTAGCTAAGATCGATTGTATTTAAATCGTAGCCTTCATTTCTCGATTGTATTTCATGGGCACTTTTTGAACTATCATGAATATTTTTAAATGTCATGGGCACTTTTTGAATTCATGAGAACACTCGATCTCGATCGTTACCCCCCCTCGCCAGATTCCCCTTGCCAGATCCCCCTCGCCGCCGAGCACACCCCGCACCCTCGCCCGCTCCACCACCGCCTTGCACCCCCCGCACCCTCC
>LR738710.1:429670547-429708638 GCA_902687465.1 Secale cereale | reverse complement strand
GAGCCCCTCGCCTCTGCCGCGGCCTCGCCACCTTCGTCGGGCAGCAACGCCGCCGCCCGGAGCTACGCCAGCGACCAATCCAGAGGCAGGTAGCCACCACTCCTCCCTCCTTCCTCTCGCATCCTCTCTTTCTTCCAGAGCATGTTCAAGTTTAAATATCTGGTTGTTCCCCTGCATTTTAAGAAATTAAGAGGAACTTGTCATATAGGGGCAAATTAATCTTACTCACAACTTGCATAGCCAGCATTTCCCACTTATTTGATGTTCATTCCCTAAGTGGGCTATTGCTGCCATTACCTTCCAGTAAAAGATTTTAGGGGTTTTAACTTGGCCATGGTGGCCTCTTGGAGTAAAAGATTCGTTGATGATAGGCCTAGTGACTGGAAGAATATTCTTTGGTTCAAGTATGGTCTCTGTTCAAAAAAGCGCGCCTAATCTAGCGCATAAGCACGCCTATGCGCAAGGCGTTGGCTCAACGCCTTGCTTCGCCCATATGCGCCAGGAAAAGCGGTAGGCACTGCTATAGTGCTACTCTTGCTGTCCTAGGAAAAATCTTTATCATTGTTGTAGTGCTGCTGGTGCTGTTCATACTCTAGATGTAGCTTGTACTACTACTTTAGTGCCGATGTTGATGCCTAGGATGTAGCTTGTACTATTGCTATAGTACTACGTTGACACTACCAGTACTGTTTTGCTACTGTTGTGTGAAATTTCGATGTGCTAGTAGCTGTTGTTACTGCATCTACAATAGTGCTAAATGCTACTGCTCCTTGCTTGCTGCTCTAGTTTACATTCTAGCACTATTTTAGATAGCAAATTGCTCTTTGGAAAAGTATCTCTTAGGCTTTTGCTGCTGCTAAGAATTTTTATAAGTGGAAACTAGATAATGGCAAAACATTGCCTTCTGTTTTGGGATCCGCCAGCAACAAGATGCCACTGTTGCCTAGGTCTGGGTTGGTGTTGTTTTAAATCTATTATTTATGAGATGTGTAGATGAACAGAGCTACAACAGTTGGCTTGAATTGTTGTCTTTGGTTCAAACTAAAACCCCCTTCTTCTGACAGTGATACTTCTATCAATGTGGTACTGCCAAAAGACACAAAAAGCTGTTGATGTAACTGCAAGCATATGAAAGAGCTCATCTATATGTCATCTTCATACATATACTTGATACAGTTAACTAGTTTCAGCTTCAGTACACTGATACAGCTTAACATTGAAATGTTTCTGGCCATGATCATCAATAATTACTATAACAACTACATACTGAACAGTTAGATCTCACTACGATGGTTGAAAGGTGGTCTAACAACAATTTTGAAACACCGAGAGCAGAAACACTTACTACATCCATGTGCTCAAGAAACACTTACTAACCAAAAATGGTTTTGACTTGAAATGTTAATAGCACAGAGAGCACCACAAGTTAAACACCTCAATCTGTTAGTATTTGTCTGCATTTTCTCACATTCTTCTCGTATCTGATCCACTATTGCTTGTAGTGGTTTGTCCAAAATGTTGAATGATACTTCTTGGAGATGCATATATTGTTTCACCTCTTCACATGCCAATGTATTTTCCATGTTGTGATGGAGGCCTTTTTTTTAACACTGGGCTTTGCCACCTGTTGTTTGTCTTGTAAATAACATTGGACAGAGATTTAAGCAAGTAGCACATTGCCTTGTCCACCTGGGATAATGATTTTGCCTTGTCCACCCGAGAGGCCCTTGAGTTTGCTGGAATGTCGATTAACTTCCGTTCTGGCAAATTCGGGTACTCCATATGTCCTATTTTCAGCATAGGTCATGCTGAAATTTTCCTTGAATTTTAGCATGACTTTGCTAAAAATAGGACATATGGGGTACTTGTGACTAATGCATGGGCCAGGGTATCTTAGTAGTTAATTAAGTAGGATCAACTGCCCCTTTATTCTAGCTGCATTAAACCATAGGCGGCAATAGAGCCAAGTGATTAGGCCCAACTTAGAATTCTCCTTCCCAGCTTAGCTTTTAGGATGCCTCGGTGTCGACAAACCATAAATTATAAAACCTTGGCTTTTAGGCTGCCTCGGTGTCGATAAAAACCAAAATGATGAAAGCTTAGGCTTTTAGCGTGCCTCGGCGTCGAAAAACCCTCAATGATAAAAGCTTAGCTTTTAGGATGCCTCGGTGTCGACAAACCCTAAATGATGAGACCATGATCTTGTTCCTTGACAATAACCAACTTTTTGACCAAACTTTTTTCCTATTTAGAGAGAAACATGGCCAACAACGATGAGGCCGGGGGTTCGGGCGGCAAGGCATTCTGGGAGCTGTCCCAGGAGATGGAGGAACAACCTCAGTTGTATGAGGACGCCGCCTTCGCCACCTATCCTGAGACCACTGATGGTACCACCGAGGATGACCCCACTGATGGTGCCGTCGAGGATGCCACCACTGATGGTGCCGCCGAGGATGCCACCACTGATGATGGCGGCGCACGCACAGATGGCAGCCAACCGAAGAGGCAACGGAAGGACCGACGCCCGACCGTGCTCCGCACCGTCAAGGAGGAATTTACTGAAGTGGACTCCGACGGGAATCCAACAGCGCCCGAACGAATAGTCAAGGGG
This sequence comes from Secale cereale, assembly GCA_902687465.1. Taxonomy (NCBI): domain Eukaryota; kingdom Viridiplantae; phylum Streptophyta; class Magnoliopsida; order Poales; family Poaceae; genus Secale; species Secale cereale. The sequence goes on along the minus strand of LR738710.1, from coordinate 429,706,027 downwards.
TACTGGCTTCAGCTCGGGTGCATTCTCCGGAGCACCGTCTCGATTAAAACCGAGAACCTGAGGCATCCTGACCGAGGGAATTTGCGCAACCTCCTCTTCACGAAGCTGCACGAACGATACAAGTTCCCCGCTGAATTTGAAAACACAAGCCTCAAAGGGAATAAAGTGAACAATACCGCCCTCACGAGGATGAGCACGGCCCTGTCTACTTGGAAAAGCACGGTGAAGAGAATGATCGAGAAAGGTGAGAGTTATGAGAAGATCAAGGAGAAAAATCCTTCGATCACCGAAGATGACTACAATGACTTCAAGATCAAGTGCTCGAGCACCGCAACCTCCGAATCAAGTCAGTGGGGGAAAGAAATGCGTGAGCTGAACTTAGGGGAACACACACTCGGTCCCGGCGGTTACAAAGTGGCGGAGCCTATATGGGACAAGGAGGAGGCGGACCATGCCGAGCAAGGCCCACCGCCCCTCTTCGATAAATACAGTGACAAGCAGACCTGGAACTTTGTCAGGGCCCGGTACAAGAAGGGCCCGAAAACAAAGGAGCTTACCACGGATCCGAAGACCAGGGCGCTTGAGCTTGTTCTGGTAAGGAATACACCCCTGCGTAATTAGCTCATATGGTTGCATTCTAATTAATGTAGCCAAATTTCTAAATGGTTCACATTCCTTCCGCAGGCGACTGAAAGCAGTAGCGCGGGGTCGACTAAGAGCAACCCTTGGGACACCACTCTAAATAGGGCGTTGAATGTAATGAAGAAAAAGGATAAGCTCAGTAAGTCGATGTCACCTGGTCGTGTGGCCGGCAAAGGCTTGTCCACAAAATGGTCGTCATACTATAACGCTGGTGGGGGAAAGGAGAAAAAGACCAGCTCGGAAAGCCAGGCGCGCGAGGTTCAAGAACTCAAGGGACAGGTGGCACGGATTTCGGAGATTGTCCAAGAGCAAGTGCAACAACAACTCGGAGCAACGATCACCGCCATTGTGCCTACCTTGATCGAGGGGTTGCACGCGTGGATTGCGGGCGGCCAACAGGGTCCGCCCCGATTCCCAGCTTCACGGCCAGCAACTCGCAGAACGCGATGGCGGGGCCATTGGTGTCTCCGGCGGAGGCGGCTTTGGTGTCTCCGACGCCGGCACGGGAGCTTAATGCACCCGGGTGTACGCCGGCCGGCACCTCTGCAGCAAGCGGCCCCTGCGTCAACTGCACGCCCGCCGTTGGCGGTGCCTCGACATTAGCCGAGCTCGACGCCATCATCACGGTAACTAATTAAGCCTCTCTCGGCCAAGGACTTCATCTCCTTGCCTTTGACTGGGCATCTCTGACGGCCTACATGTTTTCGCAGGGCGCCGCCGATGTTCCGTGCACTCTCCTGCACTTCGTGAACAACGAGTTGGTCGATGTCGCCAAGGGCAAAATCGTTCAACCGAGCAACCACGTGTTCCACGGTACCCAGATGCCACCCAACTTGTTTAGGGTTCAACTGGTTCGGGTGCTGCCAGGCTGCGATGAGTTGTTACCTCCGATTCGACCCATCGGGGCCGACGATGATGACGTGATGACCCTCAGTGCCTGCCTGAGCTGGCCCCTGCTTTGTCCGAAGAGCCAGATTCGTTTGGGGGCGGGGGACACCACCCAAAAGACAACACCGCCAATCGTGCCGGCGCCAAGTCGGCCCCATGGCAAGACCGCCGCAACGGTGCCCGACATCCCTATGCCACTGGATCCAAACATGCATATGGCACATGATCAGAACGACGATGACGACAACGACGACGATACATTTGCCAACGTCGATCGGTACTTTGCCGATCATGGGTACGGTGGCGACTTCATGGGGCCTCCTTATCAAGAACCCAACCCTACAAAAGACGTGCGCGATCTAGCTGGTACCACGGAGAAACCAAGTTGCAACAGGCGTCGTCTGCCATTCAGTTCTCAGGAGACGCCTCCAGCTGCCGACTTCACCGAGCCTCAGTGAAAGTGCAACTAATCCCCGGGTGGTTTTGGTAATTAATAACAACATATATATCATTGAACTAATAGTTACTTGAGAATCATTTCAGAGAAGTTCGATGATATGGGTATGTAAATGTCTGAAGAAGTGGACCCCTCAAAATGCTAAGACAAGCATTGGCAAAAGCTCAAGACTCTATTTTTGGTTTAGTGATCAAAGATCACATTGAGTCCATAGGAAAATCCAATACTATTAAAAGGGGATGAGGTTGTGTTGATGATCTGGTTGCTCAAGTGCTTAGTGATTTAGCTCCCTCAACTATCGGCAACTTTCACTACTTAACACACTCATAAGTAATCTCGGACAAACCGATTCTGCAAACTCAGTCCCACCGAGATGAACCACCTCAGCTATTCTTCCAAACCCTAGAAATTTCGGTCCATCCGATTTTGAGTTCGGTCTCACCGAAACTGGACTGCCAACCTTCTGTAACCAATTGACATCATATCGGAATATCCGAGTTGTTGATTTCGGTCCCACCGAGAATGGCAAGCTCCTACCTTTGACTCATATCGGACACACCGAGATGGTATTTTCGGTCCCACCGAAAACCCCAACGTTCACTATATTTGAACTTTCGGTCTGACCGAGTTTTAACTTCGGTCTCACCGAGATTGCTCAATTATGTGTGTAACGGTTGGATTTTGTGTGGAGGCTATATATACCCCTCCACCCCCTCTTCATTCGTGGAGAGAGCCATCAGAAAGTCTACAACTCCTACCATACACTTTCTGAGAAGAGAACTACCTACCCTTGTGTTGAGATCAAGTCATTCCATTCCTACCATATGAAACTTGATTTCTAGCCTTCCCAAATTGCTTTCCACTCAATCCTTTCTTCCACCACAGCCATATCAGTGAGGAGAGTTGAGTGTTGGGGAGATTATCATTTGAAGCACAAGAGCAAGGAGTTCATCATCATCAACAACATCTATTACCTTTTGGAGGGTGGTGCCTCCTAGATTGGTTAGGTGTCGCTTGGGAGCCTCCGTCTTTGAGATGTGGAGTTGAACCAAGAAGTTTGTAAGGGCAAGGAGATCGCCTACTTCGTGAAGATCTACCCCGAGTAAGGCTAGTCCTCCGTGGGCGTAGGCCATGATGGAATAGACAAGGTTGCTTCTCCGTGGACCCTTCGTGGGTGGAGCCCTTCGTGGACTCGCGCAGCCGTTACCCTCCGTGGGTTGAAGTCTCCATCAACGTGGATGTACGATAGCACCACCTATCGGAACCACGACAAAAATCTTCGTGTCTCCAAACTGCGTTTGATCTTCTCCACCTCTCTTTACTACATGTGCAATTTACTTTCCGCTGCTTATACTCTAGAATTGCATGTGTAGGGTGATCCTTGAATTGATCATAATTGTGAAACTGCCAAAAACTGTTCATGATCTAAAGGCAGAATTTTCATATTGTCAAGTAGTCTAATCACCCCCCTCTAGACATACTTTCGATCCTACACTCAGATAGGCGAGGTGCGAAATATTATCAGCCCCAACACACTCAAGAAGGCGGTCTGTGAGCAGAACTCGGTCCCATTATAGGAGAAAAAGAAGGCACGCAAAAGAAAGACTAACAAGGGTGTGAGCCAGCCGGCACCAAGTACGATCCGTGCTCAGGACGGGCCACCTTCACCTGAGGATGTAATGAGGAGGGTGCATGTGGCGGGTAGGCCGATGCTACCGAGAAATATGCTCGATGCTACAACCGGTGCTATGGGGAGTCTGCATGACCGTGTTCTTTCTTTGGAGAAGCAGCGTCTCAGAGAGAAGGATGTGTCATACCTGGTTTTCGCGGCCAAGGTGCCAGAGGGCAAGGGCTTTGTGGATAACTCCATCGGGGTTACGATCGTCCTGCGGTTTGATGACATCTATGCTATGTTGAACCTTCATCCGCTGCACTACACCTTCGTTCGGCTATTTTCGCTGAGTATGGAGATGCGGATCATTCGCGACAAGACCCCGGACATCGCGATAGTCGACCCCTTCTACATGCGTGCCAAGATCTTGGGCAGCGCTAGGGACCGGCAAGTTGCGAGTTCTTACCTCGAAGGCGTCATTTTGTCAAACCGAGATAAGGATAACTTCCTCGTGCCTTACTTTACCGAGTAAGTCCTCCCCTCAACCGCCCCGTAACATATGAACTCTTAGATTTTGATCGTTTTTCTTTTAACATTCCGTGTTTTCTGCAGTGACACACATTGCACGCTCATCCTCCTAAGCCCCAAATATTCCATGGCCACGTATTTCGACTCGGACCGTCAATCGAACGTAGACTACACCAATGTCAAGAAGGTTCTTGATAATGTTCTCCCCGGCTACGCCAAATCTGGAGGCACCTTCACCAGGCCTATTCGTAAGACCGGCAAGCACGTGTTCTCCCACAATACGATGTTCTGCTGCGTCAAGCAGCCGCCTGGCGGTCAGAAGGGTGCCTACTACGCCATCCATCACATGCGGGCAATCGGACGGGACCATCATCAACTTCTGCTACCGAGTAAACTCAAAGATTGGGCCGCGAGCGTGTCGGCAATCCAGGACGCGGACATCATACAAGAATTCTTTCGCATCCAGTCGGAGTTTGCGGAAATCATCCATCAAGATGTCCTTCGTACCTCGGGGTAGTTCTACCTCAGAAATCAACCGTCCAACAGTGACATCGACACAATGCTACAAATGCAGGCTGACAACGCCCGCGATTTCATGACTCCCACGATAGACGACGGCTTCATCCACGCTCCGGTCCCTTGAGTCGAGTCGAAAGTAGTGATGTTGTGTCTAGTTCTGAAACATCGATTGGCTCATGTTGTAATTAAACTTTAATGAACTTGTAGTATGTCTCTTTGGTTTCGACTGTCGTTCAACTTAGATGTAATCGATGCTATTAGGGTCTTGCTTTTCTCTTCCGATCGTTCTGTTGCATACTTATATATTGCTTATGTATTGTCTGTGAATTGGTACTAACGTTTCGTTTGGCTAGTGCATAGCGATGCCGTCGTATGTCGTGTACAAGGGTAAGGTTCCCAGAGTCTACGACGACTGGGAGGAGTGTCAGAGACAGGTTCACCGATTCAGCGGTAACAGTTACAAAGGGTACACCACTAGGGCCGAGGCGGAATCTAGATACGCCCGCTATCTAGCAGGAGAGGGGAGGGAGCGTTGGAGGAACCGGATGAAGACGAGTTTCATCGTGATGATGCTCATCGTGATGACCGCAGCTCTCTTCTATGTGATGGTAGTTTAGATGATCGATATCGACTTGTAATGTGAAGACAAACTCGCTACTCGCGGTCTCGAGACTTGTAATATAATGTTCTATCTTTGTTCGGTCTTTTCAATTCGGAGACTAATATGATGAATTGTATTCAGAGACTAATATGATGAATTGTATTCAGAGACTAATCTTCTATTGTATTCGATGAATCTGTTGTTGATGTGTGCTGTCTATATTCTGTCCAATAATACATTTTGTAACCTATGCAAAAAACAGAAAATTAAAAATAAATAAATAACCTAATATTCATACTAATGGCGCATCACATCACAGTGCGCCATTAGTATGCCAAAGGATACTAATGGCGCATCATTAAACAGTGTGCCATTAGTATGCCAAAATTACTAATGGCGCATCTTGCAGTTGTGCGCCATTAGTATGCCAAAGCACCTGGGTTTACATGGCCCCCTGGGAGGCATACTAATGGCGCACCGTGGTATATACTAATGGCGCATCTGAGGTGCGCCATTAGTATACCAGATACTAATGGCGCACCAGAGGTGCGCCATTAGTAAAATATACTAATGGCGTGGCACTAATGGCGCACCACTAATGCTCCATTAATGGCCAAAGTAGGTGCGCCATTAGTAGGCCTTTTCCTAGTAGTGTGATGCCCTCGTGTCCATATTTTATATTTTATCGACACCTCTATCTTTGAACATGTGGACATATTTTTCGATATCGGCTTTCGCTTGAGGACAACCGAGGTCTAAGCTTTGGCGAGTTGATACGTCCATCTTGCATCATGCTTTTATGTTGATATTTATTGCACTATGGGATGTTATTACATGTTATGTCACAATACTTATGCCTTTTCTCTCTTATTTTACAAGGTTTACATGAAGAGGGAGAATGCCGGCAGCTGGAATTCTGGGCTGGAAAAGGAGCAAACTTTGGAAACCTATTATGCACAACTCAAAAAGCTCTGAAACTCCACGAGACACTGTTTCAGAAAATATAAAAAATATCGGGCGAAAGAGATTCACCAGGGGGGGCCCCACCTGTCCACGAGGGTGGGGGGTGCCCCCCCTTTGGGCGCGCCCCTGCCTCGTGGGCCACCTGGTGACCCCCCCGATGCCCATCTTCTCCTATATGAGGTGTTTTGACCTGGAAAAAAAATCATAAGGAGGCTTTCGGGACCAGACGCCGCCGTCTCGAGGCGGAACCTTGGCGGAACCAATCTAGGGCTCCGGCGAAGCTGTTCTGCCGGGGATACTTCCCTCCGGGAGGGGGAAATCATCACCGCCGTCATAACCAACAACTCTCCCATCATGGGGAGGGTTATCTTCAGCAACATCTTCACCAGCACCATCTCCTTTCAAACCCTAGTTCATCTCTTGTATCCAATCTTTGTACCCAAACCTCATATTGGTACCCGTGGGTTGCTAGTAGTGTTGATTACTCCTTGTAATTGATACTAGTTGATTTACTTGGTGGAAGATCATATGTTCAGATCCATTATGCATATTAATACCGCTCGGATAATGAACAATATTATGTCTTGTGAGTAGTTACTTTTGTTCCTGAGGACATGGGAGAAGTCTTGCTATAAGTAGTCATGTGAATTTGGTATTCGTTCGATATTTTGATGAGATGTATGTTGTCTCTCCTCTAGTGGTGTCATGTGAACGTCGACCACATGAAACTTCACCATTGTTTGGGCCTAGAGGAAGGCATTGGGAAGTAATAAGTAAATTATGGGTTGCTAGAGTGACAAAAGCTTAGACCCTAGTTTATGTGTTGCTTCGTAAGGGGCTGATTTGGATCCATATGTTTCATGCTATGTTTTGGTTTACCTTAATACTTCTTTTGTAGTTGCAGATGCTTGCAATAGAGGTTAATCATAAGTGGGAGGCTTGTCCAAGTAAGGACAGCACCCAAGCACCGGTCCACCCACATACCAAATTATCAAAGTACCGAACGTGAATCATATGAACGTGATGTAAACTAGCTTGACGATAATTCCCATGTGTCCTCGGGAGCATTTTCCTTCATATAAGAGTTTTTCCAGGCTTGCCATTTGCTACAAAAGGGATTGGGCCATCTTGCTGCACCTTATTTACTTTTACTATTTATCACTTCTAGCAATTACCTTATCACAAAACTATCTGTTACCTATAATTTCAGTGCTTGCAGAAAATACCTTACTGAAAACTGCCTATCATTTCCTTCTGCTCCTCATTGGGTTCGACACTCTTACTTATCGATAGGACTACGATAGATCCCCTACACTTGTGGGTCATCAGTGTCCTCCCAAGGTTGGTAGGGAATAGGTAGTGGCATGTAAAGACCATAGGATTGAGCTTTGGACTTAGCTTTGCGGCATGTTGAGCACCGGTTGGTGAAGCGTGAGACGACTCAGGAATGTCTTGTCGCGTCCGAAATGTCCCATAAGTCCTCCATGAGATTCTTGCAAAAGAAGCAAACGAAGAGACGACTCAGGAATGCAAAGTTTATTAGCTCTCATAAGATATGCATCCTTGATATAGTATCATTCCCAAGAAGTGTGCGTCACACATTTTGCATAAGGATTTGCAAAGAAAGGATCATGCTCATACAAGTCATTTATGTGCTCAAAGCCAATAACATTCAACTCAAGTTTGATAATAATAATGCATTTGCGAGAAAGCGCATCCGCCACAACATTCTCTTTTCCTTTGATGTACTTGATGACATAGGGGAAAGACTCTATGAACTCACTCCACTTAGCATGACGCTCGTTCAACTTAGTTTGACCCTTGAGATATTTGAGCGTCTCATGGTCCGTGTGAAGAATGAATTCATGAGGTCGAAGATAGTGTTCCCAAACACGAAAAACTCATACTAAGTCATAGAGCTATTTATCATGGATGGGGTAGTTAAGTTGCGCTCCGGAAAGTTTTTCGCGAAAATATGCAATCAGGCGCTTTTCTTGCATTAACAAGCCTCCTATGCCGGTACACTAGCGTCACAGTGTATCTCAAACTGTTTGTCAAAGTTTGGTAGGGCAAGAAGTGGTGTGTGGGCAAGCAAGATTTTTAGCTCATTGAACGTGGTTTATTGCGAAGGACCCCAAATAAAGGGTGCGTTCTTATTGCTCAAGGCGTGTAGAGGCATAGCAATTGTGCTAAAGTACTTCACAAAACGTCGATAGAAACCGGCCAAACCAAAAAAGCTACGCACTTGTTGGAGATTCGTTGGTTGGGGCCAAGTTTTAATTGCTTCGATTTTAGTTTCATCAACGTGAACACCTTGTGAAGAAACGACAAATCCTAGGAAAACAACCTTATCAACGCCAAAAGTGCATTTCTCCATGTTAGCATAGAGGTGTTCTTTCCGAAGGGTTTGCAAAACCATACAGATGTGTGTGACGTGATCCTCAAGCGACTTTGTAAAAACGAGGATGTCATCAAAGTAAACCACTACAAAGATGCCTATATACAGTCGGAGAACGAACTGCATGAGACGCATGAAAGAGTCGGGCGCTTCCGATAAGCCCATCGGCATGACCAACCACTCATATAGCCCAAACTTGGTTTTGAAAGCTATTTTCCACTCATCACCCTCTTGAATGCGATTTTGATAATAGCCACTTTTAAGATCGATTTTTGAAAAGATGGTAGCGCCACATAATTCATCAAGCATGTCGTCTAAGCGTGGAATAGGGTGACGGTATCTAATGGTGATAGCATTTATCAGACGACTATCGGAGCACATGCAAAAACTTCCATCTTTCTTAGGCATGAGAATAACTGGAACGACACAAGGGCTTAAGCTTTCACGTACATGACCCTTGTCGAGGAGTTGTTGTACTTGCCGTTGTACCTCCTTGGTTTCCTCAGGGTTGACACGGTAAGGAGCCTTGTTTGGAAGTGGTGCATCGGGTATGAGGTTGATGCGGTGTTCGATGCCTCGAAGTGGAGGTAGACCCAGAGGTAGCTCATCGGGAAAGACGTCCGAGTATTCCTGCAACAACTGAGACAAAACTAAAGGTAGAGGTGGTGAAGTGTTAGTAGGTTTTGCTTCGCCTTTGCATAGAAGCACAAAGTGAAAGATGCTCGATGGGTTCTCACACACTTCTCTTATCTCAGTTTTGGTGGAGAATAGTACTAGTTGTTTCTTGTCTCTCATCGTTGAGGCTCTCGGATTTTGCTTGTGGCTCTCACTCTCTTTTTGGTGGTTCACTCTCTCACCATTCTCTCCACGATGGTTGGTAGGTATTTGTTTGTCGGCGGCTACTTGACTTGGTGACATTGGGTGTAGCACGAACTCTTTTCCCTTCATCTTGAAGCTATAATGGTTGGTCCGTCCATTGTGGGTGACTCCGCGATCGTATTGCCATGGACGTCCAAGAAGAAGGTGGCACATAGACATAGGGACCATATCACACTCAAGTTTGTCGTCGTAGACGCCTATCTTGAAGGAAACTTGCACGGTGTGCTCGACTCGAATAGTTCCGGCGTCCCTAAGCTATTGGACCTTGTAGGGATGAGGGTGCTTCGTCTTGATCAATTGTAGCTTGTCGCATAGCTCTTCACTTGCCAAGTTATGACAACTTCCTCCATCGATGATAACCTTGATGGAACGTCCATTGATGCCGACCTTGGTGTGGAAGATGTAACATCGTTGATCTTCATCTTGATGATGTTGAAGTGTCAAGACCTTGGAGACAACGAGATTAGGACTCGAGGCATTGTCGCAAAACACTTGATTATCTACATATTCATTCACTTGGCGATGCATAGCTACATGTTCAAGGGCTTCCATCTCATCGTCGCTCATTGAGTCATAGGATCCGTCGTCATTGATGATCATTATGCTAACGGTCTTGCACTCAAATGACTTGTGGCCTCATCCTTGGCATTTGAAACACTTGATGGAACTCGTCTTGAAGTTATCCTTGGTTGGATTTGTAGATGATGAAGCTCTTGGCTTGAAGTTGTTCGTGGGAAGGGGGCGACTTGAGGTAGTCGAATTCTTGTAGCTTGACTTGTCACCTAAGCTTGTAGATGGTTTGGTAGAGGTAGGAGGTCCCGAAGTCGTTGAAGCATGGTTGTAGGAGTTGTAGTTCTTGGAGGTGAACATGGAGTACTTGTAGCCTTCTTGAACTTGTCGCTCTGCTTTTGTTGCTTGGTGTACTAGCTTAAGGAGATTCGTGTATGGTTAGAAATCCGGAATCTTCTTGATAGGATAGTTGAGTCCATTCAAGAATCTCGCCATAGTTTGTTCTTCATCTTAAGTGATGTTGGCTCTTATCATGGCAATCTCCATATACTTGTGGTACTCTTCAATGGACTTGGTTCCTTGCTTGAAGAGTTGCAACTTTTTGAACAAGCCACGGTTGTAGTGTGTTGGCACGAAACGTGCTCTCATGACTTCCTTCATTTGACTCCAAGTTGTGATAAGCGGTTCGCCTTTTGCTTCTATTCTCTCGATGACTTGCTCCCACCAAATGAGAACATAGTCTTGGAACTCAAGGGATGCCAATGCAATCTTCTTTTCTTCATCAAAGTTGTGGAGGCGAAAGATCTTGTCAACTTTCAATGCCCATGATAGGTAGTCTTCGGGATCAATGCTTCTGGACAAATTTGGCATGGTGAACTTGAGCTTGCCGTAGCGATGCTCTTCATTGTTTGCTTGCCTATTGTGAGGGCGGTCTTGATTTGGAGGATCGTCAATCTCATGTTGCTCTTGGCTTGGTCGAAGCTCTTGGTCATGTTGTTCTTGTAGAGTTTGTGGTTCTTGTTGAGCTTGTTGTTCTTGTTGCGCTTGAGGAGGAACTTCTCGTTGGATTCGGTCTCGGTAACGCCTTTCTTGCATCTCATCTCGAAGTACTTCATCTTCTTGATGAATGTTTTGATTGCGAGTTGCAACATTGTGATGTGTGTCATGGATGACATGTTGCGCCTCAAGAGCTTGAGCTTCTCGGCGTTGTTGTGCTTGACGTTGAGACTTGGCATCTTGTTCTTGTCGGCATAGTCATTGCCGTTCTTGTACTTGCTGAAGTGTAGCTTGGTTTTGACGATGTCGACTTTCTTGCTCTTCAAATAGCTCTTGTGAACTCTTGTCATGAAGTGGGTTGCGGTTGTCATGTCGAGCTTGACGCGCGGCTTGACGAAGAGTGTTTTATGTAGGTGTACTTGAGCCGGAGGAGTAGTCGGTATTACGGCTTGAGTGGCTCCGTCTTTGAGAAGACGTAGATGAAGAGCGTCGATTGACAATCAATGTTCGTAGCTCATTGAATTGTGTAGACATGTTGGTGTTGATGATATCGAATTGCTCTCATGTGCGTGCTTCGAATTGTCGTGCGTGAGCGGCAACTTGCTCGATGCGCTCTTGCATAGCTTCATTCTCTTGATGTAGAGCTCGTTGGACACCAAAGAGATGTAGTTTGGTGACGTAGTTGTTTGACTCTTGAGGATCATCGAAGAGCAGGTTCATAGATGTACTTGACCTATCCATCATTGCAAGCAAGAATGTGTCAGTTGGAAAAAGGAAGAACTAAACCAAATGTACCTTGATCGAAGTTGAAGATGGATCAATGATCACTCAAAAGTATAACCCAGAAATATCACAATTGGTACTGTATCTTGTCGATCTCTTACACCTACACAAATAAAGATTTGGGTGGAGCTTGGTTAGGATGGTGGACCAAAGTATGCAATAGTTAATAAGACTCAAAGATGTTGAAAATGATTCACAATTTGCCAAAACAACAAGAAGACCAATAGCTATAATGGTACACGAAAACACACGCGCTAATAGATAAATGGGGTCGTGCAAACCAAGTGTCAGCGGTAAATGCTCTTGTTGCACAACACTAGAGAGACGCTAGCACGACTGTACTATAGGCGGATACGGGACTTGTGCACGACCTAGTAGGAAAAAATGCAACGACATATATCCCAATTATGCTATATGTTTGGTGTTTCTATACGATGATCCAAGATGATCAAGTATGATACCATGTGATATGATATGTTTGAATGCGATGCTATGGTTCTTTCTTAAAAGCTCTTTGCTTATCTTTTTCTTTTGCTTACAAGCTTGATTGGCTCTTTGTCTTTGAGCTCGTTTACTAGAGTACTTATGCGATGTTTTTTGAACCAAGATAGCAATTGTGTATATGCTATTGCAACCTTGTGACACAAGAGATGATGATAAGATATCACTATGACTTCTATTATGATATGTTGTGGCTCGATGATGTCTAATTTGCACAAGTGTCATTGCCCGACAATACTCAAATGGCTAGTCTTGAAGGGAAAGCTACGCAAAATGGTCGATGAGGGGTTATCAATGCAAAAGCAAGGTTGAGTATACAATGTGTCATCAATGTTACCATCCGCGTCGAGGTTGAGAAGCGGTTTTGTCGATGCCATTCCATTCCAAGATAGCCGAAACAGACAAGGAAACAAATAAACCACAACTCAAATGATCCAAGACAAAATGAGGTAAGACCGTATTGATGTCGGTTATGCAATGGTTGTCGTGGTAGTGTATATGTGGAATTTTAAATGGGTATGCGTGTGCGGAAGGTGGAAAGAAAACTGATGAAGTTAAGTTTCGTCAGGGTTTAGCGAACGTCTGGTGGGTTGCCGGTCATCCGGTCACCGGACGTCCGGTAAGCTGGCGGACGACCGGTGCCTGGGCGATTTCAGGCTCGGGCTAAACTGCTAGGGTCTGCGGGAAGGGTGGTAAAATTGGTCAAAATTGGCCAAATTTGTTGGGGAAAAATGGGGAAAAGGTGGGGAAAATCTAGATCCACTCGTGGCAAAGTAAATCCACGGATCAAATCCAACAAAACTTCGTCAAATCAACAAATCACAGAAAATTTTTGGGGCTATTTTTGTGGGGAATTTTTTGAAATTGGGACAAAATCAACAAAACAAGGCTAGAAAACAAGGGTAGGGGCTCCAATTTTGTGAGAAACCATGGCTCTAGATACCATATGATGCGGGGTCAACCCGATAGGAGGCCGATATTTCACGAAAAGGAGGGATCCCGAGGAGGAACGCGAAGAACACGAGGGGTAACATGAGAGAAACACAAAGAGGAACACTCAAATCAACAAGTTTAGGTCACACATATGCTAGATCCGGAAATACAAAGAGATACACGATCCACGATCAACTAAGGACGATACAAGTAGAGATAGTCTTCTCCATGAGGAGGTCTTGCATCCGTGTGGATCTTCTCCGTGAGGAGGTCTTGAATCCGTGTGGATCTTCTCCATGGAGGCCGCGGTCTCTCGAGGAGATGAACCACTAAGGATGAGCAATACTCTAGATTTAGATGAGCTATCACAATGCTAACCCTACAACAAGGTAGGTGGAAGTGTACATATAGTCTAGAGGGGCGAAGGGGTACAAGGGGCTCGGCCCTGAAGTAAACGGCGCGCACAGGGAGCGGACGTCCGCTGGGCATCAGATGTCCGATGGCTCATGAGGGACCGAACGTCCGGAAGTCCTCGGATGTCCGCTATTCTGTTCTCTCATGTGATTATGGACATCCGGAGAAGGGCGGTCGTCTGGTCGCCGGTCGTCCGGTGGGCGTCGGTTGTCCGGTGCCTGGGATTCATTGGACGTTCGATGCTGGCCGATCGTCCGGAGCCTGTAGCTCTTCGAGCAGCTTCTCTTGCACTACAAAAAAAGACACATCCCCGACATTTTGGGCCAAACGATTTTTTTCTGTCATACTTATGACACTTTTATCAGGGTGTTCCCGGTTATGGTGGGTGGTCAGGGCCGAGCGATGCGCGTTTCTCTCGTACACGCACGCGCGTGTGTGCGAGGCGTTGGGCTCTAATTGAACCCGAGCGAGGCGTTGGGCTCTAACTGAACCCGAGCGATTGCACTGCAGGCTAGGCGTTACTGAACCCGAGCGATCGATCGATGGCTGTTAACTGAACCCGATCGAGCGATTCCTTCACTACTACTGCTAACTGAGGTCGATCGATGCCGCCTCTGCATGAACAGTGAGCGTTGCCGGGGGGGGGGGTTGGATGAACAGTTCCCGGTGGGGGTGGCTGAACAGGACCACGTGGTGTTGCCTCTGGATGAACAGGACCTCGATCGATCCAGCCGGTTGGGGCTGCATTAATAGGACCCCATGGAGGTCTGCATGAACAGGACCACCCTGTGGAGGGCAGGATGAACAGTAGACGGTGGAGGGCTGGATGAACAGTAGCCCGTGGAGGGGTGGTTGAGCAGGAGCCCATGGAGAAGGCTGGTTGAACAGTAGTCGGTGGAGTAGCGCGCGGTCGAGGCTGAACAGTCGCAGGTGGAGGCTTGAGGAGGTCGACGATGGATGAACAGTAGCCCGTGGAGGTTGGAGGGGGTCGATGGTGGTGATGATCAGTATCGAGTGGAGTCCCGTTTTGCGGTACACCACACCCCTCCCGATCAACAGGACCCCTGTTTCGACCGTAGCACTCCAACACAAGTCTGTTTCCTTCGTTTTGCGGTACGCCACACCCCTCCCGATCAACAAGACCCCCGTTTCGATCGTAGGAGGTCCGTTTCCTCCATTTTGCGGCACGCCAGACTCCTCCCGATGAACAGGATCCCGTTTCGACCGTGGCCGGTAAAACAGAAGGCCGTTTCCTCCGTTCTGCGGTACGCCAGGCCTCGTTTCCATCGGCTGTTCCGTCCAAGCACTCCCGATGAACACGACGACGCATTTCGTTTCGACCCAGCCGGTTGGCTCCCCATGAACACGACGATGACGCTGTTTCTCCGTTCCGACCCAGCCATGTACACGAGCCCTGGCCGTACGTATGCGCGAGTAGGCGTTCGAGACCCCGCCCATATGGACGTATGTGGTCGTATTTACTTTCTTGCACCCTGGCCGTTGTACGTACGTGTACATGCTACGTGTGCGCCTCTGCTACGACACGTGCGCCCCTTTACATCGACCAGTATGTACGTACATGTTCGCGACCAGAATGACAACGCTACCTACGCTTCGACCAGGTGGGTCCCGACTGTCAGGCACTTCCTTGCATGCGAAGATGTAGCTGGTGGGTCCCAGCAGTCAGGGGGGTGAATCATTTTTTTGCCCGGACGCACTTCCTTGCATGCGAAG
Source organism: Secale cereale (assembly GCA_902687465.1). Lineage (NCBI taxonomy): Eukaryota > Viridiplantae > Streptophyta > Magnoliopsida > Poales > Poaceae > Secale > Secale cereale. The sequence continues at coordinate 429,690,669 of LR738710.1, read as the reverse complement.
ATGTAGCTGGTGGGCCCCAGCAGTCAGGAGGAAACGTTTTTCTCACGAAATACGGTGGCCCGTCCGGTGGGCCCCCGATGTCAGGTGGAGGAATAATTATTTTGCCTGTAATAAGAGGCACTTCCTTGCTGCGGCCGTGGACCTAGCTATCAGCCTCTTCCTTGCTGCGGCCGTGGACCTAGCTATCAGCCTCTCCATGTACAGTAATCTTCCGATGGAAGTCATTCCTTACCACGTTGACCACGCCGCGCCGAGAGAACCAGGGCGGTGAACGATGGCGAGGCCTAGGAAGGGGACGACGCGGAGCCGGGGAAGATGCGGCAGTGGAAGCCCGCGCGGAGAGGAGTACGAGGGTTCACTGGTTCAGCTACGATATGAGGCTGCCGTCGTCGCAGGGCCTGGCCAGCGGTGGGAATAGTAGGGGGCGGTGAGTCCTCCGCGGTAGCACAGCCGGCCACGGGAGGCAAGAGCATGCGGCACGACCGGCACTGCTTTGGGCGGCTGGAGCAAGAAGACCAGAGGTTGAAGAAGCACTACGACCATTGGATGGACATCGTACGGTCACTGGAGCTAGAATCGTTCATATTGACTAAGTTGACAAAGCACTCCGTCCCCGTCAACTTAGTAGGCCCACAAGTCAGCCACCCACCAAGGTGGTCCCAACTAGCAGGGGGAGAATTCATTTTTTTGTGCATAATAAGGCGGCACTTCCGGTGGGTCCGAGCTGACAGCGGGGGGAACATTTTTTTCGCGAAATATGGTGGACCGTCCGGTGGGTCCTAGCAGTCAGGGGGGAAAAGTTTTTTCGCCAAAACGGTGGCCCATCCGGTGGGTCCCTACTGTCAGGTGGAGGAATAATTATTTTCCGCGTAATAAGGAGGCACTTACTTGCGGCTCCCGTGACCTAGCTGCTAGCCTCTCCACGTACAGTACTCTTCCGATGGAAGTCATACCTTGACCACGTTGACCACGCCGCGCCGAGAGCACCAGAGCGGTAGACGATGGCGAGGCCTAGGAAGGGGACGATGCGGATCCGGGGAAGACACAACAGTGGATGCCCACGCGTAGAGGAGTATGAGGGTTCATTGGTTCGCTGCGGTGTGAGGCTGTCGTCGTCGCAGAATAACAGGGGGTGTGGGTGAGTATAGGGATGGCCTGCGGTGGGAGTAGTAGGGGCGGTGAGGTCTCTGCCGCATCGCAGCCGGCCACGGGAGGCAGGAGCACGAGGCACGACCGGCGTTGGTTTGGGCAGCTGGAGCAAGAAGACTAGAGGTTGAAGAAGCACTAAGGCCGTTGGATGGACATCGTACGGTCACTTGAGCTAGAATCGTGCATATTGACTAAGTTGACAAAGCCCTCCGTCCCCATCAACTTAGTAGGCCCACAAGTCAGCCTGCCGCTATACTGGGTCCCAGCTAGCAGGGGGAGTATTCATTTTTTTGTGCATAAGAAGGAGGCACTTCCTTGCGTGCGAAGATATAGCTGGTGGGTCCAAGCTGTCAGCGGCGATAACATTTTTTTCACGAAATACAGAGGCCTTTTCGGTGGGTCCCAGATGTTAGGTGGAGGAATCATTATTTTGCGCGTAATAAGGAGGCATTTCCTTACATGCGGCCGTGGACCTAGCTGCCAGCCTCTCCACGTACAGTCCACTTCAGATGCATGTCGGTGGTTGACCACGTTGACTAGGCCACGCCGAGAGCACCAGGGCGGTGGACGACGGCGAGGCCTAGGAAGGGAACGACATGGAGGCAGGGAAGACTCGACAGTTGTTTCCCACGCGGAGGGGAGTACGACTGTACGAGGGTTCACTGGTTCGTCTGCCGTTGCCGGAGAATAACAGCAAGTGTGGGTGAGTAGAGGGATGGCTAGGCCAGCGATGGGAGTACGGTGGGGCGGTGAGGCCTGTGTGGGAGCGAAGCCGGCCGTGGGAAGGACGGAGCAGGCAGTCTCGCCGGCGCTTGTTTGAGCGGCTGGAGCAGGAAGAGTAGAGATTGAAGAAGCACGACGGCCGTTGGATGGACATCCAACAGTCACTGCTTGTGCGTCAACCTTTTTTCTAGGAAATCCTTAAATCTGTGGAAAACATCATACAGCCCATCTGCCATTATTTCTAATAATTTACAGCCCATTTGCTAATTCTTAAGGTTTTTTTTGGAGCCCATATTCTTTTTGTTAGCATTACAGCTCATATTGTGGCCACGGTTAAAAAATTATACGAAATTTTGCATATTTCGGTGCGGGGCGAACTGTTTTTAATCCTGAAATTTCGAGTCACATTCAAACTGATTTTAAAAATAAATGTATATCAATATAAAATCCAACAAATTGTCCACGCATAAAAATCAATGCAATTTAAAATCTCGAAATGAAAAAAATAAATTTGAAACTAATTGCCGGTTTGATGTGTTTTAAAAATGTACAACCCATTTCACATTACTGATAGGCCATTTTCTTGGCCAGCCGAATGAAACTCTCCTCGTCTTGAAAGATTTGCAGCCCAACAGGCCTGACAAAGCGACTTACTTGGCAAATCACAAAAAAACTGGGTTGTGGCCGTGGACCCACCTGTCAGCCTCTCCACGTACAGTACTCTTCCGATGGAAGTCGGTCGTTGACCACATTGACCACGCCGCCCTGAGAGCACCAAGGCGGTGGACGACGGTGAGGCCTAGGAAGCGGACGACGCGGAGCCGGGGCAGACACGACAGTGGATGCCCACGCAGAGAGGAGTACGAGGGTTCATTGGTTCGGCTGTGGTGTGAGGCTGCCATCGCCGCAGAATAACAGGGGGTGTGGGTGAGTGGAGGGATGGCTTGGCTAGCGGTGGGAGTAGTATGGGGGCGGTGAGGCCTCCGCGGCAGCACAGCCGGCCACGGGAGGCAGGAGCAGGCGGCACGACCTGCGCTGCTTTGGGTGGCTGGAGCAAGAAGACCAGAGGTTGAAGAAGCACTACGGCCGTTGGATGGACATCGTACGGTCACTGGAGCTAGAATCATTCATATCGACTAAGATGACAAAGCACTCCATCCCCGTCAACTTAGTAGGTCTACAAGTCAGCCTCCCACTGTGGTGGGTCCCAACTAGTAGGGGGAGTATTCATTTTTTTTGTGCGTAATAAGGAGGCACTTCCTTGCATGCGAAGATATAGTTGGTGGGTCCGACCTGTCAGTGGTGGGAATGTTTTTTTCGCAAAATAGAGAGGTCCTTCCGGTGGGTCCCAGCTGTCCGGTGGAGGAATCATTATTTTGCGTGTAATAAGGAGGCATTTCCTTGCGTGCGGCCATGAACCCAGCAGTCAGCCTCTCCACAGTCTACTTCCGATGGTGTCATTCGTTGACCACGTTGACCACTCCATGCCGAGCGCATCCAAGGTGGTGGACGACGACGAGGCCCCGGACATCAACGAGCCGGAGATGGGAAGTCGCCGGAGTAGAGTCGCAGACGGAGAGGTGTACGAGGGTTAACTGGTTCTGGTGCGGTGTGGTTCGGAAGTCAGTGGGGAAGAATATGAGGTGTGGAGGGGTGGAGGGATGGCCTGGCCAACGGTGGAGTAGCGCTTCACAGCGAAGCGTGCTAAGCAGAGCTGCTAGCAGCAGGAGGCGTGAGCAGGTGGTCTCGGCGGCGCTAGAGGAAGAAGACGAGAGATTGAAGATGGATGCCGGTCGTTGGATGTAAATCCAACGATTAACGATGTCAAAATAATTTGTTGACTAAGTTGACAACGATTTGTATTGGCTTCGGCCTATTGGCCCACATTTCAGCCTCCAAAAATGTGGCACGTATTCAACCCATTTTTTCAGAATTACAGTCTTTTTTTGCAGGGTAGAATTTACAGTCCATTTGATCTCTTTTTTTGAATTACAGTCCATTAGCTCGGCTGGGTGAACAAATAATGTAGCGTCCATGTGGCCCATTTATGTTTTTCCTAAAAAATTATAGGCCATTTGCACTTTCTCGAAATACATGATTTTGGTGGGCTGATTCTAATTATAATGTTGGGGTGGGCGCAGCAATGTTATCAAAAAATAAACAGGCGCTGAGCATTTTGTTTTATATATATATATATATATATATATATATATATATATATATATATATATGTATATGTATATATATTTAAATAATAAGTGATTTATTATTACATTGGTCCGTCAATCTTACCAAGCTTTTGTACACAATCACCAGGATTTTCGTTGCCAAAAAAATCCAGGATTTTATTGTTAAGAAATTATTTTTATAAGTTAACAAGATGTGGGATATTGTTTTCTTACATATGTAAGTATCTGTTAAATATATGATGACGATAACAATAATATATAATAACATACAAAATAATTTAAATATATATAATATAGTTAGAAGGGAAACATAAGTTGGACCAGGCGTTCCTATTCTTATATAGAAAAATAGAATAGACCTATGCGTTTTCTTCAAAAAAATACATAAATTGGGCTGCCAATGTTTCAGGAAAAATAAAACCTCGGATGGGAGGTCCATAGGCCGGTCGATACATGATGGCCCTCAAGAAAATACAAACATGCCTATGGGCCTCCCATCCGAGGTCGTGGGTTGCGCATGTTAAAAAAGAAATCCTAGACGGGGCAGCCCAAAATCCAGCTGATACTTGTTGCCCTAGTGATAATAAATGATACCTGCCAGCTCCCCGGCTTCATTGTGAATTAATCTCCTATAGCAACTATGTTGAAGCACCTAAAAAATGTAACTATGTTGACAAACCCGTGGGCCCCAACGTCAGTATAGCATTAGGAGGAAGTATTTTTTCGATGAGGCACTTGCTTGCGTACGGCCATAGACCTGGTGGGTCCCGACTGTCCGCCTCTCCACGTACAATCCTCTCTAGATTCCTCTCGTTTGTTCAACATGTTAACAACGGCAGACATCGGCGTCGCGGTGAGCACACAAAGGCGCAAGAGGAGATCCGATCACATGAGGAAGTGCCTTATTAGTAAGAAACAACTGAACAAGCCCAGTGGCCGAGTGACACTACCCGACAGCTGTTCCGCCCGGGTTCGATTCCACCTGTGCAGAGAAAATATCTCCAAATTTTTTGCCTCTGCCTTTATTGACATGAGGATCCCAATTGTCATCTACGCACACCACATCCTACACTTGCCAAAACTTCGTCCCTTGTTTTCACTGTTTTTCGCACACTCGACATTGTGTGGGCATTTTGAAAATAGCATATCATTTTGACTGTGCATCATATGAAGATGTGCTATGCATGAATGTTGATCGGCATGATGTTAACTGGCTGGTAGTTCCAGTTTCGACCATGAATAAAACTTCCAGCATGATGTTAACACTGTTTGAAAAGGCCGTGTTAATATAAATGCTCTGCCTCTGAAAGTTGCAGTTTGTTATCTGAAACTGAACTTGGAGTTTCTTATCTAAAACTGAAACTTGCAGTTTCTTCTCTGAGAATCACATTGTCTGCACTTTTATACTCCTATGAAACTACATTTTTTTAAGTGCAGATAAAATATCTCCAAATTTTTAACCTCTGCATTTTTTGACATGTGGGTCCCAATTGTCATCTACGCACACCACGTCCTACAGTTGCCAAAACTTCATCCCTCGTTTTCTCTGTTTTTCGCACACTCAACATTATGTGGGCATTTTGAAAATAACATATCTTTTTGACTGTGCATCATATGAAGATGTGCAATGCATGAATGTTGATCGACATGATGTTAGCTGGCTGGTAGTTCTAGTTTCGACCATAATAAAACTTACAGAATGATGTTAACACTGTTTGAAAAGGCCGAGTTAATATAAATGCTCTGCCTCTGAAAGTTGCAGTTTCTTATCTGAAACTGAACTTGGAGTTTCTTATCTGAAACTGAAACTTGAAATTTCATCTCTGAGAATCACATTGTTTGCACTTTTATACTCCTATGAAACTACATTTTTTGAAGTGCTAAAAATGGATCTATAGTATTCATAAAATACTTCATATGCTCAATACTGCAAATCTGAAATTAAAAAGACATTCATATCTGAAAGTACTCTCAAAATACACAACACAAAACACAATTCATAACCTGCAAATACTAACAACCCTAAGCTCCTCCTGACAATTCACAACCTGTCCGACCATTGGTCTGGGGGGGATCCCTCCTATTCCTCGGCGGCAGACAGCCGCCCTATGAGACGATGTGAATGGCGAGGGAGAGGATGGTGGGGAAGCGTCGTCGGGCCAACTATTTTTCTCCTCATGAAGTTGGGTTCGGTCGACGAAGACTCCACCAGCTTGCTCTCACACGACACCCTCACAAACGGCACCCTGTAGATGCTCGATCATTCAATCTTTGGTGGATGCTCCATCTGGGATCGATACTTCATAGTGAGTGCCACACATCCCATTGATGGTGGTGGATGCGAATGCTTAGATGGAGCGGGGTTGGTGTCAGTAATTTTTACTTGGCACCTCGCACTCTGCATATATGTCGGTTCCATCCGTACATTTGTGCAGTTCCACCAAAATGCAGCTGAATAACCCTGTTTGCACAGATAATGAAAAGGCATGATTAGATTATAGTGGCACTAGTTGATGAAACATACACTAATTAACAAAAGAAAATATTACATCATACTGGAAGTCTCCCCGATACACCTTCTGCCAGTGATGAACATCAGTGTACAGCGGTAGTACAAGGAGGGGCCTTGAGACATTCAAATATCTATTTTTTGTGCAGATCAACTAAAATTAAGCACCCCAGTTTGCAGAAACGCTTAAATATTAGCAATGGGACTAGTTGATGAAACATACATTAACAAAGAGAAGCACTTTCTTTATCTAGATTGAAAATGAAATGATAGAGAGGACACTCGCTCTATTTTAACTGTATTATTACTTCATTTTATCAATGACACTAGGGTCGAGCAGGTGGCAAACGAGGTGTATCATGTGTCGCAAGGATGAAGGTCGGGGGTGCTTAGATTGGGATGCTGAAGCTGGCTCTATCAGTCCCTATCTTCCCCTTGATGTTTCTGTGGTAGCATTTGGGTTGTAATCCAAACTTGGTCGAGCTTGTGCTACGTCCCCCTACCTGCCTAGCTTATGTGGTGAACTTGTCTCCTGCTAGTACTTAGTCCGTTCTAGTAGTAGTTGCATAACTGCCCGTTTACATTGAGATGTTGTCGGATAATGGTTCTCTACGGTTGGGTTTCTTTAAAGAAATCGGAGGGAACCCCCTCTTTCGATATATAAAAACAGTGGCACTAGCGGCGCCAAAACATTGCCTCAAATTAATAGTGCCACTAGACTAAGGTGCAAAATAATAACACTACTGCTTTATCATGGCAGTGCCAAAACAGTAGCACAAGAGCAGGATCAACATGCAGGATCTTTGGCAAACGGTCAGACCAAAAAGGAACATACCTCGTGATGGGAACCATACCTGCAGTCAACACAATCGTAGAAGGGATGACACCAGTCACCAACATGGATGATCCAATTCATGGGACCTTATGGTGCAGTTCACCTAAAATGAAGCAATGTCCCATGAGCTAGCAACTTCTTCTTCTTCTTCTTCTTTTAAGAAAAGGGCTCCAGCCCCGGTTCCATTTCCATCAGAAAACGAAAAGAAGCAACTTATCTTAATGGGAAATTTAGCAGGACATGAAAAAGTGCCATTGATTCATATTACTTCAGGCATTACACTGAAAACATCATTGGTTTAACGTGTCCTTACTTTTAATAGTGTGACCGCTACATTTTACCAGTGGCATTACATAAGAGAGGCTCGGGGCAACAACCATCAGAAGAGGATATCTGGGCTGGTCCCATTTTTGTTCGGTATATAGCCACCTTATACTGTGTGAGGCTAGCAAATCTAGTGCTGGACTAACTCTGTTGACTTGTCCCCCAGTCCCCACTTATTTCCTTTTTCAACCAATAGATTGGGTTCGTATTGAGTTTGTAATGTGTTCCTTTATTTCCCAATTAGACCTAGAAACCAGTTAGATAGCCAGTCTCTGCTACTTTTCTCCCCCATTATTTCCTCTTTCGACCAAGTCCTAGATTCAGGTAACAAATCTTCCCCCACCACCACCCCCTTTCTTCCTTGTTTGAACCAAGTACTACTAGATCCGAGTGCATGAACTAGTTTGACCTCTTAACAATAAAAAATTAGGTGGTTTTCGAATAGCCAATCGATCCTACCTACACGAGGGGGCCTGACAAATAGTAAAAGATACAAATGCAGCGACGTCAGGAGCTCGGGCAGTAGACCAAGGACGGTTTCGAAGGAAGTTATACCCGAGGGTCGCCGGGATGTCGCTAGGTGGGCGGCGGGAGGCCGGATCTGCCCACACTACGGCAGTGAGGAAGAAGGGGTGGGAGGCCCTCCCTCGCCAGCGATGCTTGGGAGAGAACGGCAAGGCACGCTGATCGGGACGCGCTGGCAGTGGGTAAGAGCCGTCGCCGAGGACAACCGCGTGAACATTGCACCTTCTCACCTTCCCCGACAGGGAGGATCCGGCTGGATCTATGACCAGCGGTGAGTAGAGAGAGAGTGTGTGGCCACCACTGTTGTGTTTAGATCTCGAGAGGACGAGATAGTGTGAAGAGAACAACACTAGCAAGCAAGCACAGAGGCTCCTGCCTATATAGTGGAGTACAAGTTTTCTTTTGTCTGCTGGCCAGAGCCGGCTTGACCTCGGCAATGACTGTTGAGAAGTCTTCATGCACGTGCCCCGGAGGCGCAGTTATCGTCATTTTGATCTGAAGCACCGGATTATAACATATAGCACGAAAAAATGCCACATGACAAGAAATCATAACCTCACTACCCAAAGGAGACAAGATGAACCCCGACAGACAAACTAGACGAGTTTCAAAGCTCAAATTAAAGATAAACTCGTAGAAAAGGGGTCCGTCGATAGATGTCCTAATTAACATAGCCGGCTTGACCTAGATGGCAGCGAGTAGTCTCCTTGCATGTGCCCCCAATGACTAGCCCAACTCAGTTGTCGCTGTTTAACCCTCGCAGTGATCCGAAGCACATGACACCTTATTTTGCAAGATGACAAGAAACCTTTTTTTAGATTTCTCACCAGAACTACAACCCTGTACAACACAGCCTACACGACATGTACACGAACTGATCTTCCATGTCTTGCAGGGATCATCTAGCTACCAACGTATGTACTTCTATTACCTCACCCGACTTGCGGGGCCGGGGAGCATTCGGAGAACGGCGGGCCAGACCGACCGACCGTCTGGGGTGCGACGCGAACGCGACGGGCATGCTGTATACTCCGTACATGTGTACCGCCGTTTTCTTGAGGCTTTGCTCCATGGCGCAATCCATGGATACAAAATTAGTATACTATACTATTTAAAAGTCGAGGGCGGGGCTTTTCCCGTGCGGTAGGCGGGGCAGTTCTGCCTAGTCGGTTAGACAGAGACGCTAGAAGATGAGGGAGTAGGCTGCTGCAAACGTAGGGCAGTGTGATTTGATAGTGAGTTACTCCTGGACAGGTGGGGCCCGGTGATTTGACTTGCCATTATCATTTTAATTGCCAAGCCAGATTCCTGACCACCTCCATACAGGTGCCTCTCCCGATGCTCCACCATGTAGAGGCTGGCTCTTGCTTGAGAGCCCACTCCTCCATTTTTTCCTTGCCTCTTTCCCCCACATATACAAAAATGCCATGTAAAGCAGGCTTATAGCCAACTATTGTGCTTGATCCTATAGGTGCTAAGCCTGCCACATAGGCATAAAGTCTGATGTGCCAAGTTAATTAAGAAGAGAGAGACTAGTTTGGTGACCCCAGGAAGAAACGGTGATAAGCGCGTGTACCTAGATGAAGCAAACTTAGCAAGAAAAACTAAGCACCTATGCATTGGGGACTTGAGTTGCTAGGCCATTTAATGCCCATAGCACCTCATCTAAGCACCATTTCATTGGAAGAGGTCACTCCTTGGCAGATGCAATAAATACTACGAAGAAAGAGATAGAGAGAAGTAAACAAAAAATAATCTTATAGCCAACCTTATAGCTAACCTTGTTGTATGAGTGACTAAGGCTACCGTAATGGTAGTATCATATGTAGTATCATGCATGCCAACTAGGCAGTTTTGATGAGGTGGGATAGTATTTAATAAAATAAGAGAGGGTTGAGTATCATATCATGATACCGTATCATATTAAATGATGGGCTACTATGTGTCATGCATGGCAATAAATGAACCATTCTATGATACCAGATATGATACTATGCACTACGGATGTAGTGTCAAACACTAGTATCATATGCATCATACTAGTATATGATACTCCCCACTACGCCCAGCATAAGTGATGACTATGTATGACATGCCAACATCAGATAGCCTAACGCACCGTGTTAAATCTCCAAGGGTGCGACCGCGCGAGCGAGGCGATGGTCATGGTAGGCGCGACCATGATACGGGCTGCTGACAGCCCTTGGATCTGAGATCAAACGGTCGCATGCTAAGTTGCTGAAAATTTGCAGAATAACCCTCCAGGATAGGATATTCACCCATAGGTCTAGAATCACGCCATGCAACCGTTCGATCTCAGATCCAAGGGCTCTCGGAAGCCCGTATCATGGGAGAATGGAAAGCTTCGTATCACCTGTAATTTTCCCGATGCTTGACATGACATCGAAAGCCATTTAATTGGGCGTCGAGTAGACATGACATCTAATTGGGCCCCCATCGTACTATGCATGAATCCATTTATCCACCAGGCAAGCCATTACCCTGCCATTTGCACGCCCCCCCCCACTCGACATTTTTACAATCGATAAACCGCTCCTAGTCGTCCTGTCCTTTCAGATTACAGCAGTTCCACTAATCCTAACCCTCCTCCCAAATCCATGGTGTCCCAAATCTCCATGATCCGCCGTGAGTACAAGGTTAGAACCATCACCGGCGATGAGTTCGACGTCATCTACACCCGTTCTTCTGCAATGGTGAAAGAATTCCTGGCTCGCTTCAAACGCATGTTCGAAAACTCAAATGATGAGTGGGTCGCTAGGCTAGATGTTGAGTACACCACATTCCTGGGAAGCAAGAAAAAAATAAAGGAGACAGAGAAGAAGAAGCCCGCCGTGATCCAGGTTTGCATGCATGACTTATGCTTGGTCTACCACATATGCCATGCCGACCTTGAGTGCGAGGACTTTAAGAACTTCCTCAAGGGCGGCCGAGTCAAATTTGTTACTGTAGACTTTATGAACGACAAGGATATCCTGGGTCGGATAGGCCTCGTTGTAGGAGAACCCTTCGACCTCCAGAAGGAAGGGCTAGTGCCCTCCCTAGATCAGCCTTCAATGCTGACCCTGGCAGGAGCCATGGTTCATCCTATGTACGGTAAACTGAAGAAACCTCCGCACACGTTTCATCGTGCATGATAGTGGACTGTACTAGATATAGACCACATCCACTACGCTGCAATGGATGGCTACCTTTGTTTTAATATCTACAAGGGTTGGATGAAGAGCAAGAGCCAAGTGTGCGGTCAAGCAAAGAAGTATCGCCCAAGAGGAAGAGGGACAAGGACGAAGTCGAGGACGTGGACGAGGACTCCGAGTAAGGTGGCAGTGTCATTGCTCATGGTGGTTCTAATGCAGTGTCTACCGGATTAGTTGCTTAGTTTAATTTTTGGTATGCTTAGTTTTATTTGAGGGGTGTGTTGTGCTGAGCCCCCAGCAGAACTAAGTTATGTTTCTTCTCGTTATATTTCGTACATTTCATCTTTTAGTCGGTATAGTACTACCACTTGTTTCTTGACATTAAATACGTACAATATATATATGGCCAACATAATATAGCCAGCAATTTAGTTGTCAACGAATTTCAGGGTGCTTAGTTTTGTCAAAGAATTCCAAGGTGCTTAGTTTTATTTGAGGGGTGTGTTGTGTTGGACACCATTAACTTATCATTGTGAGGATCGGCTTATTTTTTTCATGTAACATGGTCAACGGGTTTGACGTGAAAATAACAATGTCTAATGGCATTTCTGAGCAAACATCTAACTTAACGATGGCATTTTTTAGATATCTAATTGCATTTTTGAGCATGCATCTCACGGATCGATGGCATTTCTTGAGTAGTTGTAACTTCTAACGGCAAAACTGAGTAGTGATAGACAACTAGTGGCATAATAATAAGAACCCAAGAATAAAGTAGGGGTAATTTATTTATTTATTTATTTATTTCTTTATAACTTTGTGTGTGAAACAATATACGCTGCCTCCCGCCAGAGTTTCTTTATAGAGGCAACATAGAACTATATGAGTGACCTGTTAAATTTTGGAATTATTCCGGGTTCGTTTGGCCTTTTTTATACATTAATTAAGTTTCTGGTCATTTAATGTGGATAATTCAAATTTGAACTACAAGCACATGCTCCCGTGCACCAAAGTTGACTGAAAAATCACATGTGTGTCCTCTGGTGAATTTCTAGGTCCCATGCAAGAAATAGGAATGAAATTCAAACATCTGGGCATCGTGGTTCGGCCGAAAACATTGAGAAGCTTGGTTTTAAAATTCTTGTAAATCCAAAACACGACTGGAAATCATGAAACTTGGCATGGTGTCATGTCATGGTACAACCATGCTGTGGTAAAAAAAACTTGCAGAATAGGAACAAGTTTGGGTATAAGTTTCTTACAAACCGGAGCTTCTCTCGAGAAGGCTCGTGGTTCTGAGAGGGAACGTGTCACCTTTGTGTGCATAATTCAAATTTTAAATACAAGCACATGCTCCAGTGCACCAAAGCTGGTTGAAAAATCACATTTGTGTCCTCGGGTAAATTTCTAGGTCACATGCCAGAAATGGGAATAAAATTCAAACATGTGGGTGTCATGGCTCGGCTGGAAACATTGAGAAACTTGGTTTTTTAATTCCTGTAAATCTGAAACACGCATGCAAATCATGAAACTTGGCTTGGTGCCATGACATGGCACCAACATGCTGTGGTAATTTTGCTGTCCGATTTGCGAAGGCGCACACATTAACCATCAGCAAAGTCATTTTGGAACAAGCGATGTCATGTTACAATCGGAAACACAAGTACTATTGAAACAGTGGGCGTTCTATTTATCATTTACGTGTCGCCACGTGTCCCCTTTTTTTATTAGCTAGGAGGCGTCGTGCAGGGTAGCTATTTGAGTACGGGAGGCGTGTAATCAGACCCCTGCGCGTGCTTATCGGGAGGAGAGCCCTTTGACCTCCATCTGCTGTCCACCTCTCTCCCAAGGTCTCCATTAATGGCGCCCGAGCCTTTGTTTAATGGCGTGGCAATGTCTCACTCGACTGATATTTAAGAGAGAGAAAAGAAAATTTTGCACGGATCTTGATGTAAAATCCGACGGACCTATATAGCATCTACTGCGACCTATAGCAAGACTGATGAATATATATAAGGACGAAGATAGTGGATAATAATTGTCTTACATAATTTGGAAGATAATTAGAAAAGCCACATGCGGCTACGCCTGAAATACACAAGGGCAAAAGAAGAAGGAAGATGCATACAATAATCTGGCTCGCTGATCTCTACTTTCTTTATGCGCTGCAGGTCGCGGAGACTAGTTCTAGCGGCGGGCGATGATCTCTTTCATCAGTTTCATGTCCTTAATACGTTGCTTGGTAGCATGCACGGATTCCTCCACCAGCCCATTGCACTCGATGTGGAGCATGTCATTCTCGTCCATAAGTTTGTTGATGATGACGCCCGTCCTCTGCAACACGGCAGCGGTCTCCTCTTCCTGGTTCGCCCTTCCGGTGATCTTCGCCCTCAGCAGGTCGCGCTCGCCCAGGAGCTTCGCATCGCCCTCCCCCAGTTGTCGGATGATGCCGGTAGCCTCATCCTGCATCCTCGCCAAGCCTGAGATCTGATCCATCTGGCTATGGACTATCGCATGCATGCGCCTGTAAGAGTCCTCTCCTGCCCGCAACAAATTTTCCCAGGCATCCGCGGCACGGGGGGGGGGGGGCATCCATGCTGCTTTGGCGGCACGGCGGGACATCTCTGCTGCTTTCGCGGCATGGCCGGACCAGTCTGCTACATCGACGGTGCGGCGGGACCTCCGTGCTGCTTCGGCGGCGCGGCCGGACCTCTATGCAGCTACTGCTACGCGGCTGGACATGTCGGTTGCTTTCTTGGCGAGGCGGGATCTCTGTCGTGCTTCCTCTTCCATGCTCACCTCTCCCTGGTGGAAATCTCTCGACCTAGAACTCATGCTGGCTATGGCTTGATTGACTTGATTGTTTTTTGTGGATGAGGAGTTGAGGAGGAATGTGCAGTCATCTTATAACCGAGTACTACTAATACACTCCTAACTAGGAGACCATTTAGGATGTGATCAGTGTGAATAGATTTGCAATTAAACCGTTTAGCTTCGTCTGCCTGGTGCGCATGAAGTGGGTTGAGTTGTCCAAGTATAGACACCACCAGGCCCTCGTTGGTATCCACGCCTGGACTTTGGCTGGCCATAGTGGAGAGTAACATAGACCAGTTACTAGTCTATGTTACTAGTACCTTCATAGTGGGTAGTGTCATATAGTATATGCATAATTTGGCGACGAGCGCTCTCTATATGTACCACCTTTTTTCTTTAATTGCATCTTGTTAGTTTTGCTCCATGGCGCATTCCATCCATACTACTATTGTATGAATTTATACATTTTTTAAAAGGCTAGAGGGTGGGGTTGTCTAGCTTGGTCATTTGCATGAGAGGCGAGGGCCTTTGTGATTTGACGGATCATTACTGCTGGAAGGTTGGGCCTTGTGATTTGATTGCTCGTATAAATGTGCCGACGACCTGAGGAGGAGCAAAGAACCATGCGGTATACTCAAGTTTTCCACTTGAGTACGACGGAGGAGCACGAAACACGGCAGCCCAGTGCCATATCCTCTACTCTCTACTCTTATTATATATTACTAGCAAGAGGCATTGTTCTATTGGCGATAAAGAATGGTCTAATTTGCTAGTCATCTCATTTTTAGCATTGTTCTATTCATGCCTTGCAGAGAAGGTGACACGTGCAGCGAAACACCCGAAGAAAAATAAGAAACACAGGAGCAAAAGAAGAAGGAGGATTATCACCCCAAAAAAAGAAGGAAGATGCACACACAAGTCTGGGGCGCTACTCTCACTACATGAAGGGTTGCTGGCCGCGGAGTCGTAACTGCTTCTTCGTCACCGTGACGACCTCCATCTCCTTGCGCGTCTCCTCCGCCATCTTCATCATTATGTCCATGACGCGGGATTTCTTGACGCGAGCCTTCATCATCTGTTCCACGGGCGCATTATGTACCTTGACAGCAGCCGAGTGCTCGATGCGGAGCTTCACAAACTCCTCCTTCTGTTCCATGACGAGGGCCTTCAACATCAACACCGAGGAACTACTATTCTCATGCAACTTCTTCTAGTCGGCGTTCTCCTCCTTCAGCAGGTCAACTCGTGGGAGAGCTTCGCCTTGTCCTCGTGAAGTTGCAGGATTTTGCCGGTCGCCTTCTTCTCCGAGGCAATGATCTTCTTCAACAGCATCACCAAGTCAGCGGTCAACTCCCCTTGCTCATTGAGCTCAGCGGGCATGTCGTCGAGGCTCTCCTTCAGCAGCTCCACCTAGCCGTGGATGAACTCCTTCTGCTTATTGATCTGATCGGGCATGCCGTCGAGGGATAACGACTCCAGCGCAGCTAGCTCGGCATGTTCGCCACCGCGTCTAGGGCGCTCCTGGGAGCCATCGCCTGCCCCTGAGAGATCTTTCAAGGTCTCTCCGTGGCGGCGAGCCCTATTTTTTTTCCACAACCATGGTTGCCGCTCCCTCGTTACGAGTAGTTCTCGACCTAGAGCTCTGCACACCGGCCATGGCAAGGACGGACGAAGAAGGAGGACCTATGAGGAGGAAGGTAGATTGATTTTCGGTTAGGTAGTTCCTCTTTTTATAACCTAAGTACTAGCACTAGTACTAAAACCTGCATGGAACACGTTCAGGTTTGGTACGTACTGGTAGGTGTGAGCAGGCTTGCACTTAATTGTAGCACTAGTACTTTCGAATGTGATGGGAACAAGGTAAAGATTAATTGATGGTTTTTGGTTTCGAGGTCCGAAACGGCTCCCGATGAGTTTAGTGGAACATAAATTTCAAGTAGACTACACTGCTCATATGCGTAAATATTATGTTACTATCAAAAATTGGCACAAAATACGAAAGAGACCAATGGAAGTACTATTAGCAACCCATGATTTAACTACTCGCATGCGCGCAGTGGAGTAGTAATGTCTTTCTTCCGCCCTCACATCCACTCAATTTGCGTGCGCTGTATTAATTAACCATCAATGAAGTGAAGGACTTTACGCGCGTCAAACTATCACATGGGGTGGATCTTGGTACAAAATTGCGTCCGCCCGTGTACCCGCGTGTGCGTGCGAGGGAATGAGTGCGTGCGTGGTGTGCGTGCACAACTTCGCTTCATGCATGTACCGCCAGCGCGGCTCAGGGAGGACTAGTATATTCTTCAGGAACCAGCAGCACGTCACTGTGATCAATCCACACAAGGATGTCGCGACAACGCCTCCACATGTGCCACGTGGCTTCATGAACTGTAAGAGAGACACTATGTAGTGTGCCATTGTGTTTTGCACATACTCGAAGTACTAGTAAGGTACACGTGCATTGCACGCATCAGATTTTGCAACCAAATTACGAATAAATACCACACTGTAGCATGTAACCTACGAGTCATATATGCCTGATGTAGACCTTCGTTTAATTTTTATAGTTCATATCATTCAGAATCAATTAGTTTTTACAAAAAACCTAGGGCCACTTTGATTCGTAGGATTTCCAAAATGCGGGAATAGGAAGAACATGGGATTAGAGTGGAATGTCATCTTGAATCCTACAGGATGGTACGAGTGTTTGATTGTGCATAGAAAAAACGCAGAATTCCTTCAAAGAGGTTTGAGTGGATGGGATGTTTCCTATGAAATCTAGTGCAAATGAATCATATGGAAAATTTCTATGGTTTAGAATCCTACGAATCAAACAACCATGATAGGAAACATTCCTAAGGATTAGAATCCTCCAAAATTCCTTCGAGAATCCTTTGAATCAAAGAAGCCCTTAATCTATTTAATGATTCATGGAATTGTGCGTTGTAAAGCATAAAGTAAAAACAAATAATGGCAGTTCAACTAGAAAAAAAGTTTGGGCAGTTATGATACGAAAGATTCTAGAAGAAAGGAGAACCACTGTTGTTTTGAGATTTGTGCATTATGCTTAAGTTCAACCATGGAGTCTGCTAGAATGTACATGTGGCAAAATCCGGTGGGTGGCTAGAAGATGGTGCGAGGGGCCGAGTGGAGGGAGACTATGAAGGAGTGCACAAATGCGAGATCGATATTTAGAGAGAGGGGGCGAGAACATGCGCTGTTGCGCGTAGTGGCGGAGCCATGAAAAATGTCCCATGAGCTAGGGGGCCAAGCATTGCTAATCCTTTACGAGGAGGGCCAATTCATCAACTTAAACCATTTTTACCAGCAACTGCCTAATGATCACATTCATATTAGCCTCGATATATAGTGATGTTAGGGGGGGGAGGGCCCTTGCTGCCCCATGTCTTCGCCATTGTGCGCGCGTTTGAGAGATGAAGCGGAAGGCATGGATGATGATAGGGGGCGTTGGATATATAATTAATGTGGGTGTATTAGCTATATACATAATCCTATCTAGAGAGGTATATATTAATCCATGTGGACGTGGGAAAGAGGGTGAGACCTCACCAGATATATAGATTGATCGGTTTACGCAGAAAACTATGAAATACCTGGCTATACACACACACACACACACACACATAGAGGAACATCGATCGTCGCGCATGCACGTGAGAGATAAAGAATGCCTGATATGATGGAGAGGGGGATGTGTGTTTGTGTGTGCCTTCATGGGAGACCGACCTGAAGAAAAAGATTGCATGTGTGCGATGGATAATGCCGACTGGTAGTGTGTGTGCATGCATGCACGAGAGAAAGTTAGTGGTACAATTATAAAGAGAAGACCAATGTGTGGGTGTAAAAGACTAGGTGAGGTCATAATCAATGTAAAGTTGAATTCAAATTTGATCATGATGTTTGAAACCCATGCATGCATGAATATAACGAAGATCTGTGTGGTGTGGTTTGGAAACGAGCATGTTGTAATGTATACACATTGAACAAGGTCAGATTGGTTTCAATTTGATATACCGATGGCGGACATCGTTTGGCCACATTGCATCCGTGCATGGACACACTATTCTAATTGGAGATGATGGGTGGCTTTCGCATCACATATCTATATCTATACCCCTATATATATTAATTTCTTTTATTTTTTATATAGTGTGCTTATAACTATAACTTTGAAAGATGGTCGTTGGATGAGGCCAATCCGATGGTGCAGAGCTGCAAATTTGAGCACTACTAGCCGTTGGATATCATCTAGATTTCACCAGATTTTGCCACATGTACAATCTAGAAGACTCTATGGTTGAACTTAAGCATAATGCACAAACCTCAAAACACCAGCACTTCTTCTTTGTTCTAGAATCTTCCGTATCAGAATTGCCCAAATGTTTTTCTACATGATTTGTTTTTTACTTTATGCCTTACAACGCACAATTCCATGAATCATAAAATAGATTAGCTTTCTTATAACAACTAGATGATTTTGAATGAAATGAACTATAAGAATTAAACGAACATCTACATCATGCATATATGACTCAAAGCTTACATGCTATAATGTGGTATTTATTCATAATTTGGTTGCCAAATCTCATGCGTGCAATGCACATGTACCTTACTAGTCTAAATGGTGTCTGTGTGTGTTGTGCGTGTTAAACACATTGTACGTAGTATATCATACTAGTCTAGATTGTCTTTTTTTGGGTACACGTTAAGCTTGTTCTCCTGAAATTTCAAGCCGCGCCTTGTTATGCCGAAATTTCAAGCTAGCGTCTCTGTCTATCGTGCTGCGAAACTCCCGCCTCTTCAACCCGCGCCTTGTTAGCTCGAAATATTTAAGATATATCTTTGTCTCGTTGTGCTCCAACAACTCCCTCCATCTCAACCCGCGCCTTGCTATTCCAAAATTTCAACGCGCGTGAAAACTCCCACCTCTTGTGAAATCCCGACACACGAAATGCCCGTGATACCCCTGAACCGAAAGAACCGCCTCAAATCGGTGGGTGTACTTTCGTAACTTACCCCACATTTCGGACAAGCGCGTCCCTAAGCCATGGTTCCCCACTCCCATCCCATCCGCCCACCCATTCGTACACCGAGCCCGGCAAAACCCGTGAAGCCCCACACGCTCCTCCGTCCACCACACAGCCAGAGCCTCTTCATCGACGACGTCGTCCACAGCAACACCACGACGTCCCTCATCAATCGTACCGGATGAGGATCTATCATCGATCTGCTCGTCTCGCCGGTTCAGCCACCCCATCCTCCACCTCCAAGGAGCTGCCCCGACATTTCCCTCGTCTTTCGCACCACCTCCATTCCAACACCGCCATCTTCACCTGCACTACCGGAAGAGCATCATCATCACCGTTTCCTCGGATGAAGCTCCGGCCTAATTGGTGCCACCAAAGAGGTTGTACATTAATCGCCGCATTTTCTTCTTGATCCGATCTCACGATGCTGTCGGCGCTCGGTCCCGAGCCGACACGCCGTGGATCCATCCACGGCGGCGTCGCCGACCACTTCCCCCATGGCGTCGCTCCCTTTGCGGCGACGTCCACATCAGTAGGAGTTGCTGCTGCTTTAGCTCTCACTCGCGCTGCTGCTCTGCTCTTGCTCTTGGTCCCGTGCCTGGTCTTCTCTTGCTCTTTCTTGCGATGCTGCTTTGATTTAGCTACACTTCAGTGGACTGAGTCGACTTTTGGGTCAGTCAATTTTCAGGGGCGGGGGGCTCTCCGGAGTTAAGGAAGAACCAGCCGCAGCGGGGAGGGGGCTCACCGAAGAGATACCCCACTATCTATCTTAGGGTTCACGGTGGGGGCGGTGGTCGCCGGCGTTGGTGGGGCGGTGGCGTGGGGATCACCGTAGAAAAAGCTCGGCA
>LR738710.1:429552777-429668630 GCA_902687465.1 Secale cereale | reverse complement strand
CCCCCCCCCCCCGAGGTGCATGGTCTAACTTGGCAGGGTTATGTTGCTCATATCGTGCGTATGGTATCTTGCATTACTATGTCATTTGCTTAGTTTAGACATGATTTGTGTGAATGCTACATGTTTAGTGTCTAATTACCATATATGTGAATTGCAATGCCATCTTTTTGCAAGACATTATATATGTGAATTATGCAATGCTATCTTGTTGCAAGGCATTATATATTTCAATTATGCATTGCCATGCTGTTTAGCCAAGCGTCATATATGTGAATTATATCATGCCGTCCATTTTTTGTATTTCTCATTGCTTTTGTCGACAATGTTTGTATATTCAACTGCTCTTCCTGTGCATCAGCCATTTGAATTGGTGATGGAGAAATCTGGAGTGAAAACAAGGTCTCCAGAGCAGACAATGCTACCTGATGATGCATATATGTTACTGGTTATAGATAGCTTTTCAGAGGAGGATTCAGAGGCAGATGACCAGTCCTATTATCCCCCTGAGGTGTATGCTCAAAATTGCCAGGGTTATGTTACTCATATCTTGCATATGTTGTATTGCAATGCTTAGTTTTTACATCATATACACAATATTGGATGCCATCTCCTTAGTTGACACATCATATATGCGATTGCCCTCTGCTCACTTCCTTAGTATATAAATCTTATATTTGAATTATATCATGCCATGTTGTTTACATAAACAGCATGTATCTGAATTATGGCATGCCAACCCATTTTCTAAAGACATAATATAGTTATACCATCTCATCTTGTTCACATAGTCATCATATTTTGAATTATGTCATTCTATCCGTGAATCATCATGCCATCATGTTTCCATCGACGGCATGTTTGTGATTTATGGCATGCCAACCACTTTAATAGACACATCGTATAGTTATATCATGTCAACATGTTTACATAGTCATCATATTTTGAAGTATGTCATTCTATCCTGTTTAGTTAGCCATCATACATGTGAAATTGTGTCATGCTATCCTGTTTAATTAGCCATCATATATTTGAAATTATGTCGTGCTATTCTGTTTGGTTAGACAACTTAAATGTGAATTATTTCATGCCATGTTTTCTTCCCTACAATCCATTGCACCTGTCTATCTTACAATGTCTGTACATTCAATTACATTTCTTGTTTATCAGCCATTTCAATTGGAGGGGGTGATGGAAGTATATGTGCGATTAAAAACACGGTCTTCAGAAAAGATTGTGCTACCTGTCGATGGAAATAGAACCACGGTTGTACTTGCCCAAGAACCAGCCCCACTACGCATAACCCAGACTCACGCAGATTGTATCCCTACCCAGTTGGACAGAGAACCAGCTACACCCCTTCTAACCCCAACACCAGCAGATAGTAACCCAGTTCCCGTTGACACAACACCATCTCCACCACAGAGCACCCAAACACGAGCAGTTAGTAAGGCAACTGCAGTGCCCAAAGCACGAGCACCACCACTCTGAACCCCAAGTCAACGCTTAAAGCAGAAGAAGAATTATTCTCAGGTCAGGTTCCATAGCTATGGTTCATACTACTTTGCTCATGCATCACTGTATTTACTTCTACCAACTAATTTCAAATTTGAAGGATGCAATTGATACTCCAATGGCGCAACAGGTATGTTTTAAACCTGTTTCTTTAACGTGTTTGCTGTTGTAACTTGCTCTATGTTGATTTCAGTTTCAATTGAATAAACAGTTATGGTCTCATGCCATGCACATTACAAGTGTTGTTATTGCTGTGTAGTTTCCCACACTTATATTTCGTCTATGCTGCTTTGTCTTAAATAGATATGATTCGAACTGTATCTATCTTGATTTGGCAACATAAAGTAGAATGATATAGACCATATAGTGACCATACTACATAGATATATGTTTGTTTCATGCTGTTATCCTGTCCACCTTACTACTGAACTAGTTTACCAAAATGAGTTTCATATACTACATTGTAAATCTGTGATGTGTTTTTGTTTCTCCTTTAGAACGCGGATAAAATATTTGAGAAGAGTACCCCGTTATGCAATGGTAAAGGAAGTAATGCAGATCCGGTTCAAGATAGTGAGACATCCCTGTTGTTCTCCAAGAAAGCTGATAAAAACAATATTGAAGACACCGAGACAACCCCAAAGTCCTGTCTTGATGTAGTGTTCGAGTTACTAGCTACTACTGCTGGCACCAGCTCTTCGAACTCGCTGCCTGAATCAGTTCGGCTTCTTGAGACTCAACTTCAAGTTGAAAGACATCGATCAGATGTTATGCGATAGGAAGCCGAAGGACTGAGGAAGTCCCTGCAGAATTCAGATGCATACTTTCTGGTGCAATAGCTAGTGCTGGAGGATTTAAGCGCCAAACAAGAGAAAGTTAATAAGCCTGCTAAGCATCTTGCCAGCATTATGGGTACCCAGGATATTGTTTCTTGAGCTCTTCTGAAGTGGTTTCAGTTCTGTACTTGTTTTGATGTGGCGTTTATATGCTGCTTTGTTCCCTATATTTGCACTGGTGGTGAACTTTGATGCCAAGTGGATGTAATATGTGTAATAGCCGTGATAGCCTAGCGTAAGTTGTTGCCTATTTATTTCCTTATTGTCTTGTTTATTTGTTTTCTTGTAGTCAGTGCAATTCTTTTTCCACGGTTTGCTAGTGGCCGCAATAGCCTATTTTTTAAAACTAGGCCACATTAACAATGTGCTACATATTTACTGTAGTTAACATGGGCCTCTTATGGGCCGTAGAAACATTGGGCCTTCTATGGGCCGTAGAAACAATGGGCCTTCTACGGGGCGTAGAAACAATGGGCCTTATACGGGCCGTAGATACAATGGGCCTTCTACGGTCGTATGATTGGTTGGCCAAACATGGGCCAATAACAGACCACATTATGGTCGTAAATTGGCTAAGGTTGAAATCGTCCATTCATGGGCCGACCATAACGGGCCGACCATAACGGGCCGACCATAACAGGCCGTCGTTAATCGGTCATATTTGATGACGCTATGAAAACGGACCAACGTATTAACGGGCCACAAACGGGCCGACTGTAACCACAGGCTGAATTTGGCCCACAAGCAGAAAATGATAGTAACGAGCCGAAAGTAAACGAATGCTGGAGAGCCCAAGAATAAATGGGCCCTAAGAAGGCCGAAAGATAACATGGGCTGGAAACGGCCCAACGGAATAATGGGCTGTTAATGGGTATAAAGTGAAACACTGTTCATTACGGGCCAGTTTTACCACGGGCTGTTAATGGGCCGAGGGTTACTAAGGAACTCATATGGGCCGAAAGATGTGATGGTCCATACATGGGCCGAAAGTAAAAATGGGCTCGAATTATATTGGACGGCCCAAATGACGCTACTCGGCCTAATTCGGATAGGCCATAAACGGGCCCTGGGTTAGCAGGCTGTAAATGGGATATATGCGAACATGCCGTTAATAGGCTTGCCGTGGGCTGGCCCGTCACCTTTTGACCAAGTCAAATGGGCTAGCCTTTTCACATGAATGGGCCTCTGTTGGGCACTATTCATTACGGGCCAGTTTTACCACGGGCTGTTAATGGGCCGAGGGTTACTAAGGGCCTCATATGGGCCGAAAGACGTCATGGGCCATACATGGGCCGGAAGTTAAAACGGTGATGCGGAGCATCTCAAGGACATCCCCATGGACCTATCGTCGCCTCACCAAGTGCCCAAAGTACCAATGACCTGAGCCCGTGCAAGAGCTCTCGAAGCCGAGGTGAATTCACTCCTCTTTCAACTTCCTTTTGATTCACATGAGACATGGCTTCTACCTCCATCGAAAACTCTATGCATATTCAGATACTTGGATGAAGGCCATGGAACAGCACTACACGTTGGCCAAGGTGGAGGGATCGACAAGTACAAGGAACTAGAAGAAGTGCCGCTGAAGATGCTACAGGCACCGGATGTCCAGCCCTCACCAGACGACCGGTCCACTCCAGGCTCCGGATGACCGACAGACACCAGACGTCCGATGACTCCCAGACGACCGGACGACCGGAAGCCTCCGGACATCCGTGACATCCATCACAAAACTGAAATCGGGGAACATTACCGGAAATCCTTGGCGCATCGGACGTCCAGCCCCTCCCGAGCCACCGGACGTCTGGAGACCAAGCGGACGTCCGGCCCGTCTGCGTGCGCGCAGTGAAGAGCCGAAGCCCATGTACCCCCTCGCCCCTAGACAATATATACCCTTTGACATCCTCTTTTCTAGGGTTAGCTTTTGTGATAGCTCATTTGATACCTAGAGCTTTGCTCATCAAGTGGTTCATCTCCTCGAGAGTAACTGCAGCCCCTCTTCAGAGAAGATCCACACGGATTCAAGACCTCCTCACGGAGAAGATCCTATGGGATACCCTCAAGACCTCCTTCCGGAGAAGACTACCTTGTATTGTCCATTGTTGACCATGGATCGTGTATCTTGTTATGTATCATGGATCTAGCACTTGTGTGACCATCTTCATGTTGATTTGAGTGTTCCTCTTGTGTTTTCCCCCGTCTTTCCATTTGTGTTCTTCGTGTTCATCATGGGTTTCCCTCCTCTTCGTGAAAGATCGGCCTAGATCGGGTTGACCCCGAATCATATCGTATCAAGATCCACGATTTCTCACGAAATTGGAGCCTCCACCCGTGTTTTCTAGCTTGTTTTTGTTGTGTTCATCCCAATTTCGAAAATTCCCCACCAATTTTTTTAAAAAATAGCCCCAATTTTTTTATGATCTGTTGATTTGACGAAATTTTGTTGAATTTGTTCCATGGATTTGCTGTGCCACGAGTGGATCTCGCTGTTCCCCACCTTTTCCCCAATTTTATTCCACAAATTCGGCCAATTTTGACCAATTTTTTCACGGTTTCCACGAACCCTAGAAGCTTAGCCAGAGACCAAAATCGCCCAGGCCCCGGTCGTCCGCCCGCTTACCGGACGCCCGGCGACTGGAGGACCCGCAACCCACCGAACGTCCGCTAAACCCTGACGAAACTGAATTTACTCAGTTTTCGTTCCACCTTCCGCACCCGCTTACCCTTGCATACACCCACATATACCATACCACTACCACCTTTGCCTAACCAGCATCATTACGGTCTTACCCCCTTTTGTCTTGAATCATTTGAGTTGTGGTTTACCCGTTTCCTTGTGTGTTTCGGCTATCTTGGAATGGAACAACATCAACATAACCACCTCTCAACCTCGACACGGACGGTAACATCGACGACACCTTGTCATTCTACCTTGCAATTGCATTGTTTCCCTATAGACCATTTTACGTAGCTTTCCCATCGAGACTAGCCATTTGAGTATTGCCGCCACGACACTTGTGCACATTAGTGATAGTCATAGATATTGCATACTACATCATCATATCTCCGTGTGACACAAGAGAGTTCCGCATACACAATAGCTATCTTGATACGAGAAGCATGCATAAGTGGCCAAAGAAAGAGACCACAAGCTTTTAAGCAAAAGAGCCATCAAAATCTTATAAGCAAAAGGTCAATAGCATCATACGCCTTGCATCAAAAGAGATCATATGAGATAGAAACACGTCATCTTGTGCTTAAGCATCAGCACATCATACACTCATAGCATACTTGTGATAGAAAGTCATTACGTTTGTCTCTTATAGGTCGTGCACAAGTGCGTATCCGCCTATTAAGCAATCGGTTAGCGTCTCTCTAGTGTTGTGCAACAAGAGCATTTTCCGTGGATTCCACCTTTTCGCTAACCCTTGGTTGCACAACCACATTTATCTATCCGTGCGTGTGTTCCGTGTGCTACCTATTGCTTGTGATCTACTTGTTGCATGAGCAATTTGTGAATCATTTTTCAACATCATTGAGTCACTTTGACAATTGCATTGAATTTGTGCCACCATCCTAACCAAGCTCCACTCAAAGCTTTACTTGTGTAGGTGTGAGAATCGACAAGAAGTGGTACCAATAGTGCTATTTCCGGGTTACAATATTGAGTGATCATTGATCCATTTTCAACTTCGGTCAAGGTACATTTGGTATTGTCTTCTCCCTTCTCCAACTCACATTCTTGCTTGCAATGATGGATATGCCAAGTACATATACGAACCCGCTCTTTGATGATCCTCAAGAATCGAACAACTACGTCACCAAACTACATCTCTTCGGTGTCCAACGAGCTCTACATCAAGAGAGTGAAGCTATGCAAGAGAGAATTGAGCAAGTCGCCACCGACGCGCGAGAATTTGAAGCACGCACACGAGAGCAATTCGACATCATCAACACCAACATGTCTACCCAATTCAATAAGCTACGGACTTTGATAGTCAACCGACCCTCATCATCCACATCTTCTCAAAGACGAAGCCGCTCAAGTCGTCATACCGACTACATGAACACTCTTCGTCAAGCCGCACGTCAAGCTCGACATGACAACCGGAACCCCCTTCATGACAAGAGTTCACAAGAGCTATTTGAAGAGCAAGAAAGTCGACATCGTCAAAACCAAGCTACACTTGAGCAAGCGCAAGAACGACAATGACTATGCTATCAACAACAAGAGCGAGCACATCAACACCAAGAAGAACAAGATGCCGAGGCTCAACGTCAAGCACAACAACGCCGAGAAGATCAAGCTCTTGAGGCACAACGAGCATTACGTGATTCACATTGCAATGTGGCAACTCGCAATCGACACACTCGTCAAGAAGAGGAGTTCCTTCACGATGAGATGCAAGAGAGGCGCCACCAAGCACAAATGCAACAAGAAGTTCCTCCTCAAGCGCGACAAGAGCAACAAGCTCAACAAGAACCACAAGCTCGGCAAGAACAATATGATAATGTACATCAACACCGCCAAGAGCAACATGAGGTTGACAATCGTCCAAATCAAGACCGCCCTCACAATAGGCAAGCAAACAATGAAGAGCATCGCTATGGCAAGCTTAAGTTCACCATGCCAAAGTTTTCCGGAAGCATTGATCCCGAAGACTACCTATAATGGCCATTAAAAGTTGACAAGATCTTTCGCCTACACAACTTTGATGAAGAGAAGAAGATTTCAATGGCGTCACTTGAGTTCGAAGATTATGTTCTCATTTGGTGGGAGCAAATCATCAAAAGAAGATAAGCAAAAGGCGAACCACCTATCACTACTTGGACTCAAATGAAGGAAGTCATGAGAGCATGTTTCGTGCCAACGCACTACAACCGTGACTTGTTCAAGAAGTTGCAACTCCTCAAGCAAGGAACCAAGTCCGTTGAAGAGTACTACAAGGAGATGGAGATTGCCATGATAAGTCCTCACCGAAGATGAGGAGCAAACGATGGCGAGATTCTTGAATGGACTCAACTATCCTATCAAGAAGATTGCGGACTTTCAACCATACACAAATCTCCTCGAGCTAGTACACCAAGCAACCAAAGCGGAGAGACAAGTTCAAGAGGACTACAAGTACTCCAAGTTCACCTCCAAGAACTACGGCTCCTACAATCAAGCTTCAATGACTTCGGATCCTCCTACCTCTACCAAGCCATCTACAAGCTTCGGTGACAAGTCAAGCTAAAAGAATGCGACTACATCTAGTCATCCACCTTCTACGAACAACTTCAAGCCAAGAGCTTCATCATCTACAACTCCAACCGAGGAAAACTCCAAGACAAGCTCCATCAAGTGTTTCAAATGCCAAGGACGAGGCCACAAGTCATTTGAGTGCAAGACCGTCGGCACAATGATCATCAATGATGAAGGATCCAATGACTCAATGAGCAACGATGAGATGGAAGCCCTTGAACATGTAGCTTGCCAAGTGAATGAAGATGAAGACCATCAAGTGTTTTGCGACAATGACTCGAGTCCCAATCTCGTTGTCTCCAAGGTCTTGACACTTCAACATCATCAAGATGACGATCAACGATGTCACATCTTCCATACCAAGGCCGGCATCAATGGATGCTCCGTCAAGGTTATCATCGATAGAGGAAGTTGTCATAACTTGGCAAGTGAAGAGCTATGCGACAAGTTACAATTGGTCAAGATGAAGCACCATCATCCATACCAGGTCCAATGGCTTAGCGACGCCAGAACTCTTTGAGTCAAGCACACTGTGCAAGTATCCTTCAAGATGGGCGCCTACGAGGACACACTTGAGTGTGATGTGGTCCCTCTATCCGTGTGCCGCCTTCTTCTTGGACGACCATGGCAATACCATCGTGGAGTCACACACAATGGACGGACCAACCATTATAGCTTCAAGATGAAGGGCAAAGAGTTCGTGCTCTGCCCAATGTCACCAAGTCAAGTAGCCGCTGAGGAACACATACCTACCAACCATCATGGAGAGAATGGTGAGGGAGTGAACCACCAAAAGGATAGTGAGAGCCACAAGCCAAATATGAGCGACTCCACGATGAGCGACAAGAAACAACCAGTGCTCTTCGCCACCAAAAGTGAGATGAGAGAAGTGTGTGAGTACCCCTCGAGCATCTTTCACCTTGTGCTTTTATGCAAAGTAGAAGCCAAACCTACTAACACTGCACCACCTCTAACTTTAGTGTTGTCTCAATTGTTGCAGGAATACCAAGATGTTTTTCCCGATGAGCTACCTCCAGGATTACCTCCACTTCGTGGCATCAAACACCGCATCGACCTCATACCCGGCGCACCACTTCCAAACAAGGCTCCTTACCGCGTCAACCCCGAGGAAACCAAGGAGAATCAACGGCAAGTGTAGCAAGTCATTCAAAGGTCATGTACGTGAAAGCTTAAGCCCTTGTGCCATTCCGGTTATTCTCGTGCCTAAGAAAGATGGAAGTTTTTGCATGTGCTCTGATTGTCGGCTGATAAATGCTATCACCATTAGATACCGTCACCCTATTCCATGCTTAGACGACATGCTTGATGAATTATGTGGTGTTACCATCTTTTCAAAAGTCGATCTTAAAAGTGGCTATTACCAATTCGCATTCATGAGGGTGATGAGTGGAAAACGGCTTTCAAAACCAAGTTTGGGTTATATGAGTGGTTGGTCATGCCAATGGGCTTATTGGAGGCGCACGGCTAATTTATGCGTCTCATGCATTTCGTTCTCCGACCTTACATAGGCGTCTTTGTAGTGGTTTACTTTGATGACATTCTCGTCTATAGCAAATCGCTTGAGGACCATGTGACATACATCTGTATGGTTTTGCAAACCCTTCGGAAAGAGCGCTTATATGCTAACATGGATAAATGCACTTTTTGCATTGATAAGGTGGTTTTCCTAGGATTTGTCGTTTCGTCACAAGGTATTCACGTTGATGAAACTAAAATTGAAGCAATTAAAACCTGGCCACAACCAACGAATCTCCAACAAGTCCGTAGCTTTCTTGGTATAGCCGGTTTCTATCGACGTTTTGTGAAGGACTTTAGCACAGCTGCTATGCCTCTACACGCCTTGAGCAAGAACAACACACCCTTTATTTGGGGGTCCTTCGCAAGACACCGCGTTCAATGAGCTAAAAGCCTTGCTTACCAACACACCACTTCTTCCCCTACCAAACTTTGACAAACCTTTCGAGATTCATTGTGACGCTAGTGGTACCGGCATAGGAGGCGTGTTAATGCAAGAAAGTGCCCGATTGCGTATTTTAGAGAAAAACTTTCCGGAGTGCAACTTAACTATCCTATTTATGATAAAGAGCTCTATGCCTTGGTGAGAGTTTTACATGTTTGGGAACATTATCTTAGACCTCATGAATTCATTCTTCATACGGACCATGAGACACTCAAGTATCTCAAGGGTCAAACTAAGTTGAACAAGCGTCATGCTAAGTGGAGTGAGTTCATCGAGTCTTTTCCCTATGTCATTAAATACATCAAAGGCAAAGAGAATGTTGTGGCGGATGCCCTTTCCCGCAAATGCATGCTTGTTACCCAACTCGAGTTGAATGTTATTGGTTTTGAGCACATAAAAGACTTGTATGAGCATGATCCTTTCTTTGCAAATCCTTATACTAAGTATTTGACTCGCACTTCTTGGGAACGATACTACATAAAGGATGGATATCTTATGAGAGCTAACAAACTTTGCATTCCCCAGTCTTCGCTTCGTTTGCTCCTTTTGCAGGAATCTCATGGAGGAGGACTCATGGGACACTTTGGGCGCGACAAGACATTTGCTACGCTCTCCAAGAACTAGTTTTGCCCAAAGATGTTATGTGACGTCTCACGCCTCACAAACCGATGCTCTACATGTCGCAAAGCTAAGTCAAAAGCTCAATCTCATGGTCTTTACATGCCACTTCCTATTCCATACCATTTATGGGAAGACATAAGCACGGACTTTATACTTGGATTGCCTAGGACTTAAAATGGAAAGGATTCCGTGTTTGTTGTCGTGGATTGATTTTCTAAAATGGCTCATTTCATTCCTTGTAACAAGATCGACGATGCTTCACATGTGGCCAATATCTTTTGTAGGGAAATCATTCGTCTACATGGAGTGCCCAAGACTATCGTGTCGGATTGGGACATCAAGTTCTTGAGCCACTTTTGGAAGACTCTATGCGCCAAACTCGGCATCAAGCTCCTCTTCTCTTCGGCATATCATCCACAAACTAACGGCCAAACAGAGGTGACGGACCACACACTTTCGACGCTTCTTCGCGTGTTGGTCAAAAAGAACATCACGGAATGGGAGCAATGCTTGCCCATCGCCGAGTATGCCTACAATCGCGAAAGACATTCGACTCCTGGCAAGTCCCCATTCGAGGTCGTCTACGGCTTCAACCCGTTGTCCCCATTGGACATCCTACCTCTACCTCTACAAGAGCGCATCAACATGGACGCAAGTGCACGTGCAAGCTATCTCAAGAAGATGCATGATGATACAAGGGCAACGATCGAGCGATAACTGCAATGCCTACCCACCAAGCTCAACGTCAACAAGGCACCGATGGTGTTCCAACCGGGAGATCTCGTATGGCTTCATCTTCGCAAGGACCGCTTCCCCAATGAACGCAAGTCCAAGCTTCTACCTCGAGCCGACGGACCCTTGAAGGTGCTAGCACGCTACAACGACAATGGCTACAAGATCGAAATTCCACAAGACAAATACAAAGTAAGAGATACCTTCAACGTCAAGGATCTCTTTCATTTCCATGGAGATGAAGATTTCGATCCGAAGTCGGATATTTCCCAAGGGAGGGGAGATGATGTGGAGCATCCCAAGGACATCCCCGTGGACCTATCGTCGCCTCACCAAGTACCCAAAGGACCAGTGACACGAGCCCGTGCAAGAGCTCTCGAAGCTGAGGTGAATTCACTCCTCTTTCAACTTCCTTTCGATTCACATGAGACATGGCTTCTACCTCCATCGGAAACTCTATGCATATTCAGATACTTGGATAAAGGCCACGGAACAGCTCTACACGTTGGACAAGGTGAAGGGATCGACAAGTACAAGGAACTAGAAGAAGTGTCGCTGAAGATGATGCACGCACCGGATGTCCGGCCCTCACCGGATGACCGGTCCACTCCAGGCTCCGGACGACCGACAGACACCGGACGTCCGACGACTCCCAGATGACCGGATGACCGGAAGCCTCCGGACGTCCATGACATCCATCACAGAACCGAAATCGAGGAATATTACCAAAAATCTGAGGCGGACCGGACGTCCGGCCCGTCCCGAGCCACCGGACGTCCGGAGACCACGCGGACGTCCAGCCCGTGTGCCTGCGCGCAGTGAAGGGCCGAAGCCCATGTACTCCCTCACCCCTAATCTATATATACCCTTTGACTTCCTCTTTTCTAGGGTTAGCTTTTGTGATAGCTCATTTGGTACCTAGAGCTTTGCTCATCTAGTGGTTCATCTCCTCGAGACTGAGTGCGGCCCCTCTTCGGAGAAGATCCACACGGATTCGAGACCTCCTCACGGAGAAGATCCCACGGGATACCCTCAAGAGCTCCTTCCGGAGAAGACTACCTTGTATCATCCGTTGTTAACCATGGATCGTGTATCTCATTATGTATCGTGGATCTAGCACTTGCGTGACCATCTTCATGTTGATTTGAGTGTTCCTCTTGTGTTTTCCCTCGTCTTTCCTTTTCTTTTCTTTGTGTTCATCGTGGGTTTCCCTCCTCTTCTTGAAAGATCGGCCTAGATCAGGTTGACCCCACATCAAACGGGCTGGAATTATATTGGACAGCCCAGATGACGCTACTGGGCCTAATTCGGATAGGCCGTAAACAGGCCTTGGGTTAGCGGGCTGTAAATGGGCTATATGCAAACAGGCCGTTAATAGGCTTGCCGTGGGCCGGCCCACCACATTTTGACCATGTCAAACGGGCCAGCCTTTTCATAGGAATGGGCCTCTGTTGGGCTGTGCCATGTGTCGACATATTATAGGCGCTTTTGGTCCAATGAGTGGATGACATCTGTCCCAACGGTGAGCCGACACGTGTTTCCTCCAGCCAATGATGATTTTACACGTGGAAAATCCCCATTGGTCGGGGCTATTAATGGGTTATCGGATCCAAAACCGGACCCGATATCTTAACGATGTTCCGTTATGATGGATGCCACGTGTCGGTCACCCTTGACGAAAGCACTTCTATGACGCGCGATTTATCGTCATCGAAGTGGACACTTCCGTGATGATAATTTTGGTAATGTCATGGAATACTTCTAGGACAGCACAGGTATGACTATCTTGATTCTGTCATAAATTTGTCATGGATGTACATGCATGACAAAAAACGTGACCTACTGTGACAAACACGTATCATCACGGAAGTGTATTTTTTTTTGTAGTGTTGGTCGTTGAACTTTCCGTCCTTGCCACCTTGTCCAGTGGGTGTCGCTACACTGTGGCCTTCGTCCAGGCACCTGATCATGCATAGAGTTTCCGTCTTAGGAAGTAACCATGTCTCATGGGGTGAAAGTGGTATTTTGGAGAGGAGCGAGTTCACCTTATCTTCGATAGCCCTTGCAGGAGCTCTTGTCATTGGTCCAAGTGGCATGTCCATGGGGATGCCTGAGGGATGCTCCGCATCATACTTCGTCAGCACGGTGCTAAAGGATGCATGCGCGCGCTGCCCAATGCAACAAGAGCTACTTCTCGCTCTCCCAGTTGCCTCGAAGAAGCCATGCCACTATTTCCAAGGTCACTCCATCAAGGTGGTTCCAGCGTACCCCTTGGAGAAGGTGTTGCATAGCCCTAGCACTGTTGGCCAAGTCGTTGAGTGGACATTGAGCGGCAGGCCTTCCAGCTAGAGTTCTGCACCACCAGGGTCATCAAGGGGGTGGCCCTCACTAATTTCGTGGTAGAATGGACATATGTCTACAAGGAAAAGTCCCTATCTTATGGAGATGAGGCGCCCGTCGGTTGGGTCATGCACTTTGATGGCGCCTTCTCCAGGCAGGGCGCAGGGGCCAGCGCCATTTTCATTTCCCCAGCAGGAGAAAGCTTTACTACGCCTTTCAGCTATGTTTTTGGAATGACGACAAGGTTTCTAAAAACATCACAGAGTACGAGGGCCTCATCGCTGGTGTCAAGGCCGCCTCCGATTTGGGGATAAAACGCCTCACCATAAGGGCGATTCTCAGCTCCTTGTCATCTTCTCCAATAAGAAGTATTAGCCAAAGGACAAATACATGGCAACTTACTTGGAGGAGGTACATAAGCTCGAGAAACCCTTCCTGGGCTTAGAGCTGCAGCACATCCAGCGCGGCGGCAACAAGGAGGCCGATGACATCACCAAGCAACCATCCGGTCACGAGCCTCAAAGCCCTGGTGTCTTCGAAGAAAGGCTTATCTGGCCGTTGGCCTCGCCCCCGCTGCGGGCACGACGTTGCTCCTCGAGGAACTTTCCCCCGTGCCAGCCATGGGTGTGCCGGAATGTGCCCCGACCTCAGGGGCTTGCCTGCTGCTGGATATGTAGCCTTAGGTGGACAGCTGAGTTGCGGAATTCAAGGCTTACCTGCTCCATGGTACCCTTCTAGAAGAGGATGCGGAAGCAGAGCGCCTGGCCCGACAGGCCACTGTTTATTACCTACAAGATGGCGAGCTGTACTACAAGCGCCCCAATGGCGTCTCACCGTGGTGCATTTCAGAAGAACAAGGGCGTGAATTACTGTCTAACAAACATGGGGGAGACTAAGGGCACCACTCCTCATCACGTACCCTCGCGGGTAAGGTGTTCCGCATCGGTTTTTATTGGCCCCCGGTGCTCCGCGATGTTGGGAAGCTGGTCCAATCCTGCTAAGCATGCAATTCCATGCTATGAAAATCCAACAGCCCGTGCAGGGGCTTCAGACAATCCCATTTTCATGGCCCTTCTCGGTGTGGGGGATGGACATACTAGGCCCTTCCCCTCGCGCTGCTAGCGGCTACCGCTACCTTTACGTCGCCACCGACAAGTTCACCAAGTGGGCAGTGGTCGAGCCCATGCGCACGATCCCGGCGGGCTCTACTGTTATGTTCATCAAGGGCCTCGTGAGCCGATCCGGCATCCCCAACCGTATCATCACCAACAACGGCTCCCAATTCACGAGCGGCCTCTTCAGATCATACTATGCTAACCTTGGTACGCAGATATGCTACGCTTGCACGGCGCACTCTTGAAGCAACGGCCAGGCCGAGCGCGCCAATGTTGAGGTCCTCAAGGGCCTCAAGGCTAGGAGGTTCAAGAAGAAGCTTGAGGAATGGGGCAAGGGTTGGTTGGATGAGGTGCAATATGTGATGCGGTATATCCGTAGCACCACGACCAAGCACACCGGCTAGACCCCCTTTTTCCTCGTCTACGGGGCCGAGGCAGTCCTACCCTTGGAGCTCAAGCATGGCTCCCCGCGAGTTCTGGCATTTAACGAGGCACGTCAGGATGACTCATGGGAGGCTGACCTTGTGTTCCTCGAGGAGGCCCGCCACCAGACCACCCTTCACGCCGCGAGATACCAGCAGGCCTTGCGGCGCTACCACAGCCGCAACATCCGCCCTTGCACCCTCGAGGTCGGGGACCTCGTCCTATGGTGGATCCTTTCTAGGGAGGGCCTCCGCAAACTCTCGCTCATGTGGGAAGGCTGTTTCATGGTCGGTCATGTCTCCAGGCCAGGCGCCGCCCCCATGGGGATGGACGAAGGAGTTCTTGTACCGAATACCTCGAACATCCAGCACATTTGCAAGATCTACCCATGACCCTGACATGGAAGAATTAGGTGGGGCTTTACATGCCCTGGAGCTTCCCACGCGCTGTCGCACGGCCTCGTAGGAGCTCCCACCCACGTCTAAGTGGAAGCCCCATGCTCCGGGCTGACGGGACGCTTGAATCACGACCATGCCCGACGCGGAGCATCCCACGATCATCCCCATGTTCACTTCGACCACTCCCCATGACCCAAGGAGACATAAGACAAGACCTCAAATATACACCATTGGACACAAGGTTAACTCGCTCCTCTCCCAACCTCAACTTTCTACATGTGAGACATGGCTACTACCTTAAACATATGTGATATGCATGACCATGAACCAAGAGGGAGACCATGAAGCAGCTAGGAGCATCGGATGAGAAGGCGAGGACACCAAGTACAAGGACCAAACGGAAAGTTGCCAGAAGTCTATAGCCATCGGACGACCGGTCTGGACCGGACGTTCGATACCTGGGGGCTCCGCCAGCCAGAACGTCCACAACCAAGGCACCCTGCAACGCTCGGATAACCGCTACATGTCAGACGTCCGACGACCTCCCAGTGACCGGACGACCGTGCCCCTCCGAACGACCAGTGCCACATCACAGAAGGATATTAGCGGAAGTTCGAGACCTTCCGGACGTCCGGAGGCCCGCGAGCCACCGGACGTCTCGTACATGTCTGCGCACAGTGTGTTGGGCCCGAGGCCCATGTATCTCCCACATACCCCTTCGTGGACCTAGACTATATATACTCCTTCCCCTCCTCCTAGTTAGGGTTAGCTTTGTGTTAGCTCATTTGAAACCTAGAGCATTGCTCATCCATAGTGGTTCTACTACACAAGAGACAGCGGCCTCTACGGAGAAGATCCACACCGGATTCAGGACCTGCTCATGGATAAGATCCCTCGGGGATTCAAGACCTCCTCACGGAGATGAACTAGTTACCTTGTATCTTTCCTTTGTTGGATTTGGACCATGTATCTCGTTGTGCTGAGGATCTAGCACATGTGTGATCGTTTCTTGTTGATTTGAGTGTTTTCTATCGTTTCCCCTCGTGATTTTCCCTCGTGTTCTTCGTGCTCATCCTCGGGGATCCCTCCAATCGTGAAAGATCGTCCTAGATCGGGTTAGCCCCGCATTATATAGTATCATGAGCCACGTTTATCATGAATTTGGAGTCTCCCCATTGTTTTCTTGCCCTCTTGAACTTTATTTCGTTCTAAAATTCGAAAATCCTCACCAAAAATTGCCTCAATTTTTTTGATTAGTTGGTTTGATGATGTTTTGTTGATTTTGATCCATGGATTTGCTTGGTTTCAAGTGGATCCAGCATTTCCCCAAGTTTCCCCATCTTTCATCCACGAAATCTCTCCAATTTGAGCCCAAAATCTCCATTTTCCGCCAAAAATCGTGTTCCCGAGCTCAAATCCCGTGTTGACCCCGACCCACCAGACGACCGACACTTTATAAGACGTCCGGATCCTCCCAAAGAACCGGACATCCGTCATCCATTGGACGACCGGAAACACCCCACGGAATGTAATTAGCGTATTTCTGACGACCTCCGGACGTCCGGTCAGCGGACTTCCGACCATTTCCAGACGTCCGCTACTTGTAGATTCAGACTTCGGCTGATTTTTGTTTTCGTCGTAACTAATTCATCCGAACTCCGATTTTGACGTTCTTTAGCTCATTTTGAAGCTCTTGACATCCATACCACAAAAAAACTATCATCGTCATTTGACTCCATCAAATTTTGTGAAATTTTCCAAGTTTTCCTAGGCAGTTTCTAGACCATTTGTAGACTTTTTCAACAAAAAATATTGCGGAGCAAAAAAAAGAGAAAAAAAAGTGAAAAAAGAAAAAATATATCAGAATGTGCTCCTCCCTTGTTTACGTGCAGCGCCTTGATTTTGTTAGTGTTCTAGGCTCGCGTCTCTAGTGCGGTCTAGCCTAGGACCAGCACAGCACCATCGTTGAGCGTTTATTCAACTTTGCAACTCCGAATTGATTATTGCTGACATATGCTACCATATCATAAGCCTTCCCAGATCCACATGTATCTACGTCGTGTGTTTGACTCCTCCTGGTAATCGCTCTATCCAAGCTTTTGAGGTGTTTTGACTACAAAGGTCGCCGATCACCACCTTCTGTTTGGTAAGAACTTGTAAGAATTTGAGTTTTGCTTGACGGTTTTGAGAAAATCCAGCACCACCATTTTCTAGTACTCTGTAGGATCATATTGTTGTGTGTTTCTATTGCTGCTAATCATGCTGCACCTCTACAACAACATCAACAACAACAACAACAACAACAACGACAACAACAACAACAACAACAACAACAACAACGACGACGACGACGACGACGACGACGACGACGACGACGACGACGACGACGACGACGACGACCTCCACGTCGTGAAATAGCCCTCCGCCAAGCGAGCCGTGTCCCTCTTGAGCCTCGCCAAACTGTTGGTGCTGCTGTTGATACTTCTGGGGCTCCTGCTGCTGCTAAGTAGGAGGACGATTATGCGGGAGATTACGAGGATGTTGTTGATCAAAATCAAAACTACGTGCAACCACCAGCACCACAACCACCAGGTCGTCCATATGCAAATAATCGCAATGGTATGGCTGCACCGCCCCCTCAGGTATGAGATCATGATGATCATGATCATCTCCCTAAACTGAAATTGAATATTCCACCATTTGAGGGTAGATATGTTCCTGATAAATATCTTACTTGGGAGTTAGAAACCGAACAACGTTTTACATGTTTAGAATATCCCGAGGAGAGATGTGTTGCTGCTGCTCTTTGTGCTTTCACTAGTTTTGCTTGTGTGTGATGCATCGTCTATCTTGTTGAATGGAATGAAATGAGCCATTTTTGAAAATCGGTCCACAACGACAAAGACGGAATCCTTTCCATTTTGTGTTCTAGGCAACCCAAGTACAAAGTCCATGCTAATGTCTTCCCAAGGTTGATATGGTATAGGTAGAGGCATGTAAAGACTTTGAGAATTTGCTTTTGACTTAGCTTTGCGGCATGTAGAGCACCGGTTGGTGAAGCGTGAAACGTCGCGGAACATCTTGGGCTAATAGTAATTCTTCGAGAGTGTCGCAAAAGTCTTGTCGCGTTCGAAATGTCCCATAAGTCCTCTTCCATGAGATTCCTGCAAAAGGAGAAAGCGAAGAGACGACTCAGGAATGCAAAGTTTATTAGCTCTCATAAGATAACCATCCTTGATATAATATCATTCCCAAGAGGTATGCGTCACACATTTGGCATAAGGATTTGCAAAGAAAGGATCATGCTCATATAATTCTTTTATGTGCTCAAAGCCAATAACATTCAACTCTAGTTGGGTAACAAGCATGCATTTGCGGGAAAGCGCATCAGCCACAACGTTTTCCTTTCCTTTGATATACTTGATGACGTGGGGAAAATACTCTATGAACTCGCTCCACTTAGCATGACGCTTGTTCAACTTAGTTTGACCCTTAAGATGCTTGAGCGTCTCATGGTCCGTGTGAAGAATGAATTCATGAGGACGGAGATAGTGTTCCCACACTTGCAAAACTCGCACTAAGGGATATAATTCCTTATCGTAGATGGGGTAGTTAAGTTGAGCGCCGGAAAGTTTCTCACTAAAATACGCAATTGGGCGCTTTTCTTGCATGAGCACGCCTCCTATGCCGGTACCACTAGCGTCGCAATGAATCTCGAAAGTTTGTGAAAGTTAGGTAGGGCAAGTAAGGGTGCGTGAGTAAGCAAAATATTTCAGCTCGTTGAACGCGGTGTCTTGCAAGGTACCCCAAACAAATGTTGCGTTCTTTTAACTCAACGCGTGCAAGGGAGAAGCAAGTGTGCTAAAGTCCTTCACAAAGCGTCGATAGAAACCGGCTAAACCAAGAAAGCTACACACTTGTTGGAGATTTGTTGGTTGGGGCCAAGTTTTAATTGCTTCAATTTTAGTTTCATCAACATGAACACCTTGTGAAGAAACGGCAAATCCTAGGAAAACAACCTTATCAACAACAAAATTGCATTTTTCCATGTTAGCATAGATGCTTTCTTTGTGAAGTTTTTGCAAAACCATGTGGATGTGTGTGACGTGATTCTCAAGTGACTTGCTAAAAACGAGGATGTCATGAAAGTAAACCACTACAAAGACGCCAATATAAGGTCGAAGAACGAAATGCATGAGACGCATGAATAAGTCGGGCGCTTCCGATAAGCCCATCGGCATGACCAACCACTCATATAACCCAAACTTGGTCTTGAAAGATATTTTTCACTCATCACCCTCTTGAATGCGAATTTGGTAATATCCACTTTTAAGATCTATTTTTGAAAAGATGGTGGCACCACATAATTCATCA
This sequence comes from Secale cereale, assembly GCA_902687465.1. NCBI lineage: Eukaryota > Viridiplantae > Streptophyta > Magnoliopsida > Poales > Poaceae > Secale > Secale cereale. The sequence goes on along the minus strand of LR738710.1, from coordinate 429,649,056 downwards.
AGCATGTCATCTAGGCGTGGAATAGGGTGACGGTACCTAACGGTGATAGCATTTATCGGATGACAATTGGACCACATGCGAAAACTTCCATCTTTCTTAGGCACAAGAATAACTGGAACGGCACAAGGGCTTAAGCTTTCACGTACATGACCTTTGTCGATGGGTTGTTGTACTTGATGTTGTATCACCTTGGTTTCCTCTGGGTTGACGCGGTAAGGAGCCTTGTTCAGAAGTGGTGCGCCGGGTATGAGGTCGATGCGGTGTTCGATGCCGAGAAGTGGAGGTAGACCCGGTGGTAGCTCATCTGGGAAGAGGTCCGAGAATTCCTGCAACAATTGAGACAACACTAAAGGTAGATGGTCAGAGTTGTTAGTTTGAACCACTTCATCTTTGCACACGAGGACATAGTGAATGACACTAGTTGGGTTCTCACACACTTCTCTCATATCTCTTTTGGTGGCTAGTAGTACTATGTCACTCTTATCTCTCAAGGTGGGTGTACGCGAATTTGGCTTGTAGCGCTCGCTCTCTTTATGGTGGTTCTCTCTCTCACTAGTCTCTCCACGATGTGTTGAAGCTTGCTTGTCGGCGATCACTTGGCTTGGTGTCATAGGACGAAGCACATATTCCTTGCCCTTCATCTTGAAGCTGTATTGCTTTGTCCGTCCGTTGTGTAGGACACCTTGACCGTATTGCCACGGTCGTCCCAAGAGAAGATGGCACACGGACATAGGGACAACATCACACTCCAAAGTATCTTTGTAGGCGCCGATCTTGAAGGAAACTTGAACCATGTGCTCGACTTGGATCTTGCCGGAGTCGCTAAACCATTGAACCTTGTATGGACGCAGATGCTTCTTCTCCACGAGTTGCAACTTGGAGCATAGTTCTTCACCTGCCAAATTATGAGAACTTCCTCGATCGATGATAACCTTGACGGAACGTCCATTGATGCCGGCCTTTGTGTGGAAGATGTGACACCATTGGTCTTCGTCTTGTTGGTGTTGAAGTGTCAAGACCTTGGAGACGACAAGAGCAGGACTTGAGTCATTGTCGCAAAGTACTTGATTGTCTTCATCGTCATTCACTTGGCGGTGCATTGCCACATGGTCGATAGCTTCCATCTCATCTTCACTCATGGAGTCGTGAGTGCCATCCTCTTTGAAGATCATCGTTCTCTAGTTGGTGCATTGGAAAGACTTATGTCCACGGCCACCACATGTAAAACACTTCATAGAACTTGTCTTGACGGGATCGTCCGGTGGTGCCAATCAAGAGGTCTTGTTCTTGTGGATGCTTGCCGGAGGACGAGTCGAGGAAGGCGTCACTTGCTTGAAGCTGGACTTGTCACCAGTGCTTGGAGATGCTCTAGTTGAGGTAGGAGGTGCCAAAGTCGTTGGCGCTTGAGTCTAAGAGCCGTAGTTCCTAGATGAGTACTTGGCGTACTTGAAGTCTTCTTATACTTGGTGTTCCGCTTTGGTTGCTTGATGAGAGTATGGTTGGAAATCTGCAATCTTCTGTATTAGGTGGGAGAGGCTGTTCAAGAACCGTGCCATAGTTTTCTCATCATCTTCCTTGACATTGGCTCGTATCATGGCAAGCTCCATCTCTTGATAGTATTCTTCCACTTTCTTCGTGCCTTGCTTGAGGAGTTGGAGCTTCTTGAAGAGATCTCGATTGTAGTATGTAGGCACAAAGCGCGCTCGCATGACATCTTTCATATGTATCCAAGTCGTGATAGGAGGCTCATCCTTCTCACGTCTCTTTTTCACCACTTGCTCCCAACAAACGAGAACGTAGTCTTGAAACTCAAGAGATGACATGGCAATCTTCTTTTGCTCTTCATAGTTGTGGAGACGGAATATCTTGTCCACTTTCAATGCCCATGAGAGATACTCCTCGGGGTCGTTCCTTCCTGAGAACTTGGGCATGTTGAACTTGAGCTTGCCATAGCGTAGTTCTTTATCATAGTGCCTGTGGTGATGGCGTTCTTGGCGTGGAACATGTTCTTCATCATGATGATGGTCTTGGCGAGGATAAGGGCATGACATGTGTGATCAATTTCGTCGTTCTTGTTGTTCTTTGCGACGTGTCGTGTCTTCTTGTCGAGCTTGGCGAAATGCTCCCTCTTGTTCACGGACTTGTCGGTTGCACGCGACAACAACTCTTGAGGCTTCACAGAGTGCATCTTGGGCCGCTTTAGCTTGATCTTCATGGCTTTGCTACTCTTGTTGGTTCATGTCACCGTATCGAGAGGATTGAGGTGGATTATGTGGTATATGATGAGCATGGTCCATTGCTTCTCGATCTTGTCTTCGCGCTTGCTCACGTGCTCGAACTCGGTCTTGTAGTCCATTGCCATGGAATGGATTTTCTTGCGCTAGGCGGTCTTGAGTGTCATCGCATCGAGGAGAACTTGAATTGGAAGACAAGTGTGAAGACGAAGGGCGACTTGAGTGGCCCCGTCTTGGTGAAGAGGTTGAGGAAGACGAGTGGCGCGCAATCAAGTGGTGGAAGTCGTCCATTTGTTTGGATAGCTTGTCATCCAAGTAGTCTCGTTGTCTCACCTCCGATTGACATAGATCATTGGCGAGTTGTTCGATGGGATCGCCCAAAGCTTCACTCTCTTGATGTAGGGCTCGTTGGGCGATGAAGAAATGCTTCTTGGTGACGTAGTCGCGGTCGACATCTTGCTCTTCAATGAGAGGGTTCGCCGAAGAAGAAGGCCTATCCATCATTTGGATGTGGTGGTGAGTAGGAAAATGAGAAGAACAATACCAAAGTTACCTTTTCCCAAGATTGTGGATGTATCAAGTACGATCTCACGTGATGCTATAATAGTAGAACTGGTACCGGGTTTTGTTGTCTCACACCTACACACAAACGGCTTTTCGAGGATCTTGGTTAGGATGTGACACAAATAATTCAAGCAAATGATTGTGAAGATGTTGAAAAAGTTGAAAAGATGCACAAATCGCAAGTAAGACAACCAAGGGGTGAGCTCAAAATAGAACCTTGGAAAAGCTCTTGTTGCACGGATAATAGAGAGATGCTAGCTCGATTGCACTAATGGGCTAGATGCGGTTGTGCACCGACCTAATAGAGAAACGAGTCGTCTCACTATCCCAAATATGCTTTAATTAGATATGAACCTTGATGGTGAACTAAGTGAATGATATGCAAAAAGGCTCAAAACTTTGTGTAGAAGCTCTTACTTCTTTTTCTCTTATGCTTAAAATCTTTTTCTTTTTTTAACTATGCCACAATGCTTGATATACGAACCACACTATGAGGTAACAAGTAGTATATGCACGGGAGAGACGTAACACTAATGGTGCACTAAGGCGTGGCCCGATAATACTGAAAAAGCTAGTCTCAATGGGTAAGCTATACAAAAGAGGGTCGAGGCTATCAAGGTAAGGCAAGTGTATCACAAAGGCGTCGTCAAGGTTACCTTCCTTGCTTACGGTTGGTATGAAGATGATGTTATCGAAGATGTTGTGGAGTCCAAGTTGATGGTCGAGTGGCGGTGATGATGACGTCCAAATTGCACCTAAGAAGCCGAAACACCTTAGGACACGAGGTAAACCACAACCCAAAACTCAAAATACCACGAGAAACATTGCGGAAGAACATGAGTGACGGTGTGGTGAAGAAATGGTGCAAAACGAGAAATGGCCGAGAGGTTCTGTGAGGGCCGTGCGCACGGGGTCTGTGAGGCCCGTGTGCACATGGTCCATGGTGCACGGGGTCCCAATGGCCCGTGTGCACGGGGGGTGCGGGTGGCGGCTGATCTTGGTCGGATTCATGGGTAAAACACAAAATTCACCGAGATTATGCCGTGGAGTGGTTGTGGGATGTGGTGGAGGGGTAGATCCAAGTGCCAAACAAGAATTTCATGGATCAATTCAACCAAATCTCACAAGATCTAACAAATTGCAAGAAAAAAATTTGGGGCTATTTTTGGTGGGGATTTTCGGATTAGGACGAAAACACAACAAAAACAAGCTAGAAATGGTGGGTAGGGACTCCTAGATGTGAATCAAACTTGCTCATGATACCAAGATGATGTAGGGTGGAACCTTAATTGGAGATCTTTTCACACTTGGACGGAGAAAAGAGGATGAGCAACAAAAACAAAAAGAGGAATTCACTCCAACAAAACCCAAGTACACATCCACTAGAATAGAAACACATAGATCCACAAGAATAGATGATCAATCCAAGGAAACAAGCACTAGATAAAGGTTCTTCCCACTCCTAGAGGAGGTGAGGTCTTGATGATAATCTTCTCCATATGGAGTTCTTGAAATCCACAAGGATTCTTCCCTAGATGGGGTCTTGATCCACAAGAGGGAACGAGCAAAGCTCACAATATCTCACATATACTTTGCTAACCCTAAACATAACCCTAGGTAGGAAATATATTGGCTTGGGTCGAAGTGGAGGAAGAGGGGATCCAAAACACCATCTCAGCCGCCCATCCTATAGGGCCCATGCGCACGGGGTAAGTTGAGCCCGTGTGCACGTGGGTCCTGTGAGCACGGTACAGGCCCGTGCGCACGGGGTCGCTCCAGTGCTGCCTCCTATGTAGCCCGTGGGCATGGGGTCTTGGGGGTCCGTGCGCACGGGGCTGCCTGGGACTTTCTGTCCAGCTCTTGTTGGCCTTGTTTTTCCTCCTTGGTAACTTGGGGCACTTCTCCTTGGACTTGGTGATGTTCCAAAGCTGCTTGGGGAGGATCCTCTTCATACCTAATGAGGCATGGAGCATTTTGATGAGGTAGCAACCAAGCTCCACTTGTATTCATATGCAAATCAACTAGGAAGGAGATCACCTCGGTTTGTATTGCACGTGCTCTAGCTCTTGTCATGGGTCCAAGTGGGGCTTGAAGTGATGAAGTAGAGTCCATGGGGATGAGTGTCGAATACTCCGTATCATCTCCCCCTCCCTTGGGAAAGATCTGTCCACGGATCGTGATCTTCATCACCATGGTAGAGGGCCAAGTCCTTGACGTGGAAGATGTCGCTTATGTTGTATTTGTCTCGTGCTTTGTCAATCTTGTAAGTCTTGTCATTGTAGCGTTCTAACACCTTGAAGGGTCCGTCAGCTCGAGGTCGTAGTTTGGACTTGCGCTCGTTGGGGAAGCGGTCCTTGGGAAGATGAAGCCATATGAGGTCTCCCGGTTGGAACACCATAGGTGTCTTGTTGACATTGAGCTTGGTAGCGAGGCAATGTACTTGACGCTCGATCGTTACCCTTGTATCTTCGTACATCTTCTTAAGATAAGTTGCTCGTGCACTTGCGTCCATGTTGATGCGCTCTTGAAGAGGTAGAGGAAGAATGTCCAATGGTGACAATGGGTTGAAACCGTAGACGACCTCGAAGGGGTACTTGTCGGTATTTTAGTGTCGTGCGTGGTTGTAGGCGTACTCGGCGATGGGCAAGCATTGCTCCCATTCCTTGATGTTCTTCTTGATCAACACCCGAAGTAGAGTGGATAGAGTGCGGTTCGTCACCTCTGGTTGGCGGTCGGTTTGTAGGTGGTATGTCCAGGAGAATAGGAGCTTGATCCCCATCTTGGCACAAAGTGTCTTCCAAAAGTAGCTTAGGAACTTGACGTCGCGGTCCGAAACTATTGTCTTGGGTACTCCATGTAGGCGCAAGATTTCCCTACAAAACATATTAGCAATATATGAAGCATCATCTATCTTGTTGCATGGAATGAAATGAGCCATTTTTGAAAATGTGTCCACAACAACAAAGACAGAATCCTTTCCATTTTGTGTTCTAGGCAACCCAAGTACAAAGTCCATGCTAATGTTTTCCCAAGGTTAATATGGTATAGGTAGAGGCATGTAAATACCATGAGAGTTTGCTTTTGACTTAGCTTTGGGGCATGTAGAGCACCAGTTGGTGAAGCGTGAAGCGTCGCGGAACATCTTGGGCCCGTAACCGCCCAGGCACCGGACGTCCGCCAGAGTACCGGACATCCTGAGACCGGACGACCGGTAGCCCACCGGACGTCCGCTAAACCCTGACGAAACTGAACTTCATCAGTTTTCGTTCCACTTTCCACACCAACTTACCCATTCATAATTCCACATATACCCTACCACTACCACCATTGCCTAACCGCTATCAATACGATTTTACATCATTTTGTCTTGGATCATTTGAGTTGTGGTTTACCCGTTTCCTTGTGTGTTTTGGCTATCTTGGAACGGAACGACATCACCAAGACCACTTCTCAACCTCGACACGGATGGTAACATCGACAACACTTTTTATACTCACCTTTGCTTTTGCATTGATAACCCTTCATCGACCATTTTGCGTAGCTTTCCCTTCGAGACTAGCCATTTGAGTATTGCCGGGCAATGACACTTGTGCACATTAGAGATCATCGAGCCACAACATATCATAATAGAAGTCATAGTGATATCTTATCATCTTCTCGTGTGCCACAAGGTTGCCATAGCATATACACAATTGCTATCTTGGTTCGAAAAGCATCGCATAAGTTCCTTAGCAAAAGAGCTCAAAGACAATGAGCCAATCAAGCTTGTAAGCAAAAGAAAAAGATAAGCAAAGAGCTTTTAAGCAAGAACCATAGCATCGCACCCAAACATATCATATCATTTGGTATCACATTTGATCATCTTCGATCATTGCGCAGAAACAACAAACATATAGCATACTTGGGATAGAGATCGTTGCATTTTTGCCTAGTAGGTCATGCACAAGTCTCGTATCCGCCTAGAGTGCAATCGTGCTAGCGTCTCTCTAGTGTAGTGCAACAAGAGCATTTACCACTCACCCTTGATTTGCACGATCCCATTTATCTATTTGCACGTGTGTTTCCGTGTACCTTTATAGTTATTCGTCTTCTTGTTGATTTGGCAAATTGCGAATCATTTTCAACATCATTGAGTCTTGTTAATGATTGCATACTTCGGTCCCCATCCTAACCAAGCTCCACCCAAAGCTTTATTTGTGTAGATGTGAGAGACCGACAAGATACGGTACCAATTATGGTATTTCCGAGTTATACTATTGAGTGATCATTGATCCATCTTCAACTTCGGTCAAGGTACATTTGGTATAGTTCTTCCTTTCTCCAACTCACACAGTCTTGCTTGCAATGATGGATAGGCCAAGTACATCTACGAACCCGCTCTTCGATGGTCCTCAAGAGTCGAACAACTATGTCACCAAACTACATCTCTTTGGTGTCCAACGAGCTCTACATCAAGAGAATGAAGCTATGCAAGAGCGAATCGAGCAAGTTACCGCCGACACATGACAATTCGAAGCACGCACGCGAGAGCAATTCGATATCATCAACACCAACATGTCTACCCTATTTGGCGAGCTACGAACATTGATAGTCAGCCGACGCTCTACATCTACGTCCTCTCAAAGACGGAGCCGCTCAAGACGTCATATAGACTACACTTCCGGCTCAAGTACACCTACATCGAACAGTCTTCATCAAGCCGCGCGTCAAGCTCGACATGACAACCGGAACCCGCTTCATGACTGATACTTCTCCAACGCATCTATAATTTCTGATTGTTCCATGCTACTATATTATCTGTTTTGGATGTTTAATGGGCTTTATTATACACTTTTATATTATTTTAGGGACTAACCTACTAACCCAAGGCCCAGTGCAAATTGTTGTTTTTTGCCTATTTCAGTGTTTCGCAGAAAAGGAATATCAAACGGAGTCCAAACGGAATGAAACCTTCGCGAGGATCGTTTTTGGAACAAATGCAACCCAGAAGACTTGGAGTACACGCCAGGGAAGCCACGAGGCGGCCACGAGGCAAGAGGGCACGCCCAGGGGGGTAGGCGCGCCCCCCACCCTCGTGGGCCCCTCGTAGCTCCACCGACGTACCTCTTCCTCCTATAATACTCATATACCCTGAAAACATCCGAGAGCACCACGAAACCCTATTGGCAACGCCGCAACCTTTTGTACCCGTGAGATCCAATGTTGGTCCTCTTCTGAAGCTCCACCGAAGGGGGCATCGATCACGGAGGGCTTCTACATCAACACCATAGCCTCTCCGATGAGTTGTGAGTAGTTTACATAGACCTTCGGGTCCATAGTTATTAGCTAGATGGCTTCTTCTCTCTCTTTGGATCTCAATACAAAGTTCTCCTCGATCTTCTTGGAGATCTATTTGATGTAATTCTTTTGCGGTGTGTTTGTCGAGATCCGATGAATTGTGGGTTTATGATCAAGATTATCTATGAACAATATTTGGTTCTTTTCTGAATTCTTATATGCGTGATTTAAATATCTTTGCAAGTCTCTTCGAATTATCAGTTTGGTTTGGCCTACTAGATTGATCTTTCTTGCAATGGGAGAAGTGCTTAGCTTTGCGTTCAATCTTGCGGTGTCCTTTCCCAGTGACAGCAGGGGTAGCAAGGCACGTATTGTATTGTTGCCATCGAGGATAAAAAGATGGGGTTTATATCATATTGCATGAGTTTATCCCTCTACATCATGTCATCTTCCTTAAAGCGTTACTCTGTTCTTATGAACTTAATACTCTAGATGCATGATGGATAGCGGTCGATGTGTGGAGTAATAGTAGTAGATGCAGAATCGTTTCGGTCTACTTGTCACGGGCGTGATGCCTATATACATGATCATGCCTAGATATTCTCATAACTATGTGTTTTTCTATCAATTGCTCGACAGTAATGTGTTCACCCACCGTAGAATCTGCTATCTTGAGAGAAGCCACTAGTGAAACCTATGGCCCCCGGGTCTATCTTCCATCATATTAATCTTTCATCAACTAGTTATCTTTACTGTTCTTTTACTATGCAATCTTTACTTTTCAATCTATACAACAAAAATACCAACAATATTTATCTTATTATCTCTATCAGATCTCACTTTTGCAAGTGGCCGAGAAGGGATTGACAACCCCTTTATCGCATTGGTTGCAAGGTTCTTATTTGCTTGTGCAGGTACGAGGGACTTGCGTGTAGTCTCCTACTAGATTGATACCTTGGTTCTCAAAAACTGAGGGCAATACTTACGCTACTTTGCTGCATCACCCTTTCCTCTTCAAAGGAAAAACAACGCATGCTCGAGAGGTAGCAAGAAAAATTTCTGGCGCAGTTGCGGGGGAGATCTACCCATCACTGCTACCTCTTGAGCTTGCGTTGTATTCCCTCGAAGAGGAAAGGGAGATGCAGCACAGTAGCGTAAGTATTACCCTTAGTTTTTGAGAACCAAGGTATCAATCCAGTAGGAGACCACGCGCGAGTCCCTCGTACCTGGACAAACAAATAAGAACTTCGTAGCCAACGCGATAAGGGGTTGTCAATCCCTTTACGGTCACTTACGAGAGTGAGATCTGATAGAGATGATAGTTTATATTTTTGGTATTTTTGGTTTAATAAAACAGCAAATAAAAGCGGTAAAAGTAAAGTAGATGTAGATTGATATGTTGAGAATAGACCCGGGGGCCATAGTTTTCTCCAGTGGCTTCTCTCATGATAGCGATATTCTACGGCGGGTAAACAAATTACTGTCGAGCAATTGATAGAAAAGCGAATAATTATGAGAGTATCTAGGCATGATCATTGTATATAGGCATCACGTCCGAGACAAGTAGACCGACTCCTGCCTGCATCTACTACTATTACTCCACACATCGAGCGCTATCCAACATGCATCTACTGTACTAAGTTCATAAGAACAGAGTAACACCTTAAGCAAGATGACATGATGTAGAGGGATAAACTCGAGCAATATGATGTAAACCCCATCTTTTTATCCTCGATGGCAACAATACAATACGTGCCTTGCTGCCCCTATTGTCACTGTGAAAGGACACTGCAAGATTGAACCCAAAGCCAAGCACTTCTCCCATTGCAAGAACTATAGATCTAGTTGGCCAAACCAAACAGATAATTCGAAGAGACTTGCAAGGATATTATCAGCACACATAAAAAGTTCAGAGAAGAACCAAATATCTGTCATAGATAACTCACAATTCATCGGATCTCGACAAACACACCGCAAAAGGAGATTACATCGAATAGATCTCCTCGAAGACCGATGGGAACTTTGTATTGAGATCCAGAGAGAGAGAGAGAAGAAGCCATCTAGATACTAGCTATGGACCCGAAGGTCTGTGGTAAACTACTCACAACTCATGGTGAGGGCGATGATGATGATGATGAAGGCCTCCGTGATGGACCCCCCCTCTGGTGGAGCTCCGAACAGGCTCCAAGATGGGATCTCCACAGGAACAGAAACTACGGCGGTGGAATTAGGGTTTTCTCTCTGCGTTCGGAGTTTCTGGGGTACGTGGACTTATATAGGAAGAAGGAGGGCACCGGGGCCACTTGAGGGGGCCTCGAGGCAGGGAGCGCGCCCTGGGAAGGGGGGCGCACCCCCCACCCTCGAGGGCCACCTCTCTGTCCCCTGACTTGGTCCTCAAGCTCCGCGTGCGTGATTTTCTCCAAAAATATCTCTCGTGAAGGTTTCATTCCGTTTGGACTCTGTTTGATATTCCTTTTTTGCAAAACCCTGAAATAGGCAAAAAAAACAGCAATCTGGACTGGGCCTTTGGGTTAGTAGGTTAGTCCCAAAAATGATATAAAAGTGAATGATAAAGCCCATTAAACATTCAAGACTTCATAAATAATAGCATGGAACAATAAAAAATTATAGATACGTTGGTGACGTATCAAGCATCCCCAAGCTTAATTCCTGCTCGTCCTCGAGTAGGTCAATGATAAAGAAAGAATTTTTGATGTGAAATGCTAACCAATATAGTTTATCAATGTAATTCTCTTAATTGTGGCATGAATGTTCATATCTGAAAGATTCAAGATAAAAGTCTATATTGACATAAGAAATAACAATACTAACAAAGCAATACTAACAAAGCAATCATATCTTCTCAAAATACCATTGCTAAAGAAAGTTATCCCTACAAAATCATATAGTCTGGCTATGCTCCCTCTTCATCACACAAAATATTCATATCATGCACAACCCCGATTTCAGCCAAGCATTTGTTTTCATACTCTATCTTTTCAAACCTTTCAATTTTAATGCAATACATGAGCGTGAGCCATGGATATAGCGCTATGGGTGGAATAGAGGTTGTTGTGGAGAAGACAAAAAGGAGGGAGATAGTCTCACATCGACTAGGCGTATCAACGGGCTATGGAGATGCCCATCAATAGATATCAATGTGAGTGAGTAGGGATTGCCATGCAACGGATGCACTAGAGCTAAATATGAATGAAAGCTCAACAAAAGAAACTAGTGGGCGTGCATCCAACTTGCTTGCTCACGAAGACCTAGGGCATTTGGGGAAGTCCATCGTTGGAATATACAAGCCAAGTTCTATAATGAAAATTCCCAGTAGTATATGAAAGTGGCTAAACATGAGACTCTCTACAATGAAGAACATGGTGCTACTTTGAAGCACAATTGTGGAAAAAGATAGTAGCAATTGTCCCCCCCCCCTATTTTTGGGCCTTTTTTTTCTTTGGCCTTTCCCTTTTTATTCTTCTGCGTAGGGGCTTTATAGATTTAGCCTTTCCTCCCATGGGACAATGCTCTAATAATGATGATCGTCACACTTTCATTACAACTCGATACTACAACAACAAAGTATGACTCTATATGAATGCCTCCGGTGGTGTACCGGTATGTGCAATGAAACAATAGTGACATGTATAAAAATTATGCATGGTGGCCTTGCCACAAATACGATGTTAACTACAAGATCATGCATGGCAATATGACAATATGATGCGTGTCATATGAACGGAATGGTGGAAAGTTGCATGGCAATATATCTCGGAATGGCTATGGAAATGCCATGATAGGTAGGTATGGTGGCTGTTTTAAGGAACAATATGGTGGCTGTTTTGAGGAAGGATATATAGTGGGTTTATGGCACCGGCGAAAGTTGTGCGGTACGAGAGAGGCTAGCAATGGTGGAAGGGTGAGAGTGCGTATAATCCATGGACTCAACATTAGTCATAAGAACTCATATACTTATTGCAAAAATCAACGAGTCATCAAAACAAAGCAATCAACGCATGCTCCTAGGGGGGAGGTTCGTAGGAGTTAACCATCGCGCGCCCCCGACCTCCACACAAAGGTTGGCACTCTACAAATACCTCATACTCTAACTTCGTCACATAGCGGTTCACCATACGTGCATGATACGGGAATCACTAACCTTAACACAAGTATTTCTTAATTTCATAATAACTCCACTAGCATGACTCTAATATCACTATCCTCATGTCTCAAAACAATTATCAAGCATTCAACATCTCATTCTATTCAATGCACTTGGTGTGGAATTTCTTACTACATTGACATTGGATGTTTATCATGTGAAGACTAGTTCCTTTAGCCTAAACACATTACCATGCTGTTTTAATAGACTCTCAAATAGATATAAGTTAAGAATGAGAGTTCAGAAATTTCTAAAAAATATTACCACCACCGTTCTCTAAAAGAAATAAGTGAAGCGCTAGAGCAAAAACTATTCAACTCAAAAGATATAAGTGAAGCACATAGAGTGTTCTAACAATTTCTAGGCCATATTTAACTCTCTAAAATAGGTGTGTCCAGCAAGGATGATTGTGTCAAACTAACAAGCAAAGAATCAAATTATACAAGACGCTCCAAGCAAAACACATAACATGTTGCGAATAAAAATATAGCGCCAAGTATAGTTACCGATGGATGAAGACGAAAGAGGGGATGCCTTCCCGGGGCACCCCCAAGCTTAGGATTTTCATTATATTGAATTTACTTGGGTTGCCATGGGCATCCCCAAGATTAGGCCTTTGCTACTCCTTGTTCCACAGTCCATCAAAGCAATACTCAAAACTTGAAAACTTGACAACACAAAACTTAGACAAAAATTCTCGTGAGCTCCGTTAGTATGAGAAAGCAAACCACTACTCAAAGGTACAACAATGAATTCATTCTTTGTTTATATTAGTGTTAAACCTACTGTACTCCAACTTCTCTATGGTTCATATCCTCCAATATTACTCATAGATGCATCGGAATAAGCAAGCAACACACGAAAAACAGAATCTGTCAAAGACAGAACAGTCTGTAGTAATCTGTAGGGTTCGCCTACTTATGGAACTCGAAAAAATTCAAACAAAATTGGTAAATTTGCGCAATTTGTCTACTAATCTTCTACCAAAAGAATCAACTAAAAAGCACGCTCTGGTAAAATCTGACGACTACTTTAGCAAGTGCTAACGATTCTGTTTTTCACAGCAAGATCATATAAACTTCACACAAGTCTTCCCAAAGGTTCTACTTGGCACAAACACTAAACAAAACATGAAACCACATCTAATCAGAGTCTATATGCAATATTTATTCCCTAACAGCAACAAAAACAAAAAATATAAAGTTGAGTTGCCTCCCAACAAGCGCTTTCTTTATAGCCATTAAGATAGGCTTGAGAATTCAGTGATGCTCACATGAAAGAAAAGGATTGAAGCATAAAGAGAGCATTATAAGATATGTGACAAACACATCTAAGTCTAACATACTTTCTATGAATAGGCATCTTATAGGAAAACAAACTACCAAGATAAGCAAGATCTAGCATATGCAAGGAGGGAGAAAGAAACAATATCAATCTCAACATAACAAGAGGTAATTTAGTAACATGAAAATTTCTACACCCATATTTTCCTCTTTGATAATAATTGCAAGTAGGATCATGATCAAATTCAACAAAATAGCTATCACATAACATATTCTCAACACGATCCACATGCATGCAAAGTTGACATTCTTCCAAAATAGTGGGATTAACATTAACTAAAGTCATGACTTCTCCAAACCCATTTTTATCATAAATTTTATAAGATTGAACATTCTCCAAATATGTGGGATCTAAAGTTGACACTCTTCCAAACCCACTTTCCATATTATTGCAAACATTAGTATCAATCTCATATTCATTATGGGGCTTAAATAAATTTTCAAGATCATAAGAAGAATCACCCCAATTATGATCATTGCAACAAGTAGTGGATATAGCAATACTAGCACCCCCAAGATTTGGGTTTTGCATATCATTAACACAGTTGACATCAATAGAATTTATAATAACATCATTGCAATCATGCTTTTTATTTAAGGAGCTATAGTGGATATAGCAATACTAGCATCCCCAAGCTTTGGGTTTTGCATATCATTAACACAATTGACATCAATAGAATTTATAATAACATCATTGCAATCATGCTTTTTATTTAAGGAGCTAACATGAATCACATTTTCTTTTAACAATTCCTCACAATTTTCAGATTCATAAATTTCAAGCCAAACCCCATAAAGATAATCTAGTGCACGCAGCTCACTAGCAATAGGTTCAACATAATTGGATCTCTTAGAGAGATTAGCAAGTGGATGAGGATTCATACTTTAGCAAGCGAAGATGCAAGCTAAATGAGGGCACATAGCAACACAAGCAAACAAGAGGCACGTGTAATGCCCCGGATGTAATACTTTCCCTTTTGGGCATATAATATATCTCCGGCTTCATCTATTCCATTCCGGGTTCTTTGTCTTTTGGGTTTTCGTCGTTTTGTTGTGTGCGTGTGTGGCATTCATTCATATCATGTAGACATGTGCATCGCATTGCATTTGTGTTGTCGGTTGCATCCGGTTCCACGCGTTCCTTCCGTTGTCCGTTTCGCGTTCCGGAGCTCCCTCACGTGTCTGTGGCGTCCCGTAGGCCTACTTTGGTGTTTGGCCGTGTAACGTTACCGGTTTGGCGCGAGACTTGTCGTGTGTTGTTGTTTTGGTGTGTGTAACCCGCCTGTCAAATCTCATCGCGTTTCGAGTCCGGTTGTTACCCCAACAGTTATTCTCGTGGGCTCAAAGTGCCTCCACTTTGAGGCCCAAGACACCCCCTCCAACAGCCCACCAACCACTCCTAACCACTTCTATCATCTAGGCCATCCAAATCTGATCCTGTGGCCGAAAACCGCACTCCATTTGGACAACCCTAGCTACTTGTGCCTATATATTTGTCCACTCCCCCAAATTTGTGCCCCAAAACAAGGAAACCCTAGCCCCACTTCATCCCCTTCCTCCAGCCACCACCTCGCCGGAGTTTCGCCGGAGTTCCGCCGGAATCTCGCCGGAGCTCCCGGAATACCACCTCCTCGCCGAAAAACCACCGTCCTCTCACCTCACCATCCCCACCGGCCGGATCCCGCAGTTCGCGCCCTCTCCACCTCACCTCCGGCCAGATCCGGCGAGGGGCCACCGGATCCAGCCGGCCCCGAGTCCCTCCAGCCTCCTGGAACGCCACCGCCGCTCAGGTCCTCGTTCGCCACCGCCAGTCGCTGGGGATCGGGGAGGAGCCGAGCCCCTGATCCCATCGAGCGCCTCCCAGCGGCCCGCAGGCCAACCCTAGCGCCTCCCGGCCCGTAGGCCGCATTCGGCCAGCGCCGCGCCGCCCTCGGCTGCCTCTCCGCCAGTTTCCCGCCGTCCGCCTCCTGGGCCGAAGCGCCGTCACTAGGCCCAACATCCCACGGGCCCGAGCCGCTCCTCCCTCCAGGCAGCAGATCCGTGCGGGCGCCGCCGTGTTGACTCGCTCGATCGCCAGCAGGCGCCCCGCTCCGCCATCTCCTCGTCGGGCCTCCCCTGGCCAATCGACAGCCCCAAGCCGGGCCCTTCCAGCTTCGCCACGCGGGCCCTCACCTACGCTGGGCCTCGCCCCAGGCCGTCCCGAGCCGGCCCACTCCGCCTCCCAGTGGCCAGATCCGCCGTCGGGCCTCCGCCAGCCGCCGCGGGCCCAGCTGCGCGCCGGATCCACCGCCTCCGAACCGGGCCGCACCAGTTCCAGATCGAGCCCGTTTGACCTTTTTCAGATCTGAGAAGGTTGCCTCTAAATCCTTCTAAGTCCCAGTTTTTATCTGTCTGATGCAATATTCAAGTGATGATATCTTTTTGTGTGTTGCTCCGATTTGAGTGAATGAGGTGTCCAGACGTTCGTGGTGATTAGCACTACGATTCATTTCATTGTGCCATGAATGTTTGAGATCATCTAGGTGCTTATTTTTCTGTTGCAAGAGTGCATCCCAATATAAACTGCTGCTATGTGTTGTTTTTATGCCATCTTTGTATAGTGATAATTTTTAGCTCGTTTATCCGATTGATGCAAATGACATGTCCACGTGTTCGTCTTGCCATGCTCTACTTGTTGTTTGTGTTAGGTTGCATGATAGATTTAATCTTGCCATGTTTATCCTCATTGCAAAGTGCTATGTGGCTGTTTAGTTGATAAACTTGTTATGAAATGCCATCTTGTTGAGCTCATTGCTATCGTTGTGTTTATCTCCATGATGCATGCTTGTATGTTTCGGAATCACCATCATGTGTACTTTGATGTGGTGCTTACCACTTGCCATGTTTAGTTTTGAGGTGACTTAAACTTGCTCTTTTAGATGCCATGATGAAACTGCTGTTTTAACACTTAGTGGATTTTCACTAAGTCTGGAATCTGTAATGTTCTGATGCCATGTTTGCGTGCTGTTCTAGGACAAACAATGATAGTTTTGGAGTGTCTCCTGATGGTTCCTTGTAGTAGATATTGTTGGCTTTCCATTCATGTTCTCAGATGCTTATTTGAGTGGTTGTAGCACATTTAACTTTTGCTCCAAAGTTTCAATAAAATTCTGCTGTCAGGATTTTATAGTCAAGTTCAATATGTCCAAGCTTGTTGCTATTGATCCGTGGCTCCTTTGGAGGTGCACCTTTGGACTTATTTGCTGTCGGATATGTCTTGTTTATGTTCATGCTCTTTGCCATGGTGTTTGAGTGTTGTAGCTTATTTTTCTAGTGCTCCGAAGTTGCTATGTTGCTGTAATTTTCAGCTTTCGCCTATTTCTTGTTTCGGGCATAACTTTTAGCCCGTAGCTCCGTTTTCAGCGAGTCTTATATGAAACTTGATTGATTTTCCGTGTAGATTCATAATATCCTATTGTTATCTTGTTTTGAAGTGTTTTGCTTGAGTGCTATTTCCGTGCTCCGTGTGCTTCCTTAGTGCATCCATCATGCATCCATCATTTTTGTGTGCGCATTGCATCTTGTTGATTCGTGCCTTGTGTGATTGTATTGTTTAGAACCGGAAGCTGAGACCGAGTACCAGTACGAGCACGTGGTTACCTACGAGGTTGAGCACGAGGACCCTTCTTACGATCCGAACGACTACACTTCAGGCAAGATGACCGAACCCCGATAACATTACTATCTTTGCCTATTTGCTAGTAGTTCCGCTCTATAGTTTTGCCTCGATGCCCATGTCTTTCCTGTCAGCCTCCTACTTGTAACCATGCACCTGTCTTAACCACCCTACCTATGCAAACCGTTGCTTGGCTAAGTACGCTTCGCTCAGCCCCTCTTATAGCATTGCTAGTTGCAGGTGAAGATTGAAGATGCTTGCTTCATGTTGAAGTTTGTTGGGTTATATCACACTATATAAATGCTTAAAATGAAATCATCTATATATTGGCAAGGGTGGAAGGCTAAGCCTTTTGCTTGGTGATTTGTTCCACTCATGCCGTTAGGAACCGTATAAACCGGTGTTATGTTCCTTGATTATGCGTTCCTTACACGGTTGGGGTGTATGGGACCCCCTTGATAAACCGCTAAGTGCTAAGTCTTTTCCAGCAAGTCCCAACTTTGGTACTATTCGCCTAATAACTAATAAAACTTGCATAGGGTCTTGCAAACCTGAGTTCTTAATCAACAACCCCGGGCCAGTGCTCCTCATAAGTGTTGGTCCAAACCGGGGGTTCTGCGGGGTCACCACGAGGGAACTCGAGGATTGATATAAACCTGTAGAATCACCCATCCGGTCGTGTCCTGAGACTAGATACGCACGGCTACCATCAGGGTGTCGACACGCCAGGAGGATTTGCTGGATTAGCCTTACCTTAGTTCGGAGTATCTTGAGCACGGGATTCCGAAAATACTCGGTTCTTCCCACCTTGGAGTTGCGACTCCGCGGATCGTGGGCTTGTCATGGGCCAAGTTGGAACACCCCTGCAGGGTTATGAACTTTCGAAAGCCGTGCCCGCGGTTATGTGGCAGATGGGAGCTTATTAATATCCGGTTGTAGAAAACTTGACACATTGTTCGAATACACTACCAGCGTGTGTACCGTGAATGTCAATTTCCGAATAGGGATTCGGGAGTTGAACACGGTGGGGTTATGTTTGTTGAGCTTTAGCTAGGATCACTTCGTGATCATCTCTCGACCAAGTGAAAGTGCAACTAATCCCCGGGTGGTTTTGGTAATTAATAACAACATATATATCATTGAACTAATATTTACTTGAGAATCATTTCAGAAAAGTTCGATGATATGGGTATGGAAATGTCTGAAGAAGTGGACCCCTCAAAATGCTAAGACAAGCATTGGCAAAAGCTCAAGACTCTATTTCTGGTTTAGTGATCAAAGATCACATTGAGTCCATAGGAAAAGCCAATACTATTAAAAGGGGATGAGGTTGTGTTAATGTTCTTGTTGCTCAAGTGCTTGGTGATCTAGCTCCCTCAACTATCAGCACTCGTTACCATTCAACACACTCATAAGTAATCTCAGACAAACCGATTCTGCAAACTCAGTCCCACCGAGATGAACCACTTCAGTTATTTCTCCAAACCCTAATTTCTCGGTCCATCCGATTCTGAGTTTCGGTCTCACCGAAAATGGACTGCCAACCTTCTGTAACCAATTGACAGCATTTCGGAATATCCGAGTTGTCACTTTCGGTCCCACCGAGATGGCAAGCTCCAACCTTTGACTCACTTCGGACACACCGAGATGGTATTTTCGGTCCCACCGAAAATCCCAACGTTCACTATATTTGAACTTTCGGTCTGACCGAGTTTTAACTTCGGTCTCACCGAGATTGGTCAAATGTGTGTGTAACGGTTGGATTTTGTGTGGAGGCTATATATACCCCTCCACCCCCTCTTCATTCGAGAGGAGAGCCATCAGAAAGTACCACCACTTCTACCATACACTTTCTGAGAAGTGAACCACCTACCCTTGTGTTGAGATCAAGCCATTCCATTCCTACCATATGAAACTTGATCTCTAGCCTTCCCAAGTTGCTTTCCACTCAAACCTTTCTTCCACCACAGCCATATCAGTGAGGAGAGTTGAGTGTTGGGGAGATTATCATCTGAAGCACAAGAGCAAGGAGTTCATCATCATCAACACCGTCTATTACCTTTTGGGGGGTGGTGCCTCCTAGATTGGTTAGGTGTCGCTTGGGAGCCTCCGTCTATGAGATGTGGAGTTGAACCAAGAAGTTTGTAAGGGCAAGGAGATCGCCTACTTCGTGAAGATCTACCCCGAGTAAGGCTAGTCCTCCGTGGGCGTAGGCCGTGATGGAATAGACAAGGTTGCTTCTTCGTGGACCCTTCGTGGGTGGAGCCCTCCGTGGACTCGCGCAGCCGTTACCCTCCGTGGGTGAAGTCTCCATCAACGTGGATGTACGATAGCACCACTTATCGGAACCACGACAAAAATCTTCGTGTCACCAAACTGCGTTTGATCTTCTCCACCTCTCTTTTACATGTGCAATTTACTTTCCGCTGCTTATACTCTAGAATTGCATGTGTAGGGTGATACTTGAATTGATCTTAATTGTAAAACTGCCAAAAACATTGCATGATCTAAAGGCAGATTTTTTATATTGTCAAGTAGTCTAATCACCCCCCCTCTAGACCTACTTTCGATCCTACAAGTGGTATCAGAGCTTTGGTCTCCATTGCCTTGGTTTCCATTGCATTGGACTCCATAAGCTTGGTTTCACAACCTAGGAGAGTATGGCGTCTAGTGAGGGTAATTATCGTAGAGGTCCTTACTTTGATGGTACAAATTTTGCTAGTTGGAAGCATAAAATGAAAATGCATATTCTTGGTCATAACCCAGCCGCATGGGGCATTATTTGTGTTGGCATGCAAGGTGATTTCTTTGAAGAAGGAAAAGTTCCGGATCGCGAAGCTACACCCGAAGAGTTGCGGATGTTGCAAAACAATGCTCAAGCTTGTGACATTCTCTTCAATGCTTTGTGTCCCGAAGAGTTCAACAAAATCAGTCGTCTTGAGAATGCTAAGGAGATTTGGGATACTTTGGTTCAAATGCACGAAGGTACTGAATCTGTGAAGGAATCAAAGCTAGATATTCTTCAAGGTCAACTTGACAAGTTCAAGATGAAGGATGGTGAAGGAGTCGCTGAAATGTACTCTAGGCTTGCTCTCATCACAAATGAGATTGCCGGCTTAGGAAGCGAAGAAATGACCGACCGATTCATCATTAAGAAGATTCTCGGAGCTTTGGATGGAAAGTATGACACCGTGTGCACTTTGATCCAAATGATGCCAAACTACAAGACTCTCAAGCCAACTGAAGTCATTGGAAGAATTGTTGCTCATGAGATGACACTTAAGGATAAGGAAGAGCTTCACAACAAGTCAAGTGGTGCTTACAAAGCTACAAGTGATGCTCCTACTACCTCAAGTGACAAGCTAATTTCCAATGAAGAGATAAGCCTAATGGTCAAGAACTTCAACAAGTTCTACAAGAATAGAGGCAAAGAAAGAAGCTCAAAGTCTAGATCATATGATGAAAAGAGATCTTCTAGTCGTGATCGAAACTGCTACAATTGTGGAAGACCCGGACACTTCTCAAATGAGTGTACGGCTGCCCACAAGAGAAGAGAAGAATCTCCAAGAAGAAGAGCAAGAGATGAGTCACCTCGGAGAGAGAGAAGGAGTAGAGATGATCGTTATGAACGAAGACCTTCTCGGAGAAGCAAGGATTCGGAGAGGAAAGACAAGTCATCAAGGAGCTACACAAGAAGAAGACATCAAGCTCATGTTGGTGAATGGGTCTCCGGCTCCGACTCTGACAATCAATCCGATGGAAGCTATCACTCCGACTCCGACTATAGTCAAGATGAAGGTGTTGCCGGACTTGCACTCGTATCCTCCAACTCCAACTCCTACGACTTATTTGATTCACCAAATGAGGGAATTGGAAGATGCTTCATGGCTAAAGGCCCCAAGGTAACACACCCTGAATTCATTGACTTTGATAGTGATGAGGATGACTTGCTTGGTGAAGAGCTCTTGCATGATAAATCTAGTGAGCTTAGTAATGATGAAAATGCTAGTAGTCTTTATAGTCGAGAAGAGTCGAATGACAATGCTATGAAGGAGATTGAGCGTCTAACTAAAGAACTAAACACTCTTAAGTTAGCTCATGAAACAACTCAAGAAGATCATAGAGAGGTCCTAAGATCTCATGAGAAGCTACGCTTCGAGAAGCTCACTCTAGAGCAAGAACATGAGTTTCTAAAAGCGATCAATGACGATCTTCGAAAGAAGAGTTCTTCATATCTTGCCAAACGACTTCTCTTGTCTAATTTCTTGCCACCTATTAAGACTAAGCATGACAAGCATAAGAAAAATTCTTCCTCTAGTAGTAACAATAACAATGTTAAATCCAATATTGTTGCTTCTAGTAGTTCTCTTGATTCCACTAACAATGTTTCAAGCCAAGTTACACTTGAGCAAGAAAATAGCTTATTGAAGGAAATCATAGAGAAAGGTGTCTACAAGAGTCTTGCCGGAAGCAAGAACTTTGAGGAGATTGTTCGCAAACAAGGAAGACACCAGAAGAATCAAGGGATTGGTTTTGAGCGAAAGTTCAACGCCAAAGGTGTTGAGTGGGAAGAAGGTCAATACCCTACTCCACAGTTTGTCTCACAAAAGGAGAAGTATGATCCTACTTCTTCCAATGTGGAACAAGCTCAAGATGACCTTCCACCACAAGACCACAAGCTAAAGGCCAAGGACAAGCTTCAAGAGGAGATTGATGCATTCATTGAAGCACCTCAAGCCATGGTCAAGTGGGTTCCCAAGGACACATCAAGTTCTACTTCGTCAAGCTCAACTACAACACCAAGGATTCCCATCAAGATGATGTGGATCCCAAAGAAGAAGAACTAGTAGGTTCTTGAGGGTGACTCCGCCAACAGACTTCACTCATATTCATTTTGGCAAGAACTTGTGCAATCAACTTCCACATCATGCACTTGTTCATGGAGTCACAAACCCTCTTGTTGGTAAGTCAAGGGACAAGGTAATCATTGCTTTCATGGACATCATCCTTTGTGTACTTCACTCTATGTCTATGGATATTCTTGTTTGTTCCTTGTGGGACTAGGTATTGAAAGTGCCCTAATCCAAAGGATTGCTCCCAACTCTTGATGATCTACATCAACATTGAGCATCCACATCTTCAACATCTACATGAAGTCTTCTACGACAACCCAAGGTTAGTTTGACCCTTTAAAAGGGGTTCTCACATCTAGGGGGAGCTTTGCTCTAAAAATTGAGCTAAAGCATCTCCAAGTGATGTGAACACATAAATGCTTTATGTAAAAGTGGTAACCCCACTTGTGCTTAAACGATGAGTATGACCTATGATCAAATGTTCTCATTTGGCTCCTAAGTCAATAT
The DNA here is from genome assembly GCA_902687465.1 of Secale cereale. Taxonomy (NCBI): domain Eukaryota; kingdom Viridiplantae; phylum Streptophyta; class Magnoliopsida; order Poales; family Poaceae; genus Secale; species Secale cereale. Next base: position 429,626,458 of record LR738710.1, on the reverse strand, counting down.
ACTCATATATAGATGACCTAGTCATCGACAAATTGTGTGCTAGTAGCTAGAGTGATTGGTTGTGCATGTTTGACACATATTTCAGTTGCTATCTTATTGTGTGAGCATGTTGAATGCATGATTTTATCCATTCAAGGACATCCATTTGTTGTTTTGATTGTTTTGTTTCTCCTTCTGGCCAAATGGATGGACAAGAATGCCTAAGCACCTTCCCTAGCTATCTATGCTTTCTTGTCTCAAATTCTATTCATGCTCATATCACAACTTTGAACAAGTCTTTTTCGGACAGTCCGAGTGAGGAGCACTCGGAACCACCGATTCGTCTAAGGCTGACTTCCAAAACCTTCTAAGTCTATTTCGGTCTGACCAGCTTCTCAATCTCGGTCCAACCGAAACGCTTAGACTGATCTAGGTTTCATCTCGGTGAAACCGAGTTCAAAATCTCGGTCTGACCGATATGTGTAACTGCACAACAGTTATACATCTCGGTGACACCGAATTTTTCAACTCGGTCCCACCGACAGCATGGGGTTATATATACCTGAGGGGCTGCGCGCGATTTCATTCTTCAAACCGTTCGCCCCCAACACCCCTGCTGCCGTCGCCCTGGTCTACGGATCGTCGCCTTCGTCGCCTGTGCGCCCTTGCCGCAGGTCTCCGCCGCCGTCAACGGTAATCATCTCCACCGTTGCCGCCGTAGAGGGACACCACCAAGTTAGGGTGTGTCCCGACCCCTTTTCGTGCTCCCCTTCCGATTCTTGCACGATAGGCTTGCCATGATTCAATCCATGTTTGAGATATTCCCTATACAATAGTTCGGATCTTCTAGTTTCGAGGAAAATTCTTAGGTTTAGGTTTCCACGGAATGCATCTCGGTGAAGCCGATTTTTGAAACTCGGAATGACCGATTTGGCCTCTGGCCATTGCACTGCATAATTCGGTTTAACCGAGTTGTGCCAATCGGAACGACCGAAAAGTAGTTTCAGTGAAACCCTAAGTTATCGGTAGGACCGAAACCCATTTCGGTCTGACCGAAAGTGGTGTGTAGGTTTCTGTTGAGCACTTCGGTTGCAACGAAACATGAAATCGGTTTGACCGAAATACATTCTGTGAAAACTCAGAACTAAGTTTTGAACTCATTTTTTTTGCAAAAACCTCTGCAGTTGTGATAACTCTTCTACTCTGCCTATACCTTATCTTTTCACAGGTTTTTCAGCCATGTCAGATGTCAGTGACAGCCAGAACAGGTCTGAATCACCGTTTGCTGAAATTCCAGAGGCAGATACAAGTCCTGTTAGCAGCTCCAGTGATGATGGTGAAAGGAGCACCCCTAGTGGTTTGCCTCCTGCAGCCACCAGAACCAGGAAGAAGAGAACTTCTGATGATGAGGACTCTGACTTTGTTGCTGAGGAAGTTACCTCCAAGCCCAAGAGGAATGTGGTTGCCAAAGAGCACCAAGGGCAGCAGACAAGGAAAGGCACAAGCAAAGTGAAGCAGTCAGCAGTTGCAAAGAAGCTCAACTTGGAAGAGCCTGCTCCAAGCAAGGTGAAGAAGACTTCCAAAAGGAAGAGGGTAGTATATGCTGAACCTCAAGATGATGCTGCAGAAGAAGAAGAAGAAGAAGCACCCCAGCCTCCTCCTCAGAAAGCTAAGTTCATGGGTGATGCTATTCGGGCTCAAGCCTCTTCTAAGCCCAAGAAGCCTGCTCAATCCAAGGCAGCTCCAGCCAAGCCCAAGAGAACAACCAGAAGCATTCCAGCTTCTGAGAAGAACAAAGGTGAGATGCCACCGTCTGAATCAGATGAAGAGCATGTGCTGCTTAAGCTCCGTCCCAAGTTGCCACTCCACAATGATGCTCATCCTCAAGCTGAGGACATGAAGGTAAGGAAGGACAAAGGTCTCAGGCTATGGAGACAATCTGATCCATATGCTGTAAGGAGAAGGACTGCTGTGGACCCCAGATTCCACACCAGAGAGCAGCAGGATTTCTATGAGACCGTGCTGATGGATAAGAAGCCCATTGTTGCTGACACCAGGTATGTTGACTGGAAGTACATTGACAGTGAAGAGCACCGGGACTTCTTTCCCCATGTGCATGAGAGCTTTACTGCATGTGGAGTTGCTGATTTTGTGGGTCAAGAGCTGACAGCTTGGAATGACGAGATGATCATGCAGTTCTATGCCATAGCCCACTTCTATCCTGATGGCAAGATCACCTGGATGACTGAAGGTCAACGGTTTTCTTCGACTGTTGAAGAATGGGCAGAACTTCTGAACGCTCAAGTGCAGAGAGAGGACGACATTGATGTCTATGGGATTCCTAAGAAGAGTCATGATTCCATGAAGAACATGTACAAGGAGATCCCGGCTGCTGATTTGGAAGGATGGAAGCTTGGATCAGTGTACTATCTCCAGGCAGGTCTGACCACCACTAACACCATTCTGAGGCATACTTTGATGCCTAAGTCTGGAGACCACCGGATGATACGAGGCTATTCTATCAACATGCTGCACATTCTCGATGAGAAGGCACCTTTTAAGGTGATGGACTTGATGGTAGAGACCATTAAGAGGACTGCAGCTGACCAGAAGAGGTCGTGTGGGTTTGCACCGCAGATACAGATGCTCATCAACGCCAAGTTTGGCACGGGCAAATTCATGTTGGATAGGAAGCACTTGCCACTGCAGCCAGAGCATGAGGACAACGTAGTTGTGATGGATGAAGAGGATCCTACCTCAGTTGAACGACAGGCCAAAATCGAAGCTGCGAAGAAGGCTAAAGCTGACAAAGAGGCAGCAGCAGCAGCAGCTAAGCCAAAGAGCTTTGGAGAACAAATTCTTGAAGCTACCCAAAGGATTGAACAACGCCTGGCCAGCATTGAGCAATCTCAGGAGAGCCTAGATAGGATTGTCGAGGACAAGATCCACGCTCTAGATGTGAAGCTGACTGAGATTCAGGTGTCTGTCAACAAGCTTGAGGCAGACATGGAGGAGACAAGGCAGGAGAGAGCAGAGCTTATGCAGGATGATCTAGTCCAGGACTCTCATCGCCAGACTGCTCAGGTTCCCAGAGGATCCAGATCTGCAGCTATCCCAGTGACAGACTCCAGGGCTACCACTTCAGCACCAGCTATAGCTCCAGCAGTTCCTCCAGCTCCAGCATCCACTCCTCCACCACAGACTTCAGCAGAAGTCTTCGCCGATGCAGCTATCTCTACACCGACATCTACCCAGATGGGAGCCGCCAGTAGAGCCCGCAGTGACGCTTAGCTCTATACCTTTTCGAACTTTTTGGTAACTTGTTGCCAAAGGGGGAGAAATTGTTATAGATCATAGGGCTTCGAGAGAGAGAGTGCTCTTTCGTCTTTCGTTCTTTTGCCGGTTTTTCTTTGAGATACAGTGATTTCTTTTGGTTCCTGATACTTTAAGTGTGCTTGCTACCACGTTTGATGCTACCTTAATGAGTGCTTAGTCATACTATGCCTTAATGTGTGCTTATTGCTTATCATATGCTATTCCTTATTGTATGGCTATTTACTCTTGTCTTGGTGATTGAGTGCATGTTACTCATTCTTATCATTTTGTGCGCTCCACCAAGATGTATGTGACATGGAAGAGTGACCCATAATCCTAATCGATTGTGCATTTGCATTCAAACGCAAATTTTAAATAATGCACAAATTTAGGGGGAGCTCTTGTTTATCACATACTTCTCAAAGCGACGATATTATTCATGATTATATCTTTTGTCGAAGCTTTGATCTATATGTTGTCATCAATTACCAAAAAGGGGGAGATTGAAAGTGCAACTAATCCCCGGGTGGTTTTGGTAATTAATAACAACATATATATCATTGAACTAATATTTACTTGAGAATCATTTCAGAAAAGTTCGATGATATGGGTATGGAAATGTCTGAAGAAGTGGACCCCTCAAAATGCTAAGACAAGCATTGGCAAAAGCTCAAGACTCTATTTCTGGTTTAGTGATCAAAGATCACATTGAGTCCATAGGAAAAGCCAATACTATTAAAAGGGGATGAGGTTGTGTTAATGTTCTTGTTGCTCAAGTGCTTGGTGATCTAGCTCCCTCAACTATCAGCACTCTTTACCATTCAACACACTCATAAGTAATCTCGGACAAACCTATTCTGCAAACTCAGTCCCACCGAGATGAACCACTTCGGTTATTTCTCCAAACCCTAATTTCTCGGTCCATCCGATTCTGAGTTTCGGTCTCACCGAAAATGGACTGCCAACCTTCTGTAACCAATTGACAGCATTTCGGAATATCCGAGTTGTCACTTTCGGTCCCACCGAGATGGCAAGCTCCAACCTTTGACTCACTTCGGACACACCGAGCTGGTATTTTCGGTCCCACCGAAAATCCCAACGTTCACTATATTTGAACTTTCGGTCTGACCGAGTTTTAACTTCGGTCTCACCGAGATTGGTCAAATGTGTGTGTAACGGTTGGATTTTGTGTGGAGGCTATATATACCCCTCCACCCCCTCTTCATTCGAGAGGAGAGCCATCAGAAAGTACCACCACTTCTACCATACACTTTCTGAGAAGTGAACCACCTACCCTTGTGTTGAGATCAAGCCATTCCATTCCTACCATATGAAACTTGATCTCTAGCCTTCCCAAGTTGCTTTCCACTCAAACCTTTCTTCCACCACAGCCATATCAGTGAGGAGAGTTGAGTGTTGGGGAGATTATCATCTGAAGCACAAGAGCAAGGAGTTCATCATCATCAACACCGTCTATTACCTTTTGGGGGGTGGTGCCTCCTAGATTGGTTAGGTGTCGCTTGGGAGCCTCCGTCTATGAGATGTGGAGTTGAACCAAGAAGTTTGTAAGGGCAAGGAGATCGCCTACTTCGTGAAGATCTACCCCGAGTAAGGCTAGTCCTCCGTGGGCGTAGGCCGTGATGGAATAGACAAGGTTGCTTCTTCGTGGACCCTTCGTGGGTGGAGCCCTCCGTGGACTCGCGCAGCCGTTACCCTCCGTGGGTTGAAGTCTCCATCAACGTGGATGTACGATAGCACCACCTATCGGAACCACGACAAAAATCTCCGTGTCACCAAACTGCGTTTGATCTTCTCCACCTCTCTTTTACATGTGCAATTTACTTTCCGCTGCATAAACTCTAGAATTGCATGTGTAGGGTGTTACTTGAACTGATCTTGTTTGTGAAACTGCCAAAAACTTTGCATGATATAAAGGCAGATTTTTTATATTGTCAAGTAGTCTAATCACCCCCCCTCTAGACCTACTTTCGATCCTACAGTATCTCATGGAATCTTTTAGCTTAAGGGGAGAAGACTTAGAGGAATCTTCACAATTGATATCCTATGAAAAGCAAAATCTCTCAGAGTTCATTGAAAATCTTTTAGCTTCGGAGACATGTTTGCTGATTCAAGCCTGTGCTCAAATATGAGACACTCTTTATACATGTCCTCCCTGGCTTGGTACTCTTGATGTTCTTGCAGTTGGTTGAAGGAATACTCTTGTGTTATCTAACCTTGTTTTCTCAAGTTTATCCCTTCAGGTACAATGTCAAGGAACCTCAAGGTAAGTATATGCATCTTGCAGAATGTGCATGATGGTGACTTGCTTGTAAATACTTGTTTGCAAGAAATCACCATGCACATATGCATTATCACTCAATTCCTTTTCTTCTGCTCTGATGCATATAGCCAAGCTGCATGTAGCACATCTTGCTTATCTCTCTCGTGTGCTTGTGGTAGTCCAAAACCATAATCTATGAAAATCTTGCACACTTGTAGGGGGAGCCTGTGTACTACATGCTTGTCAAAGCTTTCATGATAATCCTGTCTTTCTTTCAATAAGCTTTGATGTCTCGTTCAATATAATTTCAGTGTGTTGCCATCAATTACCAAAAAGGGGGAGATTGAAAGCACATTTGCTCCCTGGGTGGTTTTGGTAATTAATGACAACATACTTTGTGGTTGGACTAATGCTTTTATCAAGTATGTTTCAGGAAATCCAATCACATTGGGATGGCAAGATGACTGAAGAAGTGGACCCCTCAAATGCTAAGGCAAGCATTGGCAAAAGCTCAAGACTCCATTTTTGGTTTAGTGATCAAAGATCACATTGAGTCCATAGGAAAGCCAATACTATTAAAAGGGGATGAGGTTGTGTTGATGATCTGGTTGCTCAAGTGCTTAGTGATTTAGCTCCTTCAACTATCAGCACCTTTCACTTCTATACACACTCATAAGTAATCTCGGACAAACCGATTCTTCCAACTCAGTCCCACCGAGATGAACCACTTCTGCCATATTCCAAACCCTAGAAAAATCGGTCATACCGAGTTTGAGATCGGTCTCACCGAAACTGAACTGCCAACCTTCTGTAACCATTTCACATCATATCGGAATAACCGAGTTTGTATTATCGGTCTCACCGAAATGGGCAAGCTTCTGTCTTGGCTCAAATCGGTCTCACCGATAATTCATTTTCGGTCTCACCGATTCTGGCATGTTCCTGCTCTTTCTCAAATCGGTCCAACCGAGTTTTCTTTCTCGGTCTCACCGAAATCTCCAACGTTCATATCAGATACACTTTCGGTCCCACCGAGATGGTATTTTCGGTCCCACCGAAAATCCCAACGTTCACTATATTTGAACTTTCGGTCTGACCGAGTTTTCACTTCGGTCTCACCGAGATTGGTCAAATGTGTGTGTAACGGTTGGATTTTGTGTGGAGGCTATATATACCCCTCCACCCCCTCTTCATTCGTGAGGAGAGCCATCAGAAAGTACCACCACTTCTACCATACACTTTCTGAGAAGTGAACCACCTACCCTTGTGTTGAGATCAAGCCATTCCATTCCTACCATATGAAACTTGATCTCTAGCCTTCCCAAGTTGCTTTCCACTCAAATATTTCTTCCACCACAGCCATATCAGTGAGGAGAGTTGAGTGTTGGGGAGATTATCATCTGAAGCACAAGAGCAAGGAGTTCATCATCATCAACACCGTCTATTACCTTTTGGGGGGTGGTGCCTCCTAGATTGGTTAGGTGTCGCTTGGGAGCCTCCGTCCTTGAGATGTGGAGTTGAACCAAGAAGTTTGTAAGGGCAAGGAGATCGCCTACTTCGTGAAGATCTACCCCGAGTAAGGCTAGTCCTCCGTGGGCGTAGGCCGTGATGGAATAGACAAGGTTGCTTCTTCGTGGACCCTTCGTGGGTGGAGCCCTCCGTGGACTCGCGCAGCCGTTACCCTCCGTGGGTTGAAGTCTCCATCAACGTGGATGTACGATAGCACCACCTATCGGAACCACGACAAAAATCTTCGTGTCACCAAACTGCGTTTGATCTTCTCCACCTCTCTTTTACATGTGCAATTTACTTTCCGCTGCTTATACTCTAGAATTGCATGTGTAGGGTGATACTTGAATTGATCTTAATTGTAAAACTGCCAAAAACATTGCATGATCTAAAGGCAGATTTTTTATATTGTCAAGTAGTCTAATCACCCCCCCTCTAGACCTACTTTCGATCCTACACCGAGGCCTTCTCTTCTCGCACTCTTTCACGTAAGCTAGTGCTAGTTGCTGCTGCAGACACTTATTCTTTTCTTCAGCCTTATCCTCTCCCAAGGCTTAAATAGTCTTGTTACCCGGGAACGGGATTGCTGAGTCCTCTGTGGCTCACAGTTACTTCACCACACCAGATGCAGGTCCGATGGTGAGCTATCCAGGTGATGGCACCGAGCTAGACTGGGAGTACGACGAGGAGCGTAGTCGATACTATGTTCGTTATCCTGATGTTCAGTAGTTGAGACTTCTACTAGGATTCGATCCGACCTGTGGATTTAAATTATGTTTGGTATCTTGTCATTTGGATTTTACCCTTAGAGGGTTGTGATGTTTTATTGAATGATGCCTTGGTTATGTAATGTATTTGTGTGACGTGGCGAGTGTAAGCCAACTATTTTATGTTTTCCATCCCCATCTTTTACATGAGTTGTGCAAAGATACCAAACTTGCGATCATTCCAGCATGGGGTTATGTCTCTAAGTCGTGCCTCGACACGTAGGAGATATAGTCCCATCCTGGGCATTACAAGTTGGTCTCCAGAGTGTGAAGTGGCATTCAGAACTCTCAAAGAAAAGCTCGTCTCTGCTCCAGTTCTTACTCCTCCAGATGAATCCAAGCCCTATGAAGTATTCTGTGATGCTTCTCTTCAAGGACTTGGTGGTGTGCTTATGCAAGATAAGAGAATTGTGGCATATACTTCTCGTCAGCTCAAGCCAAGTGAGAAGAACTATCCCACACATGATCTTGAGCTAGCAGCTGTGGTACATGCTTTGATTACGTGGAGACATCTGTTGTTGGGCAGAAAAGTCGACATCTTCACTGATCACAAGAGTTTGAAGTACATCTTCACACAGCCGAATCTGAACCTCCGCCAGACTCGTTGGGTTGAAATGATACAAGAGTATAATCCCAGCATTGAGTACACTCCTGGCAAGGCAAATGTGATTGCAGATGCTTTGAGCAGAAAGGCATATTGCAACAGCCTTCTTATCAAGCCGTTCCAGCCTGAGCTTCGTGAAGCATTCAGGAAGCTCAACCTTCAAGTTGTTCCGCAGGGATTTCTTGCAAATCTTCAAGTTGCTCCTGCCTTGGAAGATCAGGTCCGTGAGGCCCAACTCAGTGATGCCATGGTGCAGAAGGTGAAACATGGTATTGCAAAGGGCACTCCTAAATACAAGTGCTTTCGTGTTGATGAGAGAGATACCTTGTTCTTCGAGGACAGACTCGTTGTTCCCAAGGGTGATCTCAGGAAGCTCATAATGGAAGAAGCACATGATTCTCTCCTTTCCATTCATCCTGGCAGCTCCAAGATGTACCAAGGCCTCAAGCAGTCTTACTGGTGGACACGCATGAAAAGGGAGATTGCCCAATTCGTGAATGAATGTGATGTCTGCAGAAGAGTGAAAGCAGAACATCAACGTCCAGCCGGTCTTCTCCAACCTCTTCCTATTCCCGAGTGGAAGTTCGACCACATTGAAATGGATTTCGTCACTGGCTTTCCTAAGTCCAAGAGAGGGAATGATTCTATCTTCGTGGTGATTGACAAGCTTACCAAAGTCGCTCACTTCCTTCCAGTCAAAGAATCCATCAATGCAGCTCAATTGGCAGAGCTGTACACTTCCAGAATTGTGTCCCTACATGGCATTCCTTAAGTTATATCCTCAGACCATGGAAGTTTGTTCACTTCCAAGTTATGGCACTCCTTTCAGTCCGCCATGGGCACTAAGATCAGGTTCAACACTGCTTTTCACCCTCAGACTAGTGGTCAAGTCGAGCGAGTGAATCAGATTCTAGAAGACATGCTCAGAGCCTGTGTCATATCTTTTGGCATGAAATAGGAAGATTGCCTTCCATTTGCCGAGTTCTCTTACAACAACAGCTTTCAAGCAAGTGCCGGCAAAGCTCCGTTTGAAATCCTCTATGGCAAAAAGTGCCGTACCCCTCTCAACTGGTCTGAAACAGGCGAACGTCAACTTCTTGGCAATGACTTGATCTCAGAAGCCGAAGAAATGTGCAAAGTCATACGTGAGAATCTTAAGGCCGCTCAGTCACGTCAGAAGAGCTACTATGACGGCAAGCATCGTGATTTGGCATTCAACATTGTGATCACGTCTATCTCCGTGTTTCTCCGATGAAAGGCACCCAAAGATTCGGTATCAAAGGAAAGCTTGCTCCTAGATACGTCGGGCCTTTCAAGATTCTTGGCAAAAGAGGCGATCTAGCCTATCATCTTGAGCTCCCTTCCAACTTCGCCAATGTTCATGATGTGTTCCATGTGTCTCAGCTCCGCAAATGCTTCAAGGCACCTGAGCGCATGATTCCGTTTGAAGAGATTGATCTTCAACAAGACTTGTCCTACCGAGAGCATCCCGTCGCTATCCTCGAAGAAACCGAACGCAAGACCCGCAACAAGTCCATCAAATTTTTGAAAGTCAAGTGGTCACATCACACCGACCGAGAAGCTACGTGGGAACGAGAAGATCATCTTCGTTCCGAGTACCCTTCCTTTTTCTAGTCATAGATCTCGGGACGAGATCTTTTTGTAGTAGAGGAGAGTTTGTAATGCCCCGAATGTAATACTTTCCCTTTTGGGCATATAATATATCTCCGGCTTCATCTATTCCATTCCGGGTTCTTTGTCTTTTGGGTTTTCGTCGTTTTGTTGTGTGCGTGTGTGGCATTCATTCATATCATGTAGACATGTGCATCGCATTGCATTTGTGTTGTCGGTTGCATCCGGTTCCACGCGTTCCTTCCGTTGTCCGTTTCGCGTTCCGGAGCTCCCTCACGTGTCTGTGGCGTCCCGTAGGCCTACTTTGGTGTTTGGCCGTGTAACGTTACCGGTTTGGCGCGAGACTTGTCGTGTGTTGTTGTTTTGGTGTGTGTAACACGCCTGTCAAATCTCATCGCGTTTCGAGTCCGGTTGTTACCCCAACAGTTATTCTCGTGGGCTCAAAGTGCCTCCACTTTGAGGCCCAAGACACCCCCTCCAACAGCCCACCAACCACTCCTAACCACTTCTATCATCTAGGCCATCCAAATCTGATCCTGTGGCCGAAAACCGCACTCCATTTGGACAACCCTAGCTACTTGTGCCTATATATTTGTCCACTCCCCCAAATTTGTGCCCCAAAACAAGGAAACCCTAGCCCCACTTCATCCCCTTCCTCCAGCCACCACCTCGCCGGAGTTTCGCCGGAGTTCCGCCGGAATCTCGCCGGAGCTCCCGGAATACCACCTCCTCGCCGGAAAACCACCGTCCTCTCACCTCACCATCCCCACCGGCCGGATCCCGCAGTTCGCGCCCTCTCCACCTCACCTCCGGCCAGATCCGACGAGGGGCCACCGGATCCAGCCGGCCCCGAGTCCCTCCAGCCTCCTGGAACGCCACCGCCGCTCAGGTCCTCGTTCGCCGCCGCCAGTCGCTGGGGATCGGGGAGGAGCCGAGCCCCTGATCCCATCGAGCGCCTCCCAGCGGCCCGCAGGCCAACCCTAGCGCCTCCCGGCCCGTAGGCCGCATTCGGCCAGCGCCGCGCCGCCCTCGGCTGCCTCTCCGCCAGTTTCCCGCCGTCCGCCTCCTGGGCCGAAGCGCCGTCACCAGGCCCAGCCTCCCACGGGCCCGAGCCGCTCCTCCCTCCAGGCAGCAGATCCGTGCGGGCGCCGCCGCGTTGACTCGCCCGATCGCCAGCAGGCGCCCCGCTGGGCCATCTCCTCGTCGGGCCTCCCCTGGCCGATCGACAGCCCCGAACCGGGCCCTTCCAGCTTCGCCACGCGGGCCCTCGCCTCCGCTGGGCCTCGCCCCAGGCCGTCCCGAGCCGGCCCACTCCGCCTCCCAGTGGCCAGATCCGCCGCCGGGCCTCCGCCAGCCGCCGCGGGCCCAGCTGCGCGCCGGATCCAGCGCCTCCGAACCGGGCCACACCAGATCCAGATCGAGCCCGTTTGACCTTTTTCAGATCTGAGAAGGTTGCCTCTAATCCTTCCCAGTTTTTATCTGTCTGATGCAATATTCAAGTGATGATATCTTTTTGTGTGTTGCTCCGATTTGAGTGAATGAGGTGTCCAGACGTTCGTGGTGATTAGCACTACGATTCATTTCATTGTGCCATGCATGTTTGAGATCATCTAGGTGCTTATTTTTCTGTTGCAAGAGTGCATCCCGATATAAACCGCTGCTATGTGTTGTTTTTATGCCATCTTTGCATAGTGATAACTTTTAGCTCGTTTATCCGATTGATGCAAATGACATGTCCACGTGTTCGTCTTGCCATGCTCTACTTGTTGTTTGTGTTAGGTTGCATGATAGATTTAATCTTGCCATGTTTATCCTTGTTGCAAAGTGCTATGTGGCTGTTTTGTTGATAAACTTGTTATGAAATGCCATCTTGTTGAGCTCATTGCTATCGTTGTGTTTATCTCCATGATGCATGCTTGTATGTTTCGGAATCACCATCATGTGTACTTTGATGTGGTGCTTACCACTTGCCATGTTTAGTTTTGAGGTGACTTAAACTTGCTCTTTTAGATGCCATGATGAAACTGCTGTTTTAACAATTAGTGGATTTTCACTAAGTCTGGAATCTGTAATGTTCCGATGCCATGTTTGTGTGCTGTTCTAGGACAAACCATGATAGTTTTGGAGTGTCTCTTGATGGTTCCTTGTAGTAGATATTGTTGGCGTTCCATTCATGTTCTCACATGCTTATTTGAGTGGCTGTAGCACATTTAACTTTTGCTCCAAAGTTTCAATAAAATTCTGCTGTCAGGATTTTATAGTCAAGTTCAATATGTCCAAGCTTGTTGCTATTGATCCGTGGCTCCTTTGGAGGTGCACCTTTGGACTTATTTGCTGTAGGATATGTCTAGTTTATGTTCATGCTCTTTGCCATGGTGTTGGAGTGTTGTAGCTTATTTTTCTAGTGCTCCGAAGTTGCTATGTTGCTGTAATTTTCAGCTTTCGCCTATTTCTTGTTTCGGGCATAACTTTTAGCCCGTAGCTCCGTTTTCAGCGAGTCTTATATGAAACTTGATTGATTTTCCGAGTAGATTCATAATATCCTATTGTTATCTTGTTTTGAAGTGTTTTGCTTGAGTGCTATTTCCGTGCTCCGTGTGCTTCCTTAGTGCATCCATCATGCATCCATCATTTTTGTGTGCGCATTGCATCTTGTTGATTCATGCCTTGTGTGATTATATTGTTTAGAGCCGGAAGCCGAGACCGAGTACGAGTATGATCACGAGGTTACCTACGAGGTTGAGCACGAGGACCCTTCTTACGATCCGAACGACTACACTTCAGGCAAGATGACCGAACCCCGATAACATTACTATCTTTGCCTATTTGCTCGTAGTTCCGCTCTATAGTTTTGCCTCGATGCACATGTCTTTCCTGTCAGCCTCCTACTTGTAACCATGCACCTGTCTTAACCACCCTACCTATGCAAACCATTGCTTGGCTAAGTACGCTTCGCTCAGCCCCTCTTATAGCATTGCTAGTTGCAGGTGAAGATTGAAGATGCTTGCTTCATGTTGAAGTTTGTTGGGTTATCTCACTCTATATAAATGCTTAAAATGAAATCATCTATATATTGGCAAGGGTGAAAGGCTAAGCCTTTCGCTTGGTGGTTTGTTCCACTCATGCCGTTAGGAACCGTATAAATCGGTGTTATGTTCCTTGATTATGCGTTCCTTACACGGTTGGGGTGTATGGGACCCCCTTGATAAACCGCTAAGTGCTAAGTCTTTTCCAGCAAGTCCCAACTTTGGTACTATTCGCCTAATAACTAATAAAACTTGCATAGGGTCTTGCAAACCCGAGTTCTTAATCAACAACCCCGGTCCAGTGCTCCTCATGAGTGTTGGTCCAAACCGGGGGTTCTGCGGGGTCACCACGAGGGAACTCGAGGATTGATATAAACCTGTAGAATCGCCCATCCGGTCGTGTCCTGAGACTAGATACGCGCGGCTACCATCAGGGTGTCGACACGCCGGGAGGATTTTCTGGATTAGCCTTACCTTAGTTCGGAGTATCTTGAGCACGGGATTCCGAGAATACTCGGTTCTTCCCACCTTGGAGTTGCGACTCCGCGGATCGTGGGCTTGTCATGGGCCAAGTTGGAACACCCCTGCAGGGTTATGAACTTTCGAAAGCCGTGCCCGCGGTTATGTGGCAGATGGGAGCTTGTTAATATCAGGTTGTAGAAAACTTGACACATTGTTCGAATACACTACCAGCGTGTGTACCGTGACTGTCAATTTCCGAATAGGGATTCGGGAGTTGAACACGGTGGGGTTATGTTTGTTGAGCTTTAGCTAGGATCACTTCGTGATCATCTCTCGACCGAGGCCTTCTCTTCTCGCACTCTTTCACGTAAGCTAGTGCTAGTTGCTGTTGCAGACACTTATTCTTTTCTTCAGCCTTATCCTCTCCCAAGGCTTAAATAGTCTTGTGAAAGCACATTTGCTCCCTGGGTGGTTTTGGTAATTAATGACAACATACTTTGTGGTTGGACTAATGCTTTTATCAAGTATGTTTCAGGAAATTCAATCACATTGGTATGGCAAAAGGACTGAAGAAGTGGACCCCTCAAAATGCTAAGGCAAGCATTGGCAAAAGCTCAAGACTCCATTTTTGGTTTAGTGATCCAAGATCACATTGAGTCCATAGGAAAAGCCAATACTATTAAAAGGGGATGAGGTTATGTTGATGATCTGGTTGCTCAAGTGCTTAGTGATATATCTCCTCAAACTATCAGCAACCTTCACTACAATACACACTCATAAGTAATCTCGGACCAACCGATTTTCCAAACTCAGTCACACCGAGATGAACCACCTCAGCCATAAGCCAAACCCTAGAAAAATCAGACATTCCGAGTTTGAGATCGGTTTCACCGAAACATGGGCTGCCAAGCTTCTGTAACCTTCTGTCATCAAATCGGAATAACCGAGATGATATTCGGTCCCACCGAAACTGGCAAGCTCCTGTCTTGGCACAAATCGGAATAACCGAGATGATATTTTCGGTCCCACCGAAACTGGCAAGCTCCTGTCTTTGCTCAAATCGGACTAACCGAGATGGTATTTTCGGTCCCACCGAAAACCCCAACGTTCACATTATTTGAACTTTCGGTCTGACCGAGTTGTCCACTTCGGTCTCACCGAGATTGCTCAATTATGTGTGTAACGGTTGGATTTTTGTGTGGAGGCTATATATACCCCTCCACCCCCTCTTCATTCGTGGAGAGAGCCATCAGAAAGGACTACCACTCCTACCTTACACTTTCTAAGAAGAGAACTACCTATCCTTGTGTTGAGATCAAGTTGCTTCACTCCTACCATATGAAACTTGATCTCTAACCTTCCCAAGTTGCTTTCCACTCAATCCTTTCTTCCACCATAGCCAAATCAGTGAGGAGAGTTGAGTGTTGGGGAGATTATCATTTGAAGCACAAGAGCAAGGAGTTCATCATCATCTACAACATCTATTACCTTTTGGAGGGTGGTGCCTCCTAGATTGGTTAGGTGTCGCTTGGGAGCCTCCGTCATCGAGATGTGGAGTTGAACCAAGAAGTTTGTAAGGGCAAGGAGATCGCCTACTTCGTGAAGATCTACCCCGAGTAAGGCTAGCCCTCCGTGGGCGTAGGCCATGATGGAATAGACAAGGTTGCTTCTTCGTGGACCCTTCGTGGGTGGAGCCCTCCGTGGACTCGCGCAGCCGTTACCCTCCGTGGGTTGAAGTCTCCATCAACGTGGATGTACGATAGCACCACCTATCGGAACCACGGGAAAAATCATTGTGTCTCCAAATTGCGTTTGATCTTCTCCACTTCTCTTTACTACTTGTGCAATTTACTTTCCGCTGCCCATACTCTAGAATTGCATGTGTAGTGTGCTACTTGACTTGTGTGTTATGCAAAATCTGCCAAAATCTGTCCTTGATAAAAGACAGAATTTTTATCTTGTCGAGTAGTCTAATCACCCCCCCCCCCTCTAGACACTCTCACCTTCTTCGATCCCTCAATTGCTATCAGAGCTTTGGTCTCCATTGCTTTGGTTTACACACCATTGGAGGAAGATGGACGTGTCTACGTTTGGGAGTGTTAGCCATAGAGTGCCTATTCTTAATGGAGAGTCATATAACTCATGGAGGTCTGAAATGCTTATTATCTTTAAGAAGTACAATTTGTGCAAATATGTTGAGACCCCCTATGTGCCTCCTTTTGATCCCTTGCACCCTACCATGGATGAAGAGCTTGATTTGCTTCGTAACCTTAGGACTGTAAATCTTATCATTAGAGGGTTACCCGATAACTTGCTTAAGCTCGTTACAAACTTTGAGTGTGCCTATGCTATATGGAAGTTCTTGGAAGAACTTTATCCGGACTACTCTTTGAGAGGTCTTGATAAAATTCTATACAAGACTATTGAATTTGATAAGATGCACCCCAATGATCCCAACTTTGATAAATGCTTCTTTGAGCTCCGTGATCTTATGAAAAAGAAGGGTGATCCCGCTCTTATCAATGTTTTAATTAGAAATGCTCTTGCATTGCATTCCGAAGATTATTGTCACATTGACAAAACTAATGCAAGTACTTATCAAATTGACCTAGGTGTTGATGATGAACAATCTATGGGTCAATATGATGATGAGCATGAGCATGATGATGATTACTCCGATTCGGACACCAAGCTAGACAAGGTCATGAAGAGTCTCAATCTCATGGCAAACCTGAGAGACTACATGTGAGGCGGAAAAGAGTGGATTCTTGATAGTGGATGCACCGATCACATGACCGGAGACAAAGACATGTTTCGAGAGCTTGCAAAGAACGATGGTCCACGCAAGTATGTGACTTTTGGAGACAACTCCAAGGGTAAGGTAATTGGCCTTGGTAAGGTGGCCATATCTCATGATAGCTCTATTCAAAATGTCATGCTTGTAGAATCTCTTGGATACAATTTACTTTCCGTGTCTAGATTAGCTGACTTTGGATTCAATGTGCTATTCACCAAAGTAGATTGCCAAGTCTTTCGTCGTGACAATCAAAACATGGCGTTTACCGGTATCCGTAGAGGTGATCTATACATTGTTGATTTCACTAAGAAAGCCCAACCTAGAGCTTGTTTCATTGCTAAATCCTCTAAAGGTTGGTTATGGCATAGAAGGCTAGGACATGTTGGTATGCGTAATCTAGACAAGCTGATCAAAGGTGATCATATTCTTGGTGTTAAAGATGTTTTCCTTGACAAAGATAGACTTTGTAGTGCTTGTCAAGCAGGAAAACAAGTAGGTGGAAGTCATCCCGTGAAGAACATCATGACCACAAGGAGACCGCTTGAGCTTCTTCATATGGATCTCTTCGGTCCCAATGCTTACAAAAGCCTTGGTGGTAACTCCTTTGGTCTAGTTATAGTTGATGATTATTCTAGATTTACGTGGGTATTTTTCCTTGATGACAAATCGCAGGTTCAGAGAATCTTCAAGACCTTTGCCAAAAAGGCCCAAAATCAATTTGAGGTGAAGATCAAGAAAGTTCGGAGTGACAATGGAACGGAGTTCAAGAACGCCAATATAGACTCTTTTCTCGATGAGGAAGGGATTCTACATGAGTTCTCGGCTACGTACACTCCTCAACAAAACGGAGTTGTTGAGAGGAAGAACCGAACGCTCATAGAGATGGCAAGAACGATGCTTGATGAATACAAGACACCGAAGCATTTTTGGGGAGAAGCGGTCGAGACAGCTTGTCATGCTATCAACAGGCTTTATCTTCATAAGCTCCTCGACAAGACATCATACGAGCTCCTCACCGGTAACAAACCCCAAGTGGGATACTTTCGTGTCTTTGGTTCAAAATGCTATATCCTTGATAAGCATCGTCGGTCTAAATTTGCTCCTAAATCTCATGAAGGCTTTCTCCTTGGTTATGGATCAAACTCTCACACCTACCGTGTCTACAATAATTTCACCCGAAAAGTTGAAGAGACGGTAGACGTGAAGTTTGATGAAACTAATGGCTCGCAAGTAGAGCAAATGCCTATTGATGTAGGAGACAAGGACCCATCGGAAGCTATCCAAGATTTATCTATTGGAAAGATCCGTCCCATGGAAGTGAAGGAGAGTACCTTATCTACATATGTGGAGCCACCTACCTCACGGCGAGATGAACCTCAAGGCAACATGGAGGCCTCCACAAGTGGAACTCACCAAGATGAGGAAGTGCAACAAGAAGATCCACCACAACCTCCTTCTCCACCGCCTCAAGACAACACCAACAACAATGAAGAAGAATAAGAGGAAGATGAAGATGATGAGGAAGCTCAGCCACAACATCAACAAAAGCTATCCCGAGTTCGAGCAAGAGTCAAGAAGAATCATCCCGTAGAACAAATGATGAACGACATCAACTCCGGGAGAATTACTCGCTCTAAAACTCGCTTAGCTAACTTTTGTGAGCATTACTCATTTATCTCTAGTATTGAACCTATGAAGGTAGAAGAAGCACTTGAAGACCCGGATTGGGTGAACGCTATGCACGAAGAACTACACAACTTCGAGAGGAACAAGGTATGGACTTTGGTAGAGAAGCCCAAGGATGATCAAAACATCATTGGAACCAAATGGGTGTTTCAAAACAAGCAAGATGAAGATGGACAAGTCATCCGCAACAAGGCTCGTCTCGTAGCTCAAGGTTACACACAAGTCGAAGGTATGGACTATGGTGAGACCTATGCCCCCGTTGCTAGACTTGAGTCCATTCGCATTCTTCTTGCTTATGCCAATCACCATGATATTACTCTCTATCAAATGGATATCAAAAGTGCTTTCCTAAATGGTGAAATTGAGGAGGAAGTATTTGTAAAACAACCTCCCGGATTTGTGAATCCCAAAAAGCCTAATCATGTTTACAAATTGCACAAAGCTCTTTATGGTCTTAAACAAGCTCCTAGAGCTTGGTACAAATGCTTAACTAGCTTTCTTCTTGAAAAAGGGTTTGAGATTGGAAAGATAGACTCAACGCTGTTCACGAAAAGGGTTAATGGTGAACTATTTGTGTGCCAAATATATGTTGATGATATTATCTTTGGTTCAACTAAACCCCATTTTAGCAAGAAGTTTGGACAGCTCATGTCGGAGAAGTATGAGATGTCCATGATGAGTGAACTCAAATTCTTCCTTGGGTTGCAAATCAAGCAATCTAAGGAGGGTACCTTTGTCTCACAAACAAAGTACACCAAAGATCTCTTCAAGAAGTTCAACATGCAAGAAAGCAAAGGTATGAGTACCCCCATGCCCACAAGTGGACATAATGACTTGACAAAAGATGGAGAACCCGTTGATCAAAGGGTTTACCGTTCTATGATTGGTTCTCTACTATATCTTTGTGCTTCTCGTCCCGACATAATGTTGAGTGCATGCATGTGTGCACGATATCAAGCAGCCCCTAAAGAATGTCATCTTAAAGCTGTTAAAAGGATAGTGAGATATTTGATACACACACCAAACTTTGGCATTTGGTATCCTAAGAGGGCCTCTTTCGACCTTGTTGGCTATTCCGACTCGGACTATGCCGGTGACAAGGTTGATAGAAAGTCAACTTCGGGTACATGTCAATTCCTTGGTCGATCCCTTGTATCTTGGTCCTCCAAGAAACAAAATTCGGTATCATTATCCACTGCCGAAGCGGAATATATTGCTGCTGGTTCGTGTTGTGCTCAATTGCTATGGATGACACAAACGCTTAAGGATTATGGGATACATGTGAGACATGTTCCCTTGCTTTGTGACAATGAGAGTGCGATTAAAATTGGACATAATCCCGTGCAACACTCTCGAACTAAGCATATTGAAGTTCGTCACCATTTTATTCGTGATCATATTGCCAAGGGTGACATTAATCTTAAGCATGTTCGTACTGACAAACAACTTGCTGATATCTTTACAAAACCTCTTGATGAGAAGGTGTTTGGTCGCTTGAGGAGTGAGTTGAACATCATTGATGCTTCAAACTTGGAGTAAGAACTCCATTGATGCATGCAAGGCATGAGCCCTCTTGACTAATCCTTGATATTTCTCTTATGATGGTGATCATATGTCTTGGACACATTTGCCTCCTTGTATTGCATCTAACTCCTTGCAGGTACTTGGATGATCTACATTCCACAAGATTACCACACACTCAAATCATGAGTAATCTTGTCATTGACCAAGTATCTAGCCCTTTGGGATGTTGAGTTCAAGGAACAAAATTCCACATATCCTTTTTGACATATTATACATCTAATATTTCACTCTTGTCATCTAGGATATCCTTGAGTATTTCCTTGCTTGCCTAACCCATGTAGGAAGATGAACTACACAAGTAGAAATGGTGCTCCAACTTCACATTCAATGAGCACCTACATCAAGTTTACCTACATGAGTAAAGCAACAACAAGCCCAAGGTATGTTCTTCACATCTTTAAGGAGCTTTGCTCAAAGTCATGAGTACAAGCAGCTTTATAAGATGTGATCACATCAAATGCTTAATCGAAAAATGGCAACCCCATTTTGAGCTTAAATGATGAGTATGACCTATGATCAAATGTCTTCATTTGACTCCTAAGTCAATATACTCAAACATAGGTGACCTTGTCGCCGACCTTTATCTAGATGAAGTACATATGTTTTGGAATCTTTCTATTTTCTCTTATGTTCTCTCATTGAGTTTTCTTTAAACAAAAAAAAACCTTCATCTAGGAATCTTTTTCATTTCTATTCTTCTGTCTTTGTGAATATCCTTCTGGCTCTGATCAATTCCCCGACAATCTTTCACAAATTCATTGCAAATCCTTTGAAACATTCCTTGCAAGTGAGCTGAATTATTTCTGTATTTCTTTGGAATTAAACTCGACGTCACCGATTTAAATTTTTCGGTCTAACCGAAAAGGATCTATCTTAAGTCCCTGACTTTCGGACCCACCGATCCATCTAATTCGGTGTCACCGATTTATCTCTTCCAGGATATCTTCTTCTGTAGCTCCACTCAATGATTCTCCATGCATGTTCCTATTTGCCCTGTTGTGATTCTTAAGGATCCCACTTCCTTCTTTCCATCTTCCCTGACCTTCCTAGTTTTCTGTCCTTTTCGGCACTTGATGTCAAAGGGGGAGAAGACTTAGGGGGAGAAGAGAAGATTTAGGGGGAGAAGAAAAGCAATCTTATCTTAAGGGGGAGAGAATCACATCAAAGCTTTGCCGTGTCTTACATTGGACATCATTCTCTTTGGGCATCATTCTTTTGATTTTGCTCTTTCCATCAAACCCCTTGATCTAAGAGAATTCAAAGGGAGAGGAATCTTCACAATTGATATCTTATGGAAAGCAAAATCTCTCAGAATTCATTGAAAATCTTTTAGTTTCGGAGACATGTTTGCTGATTCAAGCTTGTGCTCAATATGAGACACTCTTTATACATGTCATCCCTGGCTTGGTACTCTTGATGTTCTTGCAGTTGGTTGAAGGAATACTCTTGTGTTATCTAACCTTGTTTTCCCAAGTTTATCCCTTCAGGTACAATGCCAAGGAACCTCAAGGTAAGTATATGCACCTTGCAGAATGTGCATGATGGTGACTTGCTTGTGAATACTTGTTTGCAAGAAATCACCATGCACATATGCATTATCACTCACCTCTTTTCATCTGCTTTGATGCATATAGCCAAGCTGCATGTAGCACATCTTGCTTAACTCTCTTGTGTGCTTGAGGTAGTCCAAAACCAAAATCTATGAAAATCTTGCAAACAAGTAGGGGGAGCCTGTGTACTACATGTTTGTCAAAGCTTTCGTGATAATTCTGTCTTTCTTTCAATAAGCTTTGATGTCTTGTTTAGTGTGATTTTAGTGTGTTGTCATCAATTACCAAAAAGGGGGAGATTGAAAGCACATTTGCTCCCTGGGTGGTTTTGGTAATTAATGACAACATACTTTGTGGTTGGACTAATGCTTTTATCAAGTATGTTTCAGGAAATTCAATCACATTGGTATGGCAAAAGGACTGAAGAAGTGGACCCCTCAAAATGCTAAGGCAAGCATTGGCAAAAGCTCAAGACTCCATTTTTGGTTTAGTGATCCAAGATCACATTGAGTCCATAGGAAAAGCCAATACTATTAAAAGGGGATGAGGTTATGTTGATGATCTGGTTGCTCAAGTGCTTAGTGATATATCTCCTCAAACTATCGGCAACCTTCACTACAATACACACTCATAAGTAATCTCGGACCAACCGATTTTCCAAACTCAGTCACACCGAGATGAACCACCTCAGCCATAAGCCAAACCCTAGAAAAATCGGACATTCCGAGTTTGAGATCGGTTTCACCGAAACATGGGCTGCCAAGCTTCTGTAACCTTCTGTCATCAAATCGGAATAACCGAGATGATATTCGGTCCCACCGAAACTGGCAAGCTCCTGTCTTGGCACAAATCGGAATAACCGAGATGATATTTTCGGTCCCACCGAAACTGGCAAGCTCCTGTCTTTGCTCAAATCGGACTAACCGAGATGGTATTTTTGGTCCCACCGAAAACCCCAACGTTCACATTATTTGAACTTTCGGTCTGACCGAGTTGTCCACTTCGGTCTCACCGAGATTGCTCAATTATGTGTGTAACGGTTGGATTTTTGTGTGGAGGCTATATATAACCCTCCACCCCCTCTTCATTCGTGGAGAGAGCCATCAGAAAGGACTACCACTCCTACCTTACACTTTCTGAGAAGAGAACTACCTATCCTTGTGTTGAGATCAAGTTGCTTCACTCCTACCATATGAAACTTGATCTCTAACCTTCCCAAGTTGCTTTCCACTCAATCCTTTCTTCCACCACAGCCAAATCAGTGAGGAGAGTTGAGTGTTGGGGAGATTATCATTTGAAGCACAAGTGCAAGGAGTTCATCATCATCTACAACATCTATTACCTTTTGGAGGGTGGTGCCTCCTAGATTGGTTAGGTGTCGCTTGGGAGCCTTCGTCATCGAGATGTGGAGTTGAACCAAGAAGTTTGTAAGGGCAAGGAGATCGCCTACTTCGTGAAGATCTACCCCGAGTAAGGCTAGCCCTCCGTGGGCGTAGGCCATGATGGAATAGACAAGGTTGCTTCTTCGTGGACCCTTCGTGGGTGGAGCCCTCCGTGGACTCGCGCAGCCGTTACCCTCCGTGGGTTGAAGTCTCCATCAACGTGGATGTACGATAGCACCACCTATAGGAACCACGGGAAAAATCATTGCGTCTCCAAATTGCGTTTGATCTTCTCCACTTCTCTTTACTACTTGTGCAATTTACTTTCCGCTGCCCATACTCTAGAATTGCATGTGTAGTGTGCTATTTGACTTGTGTGTTATGCAAAATCTGCCAAAATCTGTCCTTGATAAAAGACAGAATTTTTATCTTGTCGAGTAGTCTAATCACCCCCCCCCCTCTAGACACTCTCACCTTCTTCGATCCCTCATCTTGTTACCCGGGGACGGGATTGCTGAGTCCTCTGTGGCTCATAGTTACTTCACCACACCAGATGTAGGTCCGATGGTGAGCTATCCAGGTGATGGCACCGAGCTAGACTGGGAGTACGACGAGGAGCGTAGTCGATACTATGTTCGTTATCATGATGATCAGTAGTGGAGACTTCTACTAGGATTCGATCCGACCTGTGGATTTAAATTATGTTTGGTATCTTGTCATTTGGATTTTACCCTTAGAGGGCTGTGATATTTTATTGAATGATGACTTGGTTATGTAATGTATTTGTGTGACGTGGTGAGTGTAAGCCAACTATTTTATGTTTTCCATCCCCATCTTTTACATGAGTTGTGCAAAGATACCAAACTTGCGATCATTCCAGCATGGGTTTATGTCTCTAAGTCGTGCCTCGACACGTAGGAGATATAGTCCCATCCTGGGCATTACAGCACGCGAGCGGTAAACACACGGCAGAAGAAGGGCAAATAAAATGGCAAGGATGAAGTGGGGGAGTGGAAAAAAATGTAATGCGAAGGATATGGTTTTGTGATAGGTACTTGGTATATGAATTTTGCATAAGCCTCCCCGGCAACGACGCCAGAAATTCTTCTTGCTACCTCTTGAGCTTGCGTTGTATTCCCTCGAAGAGGAAAGGGAGATGCAGCACAGTAGCATAAGTATTTCCCTCAGTTTTTGAGAACCAAGGTATCAATCCAGTAGGAGACCACGCGCGAGTCCCTCGTACCTGCACAAACAAATAAGAACTTCGCAGCCAACGCGATAAGGGGTTGTCAATCCCTTTACGGTCACTTACGAGAGTGAGATCTGATAGAGATGATAGTTTATATTTTTGTTATTTTTGGTTTAATAAAACTGCAAATAAAAGTAGTAAAAGTAAAGTAGATGTAGATTGATATGTTGAGAATAGACCCGGGGGCCATAGTTTTCTCTAGTGGCTTCTCTCATGATAGCAATATTCTACGGTGGGTAAACAAATTACTGTCGAGCAATTGATAGAAAAGCGAATAGTTATGAGACTATCTAGGCATGATCATCGTATATAAGCATCACGTCCGAGACAAGTAGACCGACTCCTGCCTGCATCTACTACTATTACTCCACACATCGACCGCTATCCAGCATGCATATAGTGTATTGAGTTCATAAGAACAGAGTAACACCTTAAGCAAGATGACATGATGTAGAGGGATAAACTCAAGCAATATGATGTAAACCTCATCTTTTTATCCTCGGTGGCAACAATAGAATACGTGCCTTGCTGCCCCTACTATCACTAGGAAAGGACGCCGCAAGATTGAACCCAAAGCCAAGAACTTCTCCCATTGCAAGAACTATAGATCTAGTAGGCCGAACCAAATCGATAATTCAAAGAGACTTTCAAGGATATTATGAGCACACATAAAAAGTTAAGAGAAGGACCAAATATCTTTCATAGATAACCTTGATCATAAACTCACAATTCATCAGATCTCACAAACACACCGCAAAAAGAGATTACATCGAATAGATCTCCTCGAAGACCGAGGAGAACTTTGTATTGAGATCCAGAGAGAGAGAGAAGAAGTCATCTAGATACTAGCTATGGACCCGAAGGTCTATGGTAAACTACTCACAACTCATGGTGAGGGCGATGATGATGATGATGAAGGCCTCCGTGATGGATCCCCCTCTGGTGGAGCTCTGGAACAGGCTCCAAGATGGGATCTCCATGGGAACAGAAGCTACGGCGGTGGAATTCGGGTTTTCTCTCTGCGTTCGGAGTTTTGGGGGTATGTGGACTTATATAGGAATAAGGAGGGCACCGGGGGCCACTTGAGGGGACCTCGAGGCAGGGGGGCGCGTCCTGGGAAGGGGGGGCGCCCCCACCCTCGAGGGCCACCTCTCTGTCCCCTGACTTGGTCCTCAAGCTCCGCGTGCTTGATTTTCTCCAAAAATATCTCTCGCGAAGGTTTCATTCCGTTTGGACTCCTTTTGATATTCCTTTTCTGCAAAACCCTGAAATAGGCAAAAAAACAACAATCTGGACTGGGCCTTTGGGTTAGTAGGTTAGTCCCAAAAATGATATAAAAGTGAATGATAAATCCCATTAAACATCCAAGACTTCATAAATAATAGCATGGAACAATAAAAAATTATAGATACGTTGGAGACGTATCAATCACAAACTCTTATCCCTCGCATTACATTATTTGCCATTTGCCTCTCATTTTTCTCTCCCCCACTTCACCTTTGCCTTTTCTTCGCCTTCTTCCCGTATGTATCTTTGTCTGTGTTTCCTTATGCCTGCTATTTGCTTGCTAAAAATCTATTGACATGGATCCACTTAAAGTGTTCTACTTGGATCATCTTCGATCCTTATGCGCTCATGCTAAAACCCCAACTAGCCTAGTTGATGGGAAATCTTAAGATGAGCATGCTCATTTTGTGCATCACCGTTTGTCTGAAAAAGGGAGACTCTTATGGGATCAAATAAACAGATTGTTGTGTTATGCTTGGAATCTTTGTGAAATTTATGATTTTACTTGTTGCTCTAAGAACCCTAAAAACACCTCCCCTACCTATGTGAGTTTAATGATAATGAAATCTTATCTTCTTATGCAAAGGGTGTTTATAGTTACTACGATATCGAACAAATTGAAGAATTTGTTGATTTAAAGGGTGCTTATGAAGTTGCTTCTTTGATTGAAAAGTATGATATTACTCTCTACGAATCTGAAATTTTTTACATACTTAAATATTTCTTTGAAAACTATGCTCATAATGTCTATGTCAAAGAATTTATTGAAAGAATGACCGCTGCTTTGAAAGAAAATAATGATATGCATGAATCTATAGATAATTATGATTCCGATGATTTGATTAAAATATCCCTTGATGAACATGACGCTTACTATTCTTGTGACCATGATGCCAATATTTATGAAGATGAATTTGCTATAGTTCCTTATGTTAAACATGAGATCGTTGCTATTGCACTCATACTTGATAGTTCCTTCAATGAAAAGCATGATTGCAATGATGTTATTGTAAATTCTATTAATGTCAATTGTGCTATTGATATGCAAAACCCTAAGCTTGGGGATGCTTATTTTGCTATGCCCACTACTTGTTGCAATGATCATGATTGGGGTGATGCTTCTTACGATCTTGAAAACTTATTTAAGCCCCATAATATATATGAGATTGATAATAATGTTTGAAATAATGTTGAACGTGGGTTTGGAAGAGTGTCAACTTTAGATCCCACATATTTGGAGAATTTTCAATCTTATGAAATTTTTGATAAATGTGGGTTTGGAGAGGTCATGACTTTAGTTAATGTTAATCCCACTATTTTGGAAGAGTGTCTACTTTGCATGCATGTAGATCATGCAGAAAATATGTTATGTGATAGCTATATTGTTGAGTTTGAATATGATCATACATGCAATTATTATGAGAGAGGAAAATATGGTTGTAGAAATCTTCATGTTACTAAATTACCTCTCTTCATGTTGAGATTGATCTTGTTTCCTTTTTCTTCCTTGCATATGCTAGATATTGATTGTCTTGATTTGTTTCACTATAAAATGCCTATGCATAGGAAGCATGTTAGACTTATATGTGATTTTCACATGCTATATGATGCTCTGTGTGTGCTTCAATTCTTATCTTTCATGTGAGCATCATTGAATTATCAAATGCCTAGCTAGGGGCGTTAAACGATAGCACTTGTTGGGAGGCAACCCAATTTTATTTTCTTTGCTTTTACTTTGTTTAGTAATAAATAATGCATCTAGCTTCTGTTGAGATGTGGTTTTGTGTTTTAATTAGTGTTTGTGCCAAGTAGAGCCTTTGGGAAGACTTGGGTGAAGTCTTTGCGATCATGCTGTAAAAAACAGAAACTTTTGCGCTCACGTGAATTGCTGCCATTTTTCACTGGAGAGTGCTTTTAAGTTGATTCTTTTTGTAGATGATTAATAGATAAATTCCTCACGTCCACCAAGTTATTTCAGAATTTTTAGAGTTACAGAAGTATTCGAAAGTTACATATTGCTACGGACTGTTCTGTTTTTGACAGATTCAGTTTTTCAGGTGTTGTTTGCTTATTTTGATGAATCTATGAGTAGTATCGGGGGGTATGAACCATAGAGAAGTTGGAATACATTAGGTTTAACACCAATATAAATAAAGAATGAGTTTATGATCAAGATAGGCGCATACGAGGACACACTTGAGTGTGATGTGGTCCCTATGTCTATATGCCACCTTCTTCTTGGACGACCATGGCAATACGATCGCGGAGTCACCCACAATGGACGGACCAACCATTATAGCTTCAAGATGAAGGGCAAAGAGTTCATGCTACGCCCAATGTCACCAAGTCAACTAGCCACCAACAAACAACTACCTACCAACCATCGTGGAGAGAATGGTGAGAGAGTGAACCACCAAAAGGAGAGTGAGAGCCACAAGCCAAATTCAAGCGCCTCCATGATGAGCGACAAGAAACAACTAGTGTTATTCGCCACCAAAAGTGAGATGAGATAAGTGTGTGAGAACCCTTCGAGCGTCTTCCACCTTGTGCTGCTATGCAAGGGCGAAGCCAAACCTAGTAACACTTCACCACATCTACCTTTAGTGTTGTCTCAATTGTTGCAGGAATTCTCGGAAGTCTTCCCAATGAGCTACCTTCGGGTCTACCTCCCCTTCGCGGCATCGAACACCACATCGACCTCATACCCGACGCACCACTTCCGAATAAGGCTCCTTACCACGTCAACCCTGAGAAAACCAAGGAAATACAACGGCAAGTACAACAACTCATCAGCAAAGGTCATGTACGTGAAAGCTTAAACCCTTGTGCCATTCCGGTTATTCTCGTGCCTAAGAAAGATGGAAGGTTTCACATGTGCTATGCTTGTCGTCCGATAAATGCCATCACCGTTAGATATCGTCACCCTATTCCACGCCTAGACAATATGATTGATGAATTATGTGGTGCTACCATCTTTTCAAAAATTGATACTAAAAGTGGTTATTACCAAATTCGCATTCAAGAGGGTGATGAGTGGAAAACAGCTTTCAAAACCAAGTTTGGGCTACATGAGTGGTTGGTCATGCCGATGGGCTTATCAGAAGCGACCGGTTCATTCATGTGCTCATGCATTTCGTTCTCTGACCCTATATAGGTGTCTTTGTAGTGGTTTACTTTGATGACATCCTCGTCTTTAGCAAATCGCTTGAGGATCACGTTACACACATCCGTATGGTTTTGCAAACCCTTCGGAAGGAACACTTATATGCTAACATGGATAAATGCACTTTTGGCGTTGATAAGGTTGTTTTCCTAGGATTTGTCGTTTCCTCACAAGGTGTTCAAGTTGATGAAACTAGAATTGAAGCAATTAAAACTTGGCCCCAACCAACGAATCTCCAACAAGTGCGTAGCTTTCTTGGTTTAGCCGGTTTCTATCGACATTTTGTGAACGACTTTAGCACAATTGCTATGCCTCTTCATGCCTTGAGCAAGAAGAACGCACCCTTTATTTGGGGTCCTTCGCAAGACACGGCATTCAATGAGCTAAAAATCTTGCTTATCCACGCACCACTTCTTACCCTACCGAACTTTGACAAACCGTTTGAGATACATTGTGACACTAGTGGTGCTGGCATAGGAGGCATGTTAATGCAAGAAAAGCGCCCGATTGCGTATTTTAGTGAAAAACTTTCCGGAGCGCAACTTAACTACCCCATCTATGATAAAGAGATATATGCCTTAGTATGAGTTTCGCGTGTTTGGGAAAACTATCTTCGACCTCATGAATTCATTCTTCACACGGACCATGAGACGCTCAATTATCTCAAGGGTCAAACTAAGTTGAACAAGTGTCATGCTAAGTGGAGTGAGTTCATAGAGACTTTTCCTTATGTCATCAAATACATCAAAGGCAAAAAGAATGTTGTGGCGGATGCGCTTTCCCGCAAATGCAGGCTTGTTACCCAACTTGAGTTGAATGTTATTGGCTTTGAGCACATAAAAGACTTGTATGAGCATGATCCTTTCTTTGCAAATCCTTATGCAAAATGTGTGACGCACACTTCTTGGGAACGATACTATATCAAGGATGGATATCTTATGAGAGCTAAAAAACTTTGCATTCCCGAGTTGTCTCTTCGTTTCCTTGTTTTGCGGGAATCTCATGGAGGAGGACTTATGGGACATTTCGGACGCGACAAGACATTCAACGCTCTCCAAGAATTATTTTTGGCCCAAGATGTTCCGTGACGTCTCATGCTTCACCAACCGGTGCTCAACTTGCCGCAAAGCTAAGTCCAAAGCTCAATCCCATGGTCTTTACATGCCACAACCTATTCCTTACCAACCTTGGGAGTACATTAGGATGGACTTTGTACTTGGTTTGCCTAGAACTCAAAATGGAAAGAATTCTATGTTTGTTGTTGTGGATAGATTTTCCAAAATGGCTCATTTCATTCCTTGCAGCAAGATAGACGATGCTTCACATGTTGCGAATCTCCTTTGTAGGGAAATCTTGCGCCTACATGGAGTACCCAAGACTATCGTCTCGGATCGTGACGTCAAGTTCCTAAGCTACTTTTGGAAGACTTTATGCGCCAAACTCGGCATCAAGCTACTATTATCTTCGGCATATCATCCACAAACGGACGACCAAATGGAGGTCACGAACCGGATGCTATCGACGCTTCATCTCGTGTTGATCAAGAAGAACATCAAGGAATTGGAGCAATGCTTGCCCATCGCCGAGTACGCCTACAACCGCACAAGACATTTGACTACCGACAAGTCCCCCTTCGAGGTCGTCTACGTCTTCAACCCTTTGTCCCCATTGGACATCCTACCGCTATCTCTAGAAGTGCGCACCAACATGCATGCAAGTGCTCGAGCAAGTTATCTCAAGAAGATGCACGAAGATACAAGGGCAACAATCGAGCGCCAAGTACATCGCCTCGCCACCTAGCTCAACGTCAATAAGACACCAATGGTGTTCCAACTGGGAGATCTCATATGGCTTCATCTTCCCAAGGACCGCTTCCCCTACGAACGCAAGTCCTAAATCCTACCTCGAGTCGACGGACCCTTCAAGGTGCTAGCACGCTACATCAACAATGCTTACAAGATTGACATCCCACACGACAAGTACAATGTGAGCGATACCTTCAACGTCAAGGATCTCTCTCCTTTCCATGGTGATGAAGATTTTGATCCGAGGTCGGATCTCTCCCAAGGGGGGTGGGAGATGATGCGGAGTATCCTTCTAGCATCCCCATGGACATGCCACTTGGACCAATGACGAGAGCTCATGGAAGGGCTATCGAAGATAAGGTGAACTTGCTCCTCCCCGAGATACCACTTTCACAACACGAGACATGGCTACTACCTAAGACGGAAACTCTATGCATGATCAGGTGCTTGGATGAAGGCCACGGTGCAGCTACACCTACTAGACGTGGTGGCAAGGACGGCAAGTTCAACGACCAAGAGGAGCTGCCCGAAGAGCTATAGGCTCCGGACAACCGGCCCGCACCGGACGTCTGACGCATCCCAGGATCCAGACGACCGACGACCACCGGACAACCGGCGACCGGACGACCGGCCTCCTCCGGACGTCCGTAATTCCATGACATAACAAATTCACGGACATCCAGGGACTTCCCAACGTCCGGTCCCTCTTAAGCCACCAGATGTCCGGTGCCAAGCAGACGTCCGCTCCCTGTGCGCGTCGTTTAGTTCTGGACCGAGGCCCATGTACCCCTTCGCCCCTCCAGACTATATATACTCTTCCACCTACCTCTTTTTAGGGTTAGCATTGTGATAGCTCATCTAAACCTAGAGCATTGCTCATCCTTAGTTGTTCATCTCGTTGTGAGTGACTGCAGCACCTCTACGGAGAAGATCCACACGAATTCAAGACCTTCTCCGGAGAAGATCCTATGGGGTACCAAGACCTCCTCCTGGAGAAGACTATTACTACTTGTATCGTCCTTAGTTGATCGTGGATCGTGTATCTCTTAGTATTTTCGGATATAGCATATGTGTGACTGATATGTCTCAAACGTATCTACTTTCCCAAACACTTTTGATATTGTTTTGACCTCATTCTTGCATGATTTGGACTAAACTAACCCGGACTAACGCTGTTTTCAGCAGAGCTTCCTGTATGGTTTATTTGTGTGCAGGAAAACGGATTTTTAAGCATCTCAGAAAAATCCACGAAAAATCAGAGAAAATCCACGCACCCGAAGAAACCAAATACCAGAAGTGGGGCCAGAGGGGGGCCAGGGGGTGCCCAGGCGCCCTGTGGGCGCCCCCCCCCCCTGGGCCGCACCGGGGGGGCGCCTGGGTGGGGCCCACACCCCCTGGTGCCCTACTTTAGCCCGTATTTTTCCTCCCGACGCAAAAACCCCAGATCGGAAGTTCTTTCGCTGTTTTTCGTCGCGGAGCCGCCGCCACCCTTTGTTCTTCTTCGGGAGGGCTAATCTGGAGGCTGATTTGGCCTCCGGAGAGGGGAGATCGTCGCCATCGTCATCATCATCACCACTCCATCATCCCTCCATGACTTCCCCCTTCATGTGTGAGTAATTCCCTTGCTGTAGGCGAAGGGGGTGGTAGGGATTGGATGAGTTAGATCATGTAATAGTTTGTCAGATTGTTGGGGGCATGTTGCCTATCATCTAGTATGGTGTTTATCATCTTTGCTACAACTTGTTATTCTTAATGCTTGACACTTAGGGCCCGAGTGCCATGATTTCAGATCTGAACCATATGTGTTTGCATGAATATATTTGTGTTCTTGATCCTATTTATGAGTTGTATGCACCTGTTACGGTTCGGAACCGGCGATCCCAAAAGTGACAGCTTGGGACACCAAAGGGGATGGCCCGTAGTTTGAGGATTACATGTATCCATTGAGTTCATTGCTTTGTTCCGGTGCTCTTTGACAGGAGCACCTTAATATCCATTAGTTCCTTTTGGCCCCGTTCGTAGCGGGATGGTAGGACAAAAGATGTTGTGCAAGTTCTTATTGCAAGCACGTACAACTACCTACGGCATACATGCCTAATGTTTGATATTTGCCTAGATGATCATTACTTTTCCGTGTGCCGTGCCCCAAGTTAGAATCTATCTCATCCATGCAGCGCCCAACCATCCATCTCCCTAGCCTACAGTGTTTTAAACCTTGCCTGTCACTAGTTGCTACTTCTGCCATTTATTACTGCTATTTACTTTTGCTGTTTACTTTTACTATTACTATCATCACTATCATATCACTATTACCACTTATCTTTTGTTGCAAGTTAGTATATTTCAGGTGCGGTTGAATTGACAACTCAACTGTTAAAGCTTATAAATACTCTTTGGCTCCCCGTGTGTCGAATCAATAAATTGGGTTATTCTTACCCGCGAAGACTATCTCGATCCCTTACGGTTGAGGGTTATCAAGTACCGTTTTCTGGCGCCGTTGCCGGGGAGCATAGCAATATTTACAAGTCTACTTGAGGTATCCTACCTGCTGCATTTTATTCACTATGGGTAAGAAAGGTGACCCCAAGGTTCCGATCTTACTATCTACTACAAGAAGAGGTACTGCTCTGAGCACTAGTGCTACGCTTGATTCACCTTCTGTTATGAGTAAGTTTGCCTCACCACCACCACATGATGCTCCTACTGAATCTTTTATTATGTCTGATACTCTTGATGATGCTTCTACTACTTTTGATGATGATATTAGTTCGCTTGGTCATGCTCTTGAGAAACAAATTACTGCTGCTGCTGAAAAATATGGAATTGAACTTCATGTTGCTCGCTACCCTATTGGTGAAACTTATGATTATCCTGATTTGAGTAAACTCCAGGAGAGGCTCCTTGATGATGATTACTATATACTTGATGAAGATTTATGCAGGGAACTGACAGAGTTTGCCGGCTCTGACCCTGAAGTTATTAAGAAAATATTTGAAAAACACTCTTTGAAAAACAAAACCGTTCCTAATCCTGAGTTTGCTACATCTCCTATATGCATTGATGATCCTGATTTTGATTTCTCTGTTGATCTTTCACTTATACCTATGGTTGAAGCTGACCCCTTTTATGGCAGAGAAAATGATGATGCTATTGCACACCTAACTAAACTTGGTGAGCTAGGTAGCCTGTTTACCACAGATGAGAAGATACACTACTTTTATGTGACCAAGCTTCTTCCTTTCTCCTTGAAGGAAGGTGCTAAAGCATGGTATGATTCACTCCCATGCGGTTCTATTAAGAGTCCTCAGGACTTAGCTCACTCTTTTGTTGATAAGTACTTTCCTGCTCATATGCAACATGCTGCTTTACAAAGAATTTACAACTTTAAACAGTTGCAGGATGAGTCCCTCCCTAAAGCTTGGGGGAGGTACTGCGGTTTGATTCGGGCTAGACCAGGATATGAAATTCCTAAGAATGAATTAATTGATATATTCTATGCTGGTCTAACTGATGAATCTAGGTCCTATCTGGACAGTTGTGCTGGTTGTGTTTTCAGGAAAAGAACACCGGACGACGCGGAAGATTTAATGGGCAGGATTGCCAAAAACCATGAAGATTGGTCCGTCCCTGAACCACCTCCACCAACAAAGAAGAGGGGCATGTTTGTTCTAAGCCCCGAGGATATGCGAGAAGCAAAGAAGTCTATTAAAGAGAAAGGTATTAAAGCTGAAGACGTGAAGAATCTACCCCCTATTGAGAAGCTGTGTGAGCCTACCACTCACCCTCCTATGGTAGAGGTACACTCTCTTTAAGATTTCAACGCAAGTGACATCCCTCATGGTAAGCCTCCTGATCAATGTTTAGATGAGTTTGATAATTTTATTATGAAACAGAATCATTTTAATGAGAGGATAGAAAGTCAGTTGCATGATAATTCCCTTGCTATCAAAAAGTTGCTTGGTGTTTTAGATAGAACAGTTAATGATGTTCAATGTCTTGTGAAGCATTTTCATATGGTTCAAACTCAGCTCGATCAAATTTCTAATGTGCAAAGAGATTTGCTTGCTAACAATGCCAAACAAGATAAATTGCAGGCTTTTGGGATTAAGACCCGAGGAGGAACTAGTACTCAAGATCCTCTTTATCCAGAGGGACATCCGAAGAGAATCGAGCAAGATTCTCAAATGCAGGAAGAAGAAATTGTTGTCTCTCCAAATAAGAAGAAGAAACATAAAGAGACTGACAATTCTAGTGATCCTATTGCAGATGAAGAGCCAGATATTGATCCCAACAGTGTATCTATTTCCGATGTTGAGTCTGAAGACGGTGCTGAACCTGAAGGTAATGATAATGAGAAGAATGATCCGCCTGAAGTTCGAGAAGAAGAAGCACCTGACAAATGTAAGAGGTACACTAAAGAAGACTTCATCGCAAGAAAACATGGGAAGGAGAAAGAACCATGGGTACAGAAACCCATGCCCTTTCCAGGTAAGTCCATCAAATCTAAAGAAGAAGAGCATTATAATAAGTTTTGTGAATGGATTAAACCTCTTTTTCTTCAAATCCCTTTGACTGATGCTATTAAGTTACTTCCTTATTCGAAATATATGAAAGATATTGTCACTAACAAAAGGAAAATTCCTAATGATGCAATATCTACTATGCTTGCTAACTATTCTTTCAGTGGAAAGATTCCTGAGAAGCTCGGTGATCCAGGTATACCCACCATTCCTTGCTCCATAAAGAATAATTATGTCAAAACTGCTTTGTGTGATCTTGGAGCGGGAGTGAGTGTTATGCCTCTCTCTCTTTACGAGAGGCTTTGTTTAGAGAAACTAATTCCTACAGATATCTCCCTTCAGATGGCTGACAAGTCAACCGCTGTTCCGATAGGTATTTGTGAGGATGTTCCAGTTGAAGTTGCTAATTGTTTAATTCTTACTGATTTTGTTGTGCTTGACATGCCCGAGGATGGGAGCATGTCCATTATTCTTGGTAGACCTTTCCTTAACACCGCAGGTGCTATTATTGATTGCAACAAAGGGAAGGTTACCTTTCATGTGAATGATAAAGAACACACGGTATATTTTCCGAAGAAGACCGACAGGAGGCATGCCCTCAACTCTATAGAGAATATCGAGACCGTGAAAATTGGAGAATGGGACTGTCCACTACATGTGCCTCACAAATACAAAACTATCATGGTAGGGACAATGTCCATCAAGGTAAAAGTTCAGTGATTACTTCGTAGGAGGTGAGATTTTTTGCTCTATACATCGCTTGTTTGTTGGTAAGACTTGATCAACGTTACTAGTGAACGTGTTTTATATGGATAAAAAGTTGAGCTTGCTATGTTTTCATTTGTTTTTAGTGTTGTCCTACTTGCTGTACCAAGTATCTATGTTTTTGAAGCTTCACAATACTACTAACTGCTTCAAGTTTTCAGAGAGTTTCGCAGCTTTTTGAACTTCGAAAAAATTTCAACAGTGAAGTTTTCAGAAAAATTCCAGAAAAATTATATTAAAAATTTCCACAACGGGAGAGACCCGGAAAGTCCTGGGGCCAGCCAGGGGGGGCCACCAGTGGCCCAGGCAGCCAGCTGGCGCGGCCCAGCCCCTGGTCACGCCCACAGGGCGGCTGGGGCCCACGGGACCCCCCTCCAGGTACTTCTTCTTCCCCTCTCTCTCTCTTTTTCCAGAAACCCGAGTTCTGGTCTTGTTCTTGCTATTCTTGCTGTTCTTGGGGGCGATTCTTCGATCTCTCTCTACAGCCCATCATTTGAGCTGAAATTTTGAGCAAATACTCCCTGGTATGTGACTCCTCCACCCCTCCAATTAGATTTTTGATTGGTGGCCTCATTTGTGAGTATTTAGTAGTTCTTGGTGCTGTAGAGATGAGCTTGCACGCATGTGTAGAAAGTTGTTTTCCAAGTTTTGATGCGAGTTTATGCCTTGGGCAAGTGAGTTGAGTAGTTTGCCTTAGCTCACTTTGTTTTAATCCTCGTTTTTGTAAATTGTAAAAAAAATCAGAAATGAGTTTGTTAGGAAGGGCAAAAGGGTGGCTTGAGAAGAGGAGGCCCGCACACTCCGACCGAGTCACTAGAGCCGCAGCTTCACCATCGACTGCTAGGGTGAGCTATAATGAGGATCATGTGCCCCTGGAGTTGTTGGAAGATACAAGTCCAGCACGTGCGATGACATTTCCATGTGATGAATTCATGGAAGCTGCGGGAATCAAGGATGAGTTTTATAATCTTTTGTGCTAATGCAGGTTTGACACGACTCGTCACGAGCCGTGTTACTCAGTATCAGAAACTCACCTCCGGTTTCATTAACAGTTTTAGATATAATCCTGATTCAGGTGCTATTGAGTTTAAAATTTATAATGATCTTATGACCATGACTCTGGGAAATTTTTGTGAAGTAATAGGTGTGCCGAACGTTGGGAGGACGGCAAGGATGGCCACGCAGCCCTCCGAGCTGAAAACTGTCATCAACTCTCTCTGCAGCATGGGTACGAGGGATATTCATCGGTCGAAGATCTCCAGCATCTTGTTTCCTCACCTCAGGTATTTTGCATATTATATTGCTAGAGGGGTGTTAGCTCGTGACAACACGAGCAGCATTTCTGCTCCGGATATTGCTATCCTGGCAGCAGCCCTCTCAGGGAGGTCTGATTATAATATTGGTACCTTAATTGCTCGACGCCTTGCTATGAACGGTAACAAGGGGGACTTATATGGTGGCATTTATGCCACACTTATCTTAGAGCATCTTGGAGGCACCCCCACACCCTGATGATACTCCTTTTACTTATTTAAGCTTTGATCTTGCTGCTATGAAGAGGCATAAGTTTGTTACCATGGGTTCTGAACTTGATAACCTTGTTTATATCTTGCGTTTCGGAACTACCGCGGAACGCAAGATCCGTCTACCTGCACCTCTTTTGTTTGATTTTTCTCGCAAGAACGGATGGTCCTTTGATGTTGTCCAATTCGATGAGTTCATGGTCCAGCACCAGTTTCATAACCCCATGGAGGGGGTTGTGCCCAACGAGGAGAGGCACAGTGAGATACCACATTTTCAGGAAGAGACCGCCACCGAGTTCGGTGAAGGGTCTTCCTCTGTTTGGCGCTCGGAACCTTCCTCGTGGGAGACTCCGAGGAGTTCGGTGTACGCGCCATCATCCTTC
The DNA here is from genome assembly GCA_902687465.1 of Secale cereale. Lineage (NCBI taxonomy): Eukaryota > Viridiplantae > Streptophyta > Magnoliopsida > Poales > Poaceae > Secale > Secale cereale. The sequence continues at coordinate 429,589,189 of LR738710.1, read as the reverse complement.
TACGACCCTTGGTCTCACCACCATACCCCTGGAGCAGGAGGCTCCTGGGGGCAGTAGCTGCTACCAACTTAGGCCAAAAGCCTAAGCTTGGGGGAGTACGTGCCCTTCTCACTTTTCCATTGTATTATCCGTTTTATTCACTTTGATCTTTTCGAAGTTTTTACCCGTTCTTCTTTATTCCTCTATTTGCAAAAACAACAAAAAGATTTCTCTTTCTTTTGTTTTTTATTCAACTTTTGAAAAACTCAAAAAGATTTCCTTTCTCTCTTTAGTTTGCTTTGTTTTCAGAGATCAGCTCGAGTCCGTGATGGCATTTGATTATATTTCCTACGTTCGATCGTGCAAGTGACAAGCAGTAATGACGAAGATCGACTGAAAGGAAGCAACAAGGAAGACCGGTATGAACTCTTTCTGTTTCTACTTTTGTACATATGCCTGTACTTATGATCTAGAGACCAGCTTGTAGCGACATAGTGCTATGTTTACAATGCTTTTTCAGTGGTTCATGCTTTCCTTGTGGCTAGTCCCGAATAACTAGAGTACATAATGCGTTATTGAAATGATCTACATGCATCGCGCTGTTCATAGTCTGGCATACTAAGGTGGTATTTCCCTTTAGAGAATTTTTGGATTGACTTGGCACATGCTTACACATGTTTAAGACTAAAAAGTCTACTTTGCCTTGATGATCTTTGAGTTTTAGAATAGTTATATCACTTTCATGCCCGATTCAATGTTGCTTTGTCGCTCTGCATGATTATGACCGTTATTGCTCTCTAGTTGGTCGCTTCCCAGTCTTTTGCTAAACCTCCACCCGTACTAAGCGGAATGACTGCTTGTGCATCCAAAACCTTTAAACCTGTTATGCCATATGAGTCCACTATACCTTCCTATACATGGTATTTACCTGCCATTCCTAACGAAGACTTTCATGTACCATCTCGAAATTAATCAAAAGCATTTCTCCTTTTTGTGCCTATGTTTTAGCTCATGGGGAAGTAGTAGTTAATTCATGATCTCTTTAAGTTGGACAAGTTTCACCCCTGGATTGCATGCATAATGTGCAAACCCCTAATATGAAAAGGAATTGGCATTGAGTGCGCCCGGCTCGAAAAGATAATATAACAAACGAACCCTCCTTCACGCTTTGTTCATGAGAAATTAGAAAACTTTGGCAGTGATAAACAAAGGAGATTAAGAGGATGTGATCGTCCTCATGCGGGAGCCGTTCCTCGAGACTTGTCTAGCTTAAAAAGTGATTGAGTTATCTGCTAGCATTCGTTGACGAAATATGCACCTCTCAAAAACATATTTACTTCTGTTTTTTGAAACCAAGAGCTCTGGTACATGTTTAGTTTTTGTTTCCGATCACGGGTTTTCAACTTTGGCAATAAAAGCCACGGTTCGAGAGTCTCATCTTCTTTTTTCAAAGCACTGACTAGGAGAGCATAATTGTCATTCTGAGTGTAATGTGCATTGTCCCAGAGTATTACATTGTCTTCTGCATACTTGTGATATGATTTATTCTGAAATTCTTAGTTCTAGTCTCCTTTAATACTCTGGAGGAGTCTCTGCATTTATGTTTTGCTTCACTCATGGAGGCTAGCGAGATACCACCTTAATATGCTCAAGCTATGTGCAATGTGATATTGTCTTGATTTTCGGTAATATATTGTTTACTCTTAATTATTTGTGACTGGTCACTTGAAAGAAGGATTGCTCCTTGCATTGTTCTCATAAGTACTGTTTTAATACTTGCTGAAATCTTTTCGTAGTACATGCTTATATACATCTAATGAAGCAAAAGAGTTTGTCAAAGTTTTCTTTGTCGCGTCCAGTTCGTTGAACTGAATTGCTTGAGGACAAGCAATATGCTAAGCTTAGGGGAGTTGATACGTCTCAAACGTATCTACTTTCCCAAACACTTTTGATATTGTTTTGACCTCACTCTTGCATGATTTGGACTAAACTAACCCGGACTAACGCTGTTTTCAGCAGAGCTGCCTGTATGGTTTATTTGTGTGCAGGAAAACGGATTTTTAAGCATCTCAGAAAAATCCACGAAAAATCAGAGAAAATCCACGCACCCGAAGAAACCAAATACCAGAAGTGGGGCCAGAGGGGGGCCAGGGGGTGCCCAGGCGCCCTGTGGGCGCCCCCCCCCCCCCTGGGCCGCGCCGGGGGGCGCCTGGGTGGGGCCCACACCCCCTGGTGCCCTACTTTAGCCCGTATTTTTCCTCCCGACGCAAAAACCCCAGATCGGAAGTTCTTTCGCTGTTTTTCGTCGCGGAGCCGCCGCCACCCTCTGTTCTTCTTCGGGAGGGCTAATCTGGAGGCTGATTTGGCCTCCGGAGAGGGGAGATCGTCGCCATCGTCATCATCATCACCACTCCATCATCCCTCCATGACTTCCCCCTTCATTTGTGAGTAATTCCCTTGCTGTAGGCGAAGGGGGTGGTAGGGATTGGATGAGTTAGATCATGTAATAGTTCGTCAGATTGTTGGGGGCATGTTGCCTATCATCTAGTATGGTGTTTATCATCTTTGCTACAACGTGTTATTCTTAATGCTTGACACTTAGGGCCCGAGTGCCATGATTTCAGATCTGAACCATATGTGTTTGCATGAATATATTTGTGTTCTTGATCCTATCTATGAGTTGTATGCACCTGTTACGGTTCGGAACCGGCGATCCCAAAAGTGACAGCTTGGGACACCAAAGGGGATGGCCCGTAGTTTGAGGATTACATGTATCCATTGAGTTCATTGCTTTGTTCCGGTGCTCTTTGACAGGAGCACCTTAATATCCATTAGTTCCTTTTGGCCCCGTTCGTAGCGGGATGGTAGGACAAAAGATGTTGTGCAAGTTCTTATTGCAAGCACGTACAACTACCTACGGGATACATGCCTAATGTTTGATATTTGCCTAGATGATCATTACTTTTCCGTGTGCCGTGCCCCAAGTTAGAATCTATCTCATCCATGCAGCGCCCAACCATCCATCTCCCTAGCCTACAGTGTTTTAAACCTTGCCTGTCACTAGTTGCTACTTCTGCCATTTACTACTGCTATTTACTTTTGCTGTTTACTTTTACTATTACTATCATCACTATCATATCACTGTTACCACTTATCTTTTGTTGCAAGTTAGTATATTTCAGGTGCGGTTGAATTGACAACTCAACTGTTAAAGCTTATAAATACTCTTTGGCTCCCCGTGTGTCGAATCAATAAATTGGGTTATTCTTACCCGCGAAGACTATCTCGATCCCTTACGGTTGAGGGTTATCAGTGACCTAAACTTGTTGATCTGAGTGTTTCTCTTTGTGTTTCTCTCGTGTTACCCCTTGTGTTCTTTGTGTTCCTCCTCAGGATCCCTTCTTTTCGTGAAAGATTGGCCTCCTATCGGGTTGACCCCGCATCATAGCCCGTAGGCACGGGGTCTTGGGGGCTCGTGCGCACGAGGCTGCCTGGGACTTTGATACGGAGTATCCTACGGACATCACCATGTCAAGAGTTCCATTGCTGATAGAGGCAAAGGTGTCCCGTCTTTCAATGAGATGGTGGCTATCGTTTTGGAGGAAGTCGATTTTGATGATCTGACTACGAACGTGCGAGGACGTCGCGCCTTAGCAATCGCTAAACTAACTCCGAGAGGTTATTGACCACACCGGAGCATGATCAACCTGACCACGAAGGTCTGTTTCCTACAGGCAAACGAAGAACAAGCAAGAAACTGAGATTGCAATCTGGATATTGTGAATATAAGAGGAAAGCTTTATTGATCAAGGTGGGGTTCTATGATGTCTTTGTCTGGTCATTGAACACAAACGAAGTACGCGAAGTTGTAGCTATGGCAAACTTTAATGTAAACAAAACCCAAAGTCTAAACGATGCCCTAAGGGCTGTATATATGGAGGAAGAGGGGGGGATTTCGTGTCCCTTGGAGGAGGGGTCCGAAACCAACCCTAACTCTTGTTTCCCCACACATACGGACTCTAAAAACAGCCTATACTCTAGTATTCCGAAATTACATGAGCCTGGCCCAATAATAAGGTGACGCAACACCTATAATAGCCTGTGGACGAAATTTATGAAGTGGCATCTTGTATATTTCATAAGCCTTCACACACTCATTATGGTGGCTTCAAAGTCATGAAATCATCACTTGTAACTCCATTCTTTTTCCACTTGCGCATGTCATCATCTCCATGCTTGATCTTGCTCCAATGTTCATCCTTCTTGTCCAAGCTAGGCCCTTCATTTGTAAGCAAGACAAATGTATCCAATTTAGGCAGCATCATATTCTCATGAACATTAGAATCATTACCAATGAAATGAAAGTACTGGTAATTTAATTGGCATGCGCGAGCTCTAGTAATTGGTCATGTATATGTATCAGTTGGGGCTGTGGGTGTAACTTTGTTAGTGATGTCCTCATCATCCTCCCCTTCTTGAATTGAAGTCGTCCTCGACGGAAACTCATCTTCCTCACCCAAGTAAGACTTCAAATCTGCAATGTTAAATGTGGGACTAACCCCAAAATCTCCAGGCAGCTCAAGTTTGTATGCATTATCAATTATTTTCTGTAACACCTTAAAAGGACTATCAACACGTAGCATTAGCTTTGACTTGCGCAAATTAGGAAACCTATCCTTACGCAAATGTAACCAAACAAGATCTGCAGGTGCAAAGACAACACGTTTTCTACCCTTATCTCCAACAAGTTTATATTTAGCATTCACGCGCTCAATATTTTCCTTAGTTAACTCATGCATTTTTAAGATCAATTATGCACGTTGTTTAGCATCAAAATTAACATTCTCCGGAGATGGAAGAGGCAACAAATCAATAGGTGCACGAGGTAGGAAACCATAGCAATTTCAAAAGGGCACCTCTTAGTAGTAGAATGTAACAAACGATTATAAGCAAATTCAATATGAGGCAAGTGATGAGGACATGGCTAGCACAGTTACACCTACAACCCCTGCTACTATACCTATTGGACCAATTACTAGAGCTCGCGCATGCCAGTTAAATTATCAGGTACTTTGGTTTCTTGGTAATGTTTCTAATGTTCATGAGGATGTGAGGCTGCCTAACTTAGATATATTTGTGTTGGTTACAGTTGAAGCACCTAGCATGGACAAGAAGTATGAACACTGGAGCATGATCAAGCACGATGATGAAGGCGTGCGCGAAGGGAGCAAGAACAGAGTTTGTGGAGGATATTTCCGCACTTTGAAGCCACCATGATGACATACAAGAAGATGGACGAAATATACAACATGTATTTCATAAATGTCGTCCATAGCTTATTACTAGTGCTGTATCACCTTAGTTTTGGGCTAGGCCCATGTATTTTCGAAAAACCTCTCATTTGGTTTTTTAGAGCCCATATTGTAGGGGAAACGACTTGGGAGGTGTTTTAGTCCCACCTTGCCAAGGGTGCACAAAATACCCTCTCTTTTCCCCTATAAATACAACCCTTATGGCACCGTTTAGACTTGGGTTTTATTTAGTTAAAAGTTAGCCATCGCTGCAACTTCGTGTACTTCGTTTGTGTCCAACGACCAGACCAAGACCGCTTATGAAACCCCTCTTTTATCAATACTTCATCCATATTCACAATATTCAGGTTGTTTAATCACATTCTTGCTTGTTCTTCGATTGCTTGCATGAATAGACCTTCGTGGTCAGGTTGATCATGCTCCAGCGTGGTCAATAACCTCTCGGAGTTGGTTTAGCGATTGCTAAGGCACAACGTCATGCACGTTTGTAGTCGGATCGTCAAAGTCGTCTCCACCAAATCGATAGTTATCATCTCATCGAAAGATCGGGCCCCTCGCCTCTATCAAGTGGTATCAGTTTTCAGGTTGCTTGGTGAGATTTTTTGAGTTTTTCATAGTTTAGATCGCATCCATTCTTCATACCTAGAGTCCAAAAAAAAGCCACAAAAAAGTTAGACTAGTTCATCCATGTCCTAGACAGTCTGATCCTTTTTCGCTATTACCACTTTGTTTTTGCATTGTTGAACTTTCGGTTGCATCGTGTGTCGTGTTGCTGGTTTTAGCGTTAAACTTTTAGAGTTTCGATTTCTAGTCACGTTTTGTTCACGTCGCATCGACTCACACCATCATCCACTTCATTATCATATTCCGCTGCCACTTGTTTTGTTTGCCGCCATCATCATCATCCATCAAGCTTCATCATTTGTCGGCATTGTGTTTTGGTTCATCTTGGAGAGAACAAACTGAGAAAATATCCTTACAGAGAGATTCGAAGAGAGATTGGATCGGTCAGGAAAAAAAGATATCTTGAGGCAAGTTAGATTGGCCAAAATAAAGAGAAGGGAGGTGTTGATCCCGTAGGTAAGAGAGGGAGATAGTTGAAAGGCAAATTTTAACATGCTCCCTCTTACCCCTTATTTTTACATATGAGGTAAGAAGGTAAAAATTAATCCGACCACTAATTAATGTGATCAACGGTTCAGATCTACTACATACTCTTACCTCTCATGTGAAAAGAGGGGGTAAGAGGGACCATGCTAAAACTGCTCGACAAAGAGGAAAAAATCACAATAGTACTTTCCCACGAAGTACTACTTGGGTTGGAGATCTTTGTCCGGTTTCCAAAGATACACGAGCAAGAATAAAAAAATTAGATTTATTGCTTTCCTTCGGCCGGACAGTTTGCATATATTGGAGATTGACTTAAAAAAAGGGAGCAGCCAACATGGAGATAAAAAGGGAAGTTTGACTCGGTTTCCTTGAATAAGGGAGCAGCCAATATAAAAAGAAGAAGTGTTGATCTGTTTCATATATCCCTGATTTTTTTTAGGAGAAAACAAAAGGTGCGGTTGTTCACATTACACTAGGCAGATCGGAGTTGCCTTAGGCTGGACCGAATTTTAGGGAAGAGAGAGAAGTCACGCGCACAAGTTTTGGAAGGTTGTAACAGTATGCAAGGAAAGAGATTTTGGTTTGTTTGGAAATTCAGGTTTGCTCTCACATCTAACTCCCTCAGCTTAAGAGACAAAAAAGAAAATCCATGGGAGACTTAAAAAAAAAAATCAAGGGTGAGGGAGTCTAAGGGTGAGAGAGTTAGATGTGAGATAATATCTCACATCTAAATGTGATATAGACAGACCCTTGGAAATTACTAGTCAGCCACGTTGGATTTTGGGAAACGAAAAAAGAGTGGATCGGTCATTTTGACAAAACAAAAAAGAAACAATTTGCTAGAACTCATCTAGCCGAGATATAGTTATGTCTCATTCATTTTTATAGCTATTGGATGTGATGCTATAAGATGCGTGTGTGTTGATGTGGGTTGGTACTCCTTTGTATCTGTTTATGTCTTTTATGTGAATGAGACCAAATTATGACTCATCCAGATGAGTTATAGGCAATCCCAAAAAGAAAACGGTAGTTCTGTCTCTCCACGCAAAATAAGGAAAGGAAAAGAACAAGAAAAAGGACTAAGTTCATTTGGAAACATTACGTGGCTTGTTTTACGGAACGAAAAAACTAACGTCCACACGTATGGGCGTTTGTATATCATCCACACGCCTCCATCACCACTTATTTTGTCACGTATGAATAGATGACATCAGCAAAAATCTTTTTTGTTTACGGCTTAAAAATGTTTTATCTTCTAATTAAAAATCAAATTAAAAATCCGTTTCAACATTAAATCCGTCTCAACGAGATCTTCAAAACTAGACCTCATGTTGATATGTTTCGACAAAAATTTTTTTTGCCCAAAAATTGTCATGATGTTTACACTGTAGTTGCCATAGTGCTTAAACTAAAGTTGCCATGTGGCAATTTTAGTTTGCAGAGCATGGCAAATTTAGTTTTTTAATGATGACAATTTCAGTACTCTGGCCACGAAAATATTTTTTTTTGTATAAACCATGGCAATTTTAAGTACATGTATCATGGCAATTGTAGTTTATGGTGCATGGCTAGTCTAGTTTCTTAATTCCCGTTTAATAATATGTCAGAATTTAGTTTCAAATGTAGAAGAGAATAGCTGAAACATATCATGGCAACTTCAGTGCAAACATCATGGCAATTCATGCACAATAGACATGTCAACTTTTAACCAAAAAATATATATTGATATGAGATCTAGTTTCGAAGATCTCGTCGCGAGTGATTTTATGATGAAAACAGATCTTCAACCGGATTTTTAATTTAAAAGATAAAACATTTTAAAACTGAAAATCCAAAAAAATTCCCACATGCATGCATACGGTGACGTGGCGCAGTCCGTGTGTTATAGGGTGTGTGGGCAAGTTTAGCTCCCATCACACGTGTGGGCGTTAGCGTTCTCTTTTACGGAAAAAGGGATCATCCGAAAAAAAAGCAAGTGCCGATTTGTTTCCATAAATCCCTGTTTGTTCGTGGTAAACAAGGAAAAAAAATATCAGAAAGGAAAGATTGGATCGGCCACTAATGCCCCTTTTAGATTGGTCAACGTGATGGTACAGACCTAGGAATCCGCATTTATTGTGAAGAATTATTTTTGCACGTTGCCAAAAGAGATAACGCAAAAAGTAAAGAAAAAGGAAAGTGCCAATCAGTTTGGTTTGTGGCTGATTTGGTGTCCTTGTGTAGCACGTTTGTTGTTAAATAAAAAAGAGCAGATTGCATTACGAGAGAGTAGGGATCGCGGAAAAAAAAGGACGAATTGTTTCCAGATCTGTTTCCTTTGAGACTACTAATTCGTTTGGGATGTGGAGATAAAAAAAAGATTTGGTTCCCACGAAGTAGTACTCCTTGGTTTGGATACAGTTTTTTTAAGAGAATCCAGTGGCCCCTATTTTTTTAGGGGGCGAAGTTGATCTTGTTTGATTTTTTCCCTATTTTCCCTCGTTGGAATCTTGAGAGAGAGTAAAAAAAGGATAAAGTGTTTGGAAAGAAAGAAAAAGTTGTTCTTTTGGGTTCGGTTGCAGAGTTGACTTGAGTCAGAGAAGAAGAAAAAAGACACCTGACTAGTTCTAGTCCTAGTTTGTTTGGAGAGCTGAGATTCTTTCCCAAATACAACATTCACATGAACTGTATTTTCGTATTGGATATATTAGATTTGATGGAAGAAATACAATTGGAGTGTCTGTTGATTTGTTCAGTGTGTGTTACATTTTATCTGTCTGCCGGCCATTGCTCAAGAGGACAACTTGCTGATTCTTGTTGATTCCACGTGAAATTTATTTGTGTCTTAGGCTCGCGTCTCTAGTACGATCTAGCCTAGGACCAGCACTCGACCACTTTGAACGATTTTTCAGCTTGCATTAATTAACGTGGTTGTAGCATTTTTTCCACATATATAAAGCCAACCCAGCTCCACATATTTCTACACCGTGTTTCCATACGTTCATCTGGCAATCGCTTTACCCAACTTTTGGAGTTACTTGACACCGCTGGTTGCCGATCACCGCGTGCTGCATGGTAAGAACTTGTAAGACTTTGATTTGCTATACTGTGAGCGCTTGACCATCACTTCCCAGTAGTTCATAGGAACATTATTTTTGGGTTTTGTTTCTTGTTTCTACTAATCATGACAGGATCTAGAGTCAATTCATGGGCTTTGTCGATGGTGGGAGATGTGCCATCACCTATCCAAATACCACAACCGTCTCGAGAGGTGCACAAACATCCAAATGCACATGATCAGGTTAATGTTTCTATACCATAATTTAATGGCCGTTTTAGACCTGCTTTATATATTGAACGGGAGTTTGACATAAATAATATATTTGCTTCCCATAGTTTTGATAAACGTAAAAAAGTTAAGGTTGCGGTTGGTTCTTTCACTGGTTATGCTTTAGTTTGGTGGAGTGAATACTGTCGGTTATACCCTAATCGTGTACCTACTCTTGGGATGATTTAAAACTTGTGATGAGGGATAGACTTGTCGATGTTTATTATACTCGTGGCATGATTAAAAAACTACAACATTTGAAACAAGGTAGTGACATCGTAACAAAATATTATGATGATTTACGAACTACCTTGTTGCACTCCTTTTTAGAGGAAAGTGCAGATGATTTTATGGATAGATTTTGAGGAGGATTAAACCGCGATATTCAGGAGATGCTAATTCATGAAGAGTGTTATCCTATGGACCGTTTGTTTCGTCTTGCTTGTAGTGCTGAACATGAAATAAAACGGCTTGTTGTCCGTAAGGAGAATAAGCGCCAGGTGCACATTCCAAGAGATGATACGGTTGTTCCTTCCACTACTAGGCGTACTATGACAGATACATCTGTTGTTGTGAGGACTACATCACCTCCACCATATGACACATCACCTCCGAGAGTGCCTACATCATCTGAGTTGATCATAAGAGGTAATGACAAAGGTAGCGATCTTCCACCTCCACATGAGTATGATGAATGCCTTGTCAATTTAAATGAACCATGTGATGAGCTATCTACTACTTTGATCACATCAGCTATTTTAGAGGAATGTGTTCGTGATTTGACTTTGCCATGTGATCAAACAATTTTGAGTGAACCAATTCAATTAACTATTGATGCGAAAAAACCATTTGAATCAGGGAATAAATCAGATTTGGATCAAATACGTGTGAAAATAGTTATGCCAATGTTTAATCATTTTGATATGACCTCTAATCTTGGTGATGGTTCATCAAGGTTGGGATGGTTTAATGATGAGCATTGCCAATCATTTGTTACGATTAAGAGCTTCACTTATATGTGCAAATTGAGTTGCAATATTTTTATGCCTTTGACTTCCTGTGACAACATATTGGCTTTATATTTCACGACTTTGGACGGGTGCTCTTGTATAACTGTGTTACATGTGCCACAACTGAGATCAGTAAAAAAGGATGACATATACATATACAACATGTACACCTTGTCTCCTTTGTTAGTCATATTTTAGATTAAGCAACGCCGAGGACGTCTTTGTTTTCAAGAAGGGGAGGAAGATGAGGACATGGCTAGCATAGTTACACCCACAACCCCTGCTACTATACCTATTGGATCAATTACTAGAGCTTGCGCACGCCTGTTAAATTATCAGGTACTTTCGTTTCTTGGTAATGGTTCTAATGTTCATGAGGATGTGATGCTGCCTAACTTAGATATATTTGTGTTGGTTATAGTTGAAGCACCTAGCATGGACAAGAAGTATGAACACCGGAGCATGATCAAGCACTATGATGAAGGCGTGCGCGAAGGGAGCAAGAACGGAGTTTTTGGAGGAGATTTCCGCACTTTGAAGCCACCATGATGACATACAAGAAGATGGACGAAATATACAACATGTCTTTCATAAATTTCGTCCATAGCTTATTACTGGTGATGTGTCACCTTAGTTTTGGGCTAGGCCCATGTATTTTCGAAATACCTCTCATTTGGTTTTTTTAGAGACCATATTGTAGGGGAATCAACTTAGGAGGTGTTTTAGTCCCACCTTGCCAAGGGTGGACAAAATACCCTTTCTTCCCCCCTGTAAATACAGCCCTTAAGGCATCGTTTAGACTTGGGTTTTATTTAGTTAAAAGTTAGCCATCTCTTCAACTTCGTGTACTTCGTTTGTGTCCAACGACCAGACCAAGACCGCTTATGAAACCCCACTTTTATCAATACTTCATCCATATTCGCAATATGCAGGTTGCTTAATCATAGTCTTGCTTGTTCTTCGATTGCTTGTAGGAATAGACCTTCGTGGTCAGGTTGATTGTGCTCCGGCGTGGTCAATAACCTCTCGGAGTTGGTTTAGCGATTGCTAAGGCGCAACGTCGTGCACGTTTGTAGTCGGATCGTCAAAGTCGTCTCCTCCAAATCGATAGTTATCATCTCATCGAAAGATCGGGCCCCTCGCCTCTATCAGCAGGCATTCTTCCCACATTTTCTTGTTATTCTTCAAAATAGCCCTAAGCATAGTAGACAAAGTTCTATTGATTACTTCAGTTCATCCATCAGTTTGGGGGTGATAAGTTGTACTAAAAAGCATTTTAGTCCCCAACTTAGCCCATAAACATCTCCAAAAGTGGCTAAGAAATTTAGTATCACGATCTGAAACAATAGTATTTGGCACTCCATGCAAGCGAGTAATTTCACGAAAGAACAAATCAGCAACATTAGCAGCATCATCGCTTTTATGACATGGTATAAAGTGTGCCATTTTCGAGAACCTATCCACGATAACAAATATGTATCCCTCCCCTTCTTTGTTCGAGGTAAACCCAAAACAAAGTCCATAGATATATCTTCCCAAGGAACACTAGGGACAGACAAAGGCATATATAAACCATGAGGATTGAGTCGTGACTTAGCTTTTTGACATGTAGTGCAGCGAGCAACAAAACACTCAAAATCCCGTCTCATCTTTGGCCAAAAGAAATATGTAGCAAGTACGTCCTCCGTCTTCTTCATGCCAAAGTGTCCCATTAATCCTCCTCCATGCGCCTCCTGCAACAACAAAAGACAAACAAAGCTAGCTGGAATGCATAGCTTGTTAGCACGAAACACAAATCCATCATTAACGACGAACTTGTTCCATGTTCTCCCTTCTTTACAATTCTGTAATACATCTTTAAATTCAGCATCATGCACATATTGATCTTTCATGGTCTCCAAACCAATTATTTTAAAGTCAAGTTGTGAAAGCATAGTATAACGACGAGACAATGCATCATCAATAACATTTTCTTTTCCCTTCTCGTGTTTAATAACATAAGGGAAAGTCTCCATGAATTCAACCCATTTAGCATGTCTACGGTTCAGTTTTGCTTGACTTTTAATGTGCTTCAAAGATTCATGATCAGAATGTATAACAAATTCTTTGGGCCACAAATAATGTTGCCATGTTTTCAAAGTCCGAACAAGAGCATATAATTCCTTATCATAAGTAGAATAATTTAGACTAGGCCCACTCAATTTTTTAGAAAAGTATGCAACATGTTTACCATCTTGTAATAACACACCTCCTAACCCAATTCCACTAGGTGTCAACTTATCTTTCAATACCGTGAATGCTTCTTCCTGTGCAGTACCCCAAACAAAAGGCACATCCTTCTTTGTAAGCTCATTGAGAGGTGCAACAATGGTGATAAAATCTCTCGAAAAGGCCTATAGAATCCAGCGAGGCCAAGGAAACTCCTCACATGTGTGACCGTTTTGGGCTGCGGCCAACTCTCAATAGCTTCAATCTTGGCTTTATCAACCTCAATTCCGTGTGGAGTAACAACATAGCCAAGAAAAGATACTCACTCGGTGCTAAAGGTGCACTTTCCAAGGTTACCAAACAAACATGCATCACGTAGAGCAATAAAAACAGCACGTAAATGTTCCAAATGTTCCTCCAAAGATCTTCTATAAATCAATATATCATCAAAGTAAACTACCACAAATCGTCCAATGAAAGCACGTAAAACTTCATTCATTAATCTCATGAAAGTACTAGGTGCATTAGTTAACCCAAAAGACATGACTAACTACTCATATAATCCAAACTTAGTTTTAAATGCTGTTTTCTATTCATCTCCCAATTTCATATGAATTTGATGGTATCCACTACGCAAATCAACTTTGGAGAATATAGTAGAGCCACTCAATTCATCAAGCATATCATCTAGCCTATGAATAGGCTGACGATAACGAATAGTAATATTATTAATGCCTCTACAATCAACACACATACGCGATGTACCATCCTTTTTTGGCACTAGAATAATAGGAATAGCAGACGGACTAAGGGATTCACGTATATAACCTTTGTCGAGTAGCTCCTGTACTTGACGCATAATCTCCTTCACCTCCTCTAGATTGGTACGGTATGGTGCACGATTGGGTAGCTATGCACCGGGAATTAAGTCAATATGATGCTCAATCCCTCGAATAGGTGGTAATCCCGGTGGCACGTCTTGTGGAAAGACGTTCGCGAACTCCTGCAAAATGTTAGTGACAGCAGAAGGCAAAGAGGAAGGCACGTCCTCGAATGAAAATAATGCCTCTTTGCACACAAAAGCATAGCAAACGGATTTGCTGAAATCTAGATCATCAATATCAGATTTGGTGGCAAGGAAACATCCACTTTTTAATTTAACTTCAGATGCAACATGAGAAGATGGTGTGTTATTAAGCTTCATTTGTTGCTCAAATTCTTTTGCCACAATCTGATTTTCAGTCTTATTTTGCTCATGTTTTGCTTTATTAGCTCTATTAATATCATCTTTCAAAATGGAATCAGGAGACATAGGAAGCAAAGTAATACGTTTATTCTTATGAACAAGAGTATACTGATTGTTTCTACCATGGTGTATTTTTTAATCAAATTGCCATGGTCTACTAGGTAATAAGGAACATGCTTGCATGGGTACCACATCACAATCAACATAATCTGCATATGTAGAGATACTAAAATGCACATGAATAGTATTTGTTACCTTAACCTTGCCGCTGTTGTTGAACCATTGGATGTAGTAAGGATATGGATGTGGTGTTGTGGTGAGAGATAGCTTCTCCACCATCTCCATGCTAGGAAAGTTGTTACAGCTCCCTCCATCTATGATGACGCGAATAGAACGTTTCTTCACAACCCCCTTTGTATGGAACAAATTATGCCTCTTATTTTGCTCCGCTCGTGTGACCTGCACACTCAAAACACGTTGAGCAACTAAACATTCATACCTGTCAGTGTCGGTGTACTAAGATAGGGGTACCTTAGTACCCCCAACTTGTGCACGGGCAGTAGCAGCTTCCCGTGGCAGGGCTTACCACGTGCTCGCCAAGAACCTTTCTGGTCCCTATGAAGCCATTCAAGAACAAAGTATACAAGTCAGAAGATCAAGGCCCCGGCAAGAGGAGCTTGCCGGGAAGGCCGCACCAGGCTCAAGGTTATCACTTTAGCACAAGACCCTGGCAAGAGGAGCTTGCCAGGAAGGCCAAGGAACACATATCTCAAGAGATGCCTCGGCGCATCATGCGCCCCGGCAGGACCCGGAGAGCGACAAGCTTCCGGGCCCGGCAAGATCACGACCCCGGCAAGGTGCTTGCCGGGGAAACCTACGCTGTGTGCCCACGCTCCAGCTCATCTGCCCACGCGTCGCCCTGGGGCCCTTCCAGGGACGCGTGGCAGACGGCTGTGCAGCCTGGGGCACACGGTGGCAAGCCACGGTGACGAGGCTACCGCCGTGGCGAACGGAGAAGCATGGACGGACGCTTTTGGGGGCGACGCCGATGGGCATTTAATGCCCTTGTCCCCCACTGTCAAAGTTAGGTGAAGACCACTGTTCATATACTGTTCATGCACTGTTACAACTACCACCAAATTTACACTTTTACCCTCCTCTACGTTGACACCTGTCGGTGACCCCTTTGAGCTATAAAAGAAGGCCCATGCACAACGTAGAGGGGGTTCGAAACCTAGACAACTCTCTCGCTCGGTGTAGCTAGTACTGTAGATCTTCAAGCTCCCGAGCTCAAGAACTCAATAAAACCTAAGCAGGAGTAGGGTTTTACGCGTCCGCGCGGCCCGAACCTGGGTAAACTGCCCGCGTGTGCCCCTCGATCTGCTCTCCGTGCTCCCTCCGCTCCCTTACCGCAACGTAGAAGGGGATCCGGTCCCATAGGTGCTCGTGGGAGGACAGTTTCCCCCGACATCTTTGGCGCGCCAGGTAGGGGGCGTTGAGGTTGTGCGAACCTGATTCGGTGCTCACGCTGGCGCATTCTTCATCAACCTCTCCAACTTCATCAGCTACATCAACATGCCTCCGAAGAAGAAGGTTTCGGAGGTTGGAGGCCCGTCCGCGTTGATCCTACCACCACCAAAGCCAACGGTTGGTGGAGGAGACGCCGACGGAACGGTGGTCGCCGGCAAGGAAACTCACGGCGCCACCAAGTCCAAGGACAAGACTGACGACCGGGCGAACTCCAAAGCCTCGGTGTCAGTACACGCCCCACGTCCCTCCCAGGAGGTGCCAGACCAGCAGCGGCGTGGTACGGGAGGTACCATACGCTTGCTGGGGCGTGGCCAAGCCGGAGGATCGCGGGATGCTCAAGGCCAGCGCGCTGGTACGAGCAAGGCGCGGTCGCCGGGGCGGGAACATGCTCCTTCTAACGCGGTTAGAAGTCCGAGCGTGTCCCGCTCCTCGCACCGTTCGCCATCGTTCCCCTCTTCTCCAGCAGAGGCCCTGGCCAGGGCCCAGCTGCTCCTCGATTTCCCTCCAGCGGCAGACAAGGCCGAAGACTGGAGGGCAACGATCCAGAGCCTCACCGCCTTCGCCAACAACGATGCGCCGCAGCAGCCGGCAACCTCACGGCCGCGGCAAGTCGACCAAGCGAAGGCCGATGGCGACAAGACCGCCGGGGGTGCAACTACCGTGCACTCCCCGCCGCGGAAGCAGAAAACGCCGCCCCGCCGGATCAACGTCGACGACGACTCCACGACGTCGTCGGATCCGCGGGCTCGCCGCGATCAGCGCCAAGTCCTCGACGACAGGCGACAGGAGGACGCTCGGACCCGTATCGAGCGTCGACGAGAAGCCCGAGGACAGTCAGATCAACGCGCTGGGACCGCTGTTGACATGCACGCGCCCGGTGAACTAGGCGACTTGCCGTACGCGGCAGGCTGCCCTGCGTTCACTCGTGAGCTGCGGCAAGTCCAGTGGCCCAACATGAAAAATTTCAAGCCCGACGTACCTGAGAAGTACGACGACAAGACGCACTCCTCGGAGTTCCTCAGCATCTACACCATTGCGGTGCAGGCTGCCGGGGGACGCGACGAGAAGATCCTAGCCTACTATTTCCCGCTGGTGCTTAAGCCAAACGTCCGATCTTGGCTTATGCACTTGCCGGAGAACTCCATCTCCTCATGGGCAGATCTGTGCCACCAGTTTGTCGGCGCCTTCACAGGCGGCCACAAACCCCACGGCCAGGAGAGCGATCTCCACATCTTAGCCCAGAAGGAGGGAGAGTCCCTGCGCAAATACATCCAAAGATTCAGCCGCGTCCAGCACAACATTCCCGACGTCCACCCTGCCACGGTTATCAGCGCGTTTCACCAGAACGTGCGTAACCGCCGGATGAGGGAGGAGATGGCCATGACCAAGATCCGGGATGTCAGCGAGCTCTACGCTCTGGCTGACAAGTGTGCGCGCGCTGAAGAGGGGAGGAGACTCCCCGAAGAGGATACTGGCGCAGGAGGAAGCGACAGTGAAGACGCCGCCCCGGCAAGGAAAAGCCGGCGGCGGAATAACAGAAAGAAGAAGAGCAAGGAGGTGCTGGTTGTCGAGCAGTCCGGCAAGGAGGCTCCCGCCAAGAAGGCATAGGCTGGCGGTTCCGGCAAGGAGCCCGCCCCTGTAGCGGCAGCCGACAAGCAGGAAGGCTCCGACAAGCAGTACTGCAAGATCCACCGCACCAAGGGCCACGATCTTCAGAACTGCAAAAGAGTCGAGTACCTCGTAGAGCAGCAGAAGGCTGAATACGAGCGTCGCTACAAGGAGAAGGCCCAAGGAGGCGGAGGAGAACCCAGCAAGAAGCGGCCATTCAATGGCCGAGGAGGACGTCGCGGCAAGGCCAAGCAGCGGCAAGGTGACAGACCTCCCCGGGGCCGCGACAAGGATGAGGATGAAGACGACGATGATGACATGGAAGAAGGAGACAACAGCGATCAGGAGTTCCAGAAGGCCACAGAGGTTCTATGTGTCGACGGAGGTGCCTCTCTGCACACTTCCCACCGCCAGCTCAAGCAGTGGGTGCGAGAAGTGAATGCAGCTGAGCCGCCCGTCGAGTCACATAGGCTGCTGAAGTTGTCCGGCACGCCCATCATCTTTGACCTTGAGGACCACCCTGACCGCACCACTGCGGTCGGGTGCTTGCCGATGTTGGTCTCGCCAACTATCGGCAACCTCAAGGTCACCAAGATGTTGGTTGACGGCGGGGCCGGCCTGAACTTGATCTCCTCAGCTGTGAACAAGAAGCTACAGATCCCCGACAACGAGCTCGAGGAAACCGGGTCGTTCCAAGGGATCAACCCGGGAAGGAGCAAACCGAAGGGGAAGACTATGTTGTCAGTGACCCTTGGCGGGGAGCTCAACTTCAGGACAGAGAGGATCACGTTTGATGTTGCCGATATCCCATTACCATACAATGGGATACTTGGCCGTCCTGCCCTCGCCAAATTCATGGCAGCTTCCCACTATGCATACAACATGCTCAAGATGCCGGGGCCGATAAGCGTCATCTCTGTCCCTGGCGACAAGAAGGACGCGCTTATCTGCGCCAACAAGATCTACCGGGATGCAGCAGCCGCAGCAGAAAGCAACACACTTGCCGCTGAAGCTCCCGGGGGGAAGACCAAGACCAAGTCCGGCAAGAGCTCTGGAGCCCACTCCGGCAAACGCACCTCTTCGGAGTGCTGCGCTGCCGTCGAGGACGCACCATCGAGCTCCACCGGCAAGTGTAAGAAAGGAATGGCAGCTCCACCGGCAACCAAGAAGGTGTCCGCCAAGGAGGACGACACTGGTGGTACCTTCACCATCAGTGCTACACTCGACCACAAATAGGAAAGCGCGCTCGTTGCCTTCCTGCGGGCGAATGTCGACGTGTTTGCATGTCAACCGTCTGACATCCCCGGCGTTCCCAGGAAGGTAATGGAGCACAAGCTTGCTGTTTGTCCTCATGCGCGGCCCGTCAAGCAGAAGGTCAGGAAGCAAGCCGTGGAGCGCCAAGAATTCATCGCCGAAGAGATAAAGAAGTTGGAAGCAGCAGGCCTGGTTAGAGGCGTAATCCATCCTACGTGGTTGGCCAATCCAGTTGTCGTGCGCAAGGCCAATGGGAAGTGGAGACTTTGTATAGACTTCACTGATGTGAATAAAGCGTGTCCCAGGGATCCATTTCCCTTGCCGCGTATTGACCAGATTGTTGACTCCACCGCCGGATGTGAGCTGCTTTCCTTCCTTGATGCATACTCAGGTTACCACCAGATATTCATGGCCAAGGAAGATGAAGAAAAGACTGCATTCATTACTCCATGTGGCACATATTGCTTCATACGCATGCCCTTTGGATTGAAGAATGCGGGCTCGACATTTGCAAGGGTGGTGCACACTGCTTTTGAGCCACAGATACACAGAAATGTAGAAGCCTACATGGATGATATAGTGGTCAAGAGTAAGAGCAAGGATACCCTGATCCAAGACTTAGAGGAAACCTTTGAGAATCTGCGCAAGATCCAGCTCAAGCTGAACCCCGAGAAGTGCGTCTTTGGAGTTCCCTCCGGCAAGCTTCTCGGGTTCTTCGTGTCCCAGAGGGGGATTGAAGCCAATCCCGACAAGATAAAAGCCATCGAGCAGATTGAAGCCCCGAAGCGCGTCAAGGATGTAAGAAGACTTGCTGGTTGTGTGGCTGCCCTCAGCAGGTTCATTTCAAAATCTGCAGAGCGCGCCCTGCCTTTCTTCAAAATTTTGAAAAAGGCAGGTCCTATGAAATGGACTCCGGAAGCGGAGGCAGCGCTGCAAGACTTGAAAGGATACATGTCCTCTACTCCGATACTTGTCGCACCTAGGCCACAAGAGAAGTTGCTGCTGTACCTAGCGGCAACCAATCAAGTGGTTAGTGCTGCGTTAGTAGCGGAGAGGGAGGCAGATGAGGAACCCACGTCCCCGGCAAGCGAATCCAGCGACAAGCAGGGGGCTTCCCCGATAAGCTCTGGCCCCGACAAGGACAAGTCTGCGCAGGAACAAGGTGAAGTGCGAAAGAAGATGGTGCAGCGCCTAGTGTATTTCGTAAGTTCCCTCTTGCAAGGGGCTAGATCAAGATACTCTGGGGTGCAGAAGTTGCTTTTCGGCCTCCTCATGGCCTCAAGGAAGCTGCGCCATTACTTCCAAGCACACGAGATAACGGTGGTCACTCGCTTTCCGTTGAAGAGGATATTGTAGAATCCCGAAGCAACAGGCAGGATCGTCGAGTGGGCACTGGAGCTGTCAAGCTTTGGTCTCAAGTTTGAGAGTACTTCAACCATACAGAGCAGAGCTTTGGCAGAATTCATAGCAGAATGGACCCCAACGCCAGATGAAGAAGTCCCAGAGACAAGCGTCCCCGTCCAAGAAGCGAGCAACGAATGGATAATGTACTTTGATGGTGCTTTCTCGCTGCAAGGCGCCGGTGCCGGCGTGGTACTCATAGCGCCCACCGGAGAGCACCTCAAGTATGTTGTCCAGATGCACTTTCCCAAGGAGCGAGCGACAAACAATACTGCAGAGTATGAAGGTCTGCTTGCCGGCCTCAGGATTGCGGCCGAACTTGGGATCAAGAAGTTGATTGTGTGGGGAGATTCACAGTTGGTGGTCCGACAAGTGAACAAGAGTTACCAGAGCCCTTTGATGGAAGCATATGTTGATGAAGTGAGGAAGCTTGAAGAGCACTTTGAAGGTCTGCAAATGGAGCACGTCCCAAGAGCTCAGAATGATATTGCAGACGGCCTCTCAAAGTGTGCTGCAATGAAGTTACCTGTGGAACCAGGAACCTTCGTGCTCAAGTTAACTCAACCATCCGTTACACCATCAGTTGGGCAAAACAAGAAGAGGAAGTTGGTCTCCGGCGACTACTTGCCGGCGGACCTTCCCGAAGCCGCCGCCAAGGTCCCCAAGATCAACAGCTAAGATGCTGAGGAACAGTTTGCTCCTGCAGATCCATGGGTCTGTACAGTTGAAGCGGGCGTTCCCGACAAGCCTTGCCCCGGCAGGCTTGCCGGAGGACCATCAGCTCCGGCAGAGCCGCAGGTTCTTACCGTAGAAGCTGAGGTCCCCACAGCAGCCCTCATGCCTTTAGTCCTTGTTGTTGAGCCTCAGGCTCCAGCATGGGCACAACAAATTGTCCGCTTTCTGCAAACTGGAGAACTTCCCGACGAGCCAGAAGAGATAGAGAAAATAACCAGGCAGTCGAGTATGTACCAGTTCGTTGGCAATGAACTGTACATAAGAAGACTCAACGGTGTCAGGTTGAAGTGCATTTCCAGGGAAGATGGACAGAAGCTGTTGGCAGAGATACATGGAGGCATATGTGGCCACCACATTGGCACAAGGGCACTTGCCGGGAAGGCGTTCCGGCAAGGGTTCTTCTGGCCAAAAGCCCTCCAAGATGCAACTGCACAAGTAACCAAGTGTGAAGCGTGCCAGTTCCATGCCAAGCAAACTCACCAGCCAGCTCAAGCTCTCCAGACGATCCCTTTGTCCTGGCCCTTCTCGGTCTGGGGGCTCGACATCCTCGGCCCCTTTCCCCGCGCTGTCGGGGGCTTTGAGTACTTGTACGTAGCAATCGACAAGTTCACAAAGTGGCCAGAAATGGAACCGGTGAGAAAGGTGACAGCACAGTCAGCAGTCAGGTTCTTCAGATCGATTGTTTGCCGTTTCGGAATCCCTAACAGGATCATCACCGACAACGGCACACAGTTTACAAGTCGCACCTTCATGCAGTACGTCCAAGACCTTGGCGCCAAGGTCTGCTTCGCTTCTGTTGCTCACCCGAGGAGCAATGGTCAAGCGGAGAGGGCCAATGCTGAAGTGCTGCGCGGACTCAAGACAAGAACCTTCGACAGGCTGCACAAGTGCGGAAGAAACTGGATAGAGGAGTTGCCGGTGGCTCTTTGGTCAATCAGGACGACACCAAATCGAGCCACCGGACAGACACCCTTTGCTCTTGTCTACGGAGCAGAGGCAGTTCTCCCCACGGAACTCGTATACGGATCTCCTCGAGTGCTCGCTTACGATGAGCTCGAGCAAGAGCAACTGCGACAAGATGACGCATTGCTCCTTGAGGAGGAACGTCTCCAGGCTGCTGTACGAGCTGCTTGATACCAGCAAGCCTTGCGTCGCTATCATAGCCGCAAGGTCAGGGCCAGGAGTCTCGAGGAAGGCGACCTTGTTCTTCGGCGTGTTCAGTCCGCCAAGAATTCCAACAAGTTGACGCCGAGGTGGGAAGGCCCTTATCGGGTGAGACAAGTCACAAGGCCCGGCGCTGTCCGCCTTGAGACCGAAGAAGGCTTACCGGTGAGCAATTCCTGGAACATAGAGCATCTTCGCAAGTTTCACCCGTAAGGCGCGGTTGCCGTGATCCGCTCCGGCAACCACCTTTTGTACAAGTCTTGCCGCTGTTGCATGTAAACCTTTGTACAAAGCCGGGCGCAGATCCCGTGCATCAGTAAAGCTTTTGTGCTCCGCACTATTTGTCATTTCCATGCTTTTCTTTGTTATTTGCATGCATTATCTGACACCCTGTGCAACGCACATCCCCGGTAAGCACTAGCAAGCCATGAGGCCCTATACTTGTTTTTCCTCCTCTTTTTCCCTTTCCTCTTAAGCAGAAGGAGTATTCCTCGCGCACAAGTTTGCCGGGGGGAAGGAGATGGAGGCATGAACCAAGTACATGAACCAAGTACTGTTCAAGAAAGAGAAGCCTTGTCGGGGAGCAAACAACCCATGAAAGCTAAGTTACCCAAGTTTGAGTATTCCAAACTTTTCAAATTTTTTAGTTGTCTTCCTTGAACAGCCACACTTTGTATGGAAAACCTGTGCGCGGAGGAACCTACCCATGGCTAGCCGCACCCTTACTTTGTTTCGAGCACGCTCAACGACTTAAGTGAGCTGCGACAAGTGTCGCGCCCTTACTTCGTTTTCGAGTTCGCTGAGCAACCTAAGTGTGCTGCGACTAGCTGCGGCAAGGTTTCTTGCTGGCGAAGGTATTGCCAGCAGGCTGCTAAGAGTCCAGCACTCAGCACTCGCGGCAAGGGTCCTTTGCCGGCAAGTTCCCTAAAAACGTAGGGTGGAATGCATACAAAGTGAAGGGACAAAAGCAAGGAAGATAACACTGCATTGGTTGCTCAAAATAAGATTGTATATTACAAAGATAGCTTGCCGCTGTTCTAATCAACTACTACCTATGACTTAATTGGCAGCGGCAAAGGAAGCAGAAAGAAAGGAATCTAATCTACGCGGTCGCCTTCACGCCTCGTGATCTTGCCCACCTTGGCGACGATGTGGGCAACCTGCGCCTTCAACGCCTCCTGATCAGCTTCGGGTGGCAGGGTGCGGAGGACATTGACGAGGTTGATGCCGGGGTTGCGGTAGACGATCTTCGACAAGACCCGCTCCATGGTGCCCATGCAGAGCCGACGCGCCTCGTCGGCCAGCTGCACGGGGATCTTCTCCCGCAGCCGCGCAAGCGCCGACGCAATTCCCCTGAAGAACAGACTCAACTTGGCGCTGTGGGGGAGACTCTCGTCCGGGGAGTACACGAGATGCTCCGCCCTCAGCGCCATCATCTCCATGTCAATATTGGCAGCGGAGGTGACCAGCTCATCAGTCCACTGCTCCACTGCCTGCTTGAAGTTGTTCGCCGAGACGGCGGCGCTCTCCACCAGGGCCCTCTCCTTGCGGAGTTCGTCCTTCAGCTTCGTCTCGCGGTCCCGGGCGGCGTCGAGCGATTCAGTCAAGGTGGAAACCTTCAGCTCAAAGTCAGAGATGGAGTTCCTGGCGTCAGAGAGCTCTGTGCCCTTCTCGGAGAGACGTACCTGCAGCTCAGAGTTGGTGTGGGCATCTTTCTCCCGCTCCACGTTGAGCGAAGTGACCCTCTCCTCGCTCGCCTTCAGGAACAGCTCCGTCTGCGCCACCTTGGCCTCCAGATCCTTCTTGGCGGTCTCTGCGGCGGCTGCGGCGTCCCTCGCCTCCTTCAGAGCCCCGCCAATGGCCTGCTCCCGGGCGGCGAGGTCGTCCTCGTGGGCATCGAGGTCGACCTTCCGCTGGTTGAGTACTCCTTCCCGCCGAGACAGCTCCTCGGCGGCCAATCGTTGCTGCTCCTCGGCCTCAGCTTTTTCAAGGAGGAAGGCTTGCTGCGCCCCGGCAAGCTCTTCACGCTCCTCCGCCAAGTTGCGGAGGGCCGCCTGGTTGGCGGCGCGGAGCTCCGCGGCGCGCTTCTCCAGATCAGCTCCAGCCTTGGCAGCCAGAGCCTCCCGAGACTCCAACTTTGCCTGCCTGGCCCGATACAAGGCCAGGAGCCGACGAAGGAGTCTCTCCTCTTCGGGCTCGTCGCTGCTGCCAGGCGCTTCAACAACCTTCAATCCAGTGGAGGCGAGGACCTCTCCGTCAAAGGTCTCTCCCTCCGCGGGTGCTCGAGACAAGGACGCCCACGGGACTTGTATGAAAACCCCGTTGGCGGCCTCCAAGTAGACGCCCGACCGGTCCGCGGAGGCGGAGGGGTCGGCGGCCGGTGCAGCGTCCGGCGCTCCCGCAGCCTCCGGGCCAGCGGTATGGTCGCCGGTCCCTTCCCCTGCAGCGGCATTGGCTGTTGGGGCGGTCTCCTCGACGGCCGGCTCGTCGGCTCCAGCCATTCCCTCGGTGGCAGTGGCGTTGCCGCCGTCGCTGTGCACCTCCTCCTCAGTGGTGGCCTCCGTCTCCATCAGATCTGGGGCAGGAGGATCTAGCAGAAGAAAAAGAAAAGAAAGAATCAAGCAAATATCGAAAAAGACAAATCCAAGAAGAAGTTGCAAGGTTTACCTTCGTGGACTTCTTCGACGACGGGGTCCCTCGCCGGGGAATTCTCCCTTGGCGGCGGAGTAGTGGCCCCTGCTGGCGGAGGGCCGCCTGCGCCCTCCCTTGGCGGGGTGCTCACCCTTGTCGGGCTGCTTACCCTTGGCGGGGTACTCGCCCTTGGCGGAGTGCCCGTCCTTGGCGGAGCGTTCTCCCTTGCCGGGGAGTTCATTCTTGGCGGAGCGTTCTCCCTTGCCGGGGAGTTCATCCTTGGCGGGGAGGGTGGAGCAAGTGGCTCGTCGGGGGCGACCTCCCGGTGCTCCTGCGGCTGCGGCTCCACTTCTGCACAAGACAACAAGACATCAACCAAGATGATAGCCTCAAGCGCACCCGTCAAGCAAAAAGATAAATACCGGACTTACGCTGGGGGCTGCGCTGGGGGCTGCTCCTCGGAGCAGCAGGCTGATCCGGCAAGCTCGTCGCCGGCGCGTCGCTTGTCGTCGCGACGAGCTCGTCGTCCTCAATGTTGACCACGGGGATCTTGGCCCTCTTCGCCATCCGCTGGGTCAAGGTCCTGCGAAGCAAAACAAAAGCAAGATCAGAACCAAGCAAGGAAAATCAAGACAAAACCAAAGAAACTAAAAGAATTGCAAGTACTTACTCCTCTTCCTCTTCGTCGGAGCTGAGGGCGGAGAAGTCAAACTCCGCCTGGTGTGTTCCCGCGCGAGGAGCTGGAGGAGAAGGCTCCCTCGGGCGCTTGGTGGGCTCCGGGGCTGTGGGCTGCGAAGACCCGGCCCCCGTCGTCGCCGAGGACCGAGGGGCAGAAGGAGCACCCGTTCCGCTCCGGGAAGATCCCCCTCCGCTTGGCGCTCGAGCACGGGGCGCCTCCTTGACGACTTCGCTCGTCTTGGTGGCGCGCGTCGCACGACGCGTCGGTTGCTGTCGAGGCGCCTGTGGCCTCGCCGTCTCAGCTGCCTTGCGGAGGCGCTTCTTCGGTTGTTGCAAAGGGCTTGGCGGAGGCGGAGAGTTCTCCGAGGATGAGGAGGCATCGTCGTCCAGATTCAGAGATCCACCAGATTCTTCATCAGAATCTCCAGCCTCGGCGCCCTCCTCCTCCTCGGCAGGCCCGCTGGACTCAGTGCCATGCCCGGCGGCCTCGCTCCCCCCGGCAACCTCGCTCGTCCCGTCAAGCTTCACGGAAGGCTCCCCGGCAAACTCCTCGGGCGCAATCTTCAGCAGCTTGAGGATTTCCGCCTCCTCTGCTTGACTCACTGCGTCCGCGGCCTGCGCCTCGTCCACAGTGTATCCAAATTTGCCCGCAGCCGCAGCTGCGGCGGCCTCCTCCATCCTGGAGGCAATGTAAGCTACATCCCGGTCAGTAGTATCCCGGGTGAGGCCCTTCTTCTCCTCGGCGTTGCGGGGCTTCTCGACCGAGTTGTCGAAGAAGGTCAGCACGGTCTCCGATGGAGGCTCCAGCCAAGTGGGGACGACGCCATGGGAGTCGCACTCGGGCATCATCGCGCGTATGGAATCGCGGGCAGTGCTGTTGCACCGCGGCACCACTCCCCGGGAAGGTTTGAACCACTCCGGGTGGGCAGGGTCATGCTTGAAGAGCTGAAGGACCATCCCCTTCAACTCCAAGACAGTAAAGTTGTAGTTCAATCCAGGGCGCAGCCTCATGATGTCCGCCGCGTTGCCGAATTCCCAGGCAGGCCTCTTCCTTTCTTGTAAAGGGGCGATGCGGTGGCGGAGGAAATCTGCTCCAACTTCTCCAACAGTCAGATTGGTGACCCGGAGACGAATGATCCTAATGAGGGCGATCTGAAGCTTGCTGTCCTCCGGGGCCAATTCACTCCAATCCCTGCCGCGCACTATGGCAGTCTGGCGCGGCGAGGTAAAGGGCTCAGGCTCAGCTTCCAGCACCCAGCACCAATCGGCTCTCCACTCCTCCCACTTGCCGCGGAGCTCTCCCTTCAAGTACGCGTCCTTCTTGTTCAGCCTGAAGATCCAGGAGATGCCGCCGGAGAGGGGCGCACCGGACTCTACTATAGGCATGAAGAAGTGGCGGAAAAGAGCTACATTTGGATGAACCCCAACATAGTTTTCGCACAGATGTGCGAAAACGGCCATCGTAAGGATGGCGTTCGGGGTGAAATCTAGGAGGTGGAGGCCATATGTATTCATTACATCACAAAAGAACTCCGAGTACGGAGGGCACAGACCACAATGGAAGAATGCGGC
This sequence comes from Secale cereale, assembly GCA_902687465.1. Lineage (NCBI taxonomy): Eukaryota > Viridiplantae > Streptophyta > Magnoliopsida > Poales > Poaceae > Secale > Secale cereale. The sequence continues at coordinate 429,562,444 of LR738710.1, read as the reverse complement.
AAAGAAAAAGTACCCGCCGGGGAACATGTCAGCGGCGACGGCGGGGAGGACTCTGGTGCGGGGATGAGCTTTGGTCTCCCTCGCCCAGAACAAATAGTATTTGTCCCGCAGCTCCCTCGCGCCAAGCCTCGGCGCGAAGACCACGCACTTCTTCCGCAGGGCTGCCAGCTTCGCCCCCTGCTCGGACTTCTCCTTCTTGGCCTTGTCACTCTTCACCTTGTCGCTCTTCGGAGCCATGGCGGGGGCGGCGAGGAAAGAGGCGAGGAGGTCGACGGTGCCGCGGATGCGGGAGACGGCGGAGGAAGGGAGGGGCTTGGCTCTCTGTCGACCTTTGGGAGGCGGAGGGCGACGGGGGTTTCTGGAGAATCAAGGCGCAATGAAGACGATGGAGGGAACTGCCCCTGCTTCCTCTGCTTTTAAGGGGGAAGTGGGGGACGTTCCGCATTTCCCATTAAAGAACAGGCCACGATCTCTCCCACGACGCCGCAATCGACGCGTGCCGTTAGGGAGAGATGCGGCGGATACGGAAGGGGATACGGCTTGCCGTGGGCCGCGCGTGCCCGCGCACAGTCTTGGGCCTGGCCCAACAGCGCTCGGCACCGTGTGTGGCCCAGGCCCGGGGGCTCCTATCGGTGTACTAAGATAGGGGTACCTTAGTACCCCAACTTGTGCACGGGCAGTAGCAGCTTCCCGTGGCAGGGCTTACCATGTGCTCGCCAAGAACCTTTCTGGTCCCTATGAAGCCATTCAAGAACAAAGTATACAAGTCAGAAGATCAAGGCCCCGACAAGAGGAGCTTGCCGGGAAGGTCGCACCAGGCTCAAGGTTATCACTTTATCACAAGACCCTGGCAAGAGGAGCTTGCCAGGAAGGCCAAGGAACACATATCTCAAGAGATGCCTCGGCGCATCATGCGTCCCGGCAGGACCCGGAGAGCGACAAGCTTCCGGGCCCGGCAAGATCACGACCCCGACAAGGTGCTTGCCGGGGAAACCTATGCTGTGTGCCCGCGCTCCAGCTCATCTGCCCACGCGTCGCCCTGGGGCCCTTCCAGGGACGCGTGGCAGACGGCTGTGCAGCCTGGGGCACACGATGGCAAGCCACGGTGACGAGGCTACCGCCGTGGCGAATGGAGAAGCATGGACGGACGCTTTTGGGGGCGACGGCGACGGGCATTTAATGCCCTTGTCCCCGACTGTCAAAGTTAGGTGAAGACCACTGTTCATATATTGTTCATGCACTGTTACAACTACCACCAAATTTACACTTTTACCCTCCTCTACGTTGACACCTGTCGGTGACCCCTTTGAGCTATAAAAGGAGGCCCATGCACAACGTAGAGGGGGTTCGAAACCTAGACAACTCTCTCGCTCGGTGTAGCTAGTACTGTAGATCTTCAAGCTCCCGAGCTCAAGAACTCAATACAACCTCAGCAGGAGTAGGGTTTTACGCGTCCGCGCAGCCCGAACCTGGGTAAACTGCCCGCGTGTGCCCCTCGATCTGCTCTCCGTGCTCCCTCCGCTCCCTTACCGGAACGTAGAAGGGGCTCCGGTCCCATAGGTGCTCGTGGGAGGACAGTTTCCCCCGACAGTCAGCGTCTTCAGGAGTCATGTATTGCGTCTCATTTTTACAATCATCTCCAATGTGTTCTTCACGTGTAATAAGAGCCAAAGTCTCCTCATCATAGTCACTAGTGGACTCATAACCACCTTCGTCAATAGCAACCATGACACGCTGAGATGGGCATTTTCTCGCATAGTGACCACGACCAGTGCAACAACGACATATAACATCATGTGTTGGCCCTGTGGATGCCATGGATGAAGAAGAGCTCTACGCAGGACCAGAAGGTGTACTCCTGGCAGATAGTGGTGGTGCCTGTTTGCCTTTATCACGACTAGAAGTGACAGATGAAGTAGGCGGTGGTCCAGCCGGACGTGTCGAAGTAGAAGATGCACGCGGTGTCCATGATGAAGGTCGACCTGCAGAAAAATTAGTTCGCGCCAAGGCCTGTCGATCTTGCACTTCACGCTCAGCTTTGTAAGCAAGATGGAATAAACGAGTGATATTATTATACTCATTATACTCTAGAATGATCTGAATCTCTCTATTTAAGCCACCCATAAAACGTGCAAGCATAGCCTCATTATCCTCAAAAATACCACATCTAATCAGGCCAGTTTGTAATTCCTGATAATATTCCTCTACAGAATTTTTTTCCTTGTCTTAAACGCTGCAATTTCTGAAGTAATTCACGTTGATAATATGGTGGAACCCAACGAGTATGCATAGTAGTTTTCAAAGCAGCCCAATGTGGGGACCCCGACTTAGAAGTCGAGATCACCGAATGCACGTGTACAGTGATCCCAGAGATCAATGCTCACTGAACACACATAAGCTGAAATAACAAGAGTCTTACATCCATACAAATAGTCTTACACGAATTAAGGCCATTATGGCCAAGTCTTACATAGATAGAACCTCACGGGCTGAATGGGAAATAACTCAAGTAGCGGAAGTCTTCGGTAAATGGGTAGAACCCATGCCATCTGCCTTAACCCTACAGGCATTCTGACTGGGATAGCGTCCTAGTTCGCATGTTCGTCTCCAAAGAACTCTTCCTCATAATCCTGTCGTTCCATGCCTAGCCAATTAAATAACCAGTGGCAAGCTAATGAGTACTTTGAATGTACTCGCAAGCAACCCATGATGTGGTAACAATGCAATGGAGCAATAATGAACAATCTAGCAGAAAGCTAGAACAATATGCTATCATCAAGTTTATGCATCAATAACCTCGCGTAACCTCGAGAACAGGTTACCGACATCAACATGAATATGATTCAGCTCATCGAGTCAAGTCACCATCCTTGACTTGTCACACACATTCCAACACTGAGGAAGTAAAATTCTGGACATAGTTTAAGTAGCACCACCCAACTGTCCATGACCGTGGACACGGCTATTCGAATAGTTTTACACTCTGCAGAGGTTGCGCACTTTACCCACAAGATCCGGGGAACTTCCGTGTCATCCACGACCCGCGGTACCTCAAGTACCCGGGGTAAGCACCCAGTCATTACCTTTCCTTAGACGACACTAACATAGAGTCCACTCGTTGGCACACGGCCCTCGGGTACAAACAATAGATCACGGGACTTGCCCTAATTTCAATGTTCACGCGTACCCGAAGGGACCAACGGTGTGTCGGGTGCCCTGTGAAAACAGTCATGGTCGTCTATCCAAGCACGACCCCGTCCCGGAAAAGACCTCAAGTCTTCCCGTCACTAGTAATGCGGGCACCATGCTAGTATCGACCTAAGTAATCAATAAAGCCCCGTCCCATAAGGGGTAGTGTGGTTGCACATGTTTGGTTGGGACGGTACTCACACATAAATCTAATCCATCATTCCACATGCACATGATCTACCGGTACATCACTTCTTTCTCAAGTGATGACCTAACACTTCATCACCCTCGGGCATTAGGGGCACCCGATGGGTTCATGCAAAGATTTCAACTACGAGGGTTCATATCACACATGCATCATATAAGCATAATGACCAACTATTTGCATGTCATCTAGCACATAGCAAGATCGACAATAAAGCATGCATCATGTGGTGGTTCATCTAGGTTACCATCGTAACCCTATCATCATGCATCGGAAACAAACGGGTTCCGAGAACAAGTGTATCATGGTCAAAGGGTTGCTTGACTGGATTGGCTTGGTCTTCAAAGTCTTCAAATCCTTCTCCTTCTTCTTCCACAGCAACTTCGTCAAATACGGGATCTATACGTCACATAATAACCACGGGAAAATAAGAATACAAATAAAACAGAAAAATCAAAGTGCTCAGAAAAATGTCAACTCATTTTTGTAAAATACTAGAGGGATTTCTAAGATGGGGAAAAATCTTAGTTGGAGTTTTGGAGTTACAGAATGGAATAGATTGATTTTTGAACAGGAGTATTACTGCCCAAATTTGAATTTAAATTTGAACAGTACAACAAAGTTTCATGGATTTGAGTGAAAGTAGTACCATTAAATAGGTTGGAATATTACAAGATTTTAGGAGTTGGAATTATTTAATTTGGATCAATATTCTTTTCTGTAGAAATGTTTAAAGCATTTACAGAAAAGAAAAATGAAAAATGGGTCCTGTGCACTGGGCCAGAGAAGGCCACAGTGCACGGCCCAAACGGACTTGCCCAGCCGCACGGAGCCAGCGCGCGCGCACGTCAGGTTTTCAAACCTGACGGGCGGGGCCCGTGGGTCAGCGGCACAGAGGAGGGGGAGAGAGGTGGGGGGATGATAGGCGGGGCCCGCCTGTCATCTCTAAGCCCACGGCCACGGCGGCGGCGAGCTCACCGGCGAAGATTCCGGCCACAACGACGGCAACGGAGGCCAGGGACGTGACCAGCGTCGTGTTGCGGTTGCAGTGGTGGTGGTGCGGCACGGCGGGAAGGTCTGGTTCGCCGGCGACGACGTGGGGCGGCGGAAGCTCGTCGGAGGGTGGTGGTCGAGGTTGTTTCCGACTGCCACAGAGAGGGGAAACGAGGGGGAAAGAGTTAGTGAGGTGCGGCGGTTCCGAAACGAGTGGAAGGAGAGGCAGGGGAGGCCCGTACCTCGAGATCGCCGGCGGCCCGACGCGGCGGAGCTCCGGTCGATCCCGAGCACTGGGACCTCCTGGGGTCGAGCTGGTGATGCAGGAGTGATGCTGGGGAGGAGGAGGTGCTGCTGGTGCTGTTGGAATGGCTCGGGAGGTCCTATTTATAGGGGCTCGGCGGGGACCCGTGGTCCAGTGCGCCGGCGAGCTCCGGCTCGACGCTACAGCGCACAGGAGGCGACGGGGATGAGTCCGTGGAGTTCCTGGACGACCTCCACGCCCAGTAGAGGTGAGAGGAGGAGCGGGGGAGCGTCAGGGGTGCGCGCGCGTGTGAAGCAGAAGAATGGCCGAAGCGGCCGGCCGGTGCGCGTGCGACGACGTTCACTGGAGGGCGCAGGAGGAGGGGGGGCAGCGCCGGGGAGGTCGCGGACGTCGAGGCGCCTCGACTGGCGCGAGGGGGAGGCTCGAGGTTGTCGGGGATTGGCGATTGGCTGGAGCCAGCGTGCGGAGGGCACTGTTCTCGCGCTCCAGAGCATGCGTATTACTGGCATCAGCGTGCTCTCGCCGGTTTGGTCCGATCCAGCGTGTCCAACAGTGTCTAGCACGTTGCAGGAGGAGTAAAGAAAGGGCCTGAGGCCTTGGATGCCCTGGGGATGCAGAGAGAGAGGGAGAGTGTTGGTAAAATGGTGGAAACCTACTGTACATCAAGGTAAAACAAGGGTTTCACCCTTCAATCATGGAGCTGGGGTGCTGGGGGAGTTACAGGAGGTAGCTGGTAACTCAATGAGCCTGTGGTAAGAAGTTGAGGCCATGGAGAAAAGTGAAAGTGGTCAAATTGGAGGTTTTAGCATTTCTGCAGAAGGTGTTTGATCAGTGTTTGATCAAGTAAATGAAGTCCAATTGACATGGCACTTGACAGGGTTGAAAGACATGAGAAAATAGGGTGCTTCACCAAATTTGGGCTCATTTGAAGAAACTAGCCAATGTAACTTTGGTGAACCCTAGAAATCAACAGAAACAGTTTCATCTTGATTGAGTCAAGCTAATCATCTCCCCTTGATGCACCACTTGGTGTAGCATCATCATTTGGGGTATTGATCATGCCCACAAAGTTTGAAGCTCCAGATAAAAAGTTGGTAATGTAAAGTTGTTCAAATTTGCATTTGAACAGAAAGGGTTTTGAGGTGATCTGATCAAGTTGCTCTATTCAAATTCTTGTGCCATTTGGTCTAGGTGCCTTATTAGGCCATTCTAGCATGTGCACCAAGTTTGAGAGCATTTGGACAAGTTTGGCAATGTAAAGTTGCTCAAACTTCAAATATGGACAGAATGGTTATGAAGGGGTTTGACGAGGTTTTCTTGCTTCCCAAGGCATGGGACTTGGCAAGATCATCAAATATGTTATATATGACATGATAGAATTTCCCTGGAATTTTTGGAGAAAAATTCCTTTGTAAATATTTCAAAAGCTTGAAATATCCAGAAAGGGTTTTAGAGGGTTTAGCCCATTATTTTGAACATGACCAAGTGTTGAAACTCTTATATATGGACAATATATGTCCTATGAGTCTCTCTGAATTTTGGCAAATATTTTTGAAACAGTTAAATAATTTTCCCCTATTAAAGACCATTTCTGGCCTTAAGAAAAAGCTTTTAAATAAAATAGGAAAATAACTTTTAAAATTATACCTTTGTGGTTTCTAGGAGGCCTATGACTACTAGGTCTCAAATAAACTTTTTGAAATAATTTTCTCACCCTAAATCAAGTACTTGCAGTGCAAATCTCAATTCAGGGGTTTTTGGAAAACTAATTTTATAAAATACTTTTTGGCCAAATTAATTTTGTAAGAAAATACTATATTGTCTTATAACACTTGGCATGATCATTGAGCAGAAGTTTTGGGTGTGGAGATGAAATCTACAAGAGGTCATAGTTGACTTAATGAGCACATGAAAAAGCAAATGAAGAAAACTCAATTCCAAATAAAAGCCAAATGATGCTAAAAAATTTTTTTGCTAGTCCAAATTTTCATGCTTCAAAGTTACAAACAACATGTTACAAAATGCAGGGTGTGACAGACCTACCCCCCTTACAAGAATCTCGTCCCCGAGATTCCTAAACTAGGGCTTAAAAGAGGTCGGGAAACTCGGATCTAAGATAGTCTTCTCGTTCCCAGGTTGCTTCTGCTTCGGTGTGGTTGCTCCACTGGACCTTGAAGTACTTGATGGTACGGCTCCGCGTACGTCGTTCTGCTTCATCCAGAATACGAATGGGCTTCTCGCGGTAGGTCAAATCGGGCTGCAGATCAATGGCTTGGTGATCCACATCCTTGTAGAGATTGGGCTTGTCTGGAACTTGGAGACATTTCCGGAGTTGTGACACATGGAATACATTGAGCACATCGGATAGCTCAGGTGGTAGTTCAAACTGATAAGCCACTTCTCCTCGCCGTGCAGTGATCTCAAAGGGTCCAATGAACCTTGGTGCGAGCTTCCCCTTGACGTGGAAACGCTTGGTTCCCTTCAGAGGAGTTACCCGCGGGTACACATGGTCCCCGACACGGAAACTCATGTCTCGGCGTCGAGTGTCAGCATAACTCTTCTGCCTTGACTTGGCTGCCTTTAATCACTCTCTGACTAGTTGGACTTGCTCTTCTACTGCGCGGAGAATATCTGGTCCGAAGACTAGTCCTTCTCCAGTCTCTGACCAATTGAGGGGTGTGCGGCATCTGCGTCCGTACAACACCTCAAATGGTGCCATCTGAAGGCTTGACTGGTAACTGTTGTTATAGGAGAACTCGGCAAAAGGGAGACAGTCTTCCCACCTGGCTCCATACGCCAGGACACAGGCTCGGAGCATGTCTTCGAGAATCTGATTGACTCGCTCAGTTTGACATCCGGTCTGTGGGTGGAAAGCTGTGCTGAAAGACAATTTGGTTCCCAAGGCTTCTTGGAACTTCTTCCAGAACCTTGAGGTGAACTGGGTTCCTCGATCTGACACAATCTCCTTGGGAACACTGTGAAGACTTACGATTCGGTCGATGTAGAGAGCTGCCAGCCGGTTGCCATCATAAGTGGTCTTGACAGGAATGAAATGAGCCACCTTGGTCAAATGATCGACTATGACCCAGATAGAGTCATGTCCTTTATTCGACCTTGGTAGTCCAGTGATGAAGTCCATTCCGACTTTATCCCACTTCCACTCAGGAACTTGGAGTGGTTGAAGCAATCCAGCAGGTCGCTGATACTCAGCCTTGACCCTTTGGCACACATCACACTTTGCAACATAGGTTGCAATCTCTCTCTTCATACCGTGCCACCAGAATCGTGCCTTCAAGTCTTGGTACATCTTGGTTCCTCCGGGGTGGATGGAATACGGAGTGTCGTGGGCTTCTTGCAGAATCAGCGTCTTCAACTCGGTGTTGTTTGGTACGCAGAGACGACCTTTGTACCAAACAATCCTGTGCTCGTCTTCAGAGAATCCTGGGGCCTTGCCCAGCTTCATCTTCCTCTTGATACCTTCAATGCTTGCGTGTCCATCTTGAGCCTTCTTGACGTCGTCCATCAGGGTTGGTCTGACTTCCAAATGATCCAGATATCCAGGGGTGACCAATTCCAAACTGAATTGTTCGATCTCCTTAAACAAGGCTGGCTGCCTTTCTTGAATAATGACATTCAAAGAGCAAGCCTTCCTGCTTAAGGCATCGGCCACCACGTTAGCCTTCCCAGGGTGATACTGAACACTGAGGTCATAATCTTTGATGAGTTCCAACCATCTCCACTGCCTCATGTTCAATTCCTTTTGGGTGAAAATATACTTCAGACTTTTGTGGTCTGTGTAAATCTCACACCGTTTCCCTAGGAGGTAATGCCGCCATGTCTTCAAGGCATGAACTACTGACGCTAGCTCAAGATCATGAGTAGCGTAGTTCTCCTCATGGGGTCGTAGCTGCCTGGAGAGGTATGCTATGACGCGGCCTTCTTGCATCAGAACGCTTCCCAATCCGGTTCGAGAGGCATCACAATATATCACGAACTCCTTGTGAATATCAGGTGTTGCCAGAACTGGGGCGGTGGTCAATCTCTTCTTGAGCTCTTGGAAGCTCTCTTCGCATTTTGGCGTCCACTCGAACTTCTTGTCCTTTTTGAGGAGCTGAGTCATTGGTCGTGCAATGCTAGAGAATCCTTCCACGAACTTGCGGTAATAGCCCGCTAATCCGAGGAAGCTTCTGACTTCCTTGACGGTCGTTGGAGATTGCCATTGGGTCACAGCTTCGATTTTTGCAGGATCAACAGATAATCCTTCCTCGGTCAAGACATGACCTAAGAATCCAACTTTATGCAGCCAGAACTCACACTTGCTGAATTTGGCATACAGTTGGTGCTCACGAAGTTTGTCTAGGACCATCCTCAGATGTTGCTCATGCTCTTCCTCCGACTTCGAGAACACAAGAATGTCATCAATGAAGACAACAACGAACTTGTCCAAATATTCCATGAAGACTTTATTCATGAGATACATGAAGTAGGCCGGGGCATTGGTTAACCCAAAAGACATGACCGTGCACTCGTACAGGCCATATCTGGTTACGAATGCCGTCTTAGGAATATCTTGGGGTCTGATCTTCAGCTGGTAATACCCAGATCTGAGGTCGATCTTGGAGAATACCTTGGCTCCGCTGAGCTGATCAAACAGATCTTCGATCTTGGGAAGTGGATACTTGTTCTTGATTGTAACTTCATTGAGGGAACGATAGTCAATGCATAAGCGGATGGTACCGTCCCTCTTTGCCACAAACAGAACAGGAGATCCCCAAGGGGAGGCACTCGGGCGGATAAATCCCTTCCTTAGCTGCTCTTCTAGCTGCTTCTTCAACTCGGCTAATTCTTCCGTCCCCATTCTATAAGGCTTCTTATAGATGGGTCCTGCTCCGGGCACGAGCTCGATGATGAACTCAATGTCACGGTCAGGGGGCATTCCCGGTAGTTCATCCGGAAAGACATCAGGATACTCACATACCACCGGTACTTGATCTAGCCCAACTTCAGACAGACAG
>LR738710.1:429446725-429552767 GCA_902687465.1 Secale cereale | reverse complement strand
GAGCGGAAGAGGAGTTGGGGGCAAACTTGACTTCTACTCCTTGGTCATTGGTCACAGTGACTGTCCGATTGGCACAGTCTAACAAGCCTTGGTGCTTACTGAGCCAATCCATCCCTAAGATCACATCCAAGCCTTGCGATCTCAGGATGATAAGGTCTGCTAGGAAGTCTACACCGTTAATGGTAATACCGACTCCTTTACAGCCTATCTTGGCTCTCATCTCGGCTCCGGGGGTTTGTACCACCATAGGGTTATTCAGGGGTGTAGGGGTCATGCCACTTTTTAATGCAAATCTTTGAGTGACAAATGAATGCGTTGCTCCAGAATCAAACAAGACAGTTGCAGGTGCTGAGTTGACAAGGAACGTACCCAGCACGACGTCCGGGTCTTCCTGGGCTTCTTCAGCAGTGACGTGATTCACACGCCCCTTCCCATAGTTCGGTGGATTACGAGGAGCTGGGTTCCTTGGTGGCATTCCACGGCCATGTCCCTGGTTCTGCGCATTGGGGCGCGGGGCATCAGGCTTCTTGTTGGGGCATACCCTGGAGATGTGTCCGGGCTGACCACATCCAAAGCAAGTGACTTGGTTTGGAGTGTTGATCTTGTTGCCACCACTGGTATTGGGGTTGAAGGCTGGCCTGGGGTTGGCATACTGCTGAGGCTGAGGATTGGCACGAGGTGCAGGAGCTCTTGGCTGCTGATAGGTTGGCTTGGCCGGGGCTGACTGCCACGGACGAGGCTTCTGGTTGCTGGAACTTCCCTTACTGACCAACTTGCGCTTGCGAGTGTCTTCCAAAGCACGCCGCTTGTCTTCAAGCATAAGTGCCTTGTTCACCAGGTCAGGGAAAGATGGGCAGTCGCACACGACAAGCGAGTATTGCAGAGTCTGATTAAGGCCTTCCATGAAGCGCTCCCTTTTGGCAGCATCAGTGCTGACATCCTCAGGGGCATACCTTGACAGAATGCTGAACTTCTGCATGTACTCCTTGACAGTGCCACTTCCTTGTTTTAGGGCTCGGAACTCGCGCTTTTTGATAGCCATGATTCCGGAAGGAATGTGGGCCTTGCGGAATTCTGCCTTGAAGTTCACCCAAGTGATGTCTTGTTCAGCATGCATGACCTTGAATCCATCCCACCAAGCTCTAGCAGTTCCCCCGAGGCAGTGGGCTGCATAAGCCACCTTCTCGCGGTCTTCGGTGCATCCGACTAGTTCCAGGATTTCCTCATTGGAACGGACCCAGTCATCTGCATCCCAGGGTTCAGCAGTCTCGATGAAGGTTGGCGGTGCATGCTTCTTGAACTCTGCCAACGTGGAACGTCCATTGCCATTCCCCGCCGGCTGGCGGTTGTTGGCGACAGCTTGAGCAATCAGCTGGAGAGCTGCAGTGTTGGCTTGGCGTTCCTCTCGGAAAGCTTGGAGAAGCTAAGCCATGTCCATGCTTGGAGGAGGTGGTGGTGAAGCTTGGTCGTTGGTTTGGTCGTGGCCTGCCTCTGGCTGAGAGGATGCTCCGGCTTCGGGCTGCTGGGTAGTGGTACTAGTACGAGTTACAACAGGCATCCTGTTGGAGCGGTAAAAAGGTCTCATGACTGGGAAGAGGGAAAGCAAGATAGATGGGTGCCTAGTAAGGGGGTGGGTGTGACACTAAATCAAATCATGCAAGGGCCGTAAGGCCAAAACACATTCATTAAAATCCAGATGGGTGATGTAGTCGTTTACACATTCCCGAAGGAAGATTACAACTTACATCCAGACACAACAAAAGCAAACACTAGATGGTTTCATATGAACCATACAAGGACTCGACTGCGCATAGGGGTTACACGACCTATCCTACCGTAGGGGGTTACAACTGGCATATCCGAGTAGCGAATAATGCCTAAGCGGCAGAATGCTCGGTCACGTATTCTGGCTCTTCTGGGTCTTCCTCCTTGTCTTCATCTGTCTGGGCTCCCTTGTCGCTGGAGGGAGTGGGGGAGTGGAGGAGTTGGATACGACGGTGCTTCGACGGTGGTGCAGGGAAAAGCTTGCGATATTCCCTTGCTGTCATCCGGCGTCGCCGAGGTGGTTCCTCACCCTTGGAAGATACATCTTCGGAGGGCCTTCCACCTCGATATGCGATAGCGGATTGTCCAGAAGGTGCTCCTTCCTTCTTGATCCTGTTTGCCTTCTCTTGAGCTCGACGAAGAAGTGCCTTGGTCTTGTAAAGTTCTTCTCGAAGCTTCATTGATTCCGAGGCCAAGTCTTGTGCCAAGCTGTCGGCACATAGACTGAAGTAGGTCTGGAACCGAAGCGAGAGTCCTTCCTTTAGTGGAGGGGCTAGTGCGCTGCTTTCTTCGTCACCTTCCTTCCGGTAAGGTAAGAAGCGAGTTGCCATCTTGGCTGCCATCTCCGGAAGAAGCTCGCGGAGACGGGTTAATGCCTTGAGTGCAGCAGCCTCGACAGCAAGCGGTAGGGTTGCCATCTGGGGTCCCTCGAAGAACCAACTTGTGGGAGGATCGTTTGCCTTCACGATCACTTCCACATGGTACTCCACCTCAGTATCGCTCACCCAATGCTCAAGGTAGGTGAGGATGGGTGCTCGGTGGAACTGACACTCCTGGAGGCTATCCTCGAGAAGTAGGGGAAACCCAGTGGTCAGGTGCTCTTCGGGAACAGCGGCCATCTACAAAGGTGGAATAGGAGGGGTTAAATAGCTGATGAAATCTCAGGTTTAGAAAAGAAGAGAGGTTCAGAAGGTTTAAAAAGGGGTCTCAACTAACTAACGCCCATGCTAACTAAGGCTTCCTACAGTCAGGATGGCTCTGATACCAGCTCTGTGGGGACCCCGACTTAGAAGTCGAGATCACCGAATGCACGTGTACAGTGATACCAGAGATCAATGCTCACTGAACACACAGAAGCTGAAATAACAAGAGTCTTACATCCATACAAATAGTCTTACATGAATTAAGGCCATTATGGCCAAGTCTTACATAGATAGAGCCTCACGGGATGAATGGGAAATAACTCAAGTAGCGGAAGTCTTCGGTAAACGGGTAGAACCCATGCCATCTGCCTTAACCCAACAGGCATTCTGACTGGGATAGCGTCCTAGTTCGCATGTTCGTCTCCAAAGAACTCTTCCTCATAATTCTGTCCTTCCATGCCTGGCCAATTAAATAACCAGTGGCAAGCCAATGAGTACTTTGAATGTACTCGCAAGCAACCCATGATGTTGTAACAATGCAATGGAACAATAATGAACAATCTAGCAGAAAGCTAGAACAATATGCTATCATCAAGTTTATGCATCAATAACCTCGCGTAACCTCGAGAACAGGTTACCGACATCAACATGAATATGATTCAGCTCATCGAGTCAAGTCACCATCCTTGACTTGTCACACACATTCCAACACTGAGGAAGTAAAATTCTGGACATAATTTAAGTAGCACCACCCAACTGTCCATGACCGTGGACACGGCAATTCGAATAGTTTTACACTCTGCAGAGGTTGCGCACTTTACCCACAAGATCCGGGGAACTTCCGTGTCATCCACGACCCGCGGTACCTCAAGTACCCGGGGTAAGCACCCGGTCATTACCTTTCCTTAGACGACACTAACATAGAGTCCACTCGTTGGCACACGGCCCTCGGGTACAAACAATAGATCACGGGACTTGCCCTAATTTCAATGTTCACGCGTACCCGAAGGGACCAACGGTGTGTCGGGTGCCCTGTGAAAACAGTCATGGTCGTCTATCCAAGCACGACCCCGTCCCGGAAAAGACCTCAAGTCTTCCCGTCACTAGTAATGCGGGCACCATGCTAGTATCGACCTAAGTAATCAATAAAGCCCCGTCCCATAAGGGGGAGTGTGGTTGCACATGTTTGGTTGGGACGGTAGTCACACATAAATCTAATCCATCATTCCACCATGCACATGATCTACCGGTACATCACTTCTTTCTCAAGTGATGACCTAACACTTCATCACCCTCGGGCATTAGGGGCACCCGATGGGTTCATGCAAAGATTTCAACTACGAGGGTTCATATCACACATGCATCATATAAGCATCATGACCAACTATTTGCATGTCATCTAGCACATGGCAAGCTCGACAATAAAACATGCATCATGTGGTGGTTCATCTAGGTTACCATCGTAACCCTATCATCATGCGTCGGAAACAAACGGGTTCCGAGAACAAGTGTATCATGGTCAAAGGGCTGCTTGCCTGGATTGGCTTGGTCTTCAAAGTCTTCAAATCCTTCTCCTTCTTCTTCCACAGCAACTTCGTCAAATACGGGATCTATACGTCGCATAATAACCACGGGAAAATAAGAATACAAATAAAACAGAAAAATCAAAGTGCTCAGAAAAATGTCAACTTATTTTTGTAAAATACTAGAGGGATTTCTAAGATGGGGAAAACTCTTAGTTGGAGTTTTGGAGTTACAGAATGGAATAGATTGATTTTTGAACAGGAGTATTACTGCCCAAATTTGAATTTAAATTTGAACAGTACAACAAAGTTTCATGGATTTGAGTGAAAGTAGTACCATTAAATAGGTTGGAATATTACAAGATTTTAGGAGTTGGAATTATTTAATTTGGATCAATATTCTTTTCTGTAGAAATGTTTAAAGCATTTACAGAAAAGAAAAATGAAAAAGGGGTCCTGTGCACTGGGCTAGAGAAGGCCACAGTGCACGGCCCAGACGGACTGGCCCAGCCGCACGGAGCCAGCGCGCGCGCACGTCAGGTTTTCAAACCTGACGGGCGGGGCCCGTGGGTCAGCGGCACAGAGGAGGGGGAGAGAGGTGGGGGGATGACAGGCGGGGCCCGCCTGTCATCTCTAACCCCACGGCCACAGCGGCGGCGAGCTCACCGGCGAAGATTCCGGCCACGGCGACGACAACGGAGGCCAGGGACGTGACCAGCGTCGTGTTGCGGTTGCAGTGGTGGTGGTGCGGCATGGCGGGAAGGTCTGGTTCGCCGGCGACGAGGTGGGGCGGCGGAAGCTCGTCGGAGGGTGGTGGTCGAGGTCGTTTCCGACTGCCACAGAGAGGGGAAACGAGGGGGAAAGAGTTAGTGAGGTGCAGCGGTTCCGAAACGAGTGGAAGGAGAGGCAGGGGAGGCCCGTACCTCGAGATCGCCGGCGGCCTGACGCGGCAGAGCTCCGGTCGATCCCGAGCACTGGGACCTCCTGGGGTCGAGCTGGTGATGCAGGAGTGATGCTAGGGAGGAGGAGGTGCTGCTGGTGCTGTTGGAATGGCTCGGGAGGTCCTATTTATAGGGGCTCGGCGGGGACCCGTGGTCCAGTGCGCCGGCGAGCTCCGGCTTGACGCTACAGCGCACGGGAGGCGACGGGGATGAGTCCGTGGAGTTCCTGGACGACCTCCACGCCCAGTAGAGGTGAGAGGAGGAGCGGGGGAGCGTCAGGGGTGCGCGCGCGTGTGAAGCAGAAGAATGGCCAAAGCGGGCGGCCGGTGCGCGTGCGACGACGTTCACTGGAGGGCGCAGGAGGAGGGGGGACAGCGCCGGGGAGGTCGCGGACGTCGAGGCGCCTCGACTGGCGCGAGGGGGAGGCTCGAGGTTGTCGGGGATCGGCGATTGGCTGGAGCCAGCGTGCGGAGGGCACTGTTCGCGCGCTCCAGAGCATGCGTATTGCTGGCATTAGCGTGCTCTCGCCGGTTTGGTCCGATCCAGCGTGTCCAACAGTGTCTAGCACGTTGCAGGAGGAGTAAAGAAAGGGCATGAGGCCTTGGATTCCCTGGGGATGCAGAGAGAGAGGGAGAGTGTTGGTAAAATGGTGGAAACCTACAGTACATCAAGGTAAAACAAGGGTTTCACCCTTCAATCATGGAGCTGGGGTGCTGGGGGAGTTACAGGAGGTAGCTGGTAACTCAATGAGCCTGTGGTAAGAAGTTGAGGCCATGGAGAAAAGTGAAAGTGGTCAAATTGGAGGTTTTAGCATTTCTGCAGAAGGTGTTTGATCAGTGTTTGATCAAGTAAATGAAGTCCAATTGACATGGCACTTGACAGGGTTGAAAGACATGAGAAAATAGGGTGCTTCACCAAATTTGGGCTCATTTGAAGAAACTAGCCAATGTAACTTTGGTGAACCCTAGAAATCAACAGAAACAGTTTCATCTTGATTGAGTCAAGCTAATCATCTCCCCTTCATGCACCACTTGGTGTAGCATCATCATTTGGGGTATTGATCATGCCCACAAAGTTTGAAGCTCCAGATAAAAAGTTGGTAATGTAAAGTTGTTCAAATTTGCATTTGAACAAAAAGGGTTTTGAGGTGATCTGATCAAGTTGCTCTATTCAAATTCTTGTGCCATTTGGTCTAGGTGCCTTATTAGGCCATTCTAGCATGTGCACCAAGTTTGAGAGCATTTGGACAAGTTTGGCAATGTAAAGTTGCTCAAACTTCAAATATGGACAGAATGGTTATGAAGGGGTTTGAGGAGGTTTTCTTGCTTCCCAAGGCATGGGACTTGGCAAGATCATCAAATATGTTATATATGACATGATAGAATTTCCCTGGAATTTTTGGAGAAAAATTCCTTTGTAAATATTTCAAAAGCTTGAAATATCCAAAAAGGGTTTTAGAGGGTTTAGCCCATTATTTTGAACATGACCAAGTGTTGAAACTCTTATATATGGACAATATATGTCCTATGAGTCTCTCTGAATTTTGGCAAATATTTTTGAAACAGTTAAATAATTTCCCCCTATTAAAGACCATTTCTGGCCTTAAGAAAAAGCTTTTAAATAAAATAGGAAAATAACTTTTAAAATTATACCTTTGTGGTTTCTAGGAGTCCTATGACTACTAGGTCTCAAATAAACCTTTTGAAATAATTTTCTCACCCTAAATCAAGTACTTGCAGTGCAAATCTCAATTCAGGGGTTTTTGGAAAACTAATTTTATAAAATACTTTTTGGCCAAATTAATTTTGTAAGAAAATACTATATTGTCTTATAACACTTGGCATGATCATTGAGCAGAAGTTTTGGGTGTGGAGATGAAATCTACAAGAGGTCATAGTTGACTTAATGAGCACATGAAAAAGCAAATGAAGAAAACTCAATTCCAAATAAAAGCCAAATGATGCTAAAATTTTTTTTTTGCTGGTCCAAATTTTCATGCTTCAAAGTTACAAACAACATGTTACAAAATGCAGGGTGTGACACCCAAGTAGTTGGAATATTATCCGAATATAATCTACAATATTCAGACCACCACACACAAGCAAAACTAGTGAAAGCACAAAGAGCAGCAGCAATACATCTCTCCTCGGGATATTCTAAACATGTAAAACGTTGTTCGATTTCTAACTCCCAGGTAAGATATATATCAGGAACATATCTACCCTCAAATGATGGAATATTCAATTTTAGTTAGGGAGATGGTCATGATCTCGTACCTGAGCGTGTGGTGCAGCCCTACCATTGCGATTTTTTGCATGTTGACGACCTGGTGGTTGTGGTGCTGGTTGTTGCACGTAGTTCTGATTTTGATCAACCTCATCCTTGTAATCTCCCGCATAATTGTCCTCCTCCTCAGTAGCAGCAGGAGCTATAGAAGTATCAACAGCACCACCAACAATTTGGCTAGGCTGAAGAGGGACACGGCTCGCTTTCGGAGGGTTGTTTCGCGATGTGAAGGTTGTTGTTGTTGTTGTTGTTGTTGTTGTTGTTGTTGTTGTTGCAATGGTGCAGCAGGTGGAGGTAGACGCGCAAGCACTTCAGCGAATTTGGCATCCAAGTGTCAATTGACTTCTCAATGCCATCCATCCTCACTAGTGCATTGCCAAAACTGGTCATCACATCTTCTACCTATTGACCAATCATTTGCTGAAATTTATCATGCAACTCCTTGTTCTTCATGTTCTCCCAGTCAGTCTCATTGACGTGTGATCCTGCCATGGTTAGCAGCAATAGAAACACACAAAAATATGATCCTACAGACTACTAGAAAATGGTGGTGGGGGGGGGCGTCACAAATCCGTCAGGCAAATCTCAAATCCTTACTAGTTCTTACCCAGCAGCATGTGGTGATCGGCAACCGTGGTAGTCAAAACTTTCAAAGCTTGGATTAAGCGATTACCAGGGAGAGTCAAACGCATGACATAGATGTATTTGGTGCTGGGAAGGCTTATAAAATGGTAGCAAAATGGGTCATCAATAATCAATTCAAAGATGCAAAGTTGAATAAACGCTCAATAACGGTACTGTGCTGGTCCTAGGCTAGACCGTACTTGTAATGCCCAGGATGGGACTATACCTCCTACGTGTCAAGGCACGACTTAAAGGTATAAGCCCATTCTGGAATGATCTCAAGTTTGGTATCTTTGCACGACTTATGTAAAAATAGGGATGAAATTGCATAAGGATAGTTGGCTTACACTCGCCACGTCACACAATACATTACATAAGCAAATCATCATCCAAATAACATCACAACCCGACTACAGGCGAAGATCCAAATGAAAGATACCAAATACATAAAGCCACAGGGTCCGAATCGCCCCTAGTAGAAACCACTACTGATCATTGGGATAGCGCACATAGTATCGACTACGTTCTTCATCGTACTCCTAGTACAGCTCTGTGCCGTCACCTGAGTAGTCCACCATAGTACCTGCATCTGGTGTGGTGTAGAATCTGTGAGCCACGGAGGACTCAGCAATCCCGTTCCCGGGTAGCAAAACTATCTAGGCCTTGGGTGTGGAACAAGGCTGAAGAAAGAAAAAGTTTGCAGCAGCACTAGCACTAACTTACGTGTTTAGAGCGAGAAGAGAAGTGCCACGAGCATCAAAGTGATCACGAAGTGATCCTATCTAAGCACGTCAAACATAACCCCACCGTGTTCACTTCCCGAACCCCTTTTCGGAAAATGACCGTCATGGTTACTCACGCTGGTAGTGTGTTCTGAACATGGTGTCAAGTTTTCTACAACTGGATATTAACAAATTCCCATCTGCCACATAACCGTGGGCACGGCTTTCGAAAGTTCAAAACCCTGCAGGGGTGTCCCAACTTATCCCATGACAAGCTCATGATCTACGGAGTCGCAACTCCAAGGTGGGAAGACCCGAGTATTCTCGGAATCCCGTGCTCAAGATATTCCGACTAAGGTAAAACTAATCCAGCAAATCCTCCCGGCATGCCGACACCCTGATAGTAGCCGCGCGTATCTAGTCTTAGGCCACGACCGGATGGGCGATTCTACAGGTTATACCAGATACCTCGGGTTTCCCCAAGGCGGCTCCGTAGAACCCCCAGTTTGGACCAACACTCATGTGGAGCACTGTCCCGGGTTGTTGATTAAGAAAAGGGTTTGCAACGCCCTATGCAAGTTTTAGTTGTTAGGCAAATGGAGTACCAATGTCGGGACTTGCTGGAAGAGTTTTAGCGCTAAGCGGGTTATCAAGGGGGGCCCATAAACCCCAACCGTGTTAGGGACGCATAATCAAGGAACATAACACCGGTTTAAACGGTTCCTAGGGCGGCATGAGTGGAACAAATCACCAAGCAAGAGGCTTAGCCTTCCACCCATTACCAATACATAGATGATTTAGTTTAAGAGTTATATAGTGTGATATCCCAACAATACTTCAACTTGAAGCAAGATTCTTCAAATCTTCTCCTGCAACTAGCAATGCTATAAGAGGGGCTGAGCGAAGCTTACGTAGCCAAACAATGGTTTGCTAGGTTGGGTGGTTAGACAGATTCATGGTTACAATAGGAGGCTGACAAACAAACATGGGCATCGAGGCAATGAGCTAAAGAGCAAGACATCTAGCAATAGGCAAAGATAGTAATGATATCTGGGTCAGGTCATCTTGCCTGTCGAGTCATCGATGGGATCGTAAGATGTCTCCTCGTACTCAACCTCGGTAGTAACCTCGTTCTCGGTCTCGGTCTCGGCTTCCGGCTCTACTCAACACAAGAACACAACGAGGCACAAGAATCAAACAAGGTGCAATGCACATTCAACATGATGCACATATGATGCATGACAAGTCTATATATGATGCAATACATGGCAAGGTAGGAAGCACAGAGAAACAACACAAGAACATGACAATATGCTCAAGCAAGTATGATGCAATACAAGTCTATATATGATGCAAAACATGGCAAGGCAGGAAGCACTAAAAAACAACACAAGTCAACAAGTTTAAATGAGGCCGAAAACTACATATAACAAATCCGGTAAGTCCTCATATGCATAGTTTGAAATTAGTCCAGATCTGAACAAACCTTAAGTTAAAGTTATTAAACAGCAAGTTAAGATGCACCATGATGATCTACACGAAATTCTAGTCAAGTTTCATGTAAAGTTTGTTTAAATCGGAGCTACGGTCTAGAAGATATGAGCAAAACAAGTTAAGCATGGCAACGGTGCAATATGCACCCAAACATCAAGGAAACTCACTCCAAACATGTGAACAAGATGATATTATGATTCTACATGCAAAATCACACAAGTTTCATGTAGGGCTCGCTCAAAACGGAGCAACGGTTCAACACATACACTCAAAACAAAATACAATGCAAAGCTGAAATTAACAGCCACATAACAACTTTGAGGCAAGAAATATATACTCTACATCATTCAAATATGATGACAACAAGCATGGACATGAAGTAGACATATCCTACAGCAAACAACTCCATTGTAGCAACTCCATAGGAGGCATGGATCAATAGCAACAAGCTACAACATTTTGATCATGACGTTAAAAACCTGACAGTTATATTTTATAGCAACTTGGGAGAAAGAAATAAATAAGCTACAGCAACCCATATGAGCAAGTGAGGGCATGGATGGATAGGCAACAACATATACAACAAGGAATGATCAATAGCCACCCCAAAACTAACATGGATTTGCCTAGGGCAGCAAGCAAACATAGCATCAGGATATGACAGATTCCACACTTAGCCAAAATTTCACTAAGTATAAAACAGTTAAGTTGGCATGGCATGTTTGCAAGCATGTTTAAGTCACCTCAAGGCATATCATGGAAAATGGTTTGCACCACAGCAAAGACCACATGATGGAGATTCTAAAACATATTGGCATGTGACATGGGGACAAACACATCAATAGCAACGAGCTCTTCAAATCAGCATCTCATAACATGTTACAAAACTTAACAGCCACATGCACTTTTGCAACAGAGATTAACATGGCAATATGAACCCTAACATGCATGCTACAGCAACCAACATGTAGACCATCTCATGATGAACATTTGACATCTCATTTGCTTCATTTGGATAAACATGCACCAAGTTATCACATCTCAAACATGGCATGAAAATAACAAATAGCAGCAGTTTATACCAAGTAGCACTCTGACACGAAGATTAAGACATCTAGATGGACTCAAACAAGCATGGCACAATGGAACAAAGTGTAGATCATATCACCACGATCATTTTGACATATCATACACTCAAAACGGACAAGTATGCACAAAGTTACAACTACTAGAAGATGCAACAAAATAAGCAAAACTCATATGACTTAGAGAAAAAAATAGGACTACCTCGCGGATTGGGTCCGCGGGGCGGATCGGGTCAACGGCGAAGCGGGTCGCCGGCACCGACCCGTTAGGGCACGCGGAGCGGCGCGATCCGATTTGAAGCGGGGCCGACGGCGGCTGCCTCGCCGGCGGAGCGGCCTGCGGCGGCGGTCCCGGAGGGCGCCGGGGCGGCGCTTCATAGGGCGGTGGTGGAGGGTGCGCAGCCGGCGCGGAGGTCCACGGGGCGGCGGCGGTCGGCGCGGCCGGCACCGGCGAGCGCGGCGGCCGGGAGCGGACGGGGGCGCGGCTGGGAGCGGCGATGCGGTCGGGCCGGGAGGGCCCCGCTTGGGCCCAGCGGGCCACGAGACAGAGGTGGGAGGAGGTGCGGTGGCCGGGCCAATGGGGAGCGGCCACGTGGCGTTGGAGCTGAGGTGGCGCTCCCCTATTGGTCGGGGTGATGTGGCTGCGCGGCGGCGGACATGTCCGGCCCGGTCGGATGTGTCCGGCGCGGCGCGGAGGGAGGAGGGGCTAGGTTTCGTCCGAAAAATGGACGTGGTGGACGTTTTTATAGGCACAAGGAGCTAGGAGACTCCAAATAGGGAGCGGTTTTTGGCCACGCGATCACAATTCGACGACCGAGATGATGGGAAGGTTTGTGCTGGGTTAGTGGGCTGTTGTGGAGGGGGTCTTGGGCCTCAAAGAAGAGGTTCTTTTAGCCCACTAGGTTAACCGTTGGAGTACCAAACAAACTCCAAACGCGACGAAACTTGACAGGCGGCCTACACGTACCAAAACAACATCGCATGACAAGTCTCACGATATTCCGGAAAGGTTACACGGCCACACATGAAAGAAGGACTCGGGGACGCCACAGGCACGTGTGTGAGCGCAGGAACTCGAAACGGACAACGGGAAGAGACGAGTGGGACCGGATGCAAGTGACAACACAAATATAATGCAATGCACATGATAACATGACATGGATGAAATTCACACACGCACATGACAAAACGAGGAACCCGAAATGAAAGAAGAGCCCGGAAAGGAATTGATGAAGCCAAAGTTATATATTGCCATATTGGGAAAGTGTTACATCTGGGGCATTACAGTACTAGAGACGCGAGCCTAGAACACTAACAAAAACACGGCGTCGCACATAATCAAGGGGAAAGCACACTCTAAATTTTTTCTTTTCTTTTTTCGCTCCCATATTTTTTGCCTAAAATCACTATAATGACAAGTGTCTCAAAACTCTTCCCAAGTCAAACTAAGATGATAGGCATGAAAAGCTTTTGATCAATTTTTTTTCAGAAATCAGGCAGCGACGACCAAAAAGTGCGGTAAAAAGCCAGTATGATGGCCCTGTCTCAAAAGACTCAGAAAAGCCTAAAAATAGAATAGGGAAAAAATATTTTCACCTATCGAAACTTTGGCCTAAAAACTGCCCTGGGGTCTCCAGACTCTTTTTTTCGAGACCTACGTAGGTAAGGAAACACGAATCCAAAACTAGATGGATCTCGAGAACAGACCGAATGTGAAAAGAACTCGAATTGGTGGTGGATATATGATGGTAGGATATGGCAGCGGTGGTAGGTTATGGCAGCGGTGGTGGTATGTTGTAGCGGTGGTGGGATATGGCAGCGGTGGTGGGATATGGCAGCGATGGTGGTATAGCAGCAGCGATGAATATAGTGCGGCGGCGTGACAACTGTGACAGAACTCGAAACTCTAAAGGACTAGAAACTAAGAACAGCAACTAGACACGACGACGCAACCACAAATTCAACAAAGCAAAACCCTAAAAAGATTATGCAAAGGCTCAGATTGGTTCGGATATGATGAACTAACCTTAATATTTCTTTTGGCATTTTCGTGGACTACAGGTATGAAGAACATACTCGATCTAACTATGAAAAACTGGAAAATCTCACCGAGAAACCAAGAAATCTGATACCACTTGATACAGGCAAAGGTGTCCCGTCTTTTGATGAGATGGTGGCTATCGTTTTGGAGGAAGTCAACTTTGAAGATCCGACTACGAGCGTGCGAGGACGTCGCGCCTTAGCAATCGCTAAACCAACTCCGAGAGGTTATTGACCACGCCGGAGCACGATCAACCTCACCATGAAGGTATGTTTCCTGCAGGAAAACGAAGAACAAGCAAGAATCTGAGATTGCAATCTGGATATTGTGAATGTAAGAGGAAAGATTTATTGATCAAGGTGGGGTTCTATGACGTCTTTGTCAGGTCGTTGAACACAACAGAAGTACGTGAAGTTGCAGCTATGGTGAACTTTAATCTAAACAAAATCCAAAGTCTAAACGATGCCCTAAGGGCTGTATATATGGAGGAAGAGCGGGGAATTTCGTGGCCCTTGGAGGAGGGGTCCGAAACCAACCCTAACTCTTGTTTCCCCACACATACAGACTCTAAAAACAGCCTATACTCAAGTATTATGAAATTACATGGGTCTGGCCCAATAATAAGGTGACATAATACCTATAACAGCCTCTGGACGAAATTTATGAAGTGGCATCTTGTATATTTCGTCCAAGCCTTCACGCACTCATTATGGTGGCTTCAAAGTCCCGAAATCATCACTTGTAACTCCGTTCTTTTTCCCCTTGCACATGCCATCATCTCCATGCTTGATCTTGCTCCAACGTTCATCCTTCTTGTCGAAGCTAGGTCCTTCATTTGTAAGCAAGACAAATGTATCCAATTTAGGCAACAACATATTCTCATGAACATTAGAATCATTACCAAGAAACGAAAGTACCTGGTAATTTAATTGGCGTGAGCGAGCTCTAGTAATTGGTCATGTATATGTATCAGTTGGGTCTGTGGGTGTAACTTTGTTAGTGATGTCCTCATCAATTGCTAAGAGACATGCCCAACCTCTACTTCAAGCATACTAAGGTGAACTCCATCCTTAATGCATGTCTCCTTAGTCTCTTCGAGGATGGTATACTACTTGACCCCTCTCTCGAATGCATACATAGATGTGAGCGGAGCTACATATTCATTGAGGAGGAGTCCAAGCTGAAGAGAACATCCACACCATCCAAGAGGGAAGCCTGGAAGTGGAGAAGGAAGCGCCAAGAAAAAGGCAGCAGCTCCCAGGCAACCCCGTGCGAACGGGCCCCTCCGACCCCGTGCCCACGGGCCTCCCAGGCTCGCGGTGTGACACCCCGAGACCGGTGAGCCAGGTGTCAGCCAATCTTTCGTCGTCTTTGCCATGTCATCTGCTTGCGTGTTGCATCTTGCCATGTCATCATGTGTGTTGCATCAGCATGTTTTCAAAACTTGCATCCGCCCGAGTTTGCCCGTCTTTTCCGTTGTCTGTTCTGAGCCCAGACACACTCACAAGCGCCCGCGGCGCCTCCGAATATTTATTTTATGAGTGGCCAGAAAACGTTCTCAGAATGGGTTGAAACTTGGCGTGTGGTCTTATTATAGCATAGGTAGACCGCCTGTCAAATTTCATCGCATTCAGAGCTCGTTTAATTGCCCAACGGTTAACCGTGTTAATCGCCGGAAGCCTCTTCTCTTTTGGCCCAGCACCCCTTTCACACAGCCCACCTAGCCCATTCTAACCCCTCCATGCTCTTGGCCGTTCGATCACGTTCGCATGGCCGCGAGCGGCTCCTCATTTGGACACTCCATTTTTCGCGGTGCAAACCCTAGTCTAGCCTCCCCGCCGCCACCGGACGCGTCCGGGACGGCCGGACATGTCCGCCGCCGCCTTCCGCACCAGTCCAGTGCCGCCACGTGGCCAGCCAGCCAGTCCCACCGCCGCGGCCCGCCGAGCCCGCAGCGGGCCCGACAAGCCCATCCGCGCGCCGCCGCCGTTTCCTCCCGCTCTGCTGCGCCCGAAGCTCCCGTCGTCGAGTTCCTCCGCCGCCACGTCCTCCGGCGCCGGCCAGCACCGTGCCCTGCTGCTCGCCGGCGAGCCACGCCGCCCGGCCGCCGGATCCCGCAGCCCCTCGCCGGCCTCGCCTCCGCGATGATCTGCGCCGGCGCCGCCCATATCCGGTTGGCCTCCGCCGCCTTACCCTCTTCCCGGTCGGATCCCGTCGGTGAGGCCCCGTCCCCTTACCGGAGCACCAGCAGAGCTGCGCCGCCACCATGGCTGCAGCCTCTGCTATCAATCGGGGAACGACGCCGCAGCGCCGAGCCAGGCCGCCTCCTTGGGCCTCGGCCTCGTCGGCCCACCGACCCAGCCTCCCTTCAGGCCGATCCACCACCGAGTTGGGCCAGGCCCGCTGTGGTGAGAATCCACCTATCCCCGCCTGTGCGATGAATACTTACTTTGCGCCATTTCTGTTTTTTTTCTCGGAGTGTAAAATTTCTGCTAAGTCCATGTTAAACTGTTGTCTGATGCATTCTTGTGGAGCTAATAACTTTTTGTGTGCGTATCCAAATTGAGTGAATGAGATGTCAAAATGACCGTGGTGATATGCTCTACACTTTGTTCCATTGTGCCATGCTTGTTTGACTTCATCTAGATGCTCAAATATCTGTTGCAAGAGTGCTACTTGTTATAAACTGCTGCTACTTGTTATTTTGTTGCCATGTTTGAGATGTGAGAACTTGGTGCATGTTTATCCAAATGATGCAAATGATATGTCAAAATGTTCATCATGAGATGCTCTACATGTTGGTTGCTATAGCATGCATGTTAGAATTCATATTGCCATGTCTATCTCTGTTGCAAAAGTGCATGTGGCTGTTAGGTTTTGTAACTTGTTACGAGATTCCTAGTTGAGGAGCTCGTTGCTATTGTTGTGTTTGTCCCCTTGTCACATGCCTAGATGTTTTAGAATCTCCATGATGTGTTATTTGATGTGGTTCATTTAACTTATCATGATATGCCTTGTGTTGACTTAAACATGCTTGTAAACATGCCATGTTGTTATTACTGTTTTAACACTTGGTGAAATTTCACTTAAGTCTGGAATCTGTAATATCCTGATGCTATGTTTGCTTGATGTCCTAGGCAAATCCATGTTGGTTTTGGGGTGGCCATTGATCATTCCTTGATGTATATGTTGTTGTCTATCCATCCATGTCGTCACTTGCTCATTTGGGCTGCTGTAGCTTATTTAATTCTTGCTCTCAAGTTGGTATAAAATATTAGTGTCAGGTTTTATTGTCATGATCAAAATGTTGTAGCTTGTTGCTATTGATCCATGCATCCTATGGAGTTGCTCCAATGGAGTTGTGTGCTGTAGGATATGTCTACTTAATGTCCATGCTTCTTGTAACCATGTTTAATTGTTGTAGAGTATATATTTCTTGCTCCAAAGTTGCTATGTGGCTGTTAATTTCAGCTTGTTGTTATATCTTGTTTCATGTGTATCTTTTAGCCCGTTGCTCCGTTTTGGGTGTGCCTTATATGAAAATTGTATGATTTTGCATGTAGAATCATGATATCATCTTTTTTTACATGTTTGGAGTATGTTTGCTTGATGTTTGGGTGCATCTTGCACCATTGCCATGCTTAACTTGTTTTGCTCATATCTTCTAGGCCGTAGCTCCGAATTAAACAAACTTTATATGAAACTTGACTAGAATTTCGTGTAGATTATGATGGAGCATGTTAAATTGCTGTTTAACAACTTGAACATAAGGTTTGTAAAGATCTGAACTAATTTTAAACTATGCATATGAGGACTTACCAGATTTGTTTTAAGTAGTTTCCGGCCTCATTTAAACTTGTTGACTTGTGTTGTTTTTGTGTGCTTACTGCCTTGCCATGTTTTGCATCATATATAGAATTGTTTTGCATCATACTTGGTTGAGAATATTGTCATGTTCTTGTGTTGTTTTCCTGTGCCTACCTTTCCATGTTTTGCTTCCTGTATAGACTTGTTGTGCATCATATGTAGACTTGTCTTGCATCCTACTTGGTTGAGCATATTGTCATGTTCTTGTGTTGGTTTTATGTGCTTCCTACCTTGCCATGTATTGCTTCCTGTATAGACTTGTCATGCATCATACCTTGCCATGTATTGCATCATATAGACTTGTGTTGTTTTTCTGTGCTTCCTACCTTGCCATGAATTGATTCCTGTATAGACTTGTCATGCATCATACCTTGCCATGTATTGCATCATATAGGCTTGTGTTGTTTTCCTGTGCTTCCTACCTTGCCATGGTTTGCTTCCTGTACAGACTTGATGTGCATCATATGTAGACTTGTTATGCATCATACTTGGTTGAGCATATTGTCATGATTCTTGTGTTGTGTGTTTACCATATTGCTTGCGTTTTCTCATTAGTGCTTGTTCCGTTGCGATCGTGAGGATTCGTTCATCTACCCGTGGTTCTTCTTCAAGGCTTCTTCTTCGTGTTCTTCATGGATCCGTTCTTCTCCCTTGCGGGATCTCAGGCAAGATGATCATACCCTTGGATACCCTTACTATCATTGCCATGCTTAGTGTCTCGATGCTATCGTTATATGTCGCGCTACCCATCTTTATTGTCAGCCCCCCTCCTTGCCATGAAACCTCTAACCTTTGGAACCTTCCTAGCAAAACCATTGTTTGGCTATGTGTAATGCCCAGGATGGGACTATACCTCCTACGTGTCGAGGCACGACTTAAAGGTATAAGCCCATCCTAGAATGATCTCAAGTTTGGTATCTTTGCACAACTCATGTAAAAGAGGGATTAAAATGCAAAAGGGGATAGTTGGCTTACACTCGCCACTTCACACAAATACAATACATAAGCAAAACATCATTCAGAACATCACAACCCGACTACGGGTGAAGATCCAAAAGAAAGATACCAAAACAACATAAAGCCACAGGTCAGGATCGAATCCTAGTAGAAACCACTACTGAACATCGAAACGTCACAAGCAAACGGCCACACTCTTCAACGAACTCCTGGTGAAGAACTGATCCAACTCCTGCATCAAACTCGGCTGAACCTGCACCTGGTGTGGTGAAGTAACTGTGAGCCACAGAGGACTCAGCAATCCCGTTCCCGGGTAACAAGACTATTTAAGCCTTGGGTGAGGACAAGGCTGAAGAAAGAACGAGAGGTGAAGGAACAAACAAGAGTCTGCAGCAGCAACTAGCACTAACTTACGTAAAAGAGAGCGAGAAGAGAAGTGCCTCGGTCGAAAGATGATCACGAAGTGATCCTAACTAAAGCCGGTCAAACATAACCCCACCGTGTTCAACTCCCGAATCCCTATTCGGAAATTGACAGTCACGGTACACACGCTGGTAGTGTATTGAAACATTGTGTCAAGTTATCTACAACCGGAATTAACAAGCTCCCATCTGCCACATAACCGCGGGCACGGCTTTCGAAAGTTCAAACCCTGCAGGGGTGTTCCAACTTGGCCCATCACAAGCCCACGATCCGCGGAGTCGCAACTCCATAGGTGGGAAGACCCGAGTATTCTCGGAATCCCGTGCTCAAGTTAAACCGAACTAAGGTAAGGCTAATCCAGCAAATCCTCCCGGCGTGCCGACACCCTGATAGTAGCCGCGCGTATCTCGTCTCAGGCCACGACCGGATGGGTGATCCCACAGGTTTATACCAAACCTTGAGTTTCCTCGAGGTGGCCCCGCGTAACCCCCGTTTGGGACCAACGCCATCAGCACTGGCCCCCCCTGCTATGTAGAAAAGAATCTCCAAGGAGCGTCCCCCTTATGCAAATTAATTAATTAATTAAGTTGTTATTATGAGGCAAATAGTACCAATGTTGGGATTTGCTGGAAAAGACTTAGCACTTAGCGGTTTATCAAGGGGGTCCCATACACCCCAACCGTGTTAGGAACGCATAATCAAGGAACATAACACCGGTTTATACGGTTCCTAACGGCATGAGTGGAACAAAACACCAAGCAAAAGGCTTAGCCTTCCACCCTTGCCAGTATATAGATGATTTCATTTTAAGCATTTATATAGTGTGATATAACCCAACCAAACTTCAACATGAAGCAAGCACCTTCAATCTTCACCTGCAACTAACAAAGCTATAAGAGGGGCTGAGCGAAGCGTACTTAGCCAAGCAACGGTTTGCATAGGTAGGGTGGTTAAACATGGCAATTGGTTACAAGTAGGAGGCTGACAAGAAGATCATGGGCATCGAGGCAAAACTACAGATCGAGACTTCTAGCAAGAGGCAAAAATAGTAATGGTATCCGGGTTCGGTCATCTTGCCTGGGAATCCACAAGGGAGAAGAACGGATCCATGAAGCAGAAGGAGCAACACAGTCGAGCGAAACCTCACAACTCCGGAACGAAACCGAAGCTAACAAGAGAGGCAACCGGAAAGAAAGAAACAACACGGTAAACACACAAACATAAACATGGCATACGATGCACAAGCAAGCATGATGCATGTCCGGTTTAAAAGCATGGCATGGCAAAGTGCACAAACAAATACTACAAGTTAAGTGGAGATCAATATGCAACGAGTTGCATATTGACGAAACACCACATTTAATTATTTAGTTGACTCTCATTTAATTATAAGACAAGATTAATTGTTTTTAACATGGAAAGAGGTGAAGCATAATAAAACTACACTAACTAGGCATTTTAAATGAGGCTGGAAAAGAACAACAACATATCCGGAAAATCCCCATAAGCATGTTTAATAATTATAAGCAACACCAAATCACACATATTAATGTTGTTAACATGATGCGGATGACATGATCAAGTTTATGCAATTTTGTTAACAGGTTGACTTAAGAGGATAAGAAGCATTTGTCACCGTGGTGGAACGAAAGGGTGCCACAGCAACGATCCGAAAATGAAGCAACGACAACATATCGGTTCCGGCAACTCGTTGAGAGTCCGATGCGAAAGGTAAGATGGCGTGGGTGATTCAAACGAGATGAAAGGTGGGGCGATCCCGTTACCGGGTTCCCACGAGTCGGCGACGAGGCAACCGAGGAACATGACAAAGGTGGAACGGGCATGAAGCACACGAGGGAAGCATTTCATACAACACAAGCAAGCACAAGCGTTCATCCACGGGGTCGCGTCTCGGGGTTATACCTTCGAAGCGTTCTCTCTCGAAGCGGTTCGAGAGCGTCGAGGAAGTAGCCGTAGTAGAGGAAGTAGTGGTACACGGGGCGACGGTAGTGGTACACGATCGTAGTGGGAAGTAGTTGTTCCGTTCGTCTTGGCGGTTCCACGACGGCGGTAGTTGTTCACGGTCATCGGTAGAGGAAGTAGTCGTTCACGGGGTGTCGTGGTACTCGGGGTTCCCGTTTGCGACGGTAGTGGAAGTAGTGGAACTTGACGCATCCGAAGAGGTACTTGACGAGTCGGTCGCCGTACTTGTTCCCGGAGGTGTTCACGAGCTTGTTTTTCCGTAGATGTACGGTTCATCGAGGTACTTGGTCGTAGGGGTACTTGCCGGGTCATGTAGTCGTTCACGGGGCTCGTAGTGGAACTTGGTCGTTTTCCGGGCGTCGTGTAGTTGTTCACATCTCCAAAAGAGTACACGGGTCTCCTGTCCAAACATTACAGCACGGCAACAAAACAAAAACAAAAACAACTACAGCAGCAGGACAAGGGGCTGCACGAGGCCACGGCAGCAGCACGCGAGGCGACGGCCGCGGGATCCGGGGTCGCCCGGGAGGAACGGAGCCGGAGGCCTGCTCGCGGCTTCAAGGGGAAGCACCCGCCTGCCGCTGGCTCGAACTGGAGGGCCGAGGGGAAGCTCGGGGAGGACGCCGCGCTACTGGGCCTGCGGGCGATCTCGAGGGAGCGGTGCCCTGGACGGAGGGAGTCGGGGAGGAAGAGGCCCGGCGCTGCTGGCTGGCCTTGGGCGCGGCGAGGAGGAAGCAGGAGGGGCGCCGGGCTCGCGCTGCGGTGCTGGGGCGATCGGGCTCCTGGCCAGGACGGCGCAGGGAGCTGACGGAGAGGCGAGGAGGCTCCCGGCGCTGGAGACGCCTGGCCGGCCGGGATGGTCGAGGTCGACCGAGGCGCTGGTCGCGGAGGGGCGCCCGGCGACGGTAGGGCGCAGCCTGCGGCGCTGCTGGAGAGGACCTCGCGGCCCTGGAGGTGAGGATGGCCGTACCGGAGGAACGGCGACGGCGAGGCGGAGGTGAGGCCGCGGAGGATGCAGGGGCTCGCCAGGAGGGCGCTCGTGAAGAAGGGCGCGGCGAAGGCTTCTGGGCCGGGGCGCTCGGCTGGGAAGATCGAAGCTGGAGGCCATGGCGCTCGGGCAGAGGGGGATCGAGCGGAGGGGACGTGCGAGAGGGAACGAGGGAGTCAGGGTGAGCGAAGGCTCGATGGGGTGAGCGAGAGAGAGGATCGGGACGAGCGAGAGAAGAGTGCGGCGGCGCACAGAGGGAAAACGGGGAGAGAGGAGCGATGCGGATCGAGAGTTAGGGTTCGGTGCGGTCGGGCTGAGGCCTGGAGAGGTGGGCCAGGAGAGAGGAGGCCCAAGAGGGAGGAGAGAGAGGGAAGTATGGGCCAGGAGGGAAGGAGGCTGACTGCTCCTCTGTTTTTATTTCTTAGCTGAAATAAACAAATAAGGAGAGAGCCAAAAATAAAAAGAAAAGAGGCAAGGAAAAGAATAAAATGATGGACATTTTTGTAAGGCTTTACGGATTAATTCCAACCTCACAAAAATAGTTCCAACAAAAAGGGAAGTGCAAAACTAAAACATTTAGCTTGCAATAAAAGGAGTTTAGATAAAAGGAGGAGCCTCGAAACAACGGAAAGAATTATAGGCAAGGTATAGAAGTCAAACTTGAAGTGAAATAAACATGGGGAATTAATGCAAGTGTGTTACGATGAATTCCAACGAATGGAATATTTAAATATAGCTCCATAATTATTAGGAGGCTTTTATATGTTATAAAGAGAAGACATCTTCCATCGATTTAAATGGACCGAAGGCCCACACGGATTATTTAAGTTGAGATGCAAAATAAAAATGACATGATGGCATGATGACATGATGCAATGCAAAAATAAATAACACAAGCAGAACTGAAACATACGGCCAACCCAGAACATCTGGAATCTTCTGGAAACTTCTGGGACGTCGGTCTCGGGCGTCACACTATGTTACCCGCTTGCTCAGCCCCTCTTATAGCGTTGCTAGTTGCAGGTGAAGATGAAGATCGTTCTAGGAGGGAACTTGTTGTTGGAATATCACAATATGTTATATATATTATAACACACCTATATATTGGGCATGGGTGGAAGGCTTGGCCTTTTGCTCGGTGTTTTGTTCCACTCATGCCACCTTAGGCGCCGATAAACCGGCATTATGTTCCTTGATTTGCGTTCCTTACACGGTTGGGTATATGGGGACCCCTTGACACTTCGTCTTTGAATAAAACTCCTCGAGCAAGGCCCAACATTGGTTTTATTTTGCCTCATAATAACTTAATTAATTAATTAAATTGCATAAGGGGGACACTCCTTGGAGATACTTTTCTACATAGCAGGGGGGCCAGTGCTGATGGTGTTGGTCCCAAACGGGGGTGCTGCGGGGCCACCTTGGGGAAACCCGAGGGCTGGTTTTACTCGTAGCTTCTCCCATCCGGTTGTGGCCTGAGACGAAATACGCGCGGCTACTATCAGGGTGTCGGCACGCCGGGAGGTCTTGCTGGACTTGTTTTACCATTGTCGAAATGTCTTGTGCACCGGGATGCCGAGGCTGATCGGATTTCCCTAAGATAAGGGGTGATGATATTATATTTATCACTTCAGCTGATCGTGTGAGCTTGTGATGGGCTAAGTTGGGACACCCCTGCAGGGTTATGATCTTTCGAAAGCCGCGCCCGCGGTTATGTGGCAGATTGGAATTTGTTAATGTCCGGTTGTAGAAAACTTGACAGAGGATCCGAAGTAAAACACACAACTGTGTGAGTAACCGTGACTGTCTCTTTTCACTTTGAGAAGAGAACACGATGGGGTTATGTCTGCCTCGTAGGTAGTTCAGGATCCTTAGCGATCACTACTAGTTGCGACCGTTTGCGTAGATGCTCATCTTATTCTTGTACTCGTAAGTTAGCCACCATATTTTGCTTAGCCGCTGCTGCAACCTCACCACTTTACCTCTTCCTACCTATTAAGCTTTGGTAGTCTTGTTACCCATGGTTATGGGATTGCTAAGTCCTCGTGTCTCACAGATACTACAACAACAGTTGTAGGTGCAGGTTTCCGATGTCTTGACGTGAGAGCGTTGATCGTTGTGTTGGAGTTCTTTCTTCTTCTTCTTCTTCTTCAGTCTTGGGTTAGGTTCCGGGTCCGCAGCCTGGGATAGCAGATCGATGTCTTTGTGCTTTTCTTGTTTGTATCCGTAGTCGGATACTTGTATTGATGTTGTTGTATTCATGTGACTTGTATGTATTGTTGTATCCCCCATGTATGTATGAAATGGTACGATGTAATGATATCCATCTTGCTAAGCGCCCGAAATGCGGTTGTGACCCAATCACGTAAGTGTCACGTGATCGGGATAGTATCGCATCTTGGGACTGACAGGCGGTCCAGAAGACCCTGTGCGCACGGGCGTGTACCGTGCCCATGGGGCCCCCGTGTCCACGGGCCTCATGGACCCCATGCGCACAGGCTCCACTTACCCCGTGCGCACGGGGCCACCTGCGTGTGGTTGTTGGGCTTTTCCCTTGTATCCCCATTTCATCCCTCCTTACCCCTTCATGCCTTGGACCTATATATACTCCTCTCCCTCATCATTTAGACTTAGCTAAGGATAGATCTAGACATTAGAGCCTAGCTCATGTATCTCCCCTTGTGGGATTTCTCTTCTTGAGAGAGAGAGGACACTCCATTGGAGTTCAAGGCCTCCATTGGAGAAGGATCCCTAGGATCATCAAGACCTCCTATGGGAGAAGGATTCCCCAAGTTGTTCTTGTGGAGTTCAAGGGCTCTATTGGAGAAGGATCCCTAGGATCATCAAGACCTCCTATTGGAGAAGGATCCCTAGGATCACCAAGACCTCATATCCTTTAGATTTGAGATGAACTCTACCTTGTATCTTTCCCTTTGTTGTTCTTGTACCTTGTGGATCTATGTGTTTGTGAGTCTAGTGGATGTGTGATTGGACTTGTTCTTAAGTGTTCCTCTGTTTTCCCCCTTGTGTTCTTCTTGTTGTTGAGGGTTTCCCCTCCAATTCGTGAAAGATCTCATAGGGTTCTACCCTACATCATCTTGGTATCTAGAGCCTTGGTTTCTCATGAAATTGGAGCCCCTCCTTGTTTTGTAGCCTAATTTAGCTTGTTCTTGCCCAATTTCGAAAATTCCCCACAAAACGAGCCATACCAAATTTTTTGTGATTTGAAGTTTTTGTTGATTTTGATCCGTGGATCTAATGTTTAGCAAGTGGATCTACCTTCCCCCCATCCGACCACACAATCCCCACCACCAAATCCGTCAATTTTGACTGAAATCGCGGAATTTTCTGCCCACCCCGTGCCCACGGGCCCCCGCGTAGTCCCAGGTGACCCCGTGCCCTCGGTACGTGTACCATGTGCATGGGACCCCGTGTCCATGGGCCCTAGACCCCGTGCGCACGGCCCTCTTAGAATCAGCCGCGTGCGTTTCATGTTTTTGCCCGTAACTTTCACCTCCGAACTCCGATTTGGGTGTTCTTTTGCTCGCTGAAAAGCTAGCAACGTGCCCGAGCTTCTCATCTTAGTTTTACCACCATTTGACTCCATATAGTTTTGTGCATTTTTGCATCTTTAGCATAGGCCATACACCATATCTTCCGCATAACCACCATAGCTTTCCGCACCCTTTGCATTTGTGGTTGTTTGAGTTGTGATTTGAGTCTCCCAAGGTGTTTCGGCTACTTAGGGGCGGTTACATCATCATTCACCACCGGTGAGTTGTATCATTCCATCTACTACATCCACCACAAGCTTTGACGTCGACGATGGCCATCCATCCTTTGAGACCATCTTCAACCGGATGCAAGGCCGGTTACCACCGACTTCGTGAAAGGTTAAGTGTGACGAAAGTATCCATTCCATCATATACTTCTCCTTCCTTGCCATTTCATATTGATAGCCCCACCATCTTTGCGAATACCTTCATACCTATTGAGGCTAGCTATCCGAGTATTGCCAGGCTTCGCGAAAACTTGTGCACCATAGTGATACGATATCATACTGTTGCATCATTTGCTCCATCATCTTGATGTCATATTATTGCATCATTGGATATATCATATAGTGCAATTGCTTGCTCCCATGCATATCTTGTGATACTTGTCCCATATGTTTGGTTGAGGCTCAATAAGAAAAGTGGAAAGGAAGAGAAGAGAGAAAAAAAGCTTCTAAACAAGAAAAGAAAGATCATAAGCTTAAAACAAAAGAGAGTTGAGCATGAAAAGAGATACTTGTGCATGATGATACATGGAATAGGAAATATTTTGCTTGCATGCATATAGGTTGGTGCCAAGTGGTGAATCCTACCCAAGTGTGCAATCAAGCTAGTGCTCTCCTAGTGTTTGTGCAACACGAGCTTAGTCTTCGTTAGGCAATTTTGTATTGCTCATCCCTATAGTTGCACAAGCCCCATTATCCCACTGCTGTGTTTCCTTATTTCCCTCCTCTATATTTGTGATCACTTGCTTTGCATTTTGAGTCCTTTGGCTTGATTTCAACATTTACAATATCTTGGACTTCAATTTGCATGAAATTTGTGCCACTTGTCCTAACCAAGCCACTCGATAAGCTTTACTTTGTAGGTGTGAGTGAACAAGTCCGGTACCAATTCCACATGTCTTTCATTTCAAATTGAGTGAAATGAGATACATTCTCAACTTTGGGAAACGGTAGCTTGGTATTGTTTATCTCATTTCCTACTCACCTTTTCTTGAGTCTTCTGATGGATAGGCAAAGCACATAATCTCCGGTCTACAACCCCGATGACGAGTTCGATGCCATGAAGAACCTCATGGACGACAAGATTGACAAGCACATGGAGGAGCTCAAGGTCCTCATCAACAACCCCAAGCGGTCTTCCTCTTCTTTGAGAAGACACTCAAGTCCATAGACTCCCGAGCTACCATCTCCGGCAAGTACACCCCGACATCGACATCGACAAGACCAAGACGCTCAAGTTCATCAAGGGCGTGCCACAAGAACGGAAGAGCGACCTTCCGGATGCAAGTTGGCTTCTCTGCCAACCCCATGCACATGGGTCTTCGACCCCCATGCACACGGGACCCCGTGCACACGGCCTTCTACGACCCCGTGCACACGGGCTATACAGAGCCGTGACATCAACGACAAGATTACTACTTCTTCGACTACGTTGGCATCTTCGCCAAGTGACTTCAAGGCATCTTCGCCTCTAGATGTACAACATCTTTGCCTACTCCACGAGCTCAAGTCCGCGACTTCCACGAGCTACTACGATTCGCCAACACCGATGAGATTCCATACTTTGGGACTCATTGATGCGGTGCTAACCCGATCTAGGCCGATCTTTCACGATTGGAGGGATCCCCAAGGATGAACACATAGAACACGAGGGGAAATCACGAGGGGAAATGAGGGAAAACACTCAAATCAACAAGAAACGATCACACATGTGCCAGATCGTCAGCACAGCGAGATACACAGTCCTAATCCAACAAAGGAGGATACAAGGTAACTAGTTCATCTCCATGAGGAGGTCTTGATGGTATCCCGTAGGATCTTCCCGTGAGGGGCCTTGAATCCCGTAGGATCTTCTCCGCGAGGAGGTCTTGAATCTGGTGTGGATCTTCTCCGAAGAGGGGCCGCAGTCACTCCTAGGAGTAGAACCACTAGATGAGCAATGCTCTAGGTCTCAAATGAGCTAACACAAAGCTAACCCTAACTAGGAGGAGGTGGAGGAGTATATATAGTCTAGGTCCACGAAGGGGTAAGTGGGAGAGGGATACATGGGCCTCTGGCCCGATAACTGTGCGCAGACAGCAGGTAGCGGACGTCCGACAGCTACCGGACGTCCGGTGGCTCGCGAGGGTCCGGATGTATGGAAGTCTTCAGACTTATGCTATTTTCATTCTGTGATTGCCGTTACCGACGTCCGGTGGCTGCCGGTCGTCCGGTCGCCTGGGAGTCGCCGGTCGTCCGGTGTGTAGCGGTCGTCCGGAGCTTGTAGCTCCTCAGCAGCTTCTTCTCTTGTTCCTCGCGCTTGGTTTCCTCGCCGTCTTATCCAATTCTACAAGATGTTCGATGGCTTTCCTCTTGGTTCCGGCTCACGCATAACACATATGTTTGAGGTAGTAGCCATGTCTCACATGTGGAAAGTGAAGCTTTGGAGAGAAGCGAGTAAACCTTGTGTCCAGTGGTGTGTACTTGAGGTCTCGTCGAAGTGAACATGGGGATGACTGTGGGATGCTCCACATCACCCCCCCCCCCCTTGGGAAATATACGACCTCGGATCAAAAAGTTCATCACCATGGAAACGGTTGTTGTGGACGGACTTGTAGTTGGACGAAGTTGAAGACATGGCGCAATCCAAGTAGTCCAAGGTGTCGTCGGAGTGGTATACATGCAAGAAGAGCAAACACAAACGACACTCGGAAATACAATGGTTAGCGCACACAAAGTGTCCATCATGTAAGAATGAGTCCGTATGACAAGTTTGGGCATGGCAAGGCACAAGATGCTTATCTAAAATATGTACACTGACATATAAAGCATTCATGTGAGCAAATTCATTCGTGGTGCACACAAAGGTGTTGTGAGATTGATCAATGCAACCATTGTGCAAAATGATGGCATAATGGGACGGTGTATCAAATGCATGAACATGGTTATCGATTCTCAATATGACTATGTGATCATACAATTGCTGATGCGCAATATGATCATGATGTATGAATATGCCATCAAGAAATATCACAACAAATTTGCTAAGGAAATGCACAAGCTCATATATCATGGATGACATGGAATACACGATGCAACAAGGCAATCATAATGTGAGTCAATACATGCATAAGATGCAAATTTTTCATGGGTATGATAAGTCCATCGAGAATGATATGTGGACACACAATCAACAAATATGGAGGTTTTGGTGCAATGTGCCAAAGGAGTTTTGATATACCAATGCTCAATGTCGTGATATGAGTGTAGGTCCGAAGGTGCATCCAATAAGACCGAGTGCTCCTCAACTTGAAGGTCCATAAGGTCCATCTCCAACATCGGTCCTCCATCCAATAGATGTATCACGTAGACAACAAGAAGGAAACAACAATGAAAGCATGGCCTATCCAATATGTGTAAGTGAGGATGGCTCAAACGGAAGGAGTTCACCTTTAGGAGGATGTCGAAAATGTTGGTGTCACGCATCATGTAGGCCTTTGCATGAACAATATGTCTAGTGATGATACCGCCTTGTGAATCCTCCAAAATGAAAGAACTCGGAAAAACAAATGAGGTTAGCGGAAATGCAAAACCTATCATTCGAGTGGTAAGATACCGAAGAAGTGTATTCATCATGCTTATCATATGAAAGTACAAGGGAATGTGGCATGGCATGTAAGCATATGATGCGATAACAACCAAGTGCAATAGGCTCAATCAAGCAAGTATTCATCACAAGAAGGGTATCAAAGTCTCCGAGATCAACAAGCATAACACGGTTGCACTCACTATAAGTGAATATGAGAGATGCAACTATTGGAGACAAGTGACAATGATCAAGATATATCATGTGAGAGGCATGAACATATGTGTCATCAATCCAAGAAAGCAAGTAAGAGTGAAACATGGGTGATGCAACATAGCAAGCAATCATAGCAATCAAGTCAAGCAATCTAGTTGTGTGAAGATGCAACATACTAGAGGTAATAATGGCTAGCATGTCATGTGTGCAAACTGTAGGCATGAATAATGCACATGGCATAGCACAAGCATGAAAACAAGATATGAGCAAACTCTCATCATTGTGGTGGCAAGAAGTCCTATGTAAATAGCAATGGAACATCATTACTCTCCCAACACATGAATCAATAATAGCATGGGGCACAAAGAAATCTTGGCAATAGCTACAAGTATCTCCACCAAGCATGCAAATACACATAGAAGTAGCATAATGGTGAATCATGTGTAAAGGCAAGCAAGGGTCACAATTGCATGGCAAAGTCATAGAAATAGGCATAACATGAAAATTGAACACGATAGAATGGGCATAAGATGACAAGTGGTAAATATCCCATAGTCGTGTGAGAACCAAGTAAAAGATATGCGCGTAGTGGTTGTGCGAAGAGAATGGTGGTAAGGACAATCCATGGGATCCGAAATCGTCGTTGCTCTCAAGAGCTTGTTTTGTCAACTCATGGGATTGTGAGGTTGACAAGTATTGGTGAGTACCTACACAAATCAAAGACAAAGGGAAAATTGTGTGTGCGTGGTATATGTACACATCATCCATCATGATGCGCACGTGCATGTGTTGGTTAGCACGAAATAGCCAATGCTCAAATAAATGAGATGCATGATATAGAAACATGTCATCCATCATGAGAGGTTTTTTGTTATGTATGGCATAATGGAGACTCAAATGGTGTAATGCATCATGACAAGTAGGTAGAGCATTGTTATTCATGTAATGCATATGGTGCACACAATCATGGTAATCATGCAAGGTATGGGATGCAACAAGATCTCCTAGTAAGTATGAGGAAACTATGGGGGTTTCCTCATGAATCTTACTGGAAATATCACATGGAGAATATTGACAACATCCAAAACAATGCATATTTGGAACAATGTGGTCATGGCATGGCATAATATATGAATTGCGCAAATCATGTAAAGGGAGCATGGCACTATCATCACACGATAAACAAAAGCCAATGACCATCATCTTGTCATCTATGCTATAAGTGCAAATAGGATTGACTATGGGGTATGCATAGTTACTATGTTGAGATTGATATGAAGAAATATGGGATATCTCACTCATAGCATATGACAAGTTTAAAGGGTTGTCAAACATGATGTGAGCAAAAGAATTTTTAGAAGAAATTCTATGTAACATAGCATCACAACTAGGCAACTCAACATGTTCATCATCATAGTCATCATAAATAGGTGAGTCATGACATGATGAAGTCGCACTAGCATGAAGCATGGGAATAGGTGTGTCAACATCATGCAAGCAATCATTCGCAAGATAGTCCACTAGTGGGACGAGAGAAGCACCATCACCTATGTTACCTTTGGAGCATTGCTCATGTGTTGTAGGTGAGGTGTTCAAGATCCAATCATTCTCATCGTCATCTTGTTGGAACCAGGTGGGTGGTGCATCTTCTTCCACCATGGCCATCAGTTTGTCCATTGGAGGGATGGAGTCATCGAGGGTAGGCATGTTCTCATGTAGGAGACCTAGCACCAAAGAAAACACACTCGGAGTAGAGGGTAAGTCATTAGAAATCATAAAGGCCTCACATGCCCTATCAACTACCTCACTCACTAAGTGTTGTGGCTCACTCAGTCCCTCTTGGATGCTCTCACTAGTATGGATGGTGGAGTCACTCAAATGGCTCGCAACCTCACATAGGAGATGTAGCATGCTCTCATGTGTTGGGCTAATAGTGGTCACTCTCATCCTCTCAAAGGAAATGCTCTCAATGTCGCATATTGGAGTCACTCATATCACTCATGTGGTGGTTTCTCTCCTCACATAGATATTGGGGCATCTCGTCATATGTGGATGTCGAAGAGGTGTAGGTGCAATTGTCTCCATGCTCAACTTCCTCATCCGGAATGCCTCCAAAGATGAATGCCGTAGGGTGTGGCAAATCATCACTCTCCTCCGAGACCAAAGGAAATGTCTCATATGCGCTCTCGTAGCTTGACTCGGAGTAGTAGTCATATTTGGGCGCCGTCTTCATGGTGCCGAAGAGGTTCATGCTCGTCGCCTTGGTCGAAGGGGATGGCCCATGCTCGACCGTCTTGTCGCCGTCGCTCGTAGATGATCGCGTTGATGATGAAGATGTCAATGTAGGCGGACTCATGGGAAGTAGGCGAAGATGTCATACGTCCGAAGGCGAAGATGCCTTGATAGCACTTGGCGAAGATGCCGAAGTGGTGGTTGTACCTGTAGCCCCTTCTTGGTGTTGCTTTTCTCGCGGTCTTCTCTCTTGCTCTTGAAGCTTGGCCTTGGCGTGATGGGGGGCTTGATCGGACTTGTAGGTATGTGCTTGTCGAGCATCTTCATGATGATGGTGTCGTTGTCGTGTTTGATCTCTTGGTAGATGTCGTTCATCGTCGTCGTGCACATGATGCTTGGAGGTGACTTTCCCCTCATGACGATGTTGATGGTCGCCATGGCGGCGTGGACATGGATGATTTGCTCTTTCATCATGTTTGCGTTCTGAAGACATGTGACTTGAACGTCGCCGCCGAGAGGATGACGAAGGGGAAGCAGACTTGTAATTGACCACCAAGTGTCGGAGCTCCGCCATTTGTTTGTTGAAGGAGTCGCACATGTTGTCGAAGGAAGCCATTCTCCTTGTCTCGGAGTGTCGTAGTTTGATGGCTATGTTGCACAAGCGCTCTTGCATTGCTCGTTGTGGTCTGATGGTTTGCTCGTGGATGTAGTTGTTCGCGCCGTCGATGTCGAAGACCGGAGATGAAATGCTTTGCCTATCCATCACAATACTCAAGTAGTGGTGAGTGGGAGAAAGAGAAGAACTATACCAATGTACCTTACCAGATGTTTGAGAATGGATGAATGATCACTCAATATGTATCAAGGAAATAGCACAATTGGTACCGATTCTCATCAATTCTCACACCTACACAATAAGGCTTATGGAGTAGCTCGGTGAGGATAGGTGCACAAAAAATTGATGCAAAATGTTAGCAAGAGTCAATAATGTTGAAAGAGATTCGCATATTCGCAAGTGAAACAAGTAGACCAATAGCAAAGAATGGCACATGGAAACACATGCACGAATAGATAAATGTGGTTGTGCAACCAAGGGTTGAGCGGAAAATGTGGAATCCACGGAAAATGCTCTTGTCGCACAACACTAGAGAGACGCTAGCCGATTGCTCAATAGGTGGATACGAACTTGTGCACTACATATATGAGACAAAATGTAGCGACTTCCTATCATGAGTATACTATGTGTATGTGTTTCGGTGCTTTTAGCACAAGATGATCCAAGATGATTGGATATGGCATTCTTATATGCAATGTCGTATGATGATATTTCTCTTGCTTACAAGCTTCTTTGCTGTTCTCTTTTTCCTTAAAAGCTTTTTCTCTTCTTCTTCTTTTTGATATGGACACTTATGCGAAATGCACAAACCAAGATAGAAATTGTGTATATGCGGGAACAATCTTGTGACACAAGAGATGATATGATGATACCAAAATGATATGGTATGTATGCAATGGAAG
Source organism: Secale cereale (assembly GCA_902687465.1). NCBI lineage: Eukaryota > Viridiplantae > Streptophyta > Magnoliopsida > Poales > Poaceae > Secale > Secale cereale. The sequence continues at coordinate 429,519,840 of LR738710.1, read as the reverse complement.
GGCGGATCGATGATCACTAATGTGCACAAGTAACATTGCCGACAATACTCGAAGGCTAGTCTTGATAGGCAAGTGAAGCAAAATGGGCTAGGGGTTAACAATGCAATTGCAAGGGGAGTATACAATGATGTCGACGAGGTTACCTTCCGAGTCAATGATGAGAGGCAGTGTTCTTGATATAGACCCGTTCCTAATTAGCCGGAAAACCTTACGAAACGGAAAAACCACAAATCAAAATCTCAAGAACAAATGTCAAATGGTGGTAGCGGCAATGTCGTGGTGGTTGCAGAATTGTTGTTGGAAACCCGATCAAAATGGGTTATGGTGGTGGAAGGGTATGATGGGGTATACACGGTGTCGGAGTTGAAGTCACGGTCCCTGTTGGGGATATAAGTATTTCATATGACCCACCCAGAAGTACATTAAAGACAACGGCTTAGATAAGGGCCCAAGGCCCGCGGTGGCTTAAGGCCTGTAAGTATCAACCGCCATATATGTGACTTGTATTGTAAGGCATGTAATAAGAGTCACCGAGCCGGACACGATTGTATGAGCCGTCCGGGACTCCGTAGGCCGCAGGGCGTCAACCCGTGTATATAAGGGGATGACCAGACAACGGCTTAGGGCAAGAAACATCAGATCGAGGGCTAGGAAAGCGCATCTGCACCCTAGCAATCGACACCTCAGCAATTCCACCCCAAACTAGATTAGGTTTTAACCTCATTGCAGGGGCCGAACCAGTATAAACTCCCTGTGTCCTTTGTCTTGTTCTTAACCCCTTTAAGCTAACCACGTCGCTATGGCTCCGCAATCAAGTCCTTACCTTAGGACATCTGCCGTGACACTTCCACGACAGTTGGCACCCACCGTGGGGCCTGCAGCCGGTGGTTTTGAGTTCTTGAAGGGCAACTTTGAAGGGCTTAAGGGATACGCCGTGGACCGGATGACTAAGAGTCGTCGTGGCAAGCTTTACATCGATGACGAAGGCTGGGGTCCCGAGGCCGGCTCAATTGAGTACGGGTACCGGGTCCCCTTCGGCGGAATTCACGTCTTCATCGGCAAGATCAACGAACGGGGCCCTGAGCCAGACACCTGCACCGACATCGTCGATCCGGCTCAGCGTGCGCTACCCGCCTGGGTTCGACCCGCGAGGAAGCGTGCTTTCGTCGGACACATCCATGGCACTAGAGAGTCCGGATCTTATGAAGAAACAGCTGTTCTCTGTGACGGTGAGTCATCCACAGGTGAGACTAATTCCATGTATTGGATGCAGAGCGGACGGTTTGGGGGCTCGTCCGATGGCAACTGTATTCTGGACTTCAGCGAACCGCTGAATAGGGTGGCGATTTTCATGGCCGGCACCTAGTCGGCTCTCAGATCAACATTCGTCAGGGCCATAACATGCGGCGCGACAACAGCTGCGGCAGGCGTGGACGGCTCAGCACACCCGCCGACTCAAGCTCTGTCAGATCTATTGGAGAATCTGGCGACTCTGATGGAATGGAGGTCACTCCAGAAAATAAAGATCAGCACAAGATGGCTATGGATAAGTTGCGGCAAGAGATAACGCAAGTAAGGGAGGACATGGCAGCCGAGAACACCATGATGGCTGAAGAACGGGCTGTTCCGGATGCCCGAGCCCAGCGGATTCAAGCGGAAGCTTTCCGGCTCTCGGTAGATCAGAACGCTGCTAATGAAGCCATGATGAGGAGAAAGCAACATAGTCATCTCCCCTTTGTTTATGAGCCAAGGAATCTCTTGTCGGACGGGGCAGGGGGCAGTGGTCCGCCGGTATTAAACCAGACAGCAGGGGCACCCAGGACCGGTGGTCCGGTTCATCAGCGTACAACCGGATCTCTGTATGCAGATCAGAACCGCTCGGCCCCTCGCTACCCTCCGGCAACGGCGGGTCACTATTCCAACCCTCTGGATAACATGATAGCAGCGACATCAAGGCTGGCGGCTTTGCCAGTTGAGGGAAAAACTCCGGTGGCAGTGGAAACCCAGATAGCTCAGGAGTTGCTTCAGACAGCACTATAGCAGCAGCAGCCTTATTCTTATAGTCGAGACCGAATTCACTCAACCTCCCGTCCAAGTGCCAGCTACAGCTGACACGTTGACTCGCCAGAGGTTTCAAGCGCAGAACGACATCGTAACTCGCCTCATGGACATAACCCGGTGCGGCATGACGCTAGGATACAGGACGTGCCGGTTCAGGCGACCGATCATCAGCCGGCGCCACATTACCCGGCAATGTCAGTGGAAGCAGGTAGAACTTCCCGGGCGTGGGGCGTGCCGTGTCTAACAGTGGCTATCAGGAACGAGCGGTTGCCTAAGGATTTTAAGGGCCCTCGCAAGGTGCCAAACTACACAGCAGATCAGCCCCCTAAGGCTTGTGTAGAAAGCTACGAGATGGCAATGGAGATGATGGATGTTCGCGAAGCTGCATGCGCTAAGTACTTCACCATGATGCTAGAAGGCACGGCTCGCAACTGGTTAAAGGGGTTACCCGTCAACTCCATCGGTTCATGGGCAGAGTTGAAGGACAGGTTCATCAAGCACTTCAAGGACACGTGCACGCATCCCATGTCGATCGTGAATCTAGACTCTTGTGTTCAGAACGAGGGTGAATCAACAACTAGTTGGGTACGCCGGGTTTCAACCATCATGCACTCCTCAGATAAGATCAACGCCGAATCAACAATAATAACGTTGGAGAAGAATTACCATTTCCCTCCACTCAAGCTGAAGCTAGGCCGGCTTAAGCGCCATTGTAATGATGTGGGGGAGCTCATGGCGGCTCTCGTCAAGTATGCGGACTCTGATAGTACCAAGGACCCTGAGTCTGAAGCAGACAGATCGGGAAAGGGAAAAAGGGGTAATGACCCGGGAGGAGAACAGTATAACCCGGCCAATCAACACAATGGTAATAAACGCAAGGCTGATGCTTTCGTAGCTAATACATGGGTACCAAATTTTAACCAGCGTCGCAAGGGGAGGCCACCTCCAAGGTACAATATCGATGAGGTGATGAATCAGCCGTGTCCGAAGCACAAGTCGGATGAAAAACCGGCCACCCATGCATGGAAGGATTGCAACATCATGCGATCTTACAGAGAGTTTATCCAGAACGGTCAGGGACCGAGTGGCGGCTCAGGATCCGGTTTTCAGGGTCCAGGTCATGGTGGCGGCGGTTCCACCTCCGGCTTTCAGGGACAAGGCAGTCAAGGCGGCAACAATCAGCAGAACAGCCAAGGGAACCAGCAGCAGTCCGGTTATCAGAGTAACCCTAAGTAGTTGAGCAATGGGCAATACCACGTGTTCACCACGAGTCTGTGCAAACGAGACCAGAAGCTCCATAAGAGGGCAGTAAATGCCGTTGAGCCGGCCGTGCCCTGTTACTTAAGATGGTCTGAGCAGCCCATTATGTGGAGCCGCAAAGATCACCCACCCCGAGTTGATAATCCAGGTCAGCTGGCCCTAGGGGTGGCCCCTCAGGTTGGAGGGTATAAGTTCACTAAAGTACTCATGGATGGAGGGAGCAGCATCAACATTGTGTATTACAATACCTTCCGTCATATGGGGTTAACTGGTAAGAAGCTTAAACCGTAGAACACCGTCTTTCATGGAGTTGTGCTTGGTAAGTCGGCGTATTCAGTTGGTAAGATCGATTTGGTAGTAACCTTTGGAGATGAGCATGATGCCAAGACAGAAACTTTGACGTTTGAAGTTGTGAGGATCCACAGCCCGTACCATGCCTTATTTGGTAGGCCAGCTTATGCTAAGTTTATGGCAAGGCCATGTTATGTTTATTTGTAGCTCAAGATGCCGGGTCACAAGGGGAATATCATAGTGCATGGGAGTCGCACCATAACTTTGGAATATGAAGAAGGCGATGCAGCTTATGCAGAGTCAGTTTGTGCCACAGAGGAGCTCAAGTTTTATACAAAGATAATGTTGACCCGGCAGATATGACATCTTTAAAGAAGCCAAGTACAGCGCATGACCCGTTGCTGAAATTCAAGTCGGCAGATGACACCAAGATGGTTGATTTTGTTCCTAGCGACTCTTCTAAGCAGTTCAGTATCAGTGCCAATCTGGATCCGAAATAGGAAAGCACGCTCATCGAGTTCATCCGTGAGAACCGGGACATCTTTGCATGGAAGCCTTCAGACATGACTGGTGTACCGAGAGAACTCGCTGAGCACACTCTTAATATTGATCCGAAGTATAAGCCGATCAAACAGTTTCTTCGCCGTTTTAATGAAGAGAGACGGAAAGCCATCGGTGAAGAGGTGGCCCCGCTCTTAACGACCGGGTTCATCGTAGAAGTTTTTCATCCCGAGTGGTTGGCTAGCTCGGGTTTGGTGGTTAAAAAGAATGGCACGTGGCGCATGTGTGTGGATTACACAGATTTAAACAAAGCTTGTCCAGCTGACACTTTTGCCCTCCCTCGTATTGATCAGATCATTGATGCTACTGCGGGTTGTGAGCACTTGAGTTTTTTGGATGCAAATTCTGGATATGACCAGATCAAAATGGTGGTTAAAGACCAGGAGATGACGGCTTTCATCACTCTGTTTGGAGCCTACTGCTATGTATCTATGCCTTTCGGGCTTAAGAGTGCCCAGGCGACTTATCAGATGTGTGTACAGAACTGCCTGCATGGTCAGATTGGGCGCAATGTTCATGCTTATGTGGATGATATCGTGGTCAAATCCAGGAAGAAGGAGACTCTAATTCATGACTTGAGGGAAACATTTGACAATCTCCGGGTGTATAAAATGATGCTTATCCCGGCCAAGTGTGTTTTTGGTGTTCCAGCAGGTAAGCTTTTGGGTTTTCTGGCCTCTGAGCGAGGCATCGAGGCTAACCTGGAAAAGATGAAGGCCATCACCTCCCTGGCACGACCAAAATGTATCAATGATGTCCAACGCGTGGCAGGGCGGATAGCAGCGTTGAGCCGGTTTATAAGCCGCTCAGGTGAGAAGGCTATCCCTCTATACCAGATGATGAAAACGACATATGATTTTGTCTGGAGTGAAGCTGCTGATGAAGCGTTCGAGGCACTCAAGAAGCAATTGGTTGAGCCTCCGGTTCTTGCGGCCCCCATTGATAAAGAGCCTTTATTGTTATATGTTGCTGCAAATAGCAGGGCTGTCAGTGTGTCTATTGTGGTGGAAAGAAAGGAGGCTGGTAAAGAGCATCTAGTTCAAAGGCCGGTTTACTACATCAGTGAGGTCCTCATCGTGTCTAAACAGAGATATCCACATTGGTAGAAGCTGGTTTATGGAGTCTTTATGGCAAGCCGGAAACTCAAGCAATATTTCCCGGGTCATCCCATTACGGTCGTGAGCTCTGCTCCCTTGGGAGACAATATCCAGAATAGGGCAGCTACAGGACGAGTGGCCAAGTGGGCCATTGAGCTTGGGCCTCATGATTTAAAATATATGCCTCGAACAGCCATCAAATCTCAAGTGCTAGTGGATTTGATCAACGACTGGAAAGAACTACAGACGCCTGAAGAAAAGCCGGATAATACATATTGGATGATCCACTTTGACGGGTCCAGGCAATTGGAGGGCTCGAAGGCTGGAGTTGTTTTAACTTCCCCACGAGGTGATAAACTTTCTTATGTCCTCCGGCTCATGTTTCCATGTACTAATAATGCAGCTGAGTACGAAGCCTTGCTCCATGGCCTTAAGATGGCTAAAGAGATGAATTTAAGCCAGGTCAGATGTTTCGGCGACTCAGATTTGGAAGATCAGCAGGTTTCTGGCAAATGGGACTCCAAGGATCCGCTCATGGCGGCTTATCGCCGAGAGGTTGATGCTATTGCAGGTCACTTCAAGGGTTACCAAGTTGAGCACATCGATCGAAGGAAGAATGAGGCAGCGGACGCCTTGAGCCGGTTAGGATCTCAGCGTAAGCCGGTGCCGCCCAATACCTTTCTAGACGTTTTGCTTAACCCGTCTGTCAAGTTGCCTACAGAGGAGGACCTCACTATCCATGACCCGAAGGCACAATTGGTAGCAGCTCTTCATGTCATACCAGATTGGATAGTTCCTTATTTGTCTTATATGACCCGGGGTGAGTTACCTGAGGATGAAATATTAGCTAGGCAGATAAACCGGCAGTCTAAGTCAATGACGATCGTCAATGGAGAATTGCACCATCGCAGTGTCTCAGGCGCATTTCAACGCTGCGTCTCGCCTGAGGAAGGCTGCGAGATTCTACGAGAGATCCATGAGGGAAATTATGGTCACCATGCCGGTTCTAAATCTCTGGTAGTGAAAGCTTTTCATCATGGATTTTACTGGTTAACGGCTCATGCTGATGCTGAAGACTTGGTCAATAGATGTGACGGTTGTCAGAAATTTTCGCAGCGTGCTCATGTTGTGGCTCAAGAGTTGAGGATGATTCCCATAACCTGGTCATTTGCAACTTGGGGGCTTGATATGGTAGGACCTTTTAAACGATCCAAGGATAAGAAAAGCCACCTGTTGGTGGCAGTGGACAAATTCACCAAGTGGATCGAGGCAGAGCCAGTCAGCAAATGTGATGCGGAAACAACGGTGAAATTCATCAAGAAGGTGATTTTTTGGTATGGTTTCCCCCATACTATCATAACAGACAATGGCACTAATTTGTCTAAGGGTGCTATGAAGGAGTTTTGTCAGCGTGAGCATATCCGGCTTGATGTATCTTTTGTGGCTCATCCCCAGTCCAATGGTCAAGCAGAGCGGGCCAATCAAGAGATCTTACGAGGGATCAAATCCCGGCTCATGGTTCCTCTAAAGAGAACGTCGGGTTGTTGCGTGGAAGAGTTACCTTCCGTGTTATGGAGTATTAATACAACACCCGACAGGTCCACATGATACACGCCTTTCTTCATGGTCTACGGAGCAGAGGCGGTTCTTCCCACCGATATCCGTCATGACTCGCCCCGAGTGGCGGCTAACGTGGAAGCTAATGATGAGACGACACGTCAGGTTGCGTTGGATCGATTGGATGAAGAGCGTGATCTCACGGCGGCTCGATCGGCGATTTATCAACAAGATTTACGATGATATCACAGCTGGCGGGTCAAGACCAGAACCTTTCAAGAAGGCGACTTAGCTCTCCGGCTCATCCAAGATCAGACTAACATGCATAAACTTTCGCCGCCTTGGGAAGGACCTTTTGTCGTCAGCAAGAATCTGCACAACGGGTCATACTACTTGATCTATATCCGAGAGGAGAAGGACTCACGCACATCAGAGGAGGAGACTAATCGGCCGTGGAATATCGCTCATCTCCGGCCTTACTATACTTAAGCCTCCGGGTCTCATGATGTAATTCGATGATGTAAATATCAATACAATATAATAAAGCCGGCATCCCCGCCAATTCGGGGCCTCTGCCATTTTTTCAAAGTTGAGTCCTTATTATCATCATACATATCTTCTCAAGAAGCTTAGTACCCAAATCAAAGGAATCATGAAGAGTTGGATGCATAGCACAACTCCAACATAAGCTCTTGATAAGAATAATCAGCAAGTATGTCACTTGGGGGCTTCCTATTCAAACATAGGCATGTTCGACCAATGAGAACATAGCGTTACTACCCATTTGACCGGGTTATGTTCAAACATAGGCGTATCCGACCAAAGAGGACATAACCTGTGGGTCATCCTACCTGTGCCCAGCTGCGTCAACTCCATCAGGTCATCCTGATTGACCCGGCGAACTCTTGGCAATAAGTCTTAATGGCGTATTCGACCAAGACCTGAGCTTGCTAAGGTTCAACCGTTGGATGTCACTATGAGAGCACGGTATTACAGATAGTCAGGATAGATCCAGGCTTAAAATGCCGCCTTCCATGAAACTTGGATAACTCGGCCTATGATGCAAGATACAACTCTCACCCCGCGTGCTCTAGGCAAGTCTATCTTTAAAAAACAAAGACCTGCACTTGTCTAGGTTCAAATGTCGATTGGGTACTATGAGAGCCGGCTCATAGCACGCACGTACCTTCCAGGGGCCACCAAGGCTAGTTTTATTGAAGAAGAACCTTTGGCTTGGCGGCCTGCAAAAGCCTCGAGTGTTTTTTGCTTGTTTGTTTCTGTTTTCTCTTTGCTTTCTTGTAAGTTTTTGTTTTGAGTCATGTTCTTTGCAAGATCGGCCTAATTGCCTCCCTTCATGGCTCATATTTGAAGCCTCTCCGGGTCTCTACAACCCAATCTACTGAACGGCTCTCAGCCGTCGGAGAATAACAACTTTATGGAATCATACCTTTACAGGGTTATGAACATATGGAGGCTGATTAAGCCAGCAGTTCAAATCATGTCTTCAGGTATGACTATGTTTATAATAATTAAACCGGCCCTGGTTCTGGACACTTGTCCCCAGTGGCACTGGTTGGACACAGTGACCGCCGGGGCACTTGTTTTCTGTTTATATGCAGGATGCAGTTTATATTGATCCGCGCGCGCCAATGCCATCATAAGGATAAAGTAAGGATTTCAACATTCGGAGACTCATAATGTCATCAAAAGACAAGCAGTGCGCACGACGGCGCGACAGTTGGTACAATAAACCGGTAGGAAAAGTGTTTTGCTATCCTATTACAAAATGATGTGAGCCAGACAAAGGTCCAAATATTTCTATCATAGGTACGTGTGCCGCCCGACGGATCATTCTCCTTGGCCTTGCTGCTTTGGTGATTCCGGGTCATCCGTCGCCGGTTCTGCGTCCTCCACTTTTTGAAAATTCTGCGTCAACCAATCCAAGCCAGCCAGAGCTTCAAATTTAGCCGCCCCATCCATAAGTTCAGTGGGATCAATTACACGGGCAAAGGTATACTTACTAATTGGAGGAATCAGATCCATCACTTTATAAGAAGGAGTGGACATCTTCTGATTTTCCGCATCATAAGTCGGCTGATATTTCGACAAATTCGTTTCATTTGCAATCAAGCTGGCCAATGGCCAGATGTCCTTGACACAAGCAGCGTAGTCTTTATGGTCAAAGGCTGAGCCGTCTTCTTTCAAACTTGGATACCCAGTAGCCAGGTCGAATGTTTCCAGCTCGGGAAGCCATGCCTTAGCCTTGCTTAAGGCCGTGACAGCACCGACTCTCACAGATGACCGCTTGATTTCGTCTATCCTGGCAGGCAGAACGGGGAGTCTTCACAAGATATCTACAAAGAATGTTGGTGCTTGGCTAGACGGAGAGATAACAGCTAGGGCACGCTGGGCCCCAGTGTACAGTTGTTCCACGAGGTTTTAGATGGCTTTTAGCTTCACAAGTGGATCTTTGCCAAGAATACTTCTTCTTTTACCTACATAACCATTAAGTTGATCAGTAACGGGTTAAGTTCTCCCAAGATTTTAGAAGTTGAGTATGGCGGCTTACCAAAGATGGCTGTAGTCATTTCTGGGACACGGTGTTTTAAGCCGGAGAGCTCAGTCATCACCGCTTCAAGAGATGTTTCAGCTTTTTCAGCCCGTTGGACTAAGGCAGCCCTTTCTTTAGCCCATGCAGTTTCCTCGGATTTCAGTTTAGACTTCAAATCATTCACTTCTGACAAACTAAATTAAAACTTGGATTCAACTTTCTGAGTTTCCGATTCTTGGTGCTTAAGTCATTCCCTGGCATCCTTTAACTGTGTTTGTAGTTCAGCTGTGGTTTCCTGAAACAGGTAAAACGAGCATGAGACGGATTAATTGCCGGTTTAACAAAGATTCAAGTCCCAATCCTTTTGCAAGCAACAACACTTGGCACTTGGGGACAAATGGAAGCTGAAGTTGTTCTTTCTGAGCCGGATTCATATTATTAAGTCTCAAGCACTTTGCACGCAAGAGCAATTGACCCTTGGGGGCTAATGGAAGCTGAAGTTGTTCTTTCTGGGCCGGATTCAGGTTATTAAGTCTCAAGCACTTTGCAAGCAAGAGCACTTGGCCCTTGGGGGCTAATGGAGGCAAATAAAATTGAAGTTAATAAGTGCATGAGTATACAAGTCCCAAGCACTTTGCAAGCAACAACACTTGGCAGTTGGGGGCTAATGTACGTCGCTTCTATAGAGTAAGTTAATTATATTAGCTAGCGGCAACATGATTATTACCGCTAGTTCAAAGATAGTGTGCAGGCAAGTTATATGCAGTAATACTAAGGACCAGCTCATTCAACCTGATTAAGCCGGCCCTTGAGGGCTACATATGCAATGCTAATCAAGGATGGATTTTTTCGTCAAGTGGTATGCCGATTTAAAAGGAGGAATTTGTTCTAAAGTCTACAGTATATTCAGTTATATCATATCCACTAGACTTGGGGGCTGGAAGGACAGTTAGAAATTGGTCAAGAACGTTAGCTCAAACTTTTGGTGCATCTGTTTCACCATATTGATTTCAAGATCACGATTGCTATGAACCTGATTGAGAAAACCAGACAAGACTTCGCTAGTACTCAGCTATGCATATTGTGACATGTCAAACCTGACGCGCCGGTTTTCAACAAGTTCTTCCTTGGTGGTGTGTTTTGCTAACACTGTTGGGTTGCCCGGCTCTCTGAAACTAGTGCCAATATATGTAACGTCTTCAGGTCGGTCTTCTGCCGGCTCAGATGGGGAAGGCGGTTTAGCAGGTGCAGAATCAACCTTGGCAGGAGCAGTGGCGGCATCGGGCACCTCAAGAGGAGCGTCATGAGTAATCTCTTCAGTTGGTCTATGAGCATCTATTGTTGACGTCTGCAGTGCCGTCTTAGTGACCTTGGGGTCAGCTGCCGGTTTAGTCGCCCTGGCCCTCTTAACAGGTTTTGCTTGACCTCTGCATCAATTACAGTAAGTTGCTGCAAGGTTATAAAGATTTAAAGATAAGCTGAACAAGGGACAAGTCATTTACCCTAGAGCGGTCTTGAAAGCCGGAAGTTGACTCTGAGATGACTCTTTAGAGGATGAACGAGAAGTTTCCTGTTATTTTGAATCAGACGAATTCAAGGGTTGTTGTATAATACCCGTTAGCGGATAATAAGAGTTTATGAATGGAAATACCTCATTCCGGCATTTCCGGCGAGGCGGAGTATTGGGTAAACCGGAGGATAATTCCTCTTCTCCGGAGTTGCGAGTCCGACGCCGACTCTCGTGTTGTTGTTGCTTCAAAAGAAAGTGAGGATATAAATGAGCAGAGGGGTGTGAAAATCTTATTTTCCGGATAATCCGTCGAACTTTTTGTCTTGGCAAGGACTCTGAGCCGGAGGAAATAGTAATTACCTCTTCATATGCGGCCTGACTAGCCTCCGTGTCATCCTAGGGATAATCAGTGTCAATAAGATAGTTAAAGTAAGAACCAAGAAAGTCAAGGACTACCTCCAACTCAGTGCCGTAGTTTAGTTCAAACTGTTCAGAAGAGCTGGTCTTCTCCTTGGTCTTCTTAACAGCTTTTTTGGCGGCTCTGGCTTTCTTGGGAGCTTCATGATCATAAGGTTTCTTCCAGAAGGCTGACTTAGCCTGTGAGAAGTGGCGAATTCAAGATTGGCAAGGGAACTATAATTATAAAATGGCAACAATTAAGGTTAAGATTTACCTCTGGTGCCGGGTTAGCTTTGTAGAAAGGCAACATGCCCACTTTGCTGCAGTCAAATAAGGATTCATTTAAAACAGTTTTTGTCATATCTGCGATGACATTCTCCTCCAGGTCTTCAGAACTATGGCGCAAAGGGTCATTCTTCTCTCCAGTATATTCACACATTAAACCAGACCTGCGGCTTAAAGGAATAATTCGCCAAGCGAGCCAGCACCGGGCTAAGTCAATTCCAGTTAAACCGTTTCCCAGAAGGGCCTTCACCTTTGACAGAGTGGGGGCAATTGACTTGCGTTCTGCAGCGGTGACCTTTTCAGCAAGAGGGTGATTGGCGTCTAAACGTTGAGCACGGAGACCCGACAAAGGATGCTCGTCAGCTGGAGAAGTATCTTTACAATAAAACCAAGTTGTGTTCCAATCTTTCGGATGACTCGACAGACAGGCGTAAGGAAAAATAGAGTCTCACCTTCTTTGGATAGAGACAGCCCCAAGCTCCAAGCTATGGCCATTGGTAAATTCATTCTGGCGGTTCAAGTAAAACAACTCTCTAAAAAGCAAGATGTTGGGCTCCTCTTGAAGATATATTTCACAAAAAACCCGAAAGTTGCAGATATTTGACATGGAATTGGGTCCGATGTCTTGGGGATGGAGCTGGAGGAAGTGCAGAATATCTCTGAAGAATTTAGAGCCGGGTGGTGAGAAACCCCGGTTCATGTGATCAGTAAAAACAATTACTTCATCATCTGTGGGTGCAGGTCTTTCCTCGCCCGGGTTAGGAGCGCGATAAGGCATAACTGGAGCATTTGGCAGATATCCAACTTTGACGAAATCGGCCAGTGTGGCTTCAGTAACAATTGAAGGGACCCAGTTGCATATGGTGACTGTCTTTGGTGGCATTATGAACAAGCAGACCTAATGAAGGAAGATTATTGCCTGTTCAGAATTAGTTCATTAAAGCCGGAATCAAATTATTACTACCAGTTCAGCATGGCGGCTTATATGGGGCCTAATGGCATAAGAATAATCATAAGTCAAAAAATTAAGCCGCCATGACACATGCAAGTGTTCAGAAAAGCAAATTTTACTAAGTCTGGGAAAAACAGTTTTCACAGGTTGCGGCAGTAATTTTGGATCTACAGCTGCTCGAAAGTCAAGATTAAATGACGAACATGCAAAACCTAAGATCAATATGATGTAGTTCTAGGAGATGAATCTATTTATTCGCAGAGATGAGATATTATAGTAGTGACTAAAGAGATACTATCAACATCAGCATATGAAGGGACATCAAGTTCAGAAGAAAAAACCATAGTTGCAGAGGAAGAAGAAGATGAACTTTGAAGAACTTCACGGGAACCATAATGGATCTAGGAGAAGAAGGACAAGAATGCACCTGAGCAAGTAAGACGGTGGCGGCGCACGGAAGAAACCTGATCGCGTTGGGTTGATGCGGTGGCTATTTTTGAAGATGAAGCAGAGGGCGACGACGCCGGCAGAGCTCGATTGCAGGGACGTCGCGAGGAAGGAGACGAAGAGAAAGAGATGAAGGAGAGAATGTAAGGGGACATTCGGCCCTATTTATAAGCTAAGTGGATAAAGGTCAGGCACGAAAATCGAGGAGGTGGAAAAATAGGTAAGTAACTGTGCAGGCGCCTCAATTCTTGGAATACCAATAAATGCGGAAGATTTGTTAAGATCTCGACCGTTTGCAAGTATGTGACATCATGGCGGGTTACCGTTATTTCAAAAGCTGACGTCATGGCGGATCATTATCGTTTCTAAAGTGAAGATAACGTCAGTTTACAGTCTGTCACAAGAAGATGAAGAAAGATTGACATGAACAAGTTCAAGATCAACCTGGGTCCTAATGTTGGGGATATATGTATTTCATATGACCCGCCCAGGAAGGGCCGGGTTACCCAACGGCCATTCATGAGACCAGCCCAGAAGTACATTAAAGACATCGGCTTAGATAAGGGCCCAAGGCCCGCGGCAGCTTAAGGCCTGTAAGTATCAAACGCCATATATGTGACTTGTATTATAAGGCATGTAATAAGAGTCACCGAGCCGGACACGATTGTATGAGTCGGCCGGGACTCCGTAGGTCGCAGGGCGTCAACCCGTGAATATAAGGGGACGACCCGGCAGCGTCTTAGGGCAAGAAACAACAGATCGAGGGCTAGGCAAACGCATCCGCACCCTAGCAATCGACACCCCAGCAATTCCACCCCAAATTGGATTAGGTTTTACCCTCATCGCAGGGGCCGAACTAGTATAAACTCCATGTGTCCTTTGTCTTGTTCTTAACCCCTTTAAGCTAACCACGTCGCTATGGCTCCGCAATCTAGTCCTTACCTTAGGACATCTGCTGTGACACTTCCACGACAGTCCCTAAGTAGCCGAAACACCTTAGGGGACTCTAGCCACAACTCAAACAAGCTCAACAAAATTGGGTTAGGTTGGGTTGGTGGAAATGTATAGTGGGCAATGGGTATGCGGAAGTGGTGATGGTGGTTGATGAAGAAGCAATTGTCCCTAATTAGACGAAACATCTTAGGAGACTCGAATCACTACTCAAGAAATCACAAATGTGATGGGGAACTAAATGGGTTAGGTTGTGAAAAGCTATGGTGGCTATGCGGGTGAGATGGTGGAGGGCCTATACAAACTTGCCAAATTTGACAAAATTTAATGGAGTGAAATGATGATGGTAGTATTTTTTTGGTATGCGGTATGTCAAGAGCTTCAAAACGAGCTAAAGAACGTCAAAATCAGAATTTGGATCAATTAGTTATGGACAAAAAAATCAGCTGAAGTGGGAATCTACAAGTACCGGACGTCCGGAAAGTGACGGATGTTCGGTGACCGGACGTCCGGCCGGGCTCAGAAATCCGGTAAATTCTTTTGTATAGGTCGTTCCGGTCGTCCGGTGGATGACGAACGTCCAGTGCTTCGTGAGGGTCCGGACGTCCGGTAAAACACCGGTCGTCCGGTGGGTCGGGGTCAATGCGAGATTTGTGCTCGTGAACGCGATTTTGGGCGGAAATGGATAATGTTGGGGTTAAAATTGACGAGATTTCGTGGATGAAATATGGGGAAACTTGGGCAAATGCTAGATCCACTTGAAACCAAGAAAATCCACGGATCAAAATCAACAAAACATCATCAAACTAACAAATCACAAAAAAATTGGGGCTATTTTTTGGTGGGTATTTTCGAAATTGGGGAACACCACAACAAAACAAGGCTAGAAAACGGTGGGGAGGCTCCAAATTCGTGATGAACCAAGGCTCATGATCCCATATGATGCGGGGCTAACTCGATTCTAGGCCGATCTTTCACGATTGGAGGGATCCCCGAGGATGAACACGAAGAACACGAGGGGAAATCACGAGGGAAAACACGAGAAAACACTCAAATCAACAAGAAACAATCACACATGTTCTAGATCCTCAATACAATCAGATACACGATCCAAATCCAACAAAGGATAGATACAAGTTAGCTAGTTCATCTTCGTGGTGAGGTCTTGAATCCGCGAGGGATCATCCCCTTAGGGGTCTTGAATCCGCTGTGGATCTTCTCTGTAGAGGCCACGGTATCTCTCGTGGAGTAGAACCACTATGGATGAGCAATGCTCTAGGTCTCAAATGAGCTAACACAAAGCTAACTCTAACTAGGAGGAGGTGGAGGAGTATATTTAGTCTAGGGCCACGAAGGGTAAGTGGGGGATACATGGGTCTCGGCCCAACACTCTGTGCATAGCCAGGCGTCGGATGTCTGACAGGTAATGGACGTCTGGTGGCTCACGAGGATCCGGTCGTCCGGTACTTGTCGGACGTCCGGTGATTTGGCTTTGGATAGGTGGTGTCGGACGACCGGTGGAGGCTGGTCATCCGGTGCCCAGTGAGTGTCGGCGTCCGACGTCGGGCGGTCGTCCGGGCGCTGTAGGTTGCCTCGGCTAGAGTCGATCTGGCTGGTGAAGCTCCCAAGCGCCGGATGTCCGGTGGCTGTAGACTTCTGGCAGCTTCTCCGTTTGTTCCTTGTACTTGGTGTCCTCGCCGTCTTGTCCAATGCTCCTAGCTGTTCCATGGCCTCCCTCTTGGTTCTTGGTCATGCATAGCACATATGTTTGAGGTAGTAGCCATGTCTCACATGTGGAAAGTGAAGGTTTGGAGAGGAGCGAGTCAACCTTGTGTCCAATGGTGTGTACTTGAGGTCTTGTCGAAGTGAACATGGGGATAATTGTGGGATGCTCCGAATCATACCACGTCATAAAAGCGATGATGCTGCTAATGTTGCTGATTTGTTCTTTCCTAAAATTATTCGCTTGCATGGTGTGCCAAATACTATTGTTTCATATCGTGATACTAAACTTCTTAGCCACTTTTGGAGATGTTTATGGGCTAAGTTGGGGACTAAACTGCTTTTTAGTACGACATGTCACCCCAAACTGATGTACAAACTGAAGTATTCAATAGAACTTTGTCTACTATGATTAGGTGTCGGGGAAACACAACCTATGGGATCCCGGGGACCCCTACAAAGGTTGGCGGGGCGTATGCTGCACAAAGAGCAGGTCTAGTCGATCAACGCGTGGGAATTTTTACCCAGGTTCGGGCCGCAAGTGATGCGTAAAACCATAGTCCTGCTTGTCTATATATTTGGTGTTCTTGAGCTCTCGAACTGGCTACTATGTGTGCCTGTCCGAAAAGTCTGAATCCTCTCAAAGTACACCTCGGGCCTCCTTTTATATGACAAAGGGGTCGCCACAGTGGCACACAGGAGGTGGAAAGTATCTACATTGTACAAGTTTATCTCCTGACATCATAGGACTAAGGCATTTAATGCAACGCCTATGTCTCCTCTAGCTTTATGGGGATGGAAACAAAGCTTGTCCCGCTCGTTGCCGCCTCGCCTCCGTTGCAGGATTCAGACCTAACCAACATGTTCTCTTCTCTAGTAAAAACTTTGGTTTCTCAAGTCTTGCGGCGTTTTGTTGGATTTCTTTATTTTCGCAAGCCGCGCTCGCTCGAGGTCTCCCTGTTGAGCCTCACGCGAGTGGGGGCTGGACACGGTGCCTATGCTCGGATCAGTCCCAGACGCATTGAAACCCAAGTAGTCGGGCTCTGGGCCACGAACCTGTCCCCACGTGCGCCACCCCACCAAGGCCTTGGTGTCTAATATCCTCGCGTGAAGAGCATGAGTGTGCCGACGAATTTGTGCCGCCACCTAAGGTGGAGTCCCTTATGCGAGGCTCGTATATGCGCGAGCCGCCCGTGGTCAAAAGATGGCCGCCTGAGCACCTCGTCTCAGAAGCACTCGCTAGCCCTGACGCTCTCACCCCTTGGCCTTTCTCAGGCATTGCGACCTGGCATACCAGCAACGACCGAGTCCCAAATGGGGGTTGTGCCCTAACGACATGGAACGTGAAAGCAAGCGTAAAGGACAAACATGCATCAAAGGAAGTCCAACGAGAGTACAAGCGCTCAATACAACAATGAAGGATTTAAACAAGAGTCCCGGGCTTCACACCCTTGCAGGGCCATGAATGAGCATTAGCGGGAAGGTAAAAATGCGACCTAGGAAGACAAATCGCTCCCATCATGATCGTCGCCTTCGTGTTCCTCGACTCTGCCGTAGTCCTCGCCGCTGTCATGGGAAAACTGCGCGCTCAATGCATCCACATGGTCTTCCACCGCTTCCTCTAGGGCGTCGCGGATCACCTTGGGAACAGGGGCTATCATGGCCTCGAAGTCTAAGCAGGGGATGGAGGAAAGGAGATGGCTGAAGACGCGCGTCAATACCTGAGCAAGAAGGTCGCGACATTCCTCCTCAATGATTGTGCCCACCTTCTTGGTGCCCCCTTTGAGTGGCTCCATGACCTTCGCAAAAAAGATGAAGTAGCCGGCGTCGTTGTGCACAAGTGGGCTAGAGACATCCTCCTTGCAGATGGAGCCCAGAGCACGGCGAGCACGCAACTCGAGGTCCTGGAACATCTTGGAACGTGTATGCTGCAGCCCCCATGCCAAGTTCACCTCATCCGTCGCCCGCTCCACAAGAGACGTAATGCCCCCACCTACTCCTCAAGCGATGCCAGCTCGGTCTTAGCGGTAACTTTGGCTTTCAAGGTAGCCTTTCGCCGCCTTTCCGCCTCGATCAAGACTTCCTTGATGCCATCAATCTCAAGTTGCAGCTCCTTGTGCTGCGCCTTGAAGCAGTCCTCCTACAGCATCAACTTGTAGCTATAATCTTTGGCGAGGGCCTTGCGGGTCCGCTCAACCCTTGAGTCAGCGTCCCCTGGATCTTCCCATTCTTGGCCGCCAGATTGGTGTTGGCTTTCTCCATGTGCTCGTCATAAGAGGCCATGGTAGCAGTCATGTCGCAGTCCAATGCCTCCAAAGCTCGCGCTCCAGGCTGTGCTCGTACGATATCAGGGCAAGCCCCTGCTTGAGGGCTTGGAGATCCGCCTCGCGCATCGCTAGCTCCTCGTGACAGGAAGATAGGGCATTTCTCCGCACCCGAAGTTGATGCTCTAGGGCGGCATTAGAGGTCAGGAGCTCCTGCTCGCGGGCATTGGCTACTTCACGCCGCTGGTCCGCGTCGCGGGGAAACATGGACACCTATGGGGCCTTCGGCCCCTTCGTTGTTCGGCAAGGGGGAAGGGCGCGTTGCACAAAGAGCGGAGGGCATGGAGCAAAGTGGCAATGATCACATAGGCAATTTTTACCCAGGGTTGGGCCGCTGCGAGGCGTAAAACCCTACTCCTACTTTGGTGGATTGATGGGTGGATTGTTGTGGAAAACCTAGTGCTCCTAACCGGCAAGGGTTGCCTAGGGACGAGAGCCACTACGCGCGTACATGAGTACAAAAGTCCAGGGTCCAAATCCCTTCTCCGGTTGCCATGAGCCTCCTTTTATAGATAAAGGGGTTACCAAAGTGGCAAATTAGTCATTGTGTACTGATTAGATAGCAAATAGTGCTATCATACCTAACTCTGCAGACAGGACAATGTGTACTAAATGCACCGCTTAGTGTCATGTCAAGGAGTTGCCTGGCAAGCCAATATTGCCACCTCCTCGCCTATCTACTTGACACGTTGCTGGACGAGTGTCATCTCCAGGTTATGTTTGCTGGAAGTGGCCGCTAAGTGGAAAATAGCTGCCATTTAGTCACTTGGGGGCTTGACACCGCACCGATTGATGACTTGCGTTGCTCTGAGGTGGCGCGGTGGAGCCTTGTTGGGGTAAATCCATCCTCCACATCCCCGACAGGCTTTCCGGGACACCCTTGGGACTAGTCTGTGGGGTACCTCATCCTCGCTGGGCTTGCCTACCCGGCTAGGGAGGTTTTTCCTCAATGAATTCTCGTTCATTTTTCTGGACTTGGTCCTCTCGATCCGCCCCTTGATTTCTCAAAGAGTTGTTTCTTCTTCTTGATGTGGTCGCCGTGATCTTGCTTCCGTGCCTGTGTACAGTCAGGCAAAGATACATGGGTCTGTTGCACCGACAGAAGCCCCGGAGCCTGGCACGAACGCGCCGCTGGTTGTCGTCGGGGTAGGCTCTAACAAGAACACTGGCAGCGGTCTTGAGCTCGATCGTCTCTTATATTTTTCTTGCTTCTTCATTGACATGTGATTGAATGAGGACAGTTTCCGCTTCCACAGGGCGTGGCATAACGCCAACTATTGTGGGGCCATCTCTGTAATGGCCCGTGAATGCCTTTAATGCACGGGGAAGTAACTGCCAATTCACTTATCCCATCGCGCCGATTCCCTCCGCCACGTACGCCGCCACTGCGCGGGGTAAACAGAGAGTGCGCCATGACATGGGCCCGGTATTCTTCGGTTGGCTGAGCGGGACGGCGGCTGCCTTTGAAGGAACAACTCCCCAGGTCTGGTTTCGACTATAAAAAGGGGGGAGGGGAGGAGCGGAAGGCTCATCCACGCACCTCCCCCCATCTCCAGTTCCCCTGACCATGCCAAGGGGAGATGACTGGGGTCAGCCCTCAGGCCTCAGCAGGGATTTGATGATGTTGAATGCTTGTGCCGACACCCGAGGAGTGAGAATGGTCCGGGGGCCGAGGGGACGCGGAGGTCGGGACGCCCATGGCACGGGAGGCGGCTAGCGTTACCTGGGTGGCAATACACTTGGCTCCCTCGCCCAAATTGGTTGTCAGACGAGGGACGCCAGCCCCCGTTGTGAATCGTTGAGGCTGGTTGCTCTAACAACGGGGCCTCTGGAGTTTCTGGCGCCATTCTAGGGTGCAGTGCTTGGGATCATAGGTGACCCCAGCACTTCTCCTTCTAGTGGAGCTGGGACTGATGATGGATATGATGAGGCCCCCGGCCCGCCGAGGTGGGTGGTGTTGCTTCGTGCGTGTCCTGGCCGTCGCAGTCGTCTGCGGCCTCTCCGGGGAAGGTGATGGACCATGCCCGTCACCTTGCGCAGCTCCTGAGTGCATGCCACCCGCGGGCCGTAACGGACGCTCAGATTTCGACACACTCCCCCGGAGTGGCGGCGATAGGAATAAGATGGGGGAAGACGGAGAATGTGGGAGGCAGGCCATCATGTCGGAGTATGATGGCATTGGTGCCTTCGTCTCGTACTGGCAGCTCGCTGCCTCATCTTCCATTCTCCCCTTCCTCCCCGGCATCACCATCACCAGCCTCTTCGAGGTGGTCTCCGGGGAGGGGGTTGCTCTCTTGGTGCCTTAGCCTCCTCTAGTAGTCTTCCAGCTAGACCTCAACAGGCCTCCTCATGGCTTCCGACTTCGTTCACCCTGCCGCGTCCTGCTAGACCTGGTGCCGATGATTGGGGAGCCGCTCATGTCGCTCTCTTCACCATCACCTTTGCCCAGGTGCCCCTTTTGTCCTCTTCTCCTCCCGTTGCAGTGTCTGGGAAAGGAGGAAGAGAGAAGGGGATTACGGTGCACCTATCTTTTTCAGTCTAAAATATGTAGGCACTTGCCAAACTTTAGTTTAAATTATGTAATATTCCTTATCCATGTTTATGTTCTGCAAGACCTGTACTTGCTTATCAACATATTAATGAAAAAGATAGAATTTTCTGGAACTTGTGCATGTATAATATCATGCAGAGGCAGGATGCCTCTATACTCTTAGGTAAACAAGTTCTCCCGGCAAGCTATCCTGCCGGGGACCCTCGGTTTGCCGCCGTGGAGCTGAGCCTACCGAGCATCGAACCATATAGAGGGGCCAGCCCCCCGCCATTCCTTTTATGCCAAAGGCTACTACGACCATCCTGGCCGAAGCAACGTTCGAGCCATAGGATAGGAGCACCTATGCTTCGAAGGGGGCGGGGTTTTCATATGCGCAAGTCTTGGTTTACATAACACGTATGGATAAAAAGAGAACTTATCTGTTTAGCTTGCTGGGGATTGCAGTGTAGGCTTGTCTTTATTTCTTCTCTTCAGGACCAAGTCCGCGGCAAGAACCCTTCAACTTGATGCAGATGAAGACAATGCCTTGCATGATCTTATCTATATGAACATGCTATGCTCATGATATGCTTATGCATGCGTGCAATCTTCTTCGAGGCCCCCCAACACTTCATTTATTTCTCTGGTGCTCAAGGTCTACGCCTGACTTTGTACGAAGGGTTACATGCAGCTGAGGCAAAGCTTGTACAAAAGGGTGGCTGCCGAGGTTGGGCCCGACAGCCGCGCCTTGCGGGTAGAACTTACAGAGATGCTCAATGTTCCATGAGTTTTGCAATTGAATTCCATCTACGGTCTCTAGACGGACTATGTGAAGTCTGGTGACTCATACTACCTGGTAAGGGTGCGAGTGCAACAAACCCTGGGTCTGTTGCTCTGGACTATGCACAAGCCCGAGGACAAGGATGCAGCACGAGGATCAGATCAAGGCACGGAGAGATAAGCTCTTCAAGGAATCAGAGAGCTAGTCGAGAAGATCAAGTCAACGAAGACTAGCCGAAGATACGAGATATCACCAGAAGAACAACCTTCCTTGCCGAGCACGCGAGCCTGACGCGGTTGGATCGCCGCAGAAGCAAGCCTCCAAGATCGCCCTGGCAGGCCTACCGGGGCTCGCAGAGGCAAACCACCCCATTTCACGACCCCACAACGACGCACGTCATCAATCGGTGCAGTGGCCAAGCTCCTAAGTGGCTCAGTGGCAGCCCCCTACCACATGGTAGCCACTTCCTACAGCAAGAACCCCCATGTGACACCCGTCCTGAGACGTGTCAAGCAAGTAGGCGCGAAGCTGGCAAAACAGCCCGGCAGGGCCTATCGGGCGAGCCGTGATGTGACACTAAGAGGCACATTTAATGTGCTCTGTCAGCCTGCAGAGTTAGGTATGATAGCAATGTTCGCTATCTGATCAGTATGTAAAGACTGATTTGCCATTGTGGTGACCCCTTAATGTATAAAATGAGGCCCATGGCAACCGTAGAAAGGATTCGGTCGATCTGAACCCTCGCACACTCATACGCGCATAGCCACTCTCGCCCCGAGGCAACCCTAACGGGCAAGAGGACCGCGCTTTTTCCACCTTTCACCATCAATCCACCAAAGTACGCCTCGCGGCGGCCCGAACCTGGGTAAATACTACCCCGTTATCTCTATCATGTTGTGTTATGCTCCTCCACTCTTTGTGCAACGTCCCCATCCCCCCGCTGAACCGAAAGGGCTAATGCTCCCATAGGTAGCTGTGGTTTCCCACGACATCTTTGGCGCGCCAGGTAGGGGGATCACTTGCGCGAAGCCGAGGCCATGAGCAGTGCGTCATCTTTATCACCAGCTTCATCATCAATGGCTCCATCGACCATGGCTCTCAAGAAGAAGTTCAGTGATACTGTTCTGTCGGATTTCGGGTTCCGCAAACCCTTGAGAGGTTCGAACTCTGGGGTGCGCACGAAGAACACTCTCTCCCCAGCGCACTCGCCCTACGATTCCACAACCTAGCTTGACGAACTCAAAGACCAAGGGACACTATTATATTGGTTTGGGCCACCTTGCAGTGTAATACCCTACTCCAGTGTGTGTGGTGGATTGCCTTGTATGGCTGAGGATGAACTAGTACAAGGGATGAACAGCCTCCGGAGGAGAGGTGTTCTTGGGCTCGGATGAGCTTGTCGTGTCTCAGATTAGATCAGATGAGTCGTCCCTCTCCATGGTGGTGGCTATTTCCTATTTATAGTGGCCTTGGTCCTCTTCCCAAATATCGGCGGGAAGGGATCTCACAACAGTCAAATTTCAAGGGGAGCAGCTAGTACAAGTTATCCTGACAAAAGTGGTCTTCGCCTGCAAAAGGCTCTGGTGGTGACGCCGCGCCGGGCTCCACGACGATCTCCATTTCGCAGCCCTGATGGTCCTTGGTCTTGTTGCACCGATATGGAAACCTTTGCCTGACCCCTCGGGACTCCGTGCCTGTGCTTGCCCCCTTAGCACCAAAGGGGAAACTGGTACTGCGCCCGCTGGCGCCCTCTTGGCCTTGGACGACATGGCTTGCATCACATGAACCTCGCGAGGTGCACCTTGCCTAGATATCTCCGCTCCCCGGGAGACAGCCTAGGGAGACTGCCCCCATGGAGGTCTTGCTATCGCCCGCCTCGCGAGGATTGTCCCCTCGTGAGGGTCTTGAGTTGCGGTCGCTGAAGTTGGGCCGTACCAGGCCGCTGAGGGAGCCACATCACGGGCCGCAGGCAGGCAAGTCTAGGTACCCCCAATCCTAGGACACCGACAGTAGCCCTGGGCCCAAGGCGCGCTCGGACTTGGGTTCGAGGCAAAGCCAAAGGGGAAAGGGCAAAGGTCAGCGGGCCCCAATTGCATGCAGCCTTGGTCGACGCGTGGCGACTCGATTAGACGTGGGCGTCTCCCCTTCCCCATGCCGCCTTGAAATCCGCCCGACTTGGCGACTGCCGCTGCTTGCATAGCTCCGCCTCCCTCGCTGGCAGCACGCTCCCACAGTTCCCCCATCTTCTAGAAAACAACAGCCTACTCCCCTAGCCTGACCCATCGCCAATCCTCCCCGCTGCCATTGTAACGCCCCGGATGTAAGACTTCCCTTTATGGCAATATATGCATCGTTGACTTCATCAATTCCATTCTGGGCTCATCCTTCATTTCGGCTTTCTTAGATTTTGCCTTGTGCGTGTGTTTCATGTCACCATGTCATTTTCATTATGTGCATTGCATTGGCATAGTATCACTTGCATCCGTGTGAGTTTCATCGTCTCCGTCGTCTCCGTTGTCCATTTTGGTTTTCAACTCTCTCACACGTACCCGTCGCACCTCTCAAGCCTTTGTTTCGTGAGTGGGTTAAAAACATCCTCGGAATGGGCCGAGAGTTGTCAAGTGGTCTTGGTATATCACTGGTAGACCGCCTGTCAAGTTTGGTCTCGTTTGGAGGTCGTTTGATACTCCAACGGTTAACCACGTGGGCCGAAAACCCCTATCTCTTTTGTCCCAGCACCCCTGTACAACAGCCCACTAGCCCAGCACAACCACCTCCATCCTCTCGATCGTTGGATCGTGATCGTGTGGGAAAAAACCGCACCTCATTTGGACACTCCTAGCTCCGTCTACCTATAAAACTACCCCTAACCCCGAGATTTTCGGGTAGAAACCCTAGCCCTGAGCTCCCCGTGCCGCCGGACGCGTCCAGACCGCGCCGGACATGTCCGTCGGACGAGCCCGAGTCACTCGTCGCCCGCAATGTGTCAGCCGCCGGGCTCCTTCACCGCGCGTCGCCGAGGCCCGCCGAGCCCATTGCGGGCCCGTGGGACCCATCGGCCGCCGGCCGCGCGAGCTCGTCGCCCCCGCGCCTCCTTCCGTCGCCGAGCCGCGCGTCCGCGCCCCTTCGCCGTCCGCGCCGCCACTTCCCGCCGGCGACTGCTTCTCCGACTCCGGCGCCGGACCTTGCCCGCCACGGCCCGGCCTCGTTCGCCGCCGCCGACCGGGACGACGCCCGCCGGCCGTCTCCACCTCCACCGCCGTCCGTCTCCATGTCTGCCGACGCCTCCTCCTCGCCGCCACCGGCCGAACTTCTGCGAACCGCCGGGTCCTGCTCCGGCCAGATCCAGATCCACCGAGGGTGGATCAGATCCACCACCCCCGCGAACCAAACGTCTCCGTCCGTCCCGCACCGACCCGGCCCGGATATCCTCGTCCCTTGTTGACTTTTACGCAAGGTGAAATATCACTATGTCCCAGATCTGTTTAAATTTCTTGCCTGCTTCATCATGTGGTAACTTTGTGCTCGGTGCTCCGTTTTGCATGTATGATATATCAAAATGTTCGTCTCGAAGTGCTCTACATGTTGGCATAAGTTTCATGCATGTTAGGGTTCATCTAGTTGTCTTAATCTTCGTTGCAAGACTGCTTCGTGATGTTACTATTTCAGCACTAGTTGTTTGTTAACATTTTGTTGGCATGTTCGTGAGGTCACAACTTGGTGCATGTTGGTCCAAATGGAGTGTATGATATGTCAAAATGTTCGTCTTGTGATGCTCTTCATGATGGATGCATTTGCATACATGTTAGGTTGCATTATGACATGTCTAACCCTGTTGCAAAAGTGCATGTGGCTGATAAGTTTCTGAACTTGTTATGAGATGATGTTTTGTCTTGTTCGTGTGTATTGATCCATGTGTCATATGAGCTAGGTGTCAACATGGATTTTGCTCATTGGAATGTGCTCTACATTATAGATTCATTTTCATGCCATGATATGTCTTGAGATGAGGGCAACAAGCTTGTTTACATGCCATCGTGATGTTAAATTACTGCTAAGGCTGAATCTGTTAATTTTTATGTCATGTTTCCGTGAGGCCACCGTCATTGTTGTGCCTGGTTAGAGTTGTCCAGTGGGTGTTCCTTGATGTATATGTTATGCTCTAGCTATCCATGCTCTTGTTTGCCATGATGAGTTGTTGTACCTTGTTGTTTTCATGCTCTCCAGTTGCTATAAAATGTTTCTGTCAGCATGTTATCAACAAGTTCAGTTTTGCCATGTGAATAGCTAGTGTTCTATGCATCCTATGGCCATGTTCTTGCCATGAGTAGCTTCACAAACATGTCATCTTGCTGTTGTTTATATTCACATGCCATGCTATGTTTTGAGATGAGTTGCACAAGCTTGCAAACATGCCTACTTGTCGTTGTTACTACCATGCCCAGATTTTCACTAAGTCTGGATAAACTTTTGCACTTTTGCCATGTTGTTTGTGACATGTTCTAGTATGTTGTAGAAGTAGACATGTGGTTATTTGTGAAGAGAATGTTATGTATGTTATTGCCCATGCCATTTGCTTGCTCGTTGGAGTGCCGTAGCATACTTAAACTTGGTCACTTAGTGGGCAACTTGTTGTTTTTGGCAGATTGCATTATGTAGTGTTTTGCTTGTCATTTGCAAACCGTGCATCCGTTTCCCATGATCTTTATATCGATTTCGATCGAAATCTTCTCCTCTATCCAGTGGCTTGCTTGGTTACCCAAGATGAAGCCATTTACATCATCTTCTCCTTTAGGCTCAAGAGCATCCTCATCATACTTGCATCCCATGACATGTCTTGCATCATGTTGTTTGCGCATTGCACTGTGATTGATCTTGTACCGTTGTTGTGCTCTTGTGTTGGGTAGATCCGGGAGCCAATAAAGAGTTCGAGGATTTTGTCGAGACTGAGTTTGAGGAGCCGTCTTACCATCCCACCGACAACGTAACAGGCAAGATGACCTTTCCGCGATATCACCTCTATCTTTGCCTATGCTAGTTGTTTGGCTTTTTAGCTATGCCTCGAATCCTATTCTTGTCTTGTAAGCCTCCTATTGTTGCCATGAAATACTCTAACCGCCTTCCTAGCAAACCGTTGATTGGCTAAGTACGCTTTTGCTCAGCCCCTCTTATAGCGTTGTTAGCTGCAGGTGAAGTTTGAAGATTGCTCCATGTTCGGACTTGTTTATTGGGATAACACAATATACATCTTTATTAAATTAATGCACATATATATTGGTAATGGGTGGAAGGTTGGCCTTCTGCTTGGTGTTTTGTTCCACTCATGCCACCTTAGGACCCGATAAACCGGTGTTATGTTCCTTGATTTTGCGTTCCTAACACGGTTGGGGTTTATGGGCCCCCCTTGATAATTCGCTCTGCTGAAAGCTTTTCCAGCAAGACCCAACATTGGTACTACATTTTCCTAACAACTATAACTTGCATAGGGAGTTTCAAACCCGAGTTCTTAATCAACAACACGGGCTAGTGCTCCTCATGAGTGTTGGTCCAAACTAGGCGGACTGCGGGGCCACCTTGGGGAAACCCGAGGGCTGGTATATACCTGTAGGATGTCCCATCCGGTCGTGGCCTGAAACGAGATACGCACGGCTACTATCAGGGTGTCGGCACGCCGGGAGGTCTTGCTGGATTAGTTTTATCTTTGTCGAAATATTTTGAGCATGGGATTCCGAGAATACTCGGGTCTTCCCAATTTGGAGTTGCGACTCCGTAGATTGTGAGCTTGTGATGGGCTAAGTTGGGACACCCGTGCAGGGTTTTGAACTTTCGAAAGCCGTACCCACGGTTACGTGGCAGATGGGAATTTGTTAATATTCGATTATAGATAACTTGACACCATATCCTTAAGAATACACTACCTGTGTGAGTAACCGTGATGGTCTCTTTCCGAAGGGCTTCAGGAAGTGAACACGGTGGGGTTATGTATGATGTGAGTAGCTAGGATCACTTCTTGATCAACTTGGCGACCGTTGGCACATATTCTCATCTCGCTCTAAAATCGTAAGCTAGTTGCTTAGTGCTTGCTGCAAACACTTTATTACCCTTCCACACCTAAGGCTTTGTTAGTTTTGATACCCGGGAATGGTATTTATGAGTCCTTATGGCTCACAGATTACTACACACACCAGATGCAGGTACCGCTGAGAACAATGCAGGAGATGGATCAGAACTT
This sequence comes from Secale cereale, assembly GCA_902687465.1. Taxonomy (NCBI): domain Eukaryota; kingdom Viridiplantae; phylum Streptophyta; class Magnoliopsida; order Poales; family Poaceae; genus Secale; species Secale cereale. The sequence continues at coordinate 429,492,329 of LR738710.1, read as the reverse complement.
CACTGGGAGTTCGATGAAGAGTGTGGTCGTTACTATGTATCGTATCCTGACGATTAGTAGTGGTTCCTACTAGGAGTGATCCGGGCTTGTGTTTGTGGTACCTTTCTCGTTTGGATTTCGTCCGTAATTGGACCATGTGTTATTTGGATGAATGTATGTTATTGTATTCATTGTATGACGTGGGGAGTGTAAGCCAACTATCTTTTACATTTTCATCCCTGAACTTTTACATGTGTTGTGCAAAGATACCACGCTTGCGATCATTCCAGAATGCGCTTATGTCTCTAAGTCATGCCTGGACACGTAGGAGATATAGCCGCATCCTGGGCATTACAAGTTGGTATCAGATCCTTCTCCGACCTAGGAGCCCCCTAATTGATTGAACCGCAGACGGTTGAGTCTAGGCACACACATAAAAATGTTTTGAGTCCTATATATATATCGGAGAGTACGATTTCTTTTTTACTCTCATCCCCTTCATTGCTCTGGTGAGGACTCCTGACGTTGTTTTACCTTCACTATTCTCAAAATTTCACCGATTTTTATTTGGATCACATGGGTATTGTTTGGATTGTTCCGATATCTTTGTGCCGAGAACATTGTTCTTGGTGCCTCCTGTCATTTAGGGGTTGTGGCAGTGTCCCGGGGAGTTGAGCTCCGAGGTGTTGTCATCACAAATGTATCGTCGCGGTTCTAGAATACCAGAGGCGGCCGACATCCAAAACACTCCTATGCATGTCTAGTGGTGAGATAACCCCGACGTCACCTAGTACTGGGGGGAATAGTTCGGGAGTATTGCCACAGCTAGTATAGTGGATGCATTTCGAAGGTCCGAGGTAAACGGTTTCCAAAGATGACTGGTTATGTGTTGACAGATGGATACAGCTGGATGTAGGTTTAGAGTTGAGTGTGCGGTGCTTCCCCTGTATCCCAACACCAGATTGCATAACCGGAAAGCTTCGGGAATTAATTGGTGGGTTTCAAGTAGCTCTTAGGTAATCTTCCAACGGGTGCATGGCATGAGGTTTGGGGTTCAACTTCTAGTGAAGAGGTTTCATGGGCGCTGTTCCAATTGGGAGTTGCATCTTAAAGGATCCTTGGCTATGCTAATCCGGGGATTGCAAGGCCCTTTGTAACACGTGCCATGGGGCATTCAGCACCAACATGTGGGACAAAACCTCTATTGTGTATTTGTTCCATCTGTACCTTGTTGTTTTATTCTATCATTTGGTTCTCCCGAGTGGCTTCTCGACAAGTTGTTGTACCATTAAGCTATGGAATTCATTCATCAATTTTGTTCAGATGTTCATTGTGAAGACTACATGTTGCAATATATAGCCGTTGATTCGGCTTATCTATTATTTTGCTTCAATGGCTAACGGTTGTCATCATCTTCAGGATGGCACCTAAGAAATCTACCACCTAGAACCCAGAGGATGAAGAAGAGCGTCCTCCTTCCCCTCCTCCCCCGTCTGAGGCATGGAGAGCGATTATGCAGGCAACCAATCATAACACTTAGATGCACATGCAAATGATGCAGAGTTTCCAAGAAATCAAGGCAATCAAGGGAATCAAGGCCAGGGAAATCTGTTCAATCAACCTCACTTTGCGACTCTGAACCAATTATTGGCAAATCAGCCCAAGTCTTTCAGTTACTGTGTGGACCCGCTAGATGCTGAAGATTGGATCACAGACATCAAGAAGCATTTTGAATGCAGTAACGTCAGACCTGAGGATAATGTCAAGTTTGCCGCTTTCCAACTCAAAGATCATGCTGCAGTTTGGTGGCAACAGTACAAAGACTCCAGAGCGGGTCGTGAAATCTCGTGGACTAACTTCTGCCGTGATTTCCGTTCTCATCACATTCCTACCAGTGTCATTGAAGGTACGCATGAGCAACTCCGCTATCTGAAGCAAGGCACCATGTCTATCTACCAATACAATGTCAAGTTCCAGAATCTTGCCCGTTATGCGAAGCAAGACACCCCCAATGCCAAGAGAAAAATCTACCAGTTCCGAGGTGGTCTGAAAGATGAACTCCAACTTGCACTTACTTTGTTCGACCTAGATGAATTTGATCAATTCTACAACATGGCTCTCAAGCAAGAGGTAGCTCAGCTCAAATGTCGAGCTTCCAAGAAGAGGATAAGAGATGGTGTTCACTCCTCCTCTTCCTCTCAAGTGGTTGCCAAGCAGCAGAAGTTCTGGCTACCGCCCCCTCCAGTGCTCTGTCCTCCGACTCAGAACAAGCACTCACGTGGTCGTGGATTCTCCCACCCACCCAACCCAAGCAACCAGTCCAAGTCTCAATTCCAAGGTCCAAGACCAAGCGGTCCGTATTATCGGCCACTTTCAGAAGTTACGTGCAACAAGTGTACTCAGAAGGGTCACTATGCCAACAAGTGTCCCAACCAAAGGCGCCTTCCACCTCCTCCACCTGTCAGCAATGCTATTGTCAAGCACAATCCCAAGTCAGCAAGAGTGAACCTGATGAGTGCAGCTCAAGCACAGAATTCTTTCGATGTGATAATTGGTAATCTTCCAGTTAACTCTAAACCTGCAAAAGTCTTGTTTGATTCTGGTGCATCACATTCCTTCATATCATATCCATTTGCATCTAAGCACAACGTGGACACAGTGGCTTTGCCAAGGGAGTTGCAAATTATTTCTCCGGGCAAACAGATGACTTCTAATTTGATGGCTCCGGATATATCTATTCATATGGGCGATTACAGTTTTCTGGTTTCCCCGGTTGTTCTCGGCAACTCGAACATTGATCTCATTCTTGGGATGGATTGGCTCTCGAAGCATGATGCTCTTATTGATTGTGCTAACAAGGAGGTCAATCTAACTCATCCTTCTGAAGACGTGATTATCTTCGCAGCTCGAGATAACACAATCAGGCTATTCTCTCTCAATGACAAGGGCGAGATTAATGCCATATCCTAGATTCCGATGGTTTGTGAATATGAGGATGTATTCATTGAAGAGCTTCCATGCATGCCTCCCAACCGTCCAGTTGAATTTCGTCATTGAACTTGAACCTGGTACCGAGCCAGCCTGTCGGTGTCCGTACAAACTTTCTCCTAAAGAGTTGAAGGAGCTGAAGAAACAACTCGATGAGCAAGACGAATGGGTCTAATCAGACCAAGTACTTCTCCTTGGGGCTGTGGTGTTCTTTTTTCAAGAAGAAGGATGGTACGGAACGGTTGTGTGTTGATTACCGGCCATTGAACAAGAAGACAATTAAGAATAAGTAACCGCTCCCCAATATCAATGAATTGTTCAAGCAGCTCAAAGGAGCCAAGGTTTTCTCGAAGCTTGATCTCCGGATGGGCTACCATCAGATTCGTATCCGTGAAGACGATATTCCGAAGACCGCATTCAGGACAAGCTATGGCTCCTATGAGTACATGGTCATGTATTTCGGGCTTGCAAATGCTCCACCCAACTTCTCTCGGATGATGCACGTCATATTCAACCCGTACACCAATGAATTCGTGCTTGTGTACCTCGATGATATCTTGGTATTCTCCAAGAATAAAGAAGACAATGCCAAGCACCTCCATTTGGTCCTTGACAGGCTCCGTGAGCACCGTTTCTATGCGAAGTTCTCGAAGTGTGAATTATGGCTTGATAAAGTCCTCTATCTTGGCCATATTATCTCTGCTGAGGGCATTTCCGTTAACCCCGAGAAGGTTGAAGCTATTGTCAACTGGGAACCTCCTCAGAATGTCAAGCAACTCCGAAGTTTCCTCGGTCTCTCAAGCTATTGCAAAAGGTTCGTTGAGAACTTCTCGAAGATTGCAAAGCCTCTGTCAAACCTGTTGCAGAAGAATGTCAAGTACTCCTGGACTCCTGATTGTGATGTGCCATTCAATACCCTCAAAGAGAAGCTCATTTCTGCTCTGGTACTTACTCTTCCGGATGAGTCCAAGCCTTATGAAGTGTTCTGTGATGCTTCATTGCAAGGTCTTGGTGGTGTTCTCATGCAAGACAAGAAGATCGTTGCATACACTTCGCGTCAGCTTAAACCAAATGAGAAGAATTATCGCACACATGATCTTGAGCTAGCAGCAGTTGTTCATGCTTTGATCACATGGAGACACCTTCTCTTGGGCAGAAAAGTGGACATCTTCACCGATCACAAGAGCCTGAAGTACATCTTCACTCAGCCAAACCTTAACCTCTGCTAGACTCGCTAGGTTGAAATGATTCAAGAGTACGATCCAAGCATTGAGTATACTCATGGCAAGCCGATTGTCATTGCAGATGCCTTGAGCAGAAAGGCTTACTTCAATAGTCTCCTCCTCAAACCGTTCCAAGCTGAACTTTGTGAGTCATTCAGGAAGCTCAACCTCCAAGTTGATCCGCAAGGATTTACTGCCAACCTTCAAGTCGCTCCTACCTTGGAAGATCAAATCCGTGAGGCCCAACTCAGTGATGCTATGGTGCAGAAGGTGAAACATGGTATTGCTAAGGGTAGTCCCAAGTACAAGTGCTATTGCATTGATGACAGAGACACTTTATTCTTTGAGGACAGAATTGTGGTTCCCTAAGGTGATCTCAGGAAGCTCATAATGAACGAAGCACATGACTCACTCCTCTCGATACATCCAGGAAGCTCCAAGATGTACCATGACCTCAAGAAATCCTATTGGTGGACTCATATGAAAAGAGAGATTGCTCAATTCATGAACGATTGTGATTTCTGCAGAAGAGTGAAGGCAGAGCATCAACATCTAGCCGGACTCCTTCAACCTCTACCTATTCATGAGTGGAAATTCGATCACATTGAGATGGATTTTGTCACCGGTTTTCCCAAGTCCAAGCAAGGAAATGATGCTATCTTTGTGGTGATTGACAAGCTCACTAAAGTGGCTCATTTTCTTCCTGTCAAAGAATCCATCAACGCAGCACAACTGGCAGAGTTGTACACCTCCAGAATTGCATCTTTGAATGGCATCCCTCAAGTAATCTCCTCACATCGTGGAAGCTTGTTCACTTCCAAGTTTTGGGATTCCTTTTAGTCAGCTATGGGTACTAAGATTTGCTTCAGCACAGCTTTTCACCCTCAGACTAGTGGTTAAGTCGAAAGAGTGAACCAAATTCTCGAAGATATGCTCAGAGCTTGTGTAATATCCTTTAGTATGAAATGGGAAGATTGCCTTCTATTTGCCAAATTCTCCTACAACAACAGCTTCCAAGCAAGTGCAGGCAAAGATCCGTTTGAAATTCTCTACGACAGAAAGTTTCGTACCCCTCTCAACTGGTCCGAGACTGGTGAACGTCAACTCATTGGAAATGATTTGATCTCAGAGGCCGAAGAAAGGTGCAAAGTCATACGTGAGAATCTCAAAGCCGCGCAATCACGCCAAAAGAGCTACTATGACGGCAGGCATCGTGACTTGGCTTTCGACATTGGAGATCATGTCTATCTCCGTATTTCTCCCATGAAGGGCAATCAGAGGTTCGGTATCAAGGGCAGCTTGCTCCAAGATACATGGTCCCTTTCAAGATACTTGGCAAGAGAGGCGATCTAGCCTACCAACTCGAGCTTCCCAACAACTTTGCAAATGTGCACGATGTGTTTCACGTGTCACAACTCCGCCAGTGCTTCAAGACGCCAAACGCACCATTCCTTTCGAAGAGATTGATCTTTAGCAAGACTTGTCTTATCGCGAGCACCCCATTGCTATCCTTGAAGAAACTGAGCGCAAGACCCGCAACAAGTCCATCAAATTCTTGAAAGTGAAGTGGTCACACCATACCGACTGAGAAGCTACATGGGAACGAGAAGATCATCTCCGTTCCGAGTATCCCGCTTTCTTTCAGTCCGAGATCTCGGGACGAGATCTTTTTGTAGTGGAGGAGAGTTTGTAACGCCCCGGATGTAAGACTTTCCTTTATGGCAATATATGCATCATTGACTTCATCAATTCCATTCTGGGCTCTTCCTTCATTTTGGGTTTCTTCGTTTTTGCCTTGTGCTTGTGTTGCATGTCACTGTGTCATTTTCATTATGTGCATTGCATTGGCATAGTCTCACTTGCATCCGTGTGTAGTTGCATCGTCTCCGTTGTCCGTTTCAGTTTTTAACTCTCTCACAAGTACCCGTCGCACCTCTCAAGCTTTTGTTTCGTGCATGGCTTAAATACATCCTCAGAATGGGCCGAGAGTTGTCAAGTGGTCTTGGTATATCACCGGTAGACCGTCTGTCAAGTTTTGTCTCGTTTGGAGGTTGTTTGATACCGCAACAGTTAACCACGTGGGCCGAAAACCCCTATCGCTTTTGGCCCAACACCCCTCCACAACAGCCCACTAGCCCAGCACAACCACCTCCATCCTCTTGATCGTTGGATCGTGATCGTGTGGGAAAAAACCGCACCTCATTTGGACACCCCTCACTCCCTCTACCTATAAAACTACCCCTAACCCCGAGATTTTCGGGTAGAAACCCTAGCCACGAGCTCCCTGCGCCGCCGGACGCACCGAGACCGCGCCGGACACGTCCACCGGACGCGCCCAAGCCACTCGTCGCCCGCCACGTGTCAGCCGCCGGGCTCCTCCCCCGCATGCCGCCGAGGCCCGCCGAGCCCATCGCGGGCCCATGGGGCCCATCCGCCGCCGGCTGCGCGAGCTCGTCGCCCCCGTGCCTCCTTCCGTCACCGAGCCACGCGACCGCGCCCCGCCGCCGCGGCCCTTCGCCGCCGGCGCCGCCACTTACCGTCGGCGACCGCTTCTCCGACTCCGGCGCCAGACCTCACCCGCCTCCGCCGACCAGGACGACGTCCTCTGGCCGTCTCCACCTCCACTGCCGCCTCCTCCTCGCCGCCGCCGGCTGAACTTCGGCGAGCCGCCGGGTCCCGCTCCGGCCAGATCCAGATCCACCGAGGGTGGATCTGATCCACCACCCCGCGAACCAAATGTCTCCGTCCGTCCCGCATCGACCCATCCCGTATATCCTCGTCCCGTTTTGACTTTTACGCGAGGTGAAATATCACTAGGTCCCAGATCCGTTTAAATTTCTTGCCTCCTTCATCATGTGGTAACTATGTGCTCGGTGCTCCGTTTTGCATGTATGATATATCAAAATGTTCATCTCGAAGTGCTCTACATGTTAGCATCAGTTTCATGCATGTTAGGGTTCATATAGGTGTCTTAATCTTTGTTGCAAGACTTCTTCGTGATGTTACTATTTCAGCACTAGTTGTGTGTTAACATTTTGTTGGCATGTTCGTGAGGTCACAACTTGGTGCATGTTGGTCCAAATGGAGTGTATGATATGTCAAAATGTTCGTCTTGTGATGCTCTTCATGATGGATGCATTTGCACACATGTTAGGTTGCATTATGACATGTCTAACCCTGTTGCAAAAGTGCATGTGGCTGATAAGTTTCTGAACTTGTTATGAGATGATGTTTTGTCTTGTTCGTGTGTATTGATCCATGTGTCATATGAGCTAGGTGTCAACATGGGTTTTGCTCATTGGAATGTGCTCTACATTATAGATTCATTTGCATGCCATGATATGTCTTGAGATGAGTGCAACAAGCTTGTTTACATGCCATCGTGATGTTAAATTACTGCTAAGGCTGAATCTGTTAATTTTTATGTCATGTTTCCATGAGGCCACCGTCATTGTTGTGCATGGTTAGAGTTGTCCAGTGGGTGTTCCTTGATGTATATGTTATGCTCTAGCTATCCATGCTCTTGTTTGCCATGATGAGTTGTTGTTCCTTGTTGTTTTAATGCTCTCAAGTTGCTATAAAATGTTTCTGCCAGCATGTTATCAACAAGTTTAGTTTTGCCATGTGAATAGCTAGTGTTCTATGAATCCTATGACCATGTTCTTGCCATGAGTAGCTTCACAAACATGTCATCTTGCTGTTGGTTATATTCACATGCCATGCTATGTTTTGAGATGAGTTGCACAAGCTTGCAAACATGCCTACTTGTCGTTGTTACTACCATGCCCAGATTTTCACTAAGTCTGGATAAACTTGTCGAGACTTAGTTTGAGGAGCTTTCTTACCATCCCACGGATGACGTAACAGGCAAGATGACTGTTCCCCAATGTCACCTCTATCTTTGCCTATGCTAGTTGTCTCACTTTTTAGCTATGCCTTGATGCCTATTCTTGTCTTGTCAGCCTCTTATTGTTGCCATGAAACACTCTAACCGCCTTTCTAGCAAACCATTGATTGGCTAAGTAAGCTTTTGCTCAGCCCCTCTTATAGTGTTGTTAGCTACAGGTGAAGTTTGAATATTGCTCCATGTTCGGACTTGTTTATTGGGATAACACAATATACATCTATATTAAATTAATGGACATATACATTGGTAATGATGGAAGGCTTGGCCTTCTGCTTGGTGTTTTGTTCCACTCATGCCACCTTAGGACCCGATAAACCGGTGTTATGTTCCTTGATTTTGCGTTCCTAACACGGTTGGGGTTTATGGGACCCCCTTGATAATTCGCTCTGCTTAAAGCTTTTCCAGCAAGACCCAACATTGGTACTACATTTGCCTAACAACTAAAACTTGCATAGGGAGTTGCGAACCCAAGTTCTTAATCAACAACCCGGGCCAGTGCTCCTCATGAGTGTTGGTCCAAACTGGGCGGACTGCGGGGCCACCTTGGGGAAACCCGAGGGCTGGAATATACCTGTAGGATGCCCCATCCGGTCATGGCCTGAGCCGAGATACACGCGGCTACTATCAGGGTGTCGGCACGTCGGGAGGTCTTGCTAGATTAGTTTTACCTTGTCGAAATATCTTGAGCACGGGTTCCGTGAATACTCGGATCTTCCGAATTTGGAGTTGCGACTTCGCAGATCATGAGCTTGTGATGGGCTAAGTTGGGACACCCTACAGGATTTTGAACTTTCGGAAGCCGTGCCCGCGGTTATGTGGCAGATGGGAATTTGTTAATATCCGGTTGTAGATAACTTGACACCATATCCTTAAGAATACACTACCTGTGAGTAACCGTGATGGTCTCTTTCCAAAGGGCTTTGGGAAGTGAACACGGTGGGGTTATGTATGACGTGAGTAGCTAGGATCACTTCTTGATCAACTTGGCGACCGTTGGCACATATTCTCATCTCGCTCTAAACTCGTAAGCTGGTTGCTTAGTGCTTGCTGCAAACACTTTATTACCCTTCCACACCTAAGGCTTTGTTAGTTTTGATACCCGGGAATGGGATTGCTGAGCCTTGTGGCTCACAGATTACTACACACACCAAATGCAGGTACCACTGAGAACAGTGCAGGAGATGGATCAGAACTTCACTGGGAGTTCGATGAAGAGTGTGGTCGTTACTATGTATCGTATCCCGACGATCAGTAGTGGTTCCTACTAGGAGTGATCCAGGCTTGTGTTTGTTGTATCTTTCTCGGTTGGATTTCGTCCGTAGTCGGACCCTATGTTATTTGGATGAATGTATGTTATTGTATTCATTGGGTGACGTGGCGAGTGTAATCCAACTATCTTTTACATTTTCATCCCTGAACTTTTACATTAGTTGTGCAAATATACCACGCTTGCGATCATTCCAGAATACGCTAATGTCTCTAAGTCGTGCCTCGACACGTAGGAGATATAGTCGCATCTTGGGCATTAGAGCCATGGCACCGAGCCAGAAGAAGAAGGGAAAGGGGAAAACCTATGCCTCAGCCCCTGTGCCTCGGGTCTCTGAGCTTGCCCTCGAGCAGTCGGTGGTGGTCAACCAGGAAGGGTTGAGCAAGGTCCGCCCTGCGCTCGCCGCCGACTCCAATGAATGGGGGGTGACCGTGGCCTGGCCGGCTTCTCGCTTTGCGATTGACAGGGCGGCCACCGAGATCCCTATCCATCTTCATGCCCTTTGGGCTGGCCTAATTCCTCCCTTCTCTGATTTCTTCACCGCCGTGCTCTCGCATTACCAAGTTATTGCGCTACATCTGGATCCCTAATCCATCGTCCTCCTTGTCGTCTTTACCTTCGTGTGTGAGGCCATGGTAGGTATTGCTCCTTCCATGGCCTTGTGTCATCATTTCTTCTCGCTGCATCTGACAGACGCTCGCCAATGCTCGGGGTGCATGACCTTCCATGCCATAGCGGCAACGTCTGTCTTGGGGATCGACTTCTAGCTCTCGCCGGCCACAGATGGATTTCGGAAGCGGTGGGTGTTTGTTGATGTTGGCGTGTGCAATCCTCTGCTTCTACTCCCTCAGGCCTTGGTCGTCCCAAGCTCTGGCTGGGGGCACGCGAAGCTCGACGACGCGCGGCTCGCCCATTTCTGGCGCCGGTTGGCCAGGCTGAGGGATCTCGGGGTGACGGTGCGCATGGTGGTGAAGGAGTTCATTAATTGTCGCATCGCTCCACTCCAGTGTCACTCCCGTCTACTGTGGACCTTCTACGACTATGATGACCCCATTAGGATCCATGTGTCCGCGATTCCTCCTAAGGTGCGGCAGATGGTGTTTGAGATCTTGATGGGCGACTCAGCGCCGGCCAATCTGCCGGAGGAGGGTTGTCTCTTGTACTGCTGCTCCAACACGACAGAGTTCGTGAGGCAGATGCCCCTTTTTGACGCATGGGGGCCGCGTCCGGCTGGTCTTGAGGGACCCCATGAGAGCCCCATCCCCTTGGTCCTCTCGCATGCGGTCCCCTCAGCGCCCACCTCAGAAGTGGATGTAGGGAGGCGGTGATGCGGGGCTAACCCGATCTAGGCCGATCTTTCACGATTGGAGGGATCCCCGAGGATGAACACGAAGAACACGAGGGGAAAAGAGGGAAAACACTCAAATAAAAAAGAAACAATCACACATGTGCTATATCCTCAACACAACAATAGATACGATCCAAATACAACAAAGGAAAGATACATGGTAACTAGTTCATCTGCACGAGGAGGTCTTGAATCCACGAAGGATCTTCCCCTTAGGGGTCTTGAATCCGGTGTGGATCTTCTCCGTTGAGCCACGGTCTCTCTCGTGGAGTAGAACCATTATGGATGAGTAATTCTCTAGGTCTCAAATGAGCTAACACAAAGATAGCCCTAATTAGGAGGAGGTGGTCCGTTGACTGCCGATCGTCCGGTCGCCTGGGAGTCGTCGATTGTCCGGTGTGTAGGGGTCGTCCGGAGTCTGTAGCTCCTCGGCAACTTCTTCTCTTGTTCCTCGCGCTTGGTGTCCTTGCCGTCTTGTCCAATGCTCCAAGATGTACCATGGATTTCCTCTTGGTTCCTGCTCATGCATAACACATATGTTTGAGGTAGTAGCCATGTCTCACATGTGGAAAGTGAAGGTTTGGAGAGGAGCGAGTAAACCTTGTGTCCAGTGGTGTGTACTTGAGGTCTCGTTGAAGTGAACATGGGGATGATCGTGGGATGCTCTGCATCATCTCACCCCCCCCCCCCGGGAAAGATCCGACCTCGGATCGAAATGCTCATCACCATGGAAACAGTTGTCGTGGACGGAGTTGTAGTTGGACCGAGATGAAGACTTGGCGTGATCCAAGTAGTCCAAGGTGTCGCCGAAATGGTATAAATGCAAGAAGAGCAAACACAAACGACACTCAAAAATACAATGGTTAACGCACAAGTGTCTATCATATAAGTATGAGTCTGTGTGACAAGTTTGAGCATGGCAAGGCACAAGATGCTTATCTAAAAGATGGACAATGACATGTAAAGCATTCATGTGAGAAAATTCATTCGTGGTGCACACAAAGGTGTTGTGAGGTTGATCAATGCAACCATTGTGCAAAATGATGTCATAATGGGACGGTGTATCAAATGCATGAACATGGTAATCGATGCTCAATATGACTATGTGATCATGCAATTGATGATGGCCAAACTGATCATTATGTATGAATATGCCATCAAGAAAGATCACAACAAATTTTCTAAGGAAATGCACAAGCTCATATATCATGGATGACATGGGAATACAGGATGCAATAAGGTAATCATAATGTGAGTCAATCTAGGCGCAAGATGCATATTTGTCATGAGTAGTGTTGTACCATTGCTCAATGTCTTGACATGAGTGTAGGTCCGAAGGTGCATCCAATAAGTCCGAGCGTTCTTCAATGTGTAGGTCCATAGGGTCAATCTCCAATGCCGGTCCTCCATCCAATAGATGTATCATGTAGACAAAAAGAAGGAAACAACAATGAAAGAATGACCCATCCAATATGTGTAATTGAGGATGGCTCACAAAGAAGGACTTCACCTTTAGAAATTTCTCGCAAATGTTGGTGTTGCGCATCGTGTATGCCTTTGCATGACCAATTTGTCGCATGACCGCACCGCCTTGTGAATCCTTCAAAATGAAAGAACATGACAAACACTTGGAAAAACAAATGAGATTAGCGTGAATGCAAAACCTATCATTCATGTGGTAAGAGACCCAACAAGTGTAATCATCATGCTCATCATAAGAAAGGACAAGGTAATGTGGCATGGCATGTAAGCATATGATGCGATAACAACCAAATGCATTAGGCTCAAACAAACAAGCATGCATTGCAATTATGGTGTTTAAGTATCCGAGATCAACAAACATAGCATTGTTTCCCTCAATACAAGTGATGAGAGATGCAACTATTGGAGACAAGAGGCAACGATCAATGTGAATTATGTGAATGGCATGAACATATATGTCATCAACCCAAGAAAGAAAGTAAGAGTGGAACATGGGTGATGCAACATAGCAAGCAATCATGGTGAACAAGTCAAACAAGCTAGTAGTGCGAAGATGCAACATACTATAGGTAATCATGGCAAGTATGTCATGTGTGCAAAGTTTATGCATGAATAATGCACATGGCATAGCACAAGCATGAAAACAAGATATGAGCAAAGTCTCATCATTGTGGTGGCAAGAAGTCCTATGTAAAGAGCAATGGAATGTCATGACTCTCCCAACACAAGAATCAATAATAGCATGGGGCACAAAGAAATAGTGGCAATAGGTACAAGTATCTCCACCAAGCATGCAAATACACATAGAAGTAGCATAATAGTGAACCATGGGTAGATGCAAGCAAAGGTCACAATTACATGGCAACGTCCTAGTAAGAGGTATAACATGCAAAGTTAACACGATGGAATGGTCATAAGATGACAAGTGGTAAATAGCACATAGCCGTGTGAGATCCAAGTAGAATAGATGCGCATAGTGGTTGCACAAAGAGAATGGTGGTAAGGAGATTCCACGGAATCCCAAATCGGCGTTTCTCTCAAGAGCTCGTTTTGTCAACTCATGGGATTGTGAGGTTGACAAGTATTGGTGAGTACCTACACAAATCAAAGACAAAGGAAAAATTGTGTGTGCGTGGTATATGTACACATCTTCCATCATGATGCGCACGTGCATGTGTTGGTTAGCACATAATATCCAATGCTCAAATAAATGAGATGCGTGATATAGAAACATGTCATCCATCATGAGAGGTTTGTTGTTATGTATGACATAATGGAGACTCAAATGGTGTAATGCATCATGACAAGTAGGTAGAGCATTGTTATTCATGTAATGCATATGGTGCACACAATCATGGTAATCATGCAAGGTATAGAATGCATCAAGATCTCCTAGTATGTATGAGGAAACTATGGGGGTCTCCTCATGAGCATTAGTGAAAACATCATATGGAGAATATTGACAACATCCAAAACAATGCATAGTTGGAACAATGTGTTCATGGCAAGGCATAGTAGATGAATTGCGCAAATCATGTAGAGGGAGCATGGAAATTTCTTCACACGAGAAACAAAATCCAATGACCATAATCTTTTCATCTATGCCATAAGTGCAAATAGGATTGACTTTAATGGGGCATGCAGACTTACTATGTTGAGATTGATATGAAGCAATATGGGATATCTCACTCATAGCATATGACAAGTTTAAAGGGTTGTCGAACATGATGTGACCAAATGAATTTTCACAAGAAATCCTATGTAGCATAGCATCAAAACTAGGAAACTCAACATGTTCATCATAAATTGGTAAGTCATGGCACTCGCATGAAGCATGGGAATAGGTGTGTCAACATCATGCAAGCAATCCTTCGCAACATAGTCCAATAGTGGGACGAGAGAAGCACCATCACCTATGTTACCTTTGGAGCGTCGCTCATGTGTTGTAGGTGAGGTGTTCAAGATCCAATCGTTCTCATCTTCATCTTGATGGAACCATGTGGGTGGTGCATCTTCTTCCACCATGGACATCGTGTTGTCCATTGGAGGGACGGGCTCATCAAGGGTATGCATGTCCTCATGTAGGAGACCTAGCACCAAAGAAAACACACTCGGAGTATAGGTGAAGTCGTTAGAAATCATAGTGGCCTCACATGCCCTATCTACTACCTCACTCACTTAGTGTTGTGGCTCACTCACTCCCTCTTGGATGCTCTCACTCGTATGGTTGGTGGAGTCACTCAAATGGCTCTCAACCTCACATAGGAGAAGTGGCATGCTCTCATGTGTGGGGCTAGTGGTGGTCACTCTCATCCTCTCAAAGGAAATGCTCTCAATATCATATATGGTGGAGTCACTCGTATCACTCATGTGGTGGTGTCTCTCCTCACATGGGAATTGGGTCATCTCGTCATATGTGGATGTCGAAGAGGTGCAGGTGCAATTGTCTCCATGCTCAACTTCCTCATCCGTAACACCTCCAAAGATGAATGCCGTAGGGTATGGCAAGATATCACTCTCCTTCAAGGTCAAAGAGAAGTTCTCATGTTTGCTCGTGTAGCTTGACCCGGAGTAGGAGTCCAATATGGGCGCCGTCTTCATGGCGTCAAAGAGGTTCATGATCGACGCCTTGGTCGAAGGGGATGGCACATGCTCGACCGTCTTGTCACCGTCGCTCGTAGATGATCACCTTGATGATGAAGATGTTGATGTAGGCGGATTCATGTGAAGTAGACGAAGATGCCGTACGTCTGAAGGCGAAGATGCCTTGATAGCACTAGGCGAAGATGCCGAAGTGGTGGTTGTAACTGTAGCTCCTTCTTGGTGTTGCTTGTTTGAGGACAACCAAAAGCCTAAGCTTGGGGATGCCCTGGGAAGGCATCCCCTCTTTCGTCTTCATCTATTGGTAACTGTACTCGGGGCTATATTTTTATTCACCACATGATATGTGTTTTGCTTGGAGCGTCAATTTAATTTATTTTCTTTTTCTTGTTGTTTGAATAATATCCCAAGATCTGAAATTCTTAAATGGTAGAGAGTCTTCACATAGTTACATAATTATACAACTACTCGTTGTTCTTCACTTGTATCTTTTGAATTAGTTTGTCATTTGCTCTAGTGCTTCACTTATATCTTTTAGAGCATGGCGGTGGTTTTATTTTGAAGAAATAAATGAACTCTCGTGCTTCACTTATATCCTTTTGAGAGTCTATTAGAAAAGCATGGTAATGTGCTTTGGCTATATAACTAGCCTTCACATGATAGACATCCAATATCAATGTAGTAAAAACTTTCACACTAAGTGCATTGAATATGATGAGAAGTTGGATGCTTGATAATTGTTTTGAGATATGAGGATAGTGATATTAGAGTCATGCTAGTGGAGTTGTTATGAAATTGCGAAATACTTGTGTTAAAGTTAGTGATTCCCGTAGCATGCACGTATGGTGAACCGCTATGTGACGAAGTTAGAGCATCAGGTATTTGTAGAGTGGCAGCCTTTGTGTGGAGGTCGGGGCGCTCGATGGTTAACTCCTACCAACCTCCCCCCTAGGAGCATGTGTTGATTGCTTTGTTTTGATGACTCGTAGATTTTTGCAATAAGTACATGAGTGACTAAACATGAGAGTATACGCACCCTTCCACCATTGGATTATACGCACTCTCACCCTTCCACCATTGCTAGCCTCTCTTGTACCGTGCAACCTTCGCCGGTACCATACACCCACTATATATCCTTCCTCAAAATAGCCTCCATATATATTCCTCAAAACAGCAACCATACCTACCTATCATGGCATTTCCATACCCGTTCCGAGATATATTTCCATGCAACTTTCCACCGTTCCGTTCATATGTCACGCTTCATATTTGTCATATTGCCATGCATGATCATGTAGTTGACATCGTATTTGTGGCAAAGCCACCATGCATAATTTCTCATACATGTCACTCTTGATTCATTACACATCCCGGTACACCGCCAGAGGCATTCATATAGATCATACTTTGTTCTAGTATCGAGTTGTAATTCAATGAAAGTGTGATGATCAGCATTATTAGAGCATTGTCCCATGTGAGGAAAGGCTAAATCAAGAAGCGCCTCCAAAAAAGGGGAAAGGCCAAAGAAAAAAGAAAGGCCCAAAAAAAGGAAAAAAAGAAAAGAAAAGGGACAATTGCTACTATCTTTTTCCACACTTGTGCTCCAAAGTAGCACCATGTTCTTCATGGTAGAGAGTCTTATGTTTAGTCACTTTCATATACCAGTGGGAATTTTCATTATAGAACTTGGCTTGTATATTCCAACGATGGGCTTCCTCAAACGCCCTAGGTCTTCGTGAGCAAGCAAGTTGGATGCACACCCACTAGTTTCTTTTGTTGAGCTTTCATACATTTTTAGCTCTAGTGCATCCGTTGCATGGCAATCCCTACTCACTCACATTGATAACTATTGATGGGCATATCCATAGCCCGTTGATACGCCTAGTTGATGTGAGACTATCTCCCTCCTTTTTGTCTTCTCCACAACCACCACTCTATTCCACCCATAGTGCTATATCCATGGCTCACACTCATGTATTGCGTGAAAGTTGAAAGGTTTGAAAGAATTGAGTATGAAAACAAGTGCTTCGCTGAAACCGGGGTTGTGCATGATATGAATATTTTGTGTGATGAAGAGGGAGCATAGCCAGACTATATGATTTTGTAGGGATAACTTTCTTTAGCCATAGTATTTTGAGAAGGCATGATTGCTTTGTTAGTATGCTTGAAGTATTATTATTTCTTATGTCAATATAGACTTTTGTCTTAAATCTTTCATATCTGAACATTCATGCCATAATAAAGAGAACTACATTGAAAATTATGTTGGTTAACATTCCACATCAAAAATTCTGTTTTTATCGTTTACCTACTTGAGGACGAGCAGGAATTAAGCTTGGGGATGCTTGATACGTCTCCAATGTATCTGTAATTTTTTATTGTTCCATGCTATTATTTATGATGTTTTGGATGTTTAATGGGCTTTGTCATACACTTTTATATTATTTTTGGGACTAACCTATTAACCTAGAGCCCAGTGCCAGTTTCTGTTTTTCTCCTGTTTTAGGGTTTCACAGAAAAGGAATATCAAACGGAGCCCAATTGACCTGAAAATTAACGGAGATCATTTTTGGACCATAAGAAGCCCACGGAGTGTCAGAGGGGGACGAGAGGACCCATGGGCTTCCCACGAGGGTGCCCCCCCCTACTGGGCGCCCCCTGCCTCGTGGACAGCCCGTAGCCCCCCTTTGCTTGGCCCCGACTCCAACACCTCCTATATATACTGAAACCTCCGGAAAATAACCTAGATCGGGAGTTCCACCGCCGAAAGCCTTTGTAGCCACCGAAAACCAATCTAGACCCCGTTCCAGCACCCTGCCGGAGGGGGAACCCTCACCGGTGGCCATCTTCATCATCCCGGTGCTCTCCATGACGAGGAGGGTGTAGTCCACAGTCGGGTCTGAAGGTATGTACCAATAGCTATGTGTTTGATCTCTCTCTCTCTCTCTCGTGTTCTTGAGATGGCACGATCTTGATGTATCGCGAGCTTTGCTATTTTAGTTGGATCTTATGATGCTTCTCCCCCTCTACTCTCTTGTAATGGATTGAGTTTTCCCTTTGAAGTTATCTTATCCCATTGAGTCTTTAAGGATTTGAGAACACTTGATGTATGTCTTGCACGTGCTTATCTGTGGTGACAATGGGATATCATGTGATCTACTTGATGTATGTTTTGGTGATCAACTTGCGGGTTCCGTGACCTTGGGAACCTATGCATAGGGGTTGGCACACGTTATCGTCTTGACTTTCCGGTGGAAACTTTGGGGCACTCTTTGAAGTTCTATGTGTTGGTTTAATAGATGTTTCTGAGATTGTATGATGCATATCGTATAATCATGCCCACAGATACTTGAGGTGACAATGGAGTATCTAGCTGACATTAGGGTTTGGATTGATTTGTGTCTTAAGGTATTATTCTAGTACGAACTCTATGATAGATTGAACGTTACTACGGACTCCTGAATAGATCGATCAGAAAGAATAACTTTGAGGTGGTTTCGTACCCTACCATAATCTCTTTGTTTGTTCTCCGCTATTAGTTACTTTGAAGTGACTCTTTGTTGCATGTTGAGGGCTAGTAATATGATCCAATTATGTTATACTTGTTGAGAGAACTTGCACTAGTGAAAGTATGAACCCTAGGCCTTGTTTCCTATCATTGCAACACCATTTATGCTCACGTTTACCACTTGCTACCTTGTTGTTTTTATATTTTCTTATTACAAAAACCTATATCTACCATCCATATTGCACTTGTGTCACCATCTCTTCGCCGAACTAGTGCACCTATACAATTTACCATTGTATTGGGTGTGTTGGGGACACAAGAGACTCTTTGTTATTTGATTGCGGGATTGTTTGAGAGAGACCATCTTCATCCTATGCCTCCCACGGATTGATAAACCTTAGGTCATCCACTTGAGGGAAATTTGCTACTGTCCTACAAACCTCTACACTTGGAGGCCCAACAACGTCTACAAGAAGAAGGTTGTGTAGTAGACATCACTATGTTGTCCAAGCGCTCTCGCATTGCTCGTTGTAGTCCGATGGTTTTCGCGTGGATGTCGTTGTTCGTGTCGTCGATGTCGAAGACTGGAGATGAAATGCTTTGCCTATCTATCACAAGACTCAAGTAGTGGTGAGTGGAAGAAAGAGAAGAACTGGACCAATGTACCTTACCCGATGTTGAGAATGGATCAATGATCACTCAATATGTATCAAGGAAATAGCACAATTGGTACCGATTCTTGTCAATTCTCACACCTACACAATAAGGCTTATGGAGTAGCTTGGTGAGGATAGTGGCACAAAAATATGATGCAAAAAGTTAGCAAGAGTCAATAATGTTGAAAGAGATTCACAAATTCGCAAATGTAAAAAGTAGACCAATAGCAAAGAATGGCACACGGAAACACACACATGGATAGATAAATGTGGTTCTGCAACCAAGGATTGAGCGAAAACTGTGGAATCCACGGAAAATGCTCTTGTCGAACAACGCTAGAGAGACACTAGCCGATTGCTCCATAGGCAGATACGAACTTGTGCACTCCTATATGAGACAAAATGTAGCAACTCCCTATCACAAGTATGCTATGTATGTATGATGTTCCGGTGCTTTTAGCACAAGATGATCAAGTATGATGATATTTTGTGATGCTATGGCTCTTGCTTACAAGCTCTTTGTGGATCTTTTGCTTAAAAGCTTTTTCAGTCTTTTCTCTCTTTTTGTTGTATGGCCACGATGCGAAATGCACAAACCAAGATAGCAATTGTGTATATGCGGGAATAATTTTGTGACACAAGAGATGATATGATGATACCAATATGATATGGTATGTATGCAATGGAAGCGCGTATCGATGATCACTAATGTGCACAATTAACGTTGCCGACAATACTCAAAGGCTAGTCTCGATAGGCAAGTGACACAAAATGGGCTAGGGTTTAACAATGCAATTGCAAGGGGAATATACAATGATGTCATCGAGGTTACCGTCCGATGATGATGAGAAGTGGCGCTCTTGATGTAGAACCGTTCCTAATTAGCCGAAACACCTTAGGAAACGGGAAAAACCACAACTCAAAATCTCAAGGACAAATGTCAAATGGTGGTAGTGGCAATGCGGTGTTGGTTGCGGAATTTTTGGTGGAAACCCGGTCAAAATGGGTTATGGTGGCGGAAGGGTATGAAGGGCTATACACGGTATCGGAGTTGAAGGCACGGTCCCTAAGTAGCCGAAACACCTTAGGAGACACAAGCCTTAACTCAAACAAGCACGACAAAATTGGGTTATGTTGGGTTGGCAATGTATAGTGGGCAATGGGTATGTGGAAGTGGTGGTGGTGGTTGATGAAGAAACAATTGTCCCTAAGTAGCCTAAATACCTTAGGAGACTCAAATCACTAGTCAAGCAAGCACAAATGCTATGGTGGACAAATTGGGTTAGGTTCGGAAGGTTATGGTGGCTATGCGGATGATATGGTGGAAGGCCTAGGCAGCCTTGCCAAATTTGACAAAATTTGATGGAGTCAAATGATGATGGTAGTATTTTTTGGTATGGGGATTTCAAGAGCTTTAAAATGAGCTAAAGAACGTCAAAATGGGAGTTCGGATGAATTAGTTATGGACAAAACAAAAATCAGTCGAAGTCGAAATCTACAGGTACCGGACGTCCGGAAAGTGACGGATGTCCGATGACCGCACATTCGGTCGGGCTCAGAAATCCAATAATTTCTTCTGTATAGGTGGTTCAAGTCGTCCGGTAGGTCGGGGTCAACACGAGATTTAGCTCAGGAACGTGATTTTGGGCGGAAATGGATGATTTGGGGGTCAAAATTGATGAGATTTCGTGGATGAAAGATGGGGAAACTTGGGGAAATTCTAGATCCACTTGAAACCAAGCAAATCCATGGATCAAAATCAACAAAACATCATCAAACCAACAAATCACAAAAATAATTGGGGCTATTTTTTGTGTGGATTTTTAAATTTTAGGACGATATCACACAAAAGAAGGCTAGAAAACGGTTAGGGAGACTCCAAATTCATGATAAAAGTGGCTCATGATACCGTATGATTCGGGGCTAACCCCATCTAGGCCGTTCTTTCATGATTGGAGGGATCCCCGAGGATGAACACGAAGAACACGAGGGGAAACGAGGGAAAACACTCAAATCAACAAGAAACAATCACACATATGCTTGATCCTCAACACAACGAGATACACGATCCAAATCCAACAAAGGAAAGATACAAGGTAACTAGTTCATCTCCATGAGGAGGTCTTGAATCCGCGAAGGATCTTCCCCTTAGGGGTCTTGAATCCGGTGTGGATCTTCTCCGTAGAGGCCGCGGTCTCTCTCGTGGAGTAGAACCACTATGGATGAGCAATGCTCTAGGTCTCAAATGAGCTAACACAAAGCTAACCCTAACTAGGAGGAGGTAGAGGAGTATATATAGTCTAGGGCCACGAAGGGGTAAGTGGGAGTGGGATACATGGACCTCAGGCCCGATAACTGGGCGCAGATAGCAGGTACCGGACGTCCGGTGGGTTCCGGTCGTCCGGTGGCTCGCAGGCATCCGAACGTCCGGAAGGTCTCGGACTTCTGCTAATATCATTCTATGATCGCAGTTACGGACGTCCAGTGACTGCCGGTCGTCCGGTCGCCTGGGACTCGTTGGTCGTCCGGTGTGTAGCGGTCGTCCGGAGCCTGTAGCTCCTTGGTAGCTTCTTCTCTTATTCCTCGCGCTTGGTGTCCTCGCCGTCTTGTCCAATGCTCCAATATGTTCCATGGCTTTCCTCTTGGTTCCTGCTCATGTATAACACATACGTTTGAGGTAGTAGCCATGTCTCACATGTGGAGAGTAAAGGTTTGGAGAGGAGTGAGTAAACCTTGTGTCCAATGGTGTGTACTTGAGGTCTCATCGAAGTGAACATGGGGATGATCGTGGGATGCTCCGCATCAGGCAGGCGTCGTCAGAGGCCGGCGGGGCGGCTGCTGAAGAAGCGGTGTGCGTTGCGACTCCCAAGGCGCCGGCCCACGGGGCTTGGGTGAGTTGTCCTCAAGTCGCGGCTGGTGAGCCGCTGCGGACCGGGGCTCCCGAGGTCGCCCTCTCGGGAGCCCTGGATACTGCCCAGGTAACGGTGGTCGCGCCCAGGGCTTCGGCCAGCTCTGTTTGAACTTTTGGGCTCTCCGCAAGAGGAAGGCGCCTCTCAGCTATAATGGTGACACCTATCGGGCGTTCAAATAGAGGAAATACATAGCCAAAGACGAGTAAGTACCTTATCTGCGTGATTTCCTGAGTTATGAGTTCCTTCCTAAGGAGAATATCCTGAGGAGCGACCCCCGCCTTGTCAGGTCTGTGGCGCAAGGCTTGTGGGAGAGGTGAACATGCCGCCCCGGGGCCTGGACTTTGCGTTCCTGTTGCCCCTCCTTCGCGGCCCCGCCTAGAGCGTTGGAGGCGTGCCAAGAGCCCATCCGTTGATTGTCTCCCGCGGCTGGGTGACTCCAGCCCCGGCATCGTCTTCGAGCTGCCAGGCCTCGTCTTGCTGCACCCCCGCCGAGGCCCGGGCGGCAGCGGGTAAGGCGGCAGCCTCCGGTCCCCTACCAGAGGAGGGCAGACCATCTCAAGCTTCCTCGGTGATTGACAACATGGAGGGCGGGCCTGGCCGCGCGTTTGATTTCGTACGCGGATGCGGCGCTGTCCGCCACGAGCTTCTCCGGGATGCGATGGGCACGCTGAGCTGGCTCGGGGAAGAGCTCGTTGATGTGGACGCCCGCCTAGAGACGGAGGAGCTTTGGCTGGCGGACGAATGGCGTCTCTTGGAGGTGGCCATCAACTTTGAGCGTCTCAAGAACGAGCGCGCCAGTGCGAAAGCCGAGGTGTCCCTTGCTGCCTCACGCGAAGCTAGCGCCCAGGCTCTAGAGGAAGCCAGGCAGGCGGATCGCCACCACGAGGTCGCCGAGGAGCACCAGCGGAAGTTTCAGGGCTTGAATGACTCCCTCGGGCAGCAGGTCGAAGCGTGCAGGGCAGTCCTGGTGTCGATGAGGGGGGCGCCTTCAAACGAGAGGGAGATCCAGAAGCGTGAGGAGGCGCTGATGCTGGAAGCCTTGGAGCGCAGCCTCGAGTATGAGTTGCTGGAGATGAGGGAGCGCCATGTGACCCTAGTCGAGGACGTCGTCTCTACTCGCGAGGCCGAGGTTGAGGAGGAGCTCGACCGGAGGGTGGCGAAGGCTCGCATAGCTCTTGCCAATGAGTACGACCTGAAGTTGAAGCTCCTGCATGAAGAAGCTGATGGGAGAACTGCTGGCCTCACGACGAAGCTAGATGAGGCAGAGCAGCGCGAGAGGGCCGCTGCGGCGGCCCAGTCTTCCGCTAAGGCCGAGCTGGCCTCCGCGCGGGCCGACCTGGCCTCGCTCCAGTGGCAAGTTGATGAAGTTGCGGTCCTTGCACAGCAGAACAGAGATGGGGCTTGTCATTGACAGTTATTGCAGCACGAGCATGCCCCCATGCTCCAGGCTCTCAGGGTGAAGGCTAACTGGTCGCTGGGGTCCATCTGCGGGGAGAGCGTGCCTCACCCCCACAGGGAGGATTACGCTGCCCATCTTGGATTCTTCACCGAAGTCATGACGCGCCCGGAGAGCCGTTCGCGAGGGCTCGCGAGCTCGTCAAGGAGAAGAGTTGGGGCTTCCTTGGTCGTGCGTTCTCGCGCGTCTTCAGTCATCTTCAGAACCTCGACCCTCACTTTGACTTCGATGCCGCCATAGCCCCCATGCTCGCGGCTCTCCGGGATAATCTGGCGCACTGTGTAGATGACCACATGGATGCATTGGTCAGGGCGTTCGCCACTGAAGATGACGAGGCGGTGGTTGCAGTGGGCGAAGATGGTGTGGTCGACGATGGTGAAGACGACGCTACTGACGGTGTTAGTAGTGCGTACGAGAGCGATTAGGGTTCCGTCGTGGGAAGCACGTCGGGTTGTGCTCGTACTCCTTCGTTTGAACCTGCATGCAGAGACTTGGGCATAGCCACGCAAGGAGTGAGAGCATTTTGGAGGGGAGGCCCCTCGAGTATGTAAATTAATGTTCTTTCTTTAAGCTTGACTTGGGACTTGCCTTCTTGACTTGTGATCCCCTGAGCGGGGTCGTGGCTAAGACTCACCTTGATTCCAGCGTGCCCTGGGCGAGTCCTGAGGTGGCGGATGTGTCTTCCTCCTGAGGGGAGCCCCTTGGTGGCCAACTGATTTGCCCGAGGAAGCCTCGCGAGGAGTGAATGCCAGGTTAAGGCAAGGTGTGCGTGTGGCGATGCCGCGGCAATGGTACTCCTGATCTTGGGGTGCTCTTCACCGCCCGAACTTGACTGAGAGGGGTCGTCGCACCGGTACCACACCCAGTTCCGCCTCCGAGGTGCTTGCTAGGGGAGGGGTGAAGGATGCTAGTCTCAAAAATAAGTAAAGCATGCAACCAAAACGCAAGAAATCAACACGAACACGAGAAGACCCCCCCCCCCAAAGCTTGGCAGAAAAGAGACTCCAAGTTCAACTCAAAAGGCAAGATGGATCGAGTTACAGAAAAGGGGATGAAAGGAAATGGCCACGTCCGGCACCTAGCTAGTCTTCTAGTCTTCCACCAGCGCGGAGCTAAGTTCATTCACTGGTTGTGAGCATAGTCATTGGGGGACAGTGTCGACGGCCAGCGCGGAGCATGGTGCTTCCTCCAGGACGTGGGCAGGAGCCCCCGAGGGCCGAGGGCGGCTCTCCGGAGACTCTGGGGCGTGTACAACCCCACTCATTATTACGTGAGAGTTTCACGGGCGGAGACCTTCACAGGCGAGAGCCTTGCTTCATATCGCCAGGCGAGGGCCCCGCCCTGCGCCGCCCCTGACCACCGTTCGGGCGTCCGAAAACCAGGATGAGACCAAGGGGCAAGGGGGACGCTAGCGACGCCCTCGCGACCACGGGCCCTCTGCCAGGGGGAAAGGGCCCTCCGGCGACTCCCCGGGCAGGGGACCTACCACTGTGTTGTTCCTTGCTCCATGTGGCGTGGGGAAGGCTCTGGCTCCGGGCTCCTTCCGCGCAGTCCCGAGAGCGCCACTCCCGCCGGGAGCGGAGCTGTCGCTCTGGGGTCTCCGACTGCCACCGCGGGCTGGTTCTCCTACAGCCCATGGTTAGTGTACGCATGCTCGCGAGTTACTGGCTGTACCCTACCGTCGTCGTTGCTGAAAGGGTCGGTGAAGCCTTCGGGTATCTCAAGGGAGGCCTCCGCTTCGTGCGTCCTGCTATCCCATCCTGGCCCGGGAAACGAATCAGGGCCTTCCCCCGGCACGTACTCCAGGTTCACCATACGAGGTACGTAGGCCTCCGTGGTCGCTCCGCCAGAGCCATCGCCTGGGTGCCTCGCACCTTGAGCCACTAACCATGGCACCTGGCCCTGGTGACAGCTGGGTGACATCCCGGCGTTTCCTCGCGGCACACTACCTGCTGCTACTACTCTTGGTGATGACATTGTCGAGGCTGGGTAGGCTGCGCCAGTGTCCATGGTAGCGCCTTCTGACCACCCCCCCTAGCGCTCTGGGGGACGCGCGTGCTTGCTGGGTCCTTGTGCGTGCTTCTACCACAACCTGAGGCGTGGGCATCTGCAGGCTGTGTCCAACAGTTCGGCGACGTGCTCTAGCAGCACATCGCGGCCACCCTTAGCCAACCTGCATCGTAGCAGCTCCCGGCCCACGATGAGCGCGGCCCGCTTATTCGCCTTCTCCCGCCTGGTGTATGGCGCTGTCGCTACAGTGTAGTTCGACGAGCGCGCGGCGGCGCGCGCGCGCTGTGGTATGAGAGCGGGAATGGCCGGTCCACGCCGCCCGCGTCCGGTGTCGCTGGGTGGCGTGCGGGCTGCCTGGAGCGCGGAGTTGAGGTCTTCCTAGGCGATCGGGGCCGCTTGGACGGGCCAGGTAGCCCAGCGGTCGGCTTGAGCCCTCGCATCGTCGGCCATCGGGATCGATGGGCAGTGGTGAGCCAAGATGGAAGAGAGGCTTGAGCGCAGCCCTACCTGGCGCACGAAATGTTGGATTTCGGGTTCTGCAAACCCTTGAGAGGTTCGTACTCTGGGGTGTGTACGAAGAACACTCTCTCCCAGCGCGCTCACCCTACGATTCCATAGCCTAGCTCGACGAACTCAAAGAACAAGGGACATAGAGGATTATACTGGTTCGGGCTACCTTGCGATGTAATAACCTACTCTAGTGTGTGTGGTGGATTGCCTTGTATGGTTGGGGTTGAACTAGTACAAGGGATGAACAGCCTCCAGAGGAGAGGTGTTCTTGGGATCGGATGAGCTTGTGGTGTCTCAGATCAGATCAGATGAGTCGTCCCTCTCCATGGTGGTGGCTATGTCCAATTTATAGTGGCCTTGGTCCTCTTCCAAAATATCGGCAGGAAGGGATCCCACAATGGCCAAATTTGAAGGGAAACATCTAGTACAAGTTATCCTGACAAAAGTGGTATTCGCCTGCCAAAGGCTCTGGTGGTGACGCCGCGCCGGGCTTCACAATGACTTCCATTCTGCAGCCCTTACGGTCCTTGTTCTTGTTGCATCGATGTGGAAACCTTTGCCTGATCCCTCGGTACTCCGCGCCTGTGCTTGCCCCCTTAGCACCAAAGGGAAACTGGTACACTACGCCCGTTGGCGCCCTCCTAGCCTTGGACGTCATGGCTCGCGTCACGTGAACCTCGCGAGGTGCACCTTGCGTAGATATCTCCGCTCCTCGGGAGCCAACTGATACGGAGTATCCGGCACTCGTCCCCATGGACTCTACTTCAACACTTCAAGCCCCACTTGGACCCATGACAAGAGCTAGAGCACGTGCAATAGAAACTGAGGTGAACTCCATTCAAGTTGATTTGCATATGAATACAAGTGGAGCTTAGTTGCTACCTCATCAAAATGCTCTATGCATCATTAGGTACAAAGAGGATCCTCCCCAAGCAGCTGAGCTGGACAGAAGATCCCAGGCAGCCCGTGCGCACGGGCCCCCAAGACCCTGTGCCCACGGGCTACACAGGAGGCAGCGCTGGAGCGACCCCGTGCGCACGGGCCTATATAGTGCCCACGGGACCCCCGTGCACACGGGCCCAACTTACCCCATGCGCACGGGCCCTACAGGATGGGCGGCTGAGATGCTGTTTTGGATCCCCACTTCCTCCACTTCGACCCCAAGCCTATATATTTCGTACCTAGGGTTATGTTTAGGGTTAGCAAATTATATGTGAGATATTGTGAGCTTTGCTCCTTCCCTCTTGTGGATCAAGACCCCATCTAGGGAAGAATCCTTGTGGATTTCAAGACCTCCATAAGAAGACTATCATCAAGACCTCACCTCCTCTAGGAGTGGGAAGAACCTTTATCTAGTGCTTGTTTCCTTGGATTGTTCATGTATTCTTGTGGATCTATGTGTTTGGTATTCTAGTGGACGTGTAATTGGGTTTTGTTGGAGTGAATTCCTCTTTGTGTTTTTGGTGTTCATCCTCTTTTCCCCCTCCAAGTGTGATAAGATCTCCAATTAGGGTTCCACCCTACATCATCTTGGTATCATGAGCAAGGTTGATTCACATCTTGGAGTCCCTACCCACCATCTCTAGCTTGTTTTTGTTGTGTTTACGTCCTACTCCAAAAATCCCCACAAAAAATAGCCCCAAAATGTTTCTTGCAATCTGTTTGATCTTATGAGATTTGGTTGATTTGATCCATGAAATTCTTGTTTGCCACTTGGATCTACCCCTCCACCACATCCCACAACCACCCCATGGCATAATCTCGGCGAATTTTGGCTTTTACCCTTGAATTCGGCTAACATCAGCTGCCACCCGCACCCCCCGTGCACACGGGTAGATTTGTTCTTGACAGTATCACTTGGGGGATTTCTTAAGTTGTCCCACTCTTGATGCTATGAATGTTATAGGAAGTTTAGTGGGTCTCCAATGTTATGCAAAGATTAGATGCCATGGAAAAGAAAATGCTCACCAAAGAGTATGTTGAAAATTTTGATAAAAGGATCCATGATGTTGCTAATCGAATCAGGTCAAAGATAGGATATACCCTTAAAGTATTAAGATAAAAACAACCCATAGAAACGTAAGGGTAGAGGAAAGTCATATGCGGACTGAGAAGATATTTTTAGTAATTTGAGCACAACTTTTTCTTCTATTAAAACTATTGAAAGGACTCCTCCTAGTAAGAATTCTACCCGCAAGACCAAGGGTGCCGCTTCTAGTAGCAACAATAAAGATCTTAAGATGATTAGTGCTCACCTCAACTTTTCTGAATTGATGAAAGAACCTACGCGTATGAAGGAATTCTTTAACTTTATCCCTAGAAGATTGATCCTTGAGAATATGCATGCTATATCTCTAAGGCATTATGTATGTAAAACTGAGGAGTTAGAAAACAAAGATGACAACACGTAAGAATCTATGCATTATGCCTAGCTAGGGGCGTAAAACCATAGCACTTGTTGGGAGGCAACCCAATAGTTATATTTTTGCTTTTTGGTTTTCTCTCCGTTTTTCAATAAATACACAATTATACTACTGTTGCGATTGTGTTTTGGTGTTTTAATAAGTGTTTGTGCCAAGCAAAGCCTTTGGGTTGATTTGGGTGAGAGTTGATTTGATTTGGTGCATTAACAGAAACTTTCGCGTCCAGTAGCTGGATGTTTTTCAATTGCTAGAGCATGAACAATTTCTTAAAAAAATTGCACATACATTATATACAAATTGCCCATATTGTACTAATTTTTCCAAATTTTTGGAGTTATAGAAGTATAACTAAACATTACGTCTTTACAGACTGTTCAGTTTTCGACAGATTTTTTGTTGCATTATGTGCTTATTTTGATGAATCTATGGATTGTATCGGGGGTCTAGGCCATGGTAAAGTTAGAATACAATAGATATAATGTAATAACAAAATATGAATGGGTTTTCAATAGTACTTAGAGTAAAGATGGGTTTTATTATACTAATGGATCTCACGAGGTTTCGTTAAGTTTTGTGTGATTGAAGTTTCAAGTTTTGGGTGAGATCACGATGGATGAAGGAATAAGGAGTGAAAATAGCCTAATCTTGGGGATTCCCTATGGCACCCCGAGGTAATATTCAAGGAGAACCAACCAACTAGGGTTGGGGTTGCCCCGAAAGGCAACCCCTGTTTCCTCTAATGACCATCGATAATTTTACTTGGAGCTATATTTTTATTCGTAACATATCATGAGTTTTGCTTGGAGCATCTTGTATTATATGAGTCTTTGCTTGTTTTTCTTTTTAGTTTGTCACAATCATCCTTGCTCGACACACCTATTTGAGAGAGCCATAATTATGCTATGATTTGTTAGAATTGCTCTATGTGGTTCACCTAAAAAAAATTGAGCGATGGAGTTGCTCTAGCACTTCACTTATATCTTTTGGAGCATGGTGCTGCTATTATGTTGAAGAAATATGCTCTCATACTTCAGTTATATCATTTTGAGAGTTAGTAGAATTTTTTAAGAAATCCTATCATGCTTCACTAATATTATTTTGAGAGTTTAAATTTTGAGGAAATGTGCACTCTCGCACTTGACTTAAATGTCACATCCCTAGCCAGCACTTGCATTAGGACCTAACTAGAGTGTGCATCATGTTTACTTTCAAAGAAACTTGAAATGGGATTAATAGAAACCCCAGCACCCCTCCCCTAACAACTAGGGTTTGATAAAATATTTTCCAATGTACCCAAAATGCCCTTCAAAATGTTCATCATTTCTGCCTTGGTCTTAAACCTCTGCCAAAAATGGTGCACAATTTTCTAGGACAATCTAGGGCTTTGGATTAAATCATATGGTATTTGAATTTGGGCATTTAAATGCTACAAAATATTTTAAATGCTCAAATAATCATAAACTATAATGTTTCCTACTGTTCATATTATATACAGCAGGTATGACAAGTGTCATGAGTTATAAAAATGTTTAGGCATTTTTATTAATTGAACAAAGCTGCAAAAGAAATAAAACAGAAAGAAAATAGGAAAAGAAAAATAGGAAGAGTACTTACCTGAGCCCACTTACCTGCTGGCCCAGCCGGCCCAGCCCACCAGGGGCATCACCGTCTTCTTCGTCGCGCCAGCGCACGAAGCAGCTCGGTGGCGAGCGCGCCGATGCGCCGGCCACCTCCTGCCTGCCTGGCTGGCCCCTCGGCCCTCTGGACGGTCTAGAACGTTGCCACGGAGCCACCTCGACCGTTTCCCCCTCCTTCCCGTGTCTCTCCCCTCCTCTCTTCCCTCCGCCGAGCTCCCCCGAGCGAGCTCGTCGCCGACGACCGCTGACACCGCGCTCTACGCCACCCCCTCGCCTCCACGAAGCACCACTAGCTCCGCCGCATCGCCCCGAAGCTCCCCACCGACGCACACGACGCCAGGAGCTCCGCAACGTCCTCCTCGCTGTCGTCTTCAATCTCCGGCACCGGAGATCGCCGCCGCCCGTACGCCGTCGTCCGACCGTCCCCGAGCTCACTTCGACGCCCTTTGCGACCGTTGTGAGCTCACGCTTCGAACCCCCCTCTCCACGAGCTCGTTTAGGCCTTGTAGCCGCCGCCCCCTTCGCTCACCGACGATCACCGCCGCCGGCCAACTCACCGCCGTGGCGATAGGCACCGTACCTCGTGGCTGAGCACGCCGTTAGCTTCAGTAGGTCACCAGCAAGCTAAAGCGAGCTTTAGCTCCTCCTCCCGTGCACTACAACACCATCCCGACCAACTCCGTGCGAGCACCGCCGCGGACGAGCTCGTCGCCGTCGACTCCGGCGACCCCTCGTCCAACCAGTGGCACCGCTGGATGCGGTGCATCACCAGGAGCACACCGAGCCCATCCGCGCGGCAAATGGATGCCGGAATAGGGATTCCGACGAGTCACCGCCATGCGAAATGGTCGCCGCCGGCCAAACTCCGGCGGGCTGACGTGGCCCGATGATTAGGAACTAACAGTAATTAGTTTAGTCACCACAGTCACTAACAGTGGGCCCCCGCTGTTAGTCAAACCTAGTCAACCTTGGTTATGACCGGAATTAGCTCCTGAGACACTAACATGAGGGACCCACCAGTCAGGTTTGACTTGGACTGGCCCTGTTGACTGCCTGACGTCAGCATGATGTCATGCTGAAGCAGTAAAGGTTTTTCTGGGATTTTTAGATTTAAAATAATTCAGGAAATTCCAGAAAATACCCAAAACTTCTAAAAATCATATAAAATCAACCATAGCTCAGATGAAAAAGATTTATATATGAAAAATGATCAGAAAAATCCAATCTTTCCAATGGCACTAGTTTCATGCATGTTTGAACAAGTTAACTTGCTGTATACATAAAAAACATGATAATACACTTATTTAAATAATAGTTTGAACTTCAATTTGAATCCTTGATTCAAATAGGTTCAAACCCTTCTGGTTTTAGTTGCATTAGCCAACACACATGCATCTTGCCATGTCATAAACATGCATCATATTGTTGCATTTGTTTGTTAATGATTGTATCGTCGGTATTCCCTGTGTTAGGTCCTGCTCCCGAGGATACTGCTGCGTATCCAGTTGAAGAGCAGTACCCGACACAACTACCTTGTCAGGCAAGCAATCATTGATCATTCCGATACAAACCCAATCTTCTCGCTCCTGCTCTCTTTTACTGCATTAAGGCAACAGCGCGTGAACTGCTACTTGCTGCGGTAGTTGAACCCTATTCCCTTGCATGACCTGTCATTGCCACAGTAAATAGTTGAAACCCACTAGCATGTGTAGGAGTTGATTGAGCCATGTGATGTGTGATCCACCATGCTATTTACTTATGTTGCCTGCTATGCTTAGAGTTGTGTCTGGTCTGGTTCATCTGGGTGATGGATCAGAGTGAAATGATCTTACCGATAAAGAGAGGGAAGTGTGGAATACGCTTGGTAAAGGTATCGATGAAAGACCATGTAGGACTACATGGTGGGTTGTTTCATTGGAATCGTCCATAGGACCTGAGATCTGTGTGTGTGATTCAAGTTACAGTTACTACCACACATTGGGCCCTGAAATATGACCCTGCTCGACTTATTGACTGCCCTTGTACTCTGTCCAGGAGTTGCAACTAGTTTCTGGTGTTTATAGTTTACTGGAGGTCGTGCGCAGCGCTGACCCTCGGGGTGGGCTGTGATGCGACAGGTACGTGGCACGGTGTACCGGTTGCCCGTTTGGTGACTCGGGAACCCTGTACACATCGTTTGGGGCCGTGAGCGACACCCCGGCCGGATCTCCCCACGGATGGAACCCAAATAGGCGATAAACCTGGACGAGAGACTTGAGTGGTTGGTTAGGTCGTGGTCTACACCCACGTCGGCTTTCGCTTGAAGTCTGCCGAGCACATGTCGTGTGCAGACGCTAAGTGGTGAAAACATGTGTGAAGAAGTACACCCCTGCAGGGTTATCAATCTATTCGAATAGCCGTTGTTTGCGGTACGAACTACTTGGTTACTCTTACAGTTCATAGACAAGTTGATGGATACTACTAAAAGCCTCAAGATAAGCGTGAGTGCCGTGGATGGCCCTTCCGTAGGATGACGGAAGAGGATCCTCGGTAGTGTATTGATGTGGTGAGTAGTGGACTCGTGTTCGTAATAACATCTTGCAATCCGTTGAGAGTTGTAGTATAGGTTAGCCAAGGTCAAAGCTGGCATTCTGCTATAAACTCCACTATCCCCCTTTGATAATGTTGCATGTATAATAGGTTCTGTGGTAAGACTTGCTGAGTACCTTTGTACTCATGTTTGCTTAATAACTGTTGCAGAGGAGAACCCTACCCCTGCTGATGGGTTCTACATAGACGTTGACGTCGACGGGTAGCTTGACACCCAGACGGTGATCTGGAGCTTGTGAAGGGCCTTGTAGATAGTCAGGCTACACCAAGCCTGTTTTATTTTCTAAGTTGTCTGTACTCAGACATGTAGCTTCCGCTTGTGCTTGTATGACTGTATGACTTGAGTGTTGGGTCATGTGACCCCTACCTATATGAATATGTTATGTATGGCTCTTGGAGCCTTTTAAATAAAGTAATTTGAGTCATAGAGTTCTGTTGTGGTGCAATGTTGTATTTGCACATATTGAGCATATTGCGTGTATGATTGAAATGCTTGGTATGTGTGGGATCCGACACCTAGTTGTTTTCCTTTGGTAGCCTATCTTACAGGGAAATGCCTCCTAGTGATTCCAATGAGCCTTGGTAGCTTGCTACTGCTCGGAACACGTAGGCTGGCCGGCATGTGTCCTTCTTCGTTCCTGTGTCTGTCCCTTAGGGGAAATGTCACGCATTGTTCCTTTAAGTCCATGTAGCTTGCTACGACTTGGGTTCATACGTTGATGACGGACACGTTCGTTGCTGGGTCATGGATGCCTGTCTCTGTAATTTAGTGCCACTTTTGGTTTATAACTAGCCATGTCGGCCCGGGTTCTCTGTCATATGGATGCTAGCGACACTGTCATATACGTGTGCCAAAATGCGCAAACGGTCCCGGGCCAGGTAAGGTGGCACCCGTGGGGTTACCGTGCGTGAGGCCGCAAAGTGATATGACGTGTTACAGCTAGATCGGTGTGACTTAGGATCGGGGTCCTGACAGCGTTGGCATCAGAGCTGGACTGCCTGTAGGTTTCTCAAGCCAAACTGGTCGATGTTGAGTCTAGAAAAATTCTTAGTTATATGTAGGGGAATTGATTGTGGAAGAGAACGTAAGGCTCTTTTTACTCCTTTACCTTATGCCCTTCTGATCTGAGTCTGTCTATTCTTTCTATGGGGATTTAGGATTAGGCCTCTTATCCTTACTAGGTTCACGTGTTACTAATCCGTAGACTCTTAGGATTGTTGGTTTCAAGCCTCAGTTCAGTTTCTATCCTTTGAGTATGATGATTGTTGAACCGGAACCTTGATATGGAATTGTTGAGTGGCTATGCTATCATTTGTATGATGTCTCAAATCTTTGTTTGAGCATTTACAGTTGTTATGCTGCCCGATCTCTTCCAGAAACACTAATGTCTTTGCATTATTTCGTGTTTCAGATGTCTGGCCGCATCCCTCACCAAGTGGTTCGTTTGACTCGGTGCATTGATGTGCCCGGTCATACGGCCATGCTAGTTCGTGTGATGACTGAGACCGGTTATCGCTGGTATCCTGAATACACTGTGGAGGAACAGTATCGGGATTTTAATCAAAGTCAGTATTTCTGCACAGTCCGGATATACCCCTCATATCCCGGAGCTAATGATCCCATCCATTGGTCTTATGGACTCGGGATTACCATCGAGATGGCAGTACAGGATGCCGCTTATTCGATGATGACCATTCTCCGTGCTAGGCATGCCCTGTTGCTGAACACTGAGTTCTGTTACATGCCAGCTTCACTCCCCGGAGAAGAAGGCTACTACACTGGTCTGTATACTGATGCTGCTCATGAAGAGCCACTGCTTCAGACTACTGTTCAGATGTTGGAGGATAGGGACCGTGAGGTCCGTGCCCTCCGAATGGAGCTGTATAACACTCGAGCCGCTCACTGGACTACTTTGACACGGCTTGCACCTGCTGTGCACGCCGGATATCTGGACATGCGGGATTTGTATCCTGTGCGGACTCGTCTGCCTGATCGCATGGATTGGCGTGACGTTGGGGGTATTACACCTCCACGTGGGCGTCGGTTACCACCAGCATCGGGACCGAGACCACACCCATGCCCTTATGGTCCTCAGCCATCGAGTGCTCGCGAGTTCCAAGATCCGTCTGTACCACTTCCAGGCTACGGTGGTAATCTTTACGAGGATTACTACGCGAATGTCTGAGCTAGTCCGTGGTAGTAGTAGTATTGTAGTGGTTGTATTTCCACAGTCCTGCGCGTCTTGTGGAATATGACTTAGTGTGTACTGAGTTCCGGAGGTGTAGTTAAATAATGTATAGGAGCTTGGAATGCCTCTGATGGGATGTATCGTCTTTCACCGCAGTTGTACTTTAGCCTTGGCTTGTACTAAACTTGGTATGGTGTGTATGACCACTGGTGTATATATAGCAGTTCCTATATTACCATGTCGTACGGATGAACATCTCTGCATTCTGTGTCATCCATTACATTCTGCACTTCTATGTCAAATTTTTGCCATCCTTGTCTAAACCGTTGTTTTGTTTTCCTAGGATGGTCAACACTCACAACACTCCTGCTGCTCAGGAGCAGGGTGAGGCTAGTGGGGCTAGAGATGGGAATCTGCCCCAGCCACCCTCTTTGGCGGAAGTTATGCTTGAAGCAGAACGGAACAAGAGAGAGACCAACCGTCTGCTGGAACGCATAGAGCAAAACACTAGGTTCCGTCAGAGGAATGACGTGGTGTCAATCCACGATTTTATCAAGATGTGTCCACCAAAGTTCCATCACTCCACTGAACCTCTGGATGCTGATGACTGGCTACGTAGTATCACCCACAAGCTACACTCTGCCCGTGTGGCCGAAGCTGACAAGGTTGTCTACGCCGCCTACCATCTTGAGGGCCCTGCCAGTCTTTGGTGGGAAAACTTTGAAGCTATGCGTCCTGCTGGCCAAGTCACTACCTGGGTTGAGTTCACTGAGGCATTCCGTGAACATCACATTCCGGAAGGTCTCATGGATCGTAAGCGGGAGGAATTCTGCAATTTCACCCAAGGCCGTTTAACTGTGGATGGCTATAGTAGTGAGTTTGGTAATCTGGCACGCTATGCACCTGAGGAAGTATCCACCGATGCCAAGAAACAGGCGAGGTTCCGCAAGGGACTCAGCCCTGAACTTCGTCGAGATCTACGTCTGCACGAGTGCACCTCCTTCCAGAAGTTGGTTAACAAGGCTATCAGTGCTGAGACAGGCCAGACCGACTTCGAGGCCACCCGCAAGCATACTCGAGACCTTGGTTCCTCATCCGGCTCTGGCTCTCACAAGTGCCGTGTGTGGGTTCCTAACACTGCTCTGCCACCCAAGTATACACCGAGGCCATCCTATGAGGCGCCTCGCCCAACTCAACAGTTTACACCTGCTAAGACCTATGGAGGTCCACCCTCCAACTTTGCTCCACGCACCACCTCTGTGACATGTTTCAAGTGTGGAGAACCGGAACACTACATGCGTGATTGTCCCCAGAATCAGCCAGGAAAACCCGTTGGCCGTGGCAAGCCAACCGGCAAGGTGAACTATGTCAAGCCAATCCCCACTGCACGTGGTCATGTCAACTATGTTTCTGCCGAAGAAGCTTATGAGGATCCTAACGTCGTCCTTGGTACGCTTCTCGTAAACTGCCATCCGGCATCTGTTCTTTTCGATACTGGAGCATCCCATTCGTTCATATCTGAGAGCTATGCTCGTTTGCACAACATGACTTTTTGTGACATGCCTACTTCCATGGTTATTCAAACTCCTGGTTCAAAGTGGCAACCCTCTAGGGTAAGCCATGGAAATGAAATCCTTGTCGATAGACTTGTTTTCCTTACATCTTTAATTGCTCTCAAGTCCTCGGACATAAATATCATTTTGGGTATGGATTGGATGACAACCCATTACGCCAAAATTGATTGCTTTACTAGGACCGTTCAACTTACACATCCATCCGGCAAGATAGTCAATGTCTTGACTCGAATGGTTGAACGTCAGCTCTACTCTCTTAATGCCAGCCCTCTACCAGAACTCGAAGATATCCCGGTAGTCCGTGACTTCCCGGATGTTTTTCCTAAAGAACTACCAGGAGTTCCACCTGACAGAGATGTCGAGTTTGTGATAGATCTTGTCCCTGGAACTGTCCCAATCACTAGGAGACCTTATAAGATGGCACCACTAGAATTAGCTGAGCTAAAGAAACAACTCGATGAGTCCTTGCAGAAAGGTTTCATCCGTCCTAGTTCTTCCCCTTGGGCTTGCCCCGTCCTCTTCGTCAAGAAGAAGGATGGAACGGAGCGGATGGTTGTAGATTACCGACCTGTCAATCTGGTCACCATAAAGAATAAGTATCCGCTCCCCAGGATCAACGACCTGTATGATCAGCTCGCTTGATCCTCAGTCTTCTCTAAGATGGATTTGAGGTTGGGCTACCATCAAATAAAAATCAAGAACGGGGACATTCCTAAAACGGCTTTCGTTACTCGTTATGGCCAATATGAGTACACCGTCATGTCCTTCGGATTAACCAATGCCCCAGCTACCTTTTCTCGGTTAATGAATTCTATATTCATGGAGTATTTGGATAAATTCGTCGTGGTATACCTCGATGATATACTCATTTTCTCCAAGAACAAGGAAGATCATGCCGAGCATTTAAGGCTGGTATTGACGAAACTTCGAGAGCACCGCCTTTATGCCAAATTCTCTAAATGTGAATTTTGGTTGCCAGAAGTAACCTATCTAGGTCATGTGATCTCTGGCAAGGGTATTGCTATCAATCCCGAGCGAGTTAAAGCCGTCCTTGATTGGACTCCCCCTGAATCGGTCAAGCAAGTTAGGAGTTTTCTTGGCTTAGCGAGCTATTGCCGACGTTTCGTCGAGAACTTCTCCAAAGTTGCTAAACCTCTAACCGAACTCCTCAAGAAAGATAAAAAGTTTGAGTGGACCCCATAGTGCGAGTCCAGTTTTCAGGAACTGAAAAGACGCCTGACATCTGCACCTGTACTGGTACCACCAGACTTTTCCAACGATTCTATAATCTATTGCGACGCCTCGCGACAAGGGCTAGGTTGCATTCTCATGCAAGATCGTCAAGTGATTGCATACGCATCTCGACAGTTGCGTCCACATGAGGATAACAATCCTACTCATGATCTAGAGCTTGCAGCTGTAGTCCATGCACTCAAAACATGGCGACATTACCTTCTTGGTAATCGCTGTGAAATCTTCACTGATCACCAAAGTTTGAAGTATATCTTCACCCAACCGGATCTAAATCTCAGGCAAAGACGTTGGGTTGAGTTGCTCACCGACTACGATTTAGGAATCACTTACACTCCTGGAAAGGCCAATGTCATGGCTGATGCACTAAGTCGTAAGTCATATTGTAACAATTTAATGTTACAACAAAGTCAACCACTTCTCCACGAGGAATTTCGTAAGCTTAACCTTCACATTGTTCCTCGAGGATTCCTTTCCACCTTGGTGGCGAAACCTACCCTTATGGATCAAATCATAGCTGCCCAGAAGCGTGATAAAGGTGTATCACGACTCCAAGAGAACATTGCTAGCGGATTCGCTAAAAGTTTCTCCATGGATGATCGAGGTGTTGTTTTCTTTGAGAACCGTGTAGTGGTTCCCAAGAACCACCATCTACGACAATTAATTCTTAAGGAGGCTCATGAATCTCCTCTCACGATTCAACCCGGTAGTACCAAAATATATCAAGACCTACGTCAAAGATTCTGGTGGACTAGGATGAAGAGAGAAATCGCTCAGTTCATTGCTAACTGCGACGTTTGTCGTCGAGTCAAAGCAGAGCATCAACGGCCCGCTGGCACCCTTCAACCTTTAGCTATTCCTGAATGGAAATGGGACAAAGTCGGTATGGACTTCATTACCGGGTTTCCCAGGTCCAGGAAAGGGAATAATGCTATCTTCGTCGTTATCGACCGCCTCTCTAAAGTAGCTCATTTCCTGCCTGTTCGAGAGAGCATTACCGCTAGCCAGCTAGCAGACTTATATATCTCTCAAATACTATCACTTCATGGTGTACCGTTGGAGATTAACTCACACCGTGGAAGTCTTTTTACCTCCCGATTTTGGGAAAGTTTCCAGAATGCTATGGGAACTCATCTCTCTTTCAGTACTGCCTTCCATCCGCAATCAAGTGGTCAAGTGGAACGAGTCAATCAAATTCTAGAAGACATGCTTCGAGCCTCTGTCATTTCTTTCGGTATGGAATGGGAAAAATGTCTTCCATTTGCCGAATTCGCTTATAACAATAGTTATCAAGCCAGCTTGGGCAAAGCCCCCTTCGAAGTTCTATATGGACGAAGGTGTCGAACACCTCTTAACTGGTCAGAGACCGGGGAAAGACAATTCTTTGGCCCGGATATGATCCAGGAAGCAGAGGAACAAGTTCGCATCGTTCGTGAGAGATTGAAAACAGCCCAGTCTCGCCAAAAGAGCCAATATGATAGTCATCATAAGGCTGTGACTTTTGAAGTCGGCGATAAGGCTTACCTTCGGGTTACTCCTCTTAAGGGAACCCATCGATTCGGTAGCAAAGGCAAATTGGCCCCTCGTTACATCGGTCCTTTTCGCATTCTTGCCAAACGAGGAGAAGTTGCCTACCAATTGGAACTACCTCCGCACCTCTCCAGAGTTCATGATGTTTTCCACGTTTCTCAACTCAGGCGTTGCTTCTCGGATCCTATCCGCGGAGTGGACCACGAAACGCTTGATCTCCAAGAAAATCTCACATATCGAGAATACCCCGTTCGTATTCTTGATCAAACTGAGCGCACCACTCGACGCCACAATATCAAGTTTCTCAAGGTTCAATGGTCACATCATTCCGAGAGTGAAGCTACTTGGGAAAGGGAGGATCGTCTTCGACTTGAGTACCCCACCCTCTTTCCGGAGGAACCCAAATCTCGGGACGCGATTCTTTTAAGTGGGGGTGAGTTGTCACATCCCTAGCCAGCACTTGCATTAGGACCTAACTAGAGTGTGCATCATGTTTACTTTCAAAGAAACTTGAAATGGGATTAACAGAAACCCTAGCACCCCTCCCCTAACAACTAGGGTTTGATAAAATATTTTCCAATGTACCCAAAATGCCCTTCAAAATGTTCATCATTTCTGCCTTGGTCTTAAACCTCTGCCAAAAATGGTGCACAATTTTCTAGGACAATCTAGGGCTTTGGATTAAATCATATGGTATTTGAATTTGGGCATTTAAATGCTACAAAATATTTTAAATGCTCAAATAATCATAAACTATAATGTTTCCTACTGTTCATATTATATACAGCAGGTATGACAAGTATCATGAGTTATAAAAATGTTTAGGCATTTTTATTAATTGAACAAAGCTGCAAAAGAAATAAAACAGAAAGAAAATAGGAAAAGAAAAATAGGAAGAGTACTTACCTGAGCCCACTTACCTGCTGGCCCAGCCGGCCCATCCCACCAGGGGCATCACCGTCTTCTTCGTCGCGCCAGCGCACGAAGCAGCTCGGTGGCGAGCGCCGCCGATGCGCCGGCCACCTCCTGCCTGCCTGGCTGGCCCCTCGGCCCTCTGGACGGTCTAGAACGTTGCCACGGAGCCACCTCGACCGTTTCCCCCTCCTTCCCGTGTCTCTCCCCTCCTCTCTTCCCTCTGCCGAGCTCCCCCGAGCGAGCTCGTCGCCGACGACCGCTGACACCGCGCTCTACGCCACCCCCTCGCCTCCCCGAAGCACCACTAGCTCCGCCGCATCGCCCCGAAGCTCCCCACCGACGCACACGACGCCAGGAGCTCCGCAACGTCCTCCTCGCCGTCGTCTTCAACCTCCGGCATCGGAGATCGCCGCCGCCCGTACGCCGTCGTCCGACCGTCCCCGAGCTCACTTCGACGCCCTTTGCGACCGCTGTGAGCTCATGCTTCGAACCCCCCTCTCCACGAGCTCGTTTAGGCCTTGTAGCCGCCGCCCCCTTTGCTCACCGA
Organism: Secale cereale; assembly: GCA_902687465.1. NCBI lineage: Eukaryota > Viridiplantae > Streptophyta > Magnoliopsida > Poales > Poaceae > Secale > Secale cereale. The sequence goes on along the minus strand of LR738710.1, from coordinate 429,451,827 downwards.
CGATCACCGCCGCCGGCCAACTCACCGCCGTGGCGATAGGCACCGTACCTCGTTTCTGAGCACGCCGTTAGCTTCAGTAGGTCACCAGCAAGCTAAAGCGAGCTTTAGCTCCTCCTCCCGTGCACTACAACACCATCCCGACCAACTCCGTGCGAGCACCGCCGCGGACGAGCTCGTCGCCGTCGACTCCGGCGACCCCTCGTCCAACCAGTGGCACCGCTGGATGCGGTGCATCACTAGGAGCACACCGAGCCCATCCGCGCGGCAAATGGATGCCGGAATAGGGATTCCGACGAGTCACTGCCGTGCGAAATGGTCGCCGTCGGCCAAACTCCGGCGGGCTGACATGGCCCGATGATTAGGAACTAACAGTAATTACTTTAGTCACTGACAGTGGGCCCCCGTTGTTAGTCAAACCCAGTCAACCCTGGTTATGTCCGGAATTAGCTCCTGAGACACTGACATGAGGGACCCACCAGTCAGGTTTGACTTGGACTGGCCTTGTTGACTGCCTGACGTCAGCATGATGTCATGCTGACGCAGTAAAGGTTTTTCTGGAATTTTTAGATTTAAAATAATTCAGGAAATTCCAGAAAATACCCAAAACTTCTAAAAATCATATAAAATCAACCATAGCTCAGATGAAAAAGATTTATATATGAAAAATGATCAGAAAAATCCAATCTTTCCAATGGCACTAGTTTCATGCATGTTTGAACAAGTTAACTTGCTGTATACATCAAAAACATGATAATGCACTTATTTAAATAATAGTTTGAACTTCAATATGAATCCTTGATTCAAATAGGTTCAAACCCTTCTAGTTTTAGGTGCATTAGCCAACACACATGCATCTTGCCATGTCATAAACATGCATCATATTGTTGCATTTGTTTGTTAATGATTGTATCGTCGGTATTCCCTGTGTTAGGTCCTGCTCCCGAGGATACTGCTGCGTATCCAGTTGAAGAGCAGTACCCGACAACTACCTTGTCAGGCAAGCAATCATTGATCATTCCGATACAAACCCAATCTTCTCGCTCCTGCTCTCTTTTACTGCATTAAGGCAACAACGCGTGAACTGCTACTTGCTGCGGTAGTTGAACCCTATTCCCTTGCATGACCTGTCATTGCCACAGTAAATAGTTGAAACCCACTAGCATGTGTAGGAGTTGATTGAGCCATGTGATGTGTGATCCACCATGCTATTTACTTATGTTGCCTGCTATGCTTAGAGTTGTGTCTGGTCTGGTTCATCTGGGTGATGGATCAGAGTGAAATGATCTTACCGATAAAGAGAGGGAAGTGTGGAATACGCTTGGTAAAGGTATCGATGAAAGACCATGTAGGAGTACATGGTGGGTTGTTTCATTGGAATCGTCCATAGGACCTGAGATCTGTGTGTGTGATTCAAGTTACAGTTACTACCACACATTGGGCCCTGAAATATGACCCCGCTCGACTTATTGACTGCCCTTGTACTCTGTCCAGGAGTTGCAACTAGTTTCTGGTGTTTATAGTTTACTGGAGGTCGTGCGCAGCGCTGACCCTCGGGGTGGGCTGTGATGCGACAGGTACGTGGCACGGTGTACCGGTTGCCCGTTTGGTGACTCGGGAACCCTGTACACATCGTTTGGGGCCGTGAGCGACACCCCGGCCGGATCTCCCCACGGATGGAACCCAAATAGGCGATAAACCTGGACGAGAGACTTGAGTGGTTGGTTAGGTCGTGGTCTACACCCACGTCGGCTTTCGCTTGAAGTCTGCCGAGCACATGTCATGTGCAGACGCTAAGTGGTGAAAACATGTGTGAAGAAGTACACCCCTGCAGGGTTATCAATCTATTCGAATAGCCGTTGTTTGCGGTACGAACTACTTGGTTACTCTTACAGTTCATAGACAAGTTGATGGATACTACTAAAAGCCTCAAGATAAGCGTGAGTGCCGTGGATGGCCCTTCCGTAGGATGACGGAAGAGGATCCTCGGTAGTGTATTGATGTGGTGAGTAGTGGACTCGTGTTCGTAATAACATCTTGCAATCCGTTGAGAGTTGTAGTATAGGTTAGCCAAGGTCAAAGCTGGCATTCTGCTATAAACTCCACTATCCCCCTTTGATAATGTTGCATGTATAATAGGTTCTGTGGTAAGACTTGCTGAGTACCTTTGTACTCATGTTTGCTTAATAACTGTTGCAGAGGAGAACCCTGCCCCTGCTGATGGGTTCTACATAGACGTTGACGTCGACGGGTAGCTTGACACCCAGACGGTGATCTGGAGCTTATGAAGGGCCTTGTAGATAGTCAGGCTACACCAAGCCTGTTTTATTTTCTAAGTTGTCTGTACTCCGACATGTAGCTTCCGCTTGTGCTTGTATGACTGTATGACTTGAGTGTTGGGTCATGTGACCCCTACCTGTATGAATATGTTATGTATGGCTCTTGGAGCCTTTTAAATAAAGTACTTTGAGTCATAGAGTTCTGTTGTGGTGCAATGTTGTATTTGCACATATTGAGCATATTGCGTGTATGATTGAAATGCTTGGTATGTGTGGGATCCGACACCTAGTTGTTTTCCTTTGGTAGCCTATCTTACAGGGAAATGCCTCCTAGTGATTCCAATGAGCCTTGGTAGCTTGCTACTGCTCGGAACACGTAGGCTGGCCGGCATGTGTCCTTCTTCGTTCCTGTGTCTGTCCCTTAGGGGAAATGTCACGCATTGTTGCTTTAAGTCCATGTAGCTTGCTACGACTTGGGTTCATACGTTGATGACCGACACGTTCGTTGCTGGGTCATGGATGCCTGTCTCTGTAATTTAGTGCCACTTTTGGTTTATAACTAGCCATGTCGGCCCGGGTTCTCTGTCATATGGATGCTAGCGACACTGTCATATACGTGTGCCAAAATGCGCAAACGATCCCGGGCTAGGTAAGGTGGCACCCATGGGGTTACCGTGCGTGAGGCCGCAAAGTGATATGACGTGTTACAGCTAGATCGGTGTGACTTAGGATCGGGGTCCTGACAGCGTTGGCATCAGAGCTGGACTGCCTGTAGGTTTCTCAAGCCAAACTGGTCGATGTTGAGTCTAGAAAAATTCTTAGTTATATGTAGGGGAATTGATTGTGGAAGAGAACGTAAGGCTCTTTTTACTCCTTTACCGTATGCCCTTCTGATCTGAGTCTGTCTATTCTTTCTACGGGGATTTAGGATTAGGCCTCTTATCCTTACTAGGTTCACGTGTTACTAATCCGTAGACTCTTAGGATTGTTGGTTTCAAGCCTCAGTTCAGTTTCTATCCTTTGAGTATGATGATTGTTGAACCGGAACCTTGATATGGAATTGTTGAGTGGCTATGCTATCATTTGTATGATGTCTCAAATCTTTGTTTGAGCATTTACAGTTGTTATGCTGCCCGATCTCTTCCAGAAACACTAATGCCTTTGCATTATTTCGTGTTTCAGATGTCTGGCCGCATCCCTCACCAAGTGGTTCGTTTGACTCGGTGCATTAATGTGCCCGGTCATACGGCCATGCTAGTTCGTGTGATGACTGAGACCGGTTATCGCTGGTATCCTGAATACACTGTGGAGGAACAGTATCGGGATTTTAATCAAAGTCAGTATTTCTGCACAGTCTGGATATAACCCTCATATCCCGGAGCTAATGATCCCATCCATTGGTCTTATGGACTCGGGATTACCATCGAGATGGCAGTACAGGATGCCGCTTATTCGATGATGACCATTCTCCGTGCTAGGCATGCCCTGTTGCTGAACACTGAGTTCTGTTACATGCCAGCTTCACTCCCCGGAGAAGAAGGCTACTACACTGGTCTGTATACTGATGCTGCTCATGAAGAGCCACTGCTTCAGACTACTGTTCAGATGTTGGAGGATAGGGACCGTGAGGTCCGTGCCCTCCGAATGGAGCTGTATAACACTCGAGCCGCTCACTGGACTACTTTGACACGGCTTGCACCTGCTGTGCACGCCGGATATCTGGACATGCGGGATTTGTATCCTGTGCGGACTCGTCTGCCTGATCGCATGGATTGGCGTGACGTTGGGGGTATTACACCTCCACGTGGGCGCCGGTTACCACCAGCATCGGGACCGAGACCACACCCATGCCCTTATGGTCCTCAGCCATCGAGTGCTCGTGAGTTCCAAGATCCGTCTGTACCACTTCCAGGCTACGGTGGTAGTCTTTACGAGGATTACTACGCGAATGTCTGAGCTAGTCCGTGGTAGTAGTAGTATTGTAGTGGTTGTATTTCCACAGTCCTGCGCGTCTTGTGGAATATGACTTAGTGTGTACTGAGTTCCGGAGGTGTAGTTAAATAATGTATAGGAGCTTGGAATGCCTCTGATGGGATGTATCGTCTTTCACCGCAGTTGTACTTTAGCCTTGGCTTGTACTAAACTTGGTATGGTGTGTATGACCACTGGTGTATATATAGCAGTTCCTATATTACCATGTCGTACGGATGAACATCTCTGCATTCTGTGTCATCCATTACATTCTACACTTCTATGTCAAATTTTTGCCATCCTTGTCTAAACCGTTGTTTTGTTTTCCTAGGATGGTCAACACTCGCAACACTCCTGCTGCTCAGGAGCAGGGTGAGGCTAGTGGGGCTAGAGATGGGAATCTGCCCCAGCCACCCTCTTTGGCGGAAGTTATGCTTGAAGCAGAACGGAACAAGAGAGAGACCAACCGTCTGCTGGAACGCATAGAGCAAAACACTGGGTTCCGTCAGAGGAATGACGTGGTGTCAATCCACGATTTTATCAAGATGTGTCCACCAAAGTTCCTTCACTCCACTGAACCTCTGGATGCTGATGACTGGCTACGTAGTATCACCCAAAAGCTACACTCTGCCCGTGTGGCCGAAGCTGACAAGGTTATCTACGCCGCCTACCATCTTGAGGGCCCTGCCAGTCTTTGGTGGGAAAACTTTGAAGCTATGCGTCCTGCTGGCCAAGTCACTACCTGGGTTGAGTTCAGTGAGGCATTCCGTGAACATCACATTCCGGAAGGTCTCATGGATCGTAAGCGGGAGGAATTCTGCAATTTCACCCAGGGCCGTTTAACTGTGGATGGCT
>LR738710.1:429272838-429436752 GCA_902687465.1 Secale cereale | reverse complement strand
CCGAAGAAGCTTATGAGGATCCTAACGTCGTCCTTGGTACGCTTCTCGTAAACTGCCATCCGGCATCTGTTCTTTTCGATACTGGAGCATCCCATTCGTTCATATCTGAGAGCTATGCTCGTTTGCACAACATGACTTTTTGTGACATGCCTACTTCCATGGTTATTCAAACTCCTGGTTCAAAGTGGCAACCCTCTAGGGTAAGCCATGGAAATGAAATCCTTGTCGATAGACTTGTTTTCCTTGCATCTTTAATCGCTCTCAAGTCCTCGGACATAAATATCATTTTGGGTATGGATTGGATGACAACCCATTACGCCAAAATTGATTGCTTTACTAGGACCGTTCAACTTACACATCCATCCGGCAAGATAGTCAATGTCTTGACTCGAATGGCTGAACGTCAGCTCTACTCTCTTAATGCCAGCCCTCTACCAGAACTCGAAGATATCCCGGTAGTCCGTGACTTCCCGGATGTTTTTCCTGAAGAACTACCAGGAGTTCCACCTGACAGAGATGTCGAGTTTGTGATAGATCTTGTCCCTGGAACTGTCCCAATCTCTAGGAGACCTTATAAGATGGCACCACTAGAATTAGCTGAGCTAAAGAAACAACTCGATGAGTCCTTGCACAAAGGTTTCATCCGTCCTAGTTCTTCCCCTTGGGCTTGCCCCGTCCTCTTCGTCAAGAAGAAGGATGGAACGGAGCGGATGGTTGTAGATTACCGACCTGTCAATCTGGTCACCATAAAGAATAAGTATCCGCTCCCCAGGATCAACGACCTGTATGATCAGCTCGCTGGATCCTCAGTCTTCTCTAAGATGGATTTGAGGTTGGGCTACCATCAAATCAAAATCAAGAACGGGGACATTCCTAAAACGGCTTTCGTTACTCGTTATGGCCAATATGAGTACACCGTCATGTCCTTCGGATTAACCAATGCCCCAGCTACCTTTTCTCGGTTAATGAATTCTATATTCATGGAGTATTTTGATAAATTCGTCGTGGTATACCTCGATGATATACTCATTTTCTCCAAGAACAAGGAAGATCATGCTGAGCATTTAAGGCTGGTATTGACGAAACTTCGAGAGCATCGCCTTTATGCCAAATTCTCTAAATGTGAATTTTGGTTGCCAGAAGTAACCTATCTAGGTCATGTGATCTCTGGCAAGGGTATTGCTATCAATCCCGAGCGAGTTCAAGCCGTCCTTGATTGGACTCCCCCTGAATCGGTCAAGCAAGTTAGGAGTTTTCTTGGCTTAGCGAGCTATTGCCGACGTTTCGTCGAGAACTTCTCCAAAGTTGCTAAACCTCTAACAGAACTCCTCAAGAAAGATAAAAAGTTTGAGTGGACCCCACAGTGCGAGTCCAGTTTTCAGGAACTGAAAAGACGCCTGACATCTGCACCTGTACTGGTACCACCAGACTTTTCCAAGGATTTTATAATCTATTGCGACGCCTTGCGACAAGGACTAGGTTGCATTCTCATGCAAGATCGTCAAGTGATTGCATACGCATCTCGACAGTTGCGTCCACATGAGGATAACTATCCTACTCATGATCTAGATCTTGCAGCTGTAGTCCATGCACTCAAAACATGGCGACATTACCTTCTTGGTAATCGCTGTGAAATCTTCACTGATCACCAAAGTTTGAAGTATATCTTCACCCAACCGGATCTAAATCTCAGGCAAAGACGGTGGGTTGAGTTGCTCACCGACTACGATTTAGGAATCACTTACACTCCTGGAAAGGCCAATGTCATGGCTGATGCACTAAGTCATAAGTCATATTGTAACAATTTAATGTTACAACAAAGTCAACCACTTCTTCACGAGGAATTTCGTAAGCTTAACCTTCACATTGTTCTTCGAGGATTCCTTTCCACCTTGGTGGCGAAACCTACCCTTATGGATCAAATCATAGCTGCCCAGAAGCGTGATAAAGGTGTATCACGACTCCAAGAGAACATTGCTAGCGGATTCGCTAAAAGTTTCTCCATGGATGATCGAGGTGTTGTTTTCTTTGAGAACCGTGTAGTGGTTCCCAAGAACCACCATCTACGACAATTAATTCTTAAGGAGGCTCATGAATCTCCTCTCACGATTCATCCCGGTAGTACCAAAATGTATCAAGACCTACGTCAAAGATTCTGGTGGACTAGGATGAAGAGAGAAATCGCTCAGTTCATTGCTAACTGCGACGTTTGTCGTCGAGTCAAAGCAGAGCATCAACGGCCCGCTGGCACCCTTCAACCTTTAGCTATTCCTGAATGGAAATGGGACAAAGTCGGTATGGACTTCATTACCGGGTTTCCCAGGTCCAGGAAAGGGAATAATGCATCGACCGCCTCTCTAAAGTAGCTCATTTCCTGCCTGTTCGAGAGAGCATTACCGCTAGCCAGCTAGCAGACTTATATATCTCTCGAATAGTATCACTTCATGGTGTACCGTTGGAGATTAACTCAGACCGTGGAAGTCTTTTTACCTCCCGATTTTGGGAAAGTTTCCAGAATGCTATGGGAACTCATCTCTCTTTCAGTACTGCCTTCCATCCGCAATCAAGTGGTCAAGTGGAACGAGTCAATCAAATTCTGGAAGACATGCTTCGAGCCTCTGTCATTTCTTTCGGTATGGAATGGGAAAAATGTCTTCCATTTGCCGAATTCGCTTATAACAATAGTTATCAAGCCATCTTGGGCAAAGCCCCCTTCGAAGTTCTATATGGACGAAGGTGTCGAACACCTCTTAACTGGTCAGAGACCGGGGAAAGAAAATTCTTTGGCCCGGATATGATCCAGGAAGCAGAGGAACAAGTTCGCGTCGTTCGTGAGAGATTGAAAACAGCCCAGTCTCGCCAAAAGAGCCAATATGATAGTCATCATAAGGCTGTGACTTTTGAAGTCGGCGATAAGGCTTACCTTCGGGCTACTCCTCTTAAGGGAACCCATCGATTCGGTAGCAAAGGCAAATTGGCCCCTCGTTACATCGGTCCTTTTCGCATTCTTGCCAAACGAGGAGAAGTTGCCTACCAATTGGAACTACCTCCGCACCTCTCCAGAGTTCATGATGTTTTCCACGTTTCTCAACTCAGGCGTTGCTTCTCGGATCCTATCCGCGGAGTGGACCACGAAACGCTTGATCTCCAAGAAAATCTCACATATCGAGAATACCCCGTTCGTATTCTTGATCAAACTGAGCGCACCACTCGACGCCACAATATCAAGTTTCTCAAGGTTCAATGGTCACGTCATTCCGAGAGTGAAGCTACTTGGGAAAGGGAGGATCGTCTTCGACTTGAGTACCCCACCCTCTTTCCGGAGGAACCCAAATCTCGGGACGCGATTCTTTTAAGTGGGGGTGAGTTGTCACATCCCTAGCCAGCACTTGCATTAGGACCTAACTAGAGTGTGCATCATGTTTACTTTCAAAGAAACTTGAAATGGGATTAACAGAAACCCTAGCACCCCTCCCCTAACAACTAGGGTTTGATAAAATATTTTCCAATGTACCCAAAATGCCCTTCAAAATGTTCATCATTTCTGCCTTGGTCTTAAACCTCTGCCAAAAATGGTGCACAATTTTCTAGGACAATCTAGGGCTTTGGATTAAATCATATGGTATTTGAATTTGGGCATTTAAATGCTACAAAATATTTTAAATGCTCAAATAATCATAAACTATAATGTTTCCTACTGTTCATATTATATACAGCAGGTATGACAAGTATCATGAGTTATAAAAATGTTTAGGCATTTTTATTAATTGAACAAAGCTGCAAAAGAAATAAAACAGAAAGAAAATAGGAAAAGAAAAATAGGAAGAGTACTTACCTGAGCCCACTTACCTGCTGGCCCAGCCGGCCCATCCCACCAGGGGCATCACCGTCTTCTTCGTCGCGCCAGCGCACGAAGCAGCTCGGTGGCGAGCGCCGCCGATGCGCCGGCCACCTCCTGCCTGCCTGGCTGGCCCCTCGGCCCTCTGGACGGTCTAGAACGTTGCCACGGAGCCACCTCGACCGTTTCCCCCTCCTTCCCGTGTCTCTCCCCTCCTCTCTTCCCTCCGCCGAGCTCCCCCGAGCGAGCTCGTCGCCGACGACCGCTGACACCGCGCTCTACGCCACCCCCTCGCCTCCCCGAAGCACCACTAGCTCCGCCGCATCGCCCCGAAGCTCCCCACCGACGCACACGACGCCAGGAGCTCCACAACGTCCTCCTCGCCGTCGTCTTCAACCTCCGGCATCGGAGATCGCCGCCGCCCGTACGCCGTCGTCCGACCGTCCCCGAGCTCACTTCGACGCCCTTTGCGACCGCTGTGAGCTCATGCTTCGAACCCCCCTCTCCACGAGCTCGTTTAGGCCTTGTAGCCGCCGCCCCCTTTGCTCACCGACGATCACCGCCGCCGGCCAACTCACCGCCGTGGCGATAGGCACCGTACCTCGTTTCTGAGCACGCCGTTAGCTTCAGTAGGTCACCAGCAAGCTAAAGCGAGCTTTAGCTCCTCCTCCCGTGCACTACAACACCATCCCGACCAACTCCGTGCGAGCACCGCCGCGGACGAGCTCGTCGCCGTCGACTCCGGCGACCCCTCGTCCAACCAGTGGCACCGCTGGATGCGGTGCATCACCAGGAGCACACCGAGCCCATCCGCGCGGCAAATGGATGCCGGAATAGGGATTCCGACGAGTCACCGCCGTGCGAAATGGTCGCCGCCGGCCAAACTCCGGCGGGCTGACGTGGCCCGATGATTAGGAACTAACAGTAATTACTTTAGTCACCACAGTCACTGACAGTGGGCCCCCGCTGTTAGTCAAACCCAGTCAACCCTGGTTATGTCCGGAATTAGCTCCTGAGACACTGACATGAGGGACCCACCAGTCAGGTTTGACTTGGACTGGCCTTGTTGACTGCCTGACGTCAGCATGATGTCATGCTGACGCAGTAAAGGTTTTTCTGGAATTTTTAGATTTAAAATAATTCAGGAAATTCCAGAAAATACCCAAAACTTCTAAAAATCATATAAAATCAACCATAGCTCAGATGAAAAAGATTTATATATGAAAAATGATCAGAAAAATCCAATCTTTCCAATGGCACTAGTTTCATGCATGTTTGAACAAGTTAACTTGCTGTATACATCAAAAACATGATAATGCACTTATTTAAATAATAGTTTGAACTTCAATTTGAATCCTTGATTCAAATAGGTTCAAACCCTTCTAGTTTTAGTTGCATTAGCCAACACACATGCATCTTGCCATGTCATAAACATGCATCATATTGTTGCATTTGTTTGTTAATGATTGTATCGTCGGTATTCCCTGTGTTAGGTCCTGCTCCCGAGGATACTGCTGCGTATCCAGTTGAAGAGCAGTACCCGACAACTACCTTGTCAGGCAAGCAATCATTGATCATTCCGATACAAACCCAATCTTCTCGCTCCTGCTCTCTTTTACTGCATTAAGGCAACAGCGCGTGAACTGCTACTTGCTGCGGTAGTTGAACCCTATTCCCTTGCATGACCTGTCATTGCCATAGTAAATAGTTGAAACCCACTAGCATGTGTAGGAGTTGATTGAGCCATGTGATGTGTGATCCACCATGCTATTTACTTATGTTGCCTGCTATGCTTAGAGTTGTGTCTGGTCTGATTCATCTGGGTGATGGATCAGAGTGAAATGATCTTACCGATAAAGAGAGGGAAGTGTGGAATACGCTTGGTAAAGGTATCGATGAAAGGCCATGTAGGAGTACATGGTGGGTTGTTTCATTGGAATCGTCCATAGGACCCGAGATCTGTGTGTGTGATTCAAGTTACAGTTACTACCACACATTGGGCCCTGAAATATGACCCCGCTCGACTTATTGACTGCCCTTGTACTCTGTCCAGGAGTTGCAACTAGTTTCTGGTGTTTATAGTTTACTGGAGGTCGTGCGCAGCGCTGACCCTCGGGGTGGGCTATGATGCGACAGGTACGTGGCACGGTGTACCGGTTGCCCGTTTGGTGACTCGGGAACCCTGTACACATCGTTTGGGGCCGTGAGCGACACCCCGGCCGGATCTCCCCACGGATGGAACCCAAATAGGCGATAAACCTGGACGAGAGACTTGAGTGGTTGGTTAGGTCGTGGTCTACACCCACGTCGGCTTTCGCTTGAAGTCTGCCGAGCACATGTCGTGTGCAGACGCTAAGTGGTGAAAACATGTGTGAAGAAGTACACCCCTGCAGGGTTATCAATCTATTCGAATAGCCGTTGTTTGCGGTACGAACTACTTGGTTACTCTTACAGTTCATAGACAAGTTGATGGATACTACTAAAAGCCTCAAGATAAGCGTGAGTGCCGTGGATGGCCCTTCCGTAGGATGACGGAAGAGGATCCTCGGTAGTGTATTGATGTGGTGAGTAGTGGACTCGTGTTCGTAATAACATCTTGCAATCCGTTGAGAGTTGTAGTATAGGTTAGCCAAGGTCAAAGCTGGCATTCTGCTATAAACTCCACTATCCCCCTTTGATAATGTTGCATGTATAATAGGTTCTGTGGTAAGACTTGCTGAGTACCTTTGTACTCATGTTTGCTTAATAACTGTTGCAGAGGAGAACCCTGCCCCTGCTGATGGGTTCTACATAGACGTTGACGTCGACGGGTAGCTTGACACCCAGACGGTGATCTGGAGCTTATGAAGGGCCTTGTAGATAGTCAGGCTACACCAAGCCTGTTTTATTTTCTAAGTTGTCTGTACTCCGACATGTAGCTTCCGCTTGTGCTTGTATGACTGTATGACTTGAGTGTTGGGTCATGTGACCCCTACCTGTATGAATATGTTATGTATGGCTCTTGGAGCCTTTTAAATAAAGTACTTTGAGTCATAGAGTTCTGTTGTGGTGCAATGTTGTATTTGCACATATTGAGCATATTGCGTGTATGATTGAAATGCTTGGTATGTGTGGGATCCGACACCTAGTTGTTTTCCTTTGGTAGCCTATCTTACAGGGAAATGCCTCCTAGTGATTCCAATGAGCCTTGGTAGCTTGCTACTGCTCGGAACACGTAGGCTGGCCGGCATGTGTCCTTCTTCGTTCCTGTGTCTGTCCCTTAGGGGAAATGTCACGCATTGTTGCTTTAAGTCCATGTAGCTTGCTACGACTTGGGTTCATACGTTGATGACCGACACGTTCGTTGCTGGGTCATGGATGCCTGTCTCTGTAATTTAGTGCCACTTTTGGTTTATAACTAGCCATGTCGGCCCGGGTTCTCTGTCATATGGATGCTAGCGACACTGTCATATACGTGTGCCAAAATGCGCAAACGATCCCGGGCTAGGTAAGGTGGCACCCATGGGGTTACCGTGCGTGAGGCCGCAAAGTGATATGACGTGTTACAGCTAGATCGGTGTGACTTAGGATCGGGGTCCTGACAGCGTTGGCATCAGAGCTGGACTGCCTGTAGGTTTCTCAAGCCAAACTGGTCGATGTTGAGTCTAGAAAAATTCTTAGTTATATGTAGGGGAATTGATTGTGGAAGAGAACGTAAGGCTCTTTTTACTCCTTTACCGTATGCCCTTCTGATCTGAGTCTGTCTATTCTTTCTACGGGGATTTAGGATTAGGCCTCTTATCCTTACTAGGTTCACGTGTTACTAATCCGTAGACTCTTAGGATTGTTGGTTTCAAGCCTCAGTTCAGTTTCTATCCTTTGAGTATGATGATTGTTGAACCGGAACCTTGATATGGAATTGTTGAGTGGCTATGCTATCATTTGTATGATGTCTCAAATCTTTGTTTGAGCATTTACAGTTGTTATGCTGCCCGATCTCTTCCAGAAACACTAATGCCTTTGCATTATTTCGTGTTTCAGATGTCTGGCCGCATCCCTCACCAAGTGGTTCGTTTGACTCGGTGCATTAATGTGCCCGGTCATACGGCCATGCTAGTTCGTGTGATGACTGAGACCGGTTATCGCTGGTATCCTGAATACACTGTGGAGGAACAGTATCGGGATTTTAATCAAAGTCAGTATTTCTGCACAGTCCGGATATACCCCTCATATCCCGGAGCTAATGATCCCATCCATTGGTCTTATGGACTCGGGATTACCATCGAGATGGCAGTACAGGATGCCGCTTATTCGATGATGACCATTCTCCGTGCTAGGCATGCCCTGTTGCTGAACACTGAGTTCTGTTACATGCCAGCTTCACTCCCCGGAGAAGAAGGCTACTACACTGGTCTGTATACTGATGCTGCTCATGAAGAGCCACTGCTTCAGACTACTGTTCAGATGTTGGAGGATAGGGACCGTGAGGTCCGTGCCCTCCGAATGGAGCTGTATAACACTCGAGCCGCTCACTGGACTACTTTGACACGGCTTGCACCTGCTGTGCACGCCGGATATCTGGACATGCGGGATTTGTATCCTGTGCGGACTCGTCTGCCTGATCGCATGGATTGGCGTGACGTTGGGGGTATTACACCTCCACGTGGGCGTCGGTTACCACCAGCATCGGGACCGAGACCACACACATGCCCTTATGGTCCTCAGCCATCGAGTGCTCGCGAGTTCCAAGATCCGTCTGTACCACTTCCAGGCTACGGTGGTAGTCTTTACGAGGATTACTACGCGAATGTCTGAGCTAGTCCGTGGTAGTAGTAGTATTGTAGTGGTTGTATTTCCACAGTCCTGCGCGTCTTGTGGAATATGACTTAGTGTGTACTGAGTTCCGGAGGTGTAGTTAAATAATGTATAGGAGCTTGGAATGCCTCTGATGGGATGTATCGTCTTTCACCGCAGTTGTACTTTAGCCTTGGCTTGTACTAAACTTGGTATGGTGTGTATGACCACTGGTGTATATATAGCAGTTCCTATATTACCATGTCGTACGGATGGACATCTCTGCATTCTGTGTCATCCATTACATTCTACACTTCTATGTCAAATTTTTGCCATCCTTGTCTAAACCATTGTTTTGTTTTCCTAGGATGGTCAACACTCGCAACCCTCCTGCTGCTCAGGAGCAGGGTGAGGCTAGTGGGGCTAGAGATGGGAATCTGCCCCAGCCACCCTCTTTGGCGGAAGTTATGCTTGAAGCAGAACGGAACAAGAGAGAGACCAACCGTCTGCTGGAATGCATAGAGCAAAACACTGGGTTCCGTCAGAGGAATGACGTGGTGTCAATCCACGATTTTATCAAGATGTGTCCACCAAAGTTCCTTCACTCCACTGAACCTCTGGATGCTGATGACTGGCTACGTAGTATCACCCAAAAGCTACACTCTGCCCGTGTGGCCGAAGCTGACAAGGTTATCTACGCCGCCTAAAATCTTGAGGGCCCTGCCAGTCTTTGGTGGGAAAACTTTGAAGCTATGCGTCCTGCTGGCCAAGTCACTACCTGGGTTGAGTTCAGTGAGGCATTCCATGAACATCACATTCCGGAAGGTCTCATGGATCGTAAGCGGGAGGAATTCTGCAATTTCACCCAGGGCCGTTTAACTGTGGATGGCTATAGTCGTGAGTTTGGTAATCTGGCACGCTATGCACCTGAGGAAGTATCCACCGATGCCAAGAAACAGGCGAGGTTCCGCAAGGGACTCAGCCCTGAACTTCGTCGAGATCTACGTCTGCACGAGTGCACCTCCTTCCAGAAGTTGGTTAACAAGCCTATCAGTGCTGAGACAGGCCAGACCGACTTCGAGGCCACCCGCAAGCATACTCGAGACCTTGGTTCCTCATCCGGCTCTGGCTCTCACAAGCGCCGTGTGTGGGTTCCTAACACTGCTCTGCCACCCAAGTATACACCGAGGCCATCCTATGAGGCGCCTCGCCCAACTCAACAGTTTGCACCTGCTATGACCTATGGAGGTCCACCCTCCAACTTTGCTCCACGCACCACCTCTGTGACATGTTTCAAGTGTGGAGAACCGGGACACTACATGCGTGATTGTCCCCAGAATCAGCCAGGAAAACCCGTTGGCCGTGGCTAGCCAACCGGCAAGGTGAACTATGTCAAGCCAATCCCCACTGCACGTGGTCATGTCAACTATGTTTCTGCCGAAGAAGCTTATGAGGATCCTAACGTCGTCCTTGGTACGCTTCTCGTAAACTGCCATCCGGCATCTGTTCTTTTCGATACTGGAGCATCCCATTCGTTCATATCTGAGAGCTATGCTCGTTTGCACAACATGACTTTTTGTGACATGCCTACTTCCATGGTTATTCAAACTCCTGGTTCAAAGTGGCAACCCTCTAGGGTAAGCCATGGAAATGAAATCCTTGTCGATAGACTTGTTTTCCTTGCATCTTTAATCGCTCTCAAGTCCTCGGACATAAATATCATTTTGGGTATGGATTGGATGACAACCCATTACGCCAAAATTGATTGCTTTACTAGGACCGTTCAACTTACACATCCATCCGGCAAGATAGTCAATGTCTTGACTCGAATGGCTGAACGTCAGCTCTACTCTCTTAATGCCAGCCCTCTACCAGAACTCGAAGATATCCCGGTAGTCCGTGACTTCCCGGATGTTTTTCCTGAAGAACTACCAGGAGTTCCACCTGACAGAGATGTTGAGTTTGTGATAGATCTTGTCCCTGGAACTGTCCCAATCTCTAGGGGACCTTATAAGATGGCACCACTAGAATTAGCTGAGCTAAAGAAACAACTCGATGAGTCCTTGCACAAAGGTTTCATCCGTCCTAGTTCTTCCCCTTGGGCTTGCCCCGTCCTCTTCGTCAAGAAGAAGGATGGAACGGAGCGGATGGTTGTAGATTACCGACCTGTCAATCTGGTCACCATAAAGAATAAGTATCCGCTCCCCAGGATCAACGACCTGTATGATCAGCTCGCTGGATCCTCAGTCTTCTCTAAGATGGATTTGAGGTTGGGCTACCATCAAATCAAAATCAAGAACGGGGACATTCCTAAAACGGCTTTCGTTACTCGTTATGGCCAATATGAGTACACCGTCATGTCCTTCGGACTAACCAATGCCCCAGCTACCTTTTCTCGGTTAATGAATTCTATATTCATGGAGTATTTGGATAAATTCGTCGTGGTATACCTCGATGATATACTCATTTTCTCCAAGAGCAAGGAAGATCATGCTGAGCATTTAAGGCTGGTATTGACGAAACTTCGAGAGCACCGCCTTTATGCCAAATTCTCTAAATGTGAATTTTTGTTGCCAGAAGTAACCTATCTAGGTCATGTGATCTCTGGCAAGGGTATTGCTATCAATCCCGAGCGAGTTCAAGCCGTCCTTGATTGGACTCCCCCTGAATCGGTCAAGCAAGTTAGGAGTTTTCTTGGCTTAGCGAGCTATTGCCGACGTTTCGTCGAGAACTTCTCCAAAGTTGCTAAACCTCTAACCGAACTCCTCAAGAAAGATAAAAAGTTTGAGTGGACCCCACAGTGCGAGTCCAGTTTTCAGGAACTGAAAAGACGCCTGACATCTGCACCTGTACTGGTACCACCAGACTTTTCCAAGGATTTTATAATCTATTGCGACGCCTCGCGACAAGGACTAGGTTGCATTCTCATGCAAGATCGTCAAGTGATTGCATACGCATCTCGACAGTTGCGTCCACATGAGGATAACTATCCTACTCATGATCTAGAGCTTGCAGCTGTAGTCCATGCACTCAAAACATGGCGACATTACCTTCTTGGTAATCGCTGTGAAATCTTCACTGATCACCAAAGTTTGAAGTATATCTTCACCCAACCGGATCTAAATCTCAGGCAAAGACGGTGGGTTGAGTTTCTCACCGACTACGATTTAGGAATCACTTACACTCCTGGAAAGGCCAATGTCATGGCTGATGCACTAAGTCGTAAGTCATATTGTAACAATTTAATGTTACAACAAAGTCAACCACTTCTCCACGAGGAATTTCGTAAGCTTAACCTTCACATTGTTCTTCGAGGATTCCTTTCCACCTTGGTGGCGAAACCTACCCTTATGGATCAAATCATAGCTGCCCAGAAGCGTGATAAAGGTGTATCACGACTCCAAGAGAACATTGCTAGCGGATTCGCTAAAAGTTTCTCCATGGATGATCGAGGTGTTGTTTTCTTTGAGAACCGTGTAATGGTTCCCAAGAACCACCATCTACGACAATTAATTCTTAAGGAGGCTCATGAATCTCCTCTCACGATTCATCCCGGTAGTACCAAAATGTATCAAGACCTACGTCAAAGATTCTGGTGGACTGGGATGAAGAGAGAAATCGCTCAGTTCATTGCTAACTGCGACGTTTGTCGTCGAGTCAAAGCAGAGCATCAACGGCCCGCTGGCACCCTTCAACCTTTAGCTATTCCTGAATGGAAATGGGACAAAGTCGGTATGGACTTCATTACCGGGTTTCCCAGGTCCAGGAAAGGGAATAATGCTATCTTCGTCGTTATCGACCGCCTCTCTAAAGTAGCTCATTTCCTGCCTGTTCGAGAGAGCATTACCGCTAGCCAGCTAGTAGACTTATATATCTCTCGAATAGTATCACTTCATGGTGTACCGTTGGAGATTAACTCAAACCGTGGAAGTCTTTTTACCTCCCGATTTTGGGAAAGTTTCCAGAATGCTATGGGAACTCATCTCTCTTTCAGTACTGCCTTCCATCCGCAATCAAGTGGTCAAGTGGAACGAGTCAATCAAATTCTGGAAGACATGCTTCGAGCCTCTGTCATTTCTTTCGGTATGGAATGGGAAAAATGTCTTCCATTTGCCGAATTCGCTTATAACAATAGTTATCAAGCCAGCTTGGGCAAAGCCCACTTCGAAGTTCTATATGGACGAAGGTGTCGAATACCTCTTAACTGGTCAGAGACCGGGGAAAGACAATTCTTTGGCCCGGATATGATCCAGGAAGCAGAGGAACAAGTTCGCATCGTTCGTGAGAGATTGAAAACAGCCCAGTCTCGCCAAAAGAGCCAATATGATAGTCATCATAAGGCTGTGACTTTTGAAGTCGGCGATAAGGCTTACCTTCGGGTTACTCCTCTTAAGGGAACCCATCGATTCGGTAGCAAAGGCAAATTGGCCCCTCGTTACATCGGTCCTTTTCGCATTCTTGCCAAACGAGGAGAAGTTGCCTACCAATTGGAACTACCTCCGCACCTCTCCAGAGTTCATGATGTTTTCCACGTTTCTCAACTCAGGCGTTGCTTATCGGATCCTATCCGCGGAGTGGACCACGAAACGCTTGATCTCCAAGAAAATCTCACATATCGAGAATACCCCGTTCGTATTCTTGATCAAACTGAGCGCACCACTCGACGCCACAATATCAAGTTTCTCAAGGTTCAATGGTCACATCATTCCAAGAGTGAAGCTACTTGGGAAAGGGAGGATCGTCTTCGACTTGAGTACCCCACCCTCTTTCCGGAGGAACCCGAATCTCGGGACGCGATTCTTTTAAGTGGGGGTGAGTTGTCACATCCCTAGCCAGCACTTGCATTAGGACCTAACTAGAGTGTGCATCATGTTTACTTTCAAAGAAACTTGAAATGGGATTAACAGAAACCCCAGCACCCCTCCCCTAACAACTAGGGTCTGATAAAATATTTTCCAATGTACCCAAAATGCCCTTCAAAATGTTCATCATTTCTGCCTTGGTCTTAAACCTCTGCCAAAAATGGTGCACAATTTTCTAGGACAATCTAGGGCTTTGGATTAAATCATATGGTATTTGAATTTGGGCATTTAAATGCTACAAAATATTTTAAATGCTCAAATAATCATAAACTATAATGTTTCCTACTGTTCATATTATATACAGCAGGTATGACAAGTGTCATGAGTTATAAAAATGTTTAGGCATTTTTATTAACTGAACAAAGCTGCAAAAGAAATAAAACAGAAAGAAAATAGGAAAAGAAAAATAGGAAGAGTACTTACCTGAGCCCACTTACCTGCTGGCCCAGCCGGCCCAGCCCACCAGGGGCATCACCGTCTTCTTCGTCGCGCCAGCGCACGAAGCAGCTCGGTGGCGAGCGCCGCCGATGCGCCGGCCACCTCCTGCCTGCCTGGCTGGCCCCTCGGCCCTCTGGATGGTCTAGAACATTGCCACGGAGCCACCTCGACCGTTTCCCCCTCCTTCCCGTGTCTCTCCCCTCCTCTCTTCCCTCCGCCGAGCTCCCCCGAGCGAGCTCGTCGCCGACGATCGCTGACACCGCGCTCTACGCCACCCCCTCGCCTCCCCGAAGAACCACTAGCTCCGCCGCATCGCCCCGAAGCTCCCCACCGACGCACACGATGCCAGGAGCTCCGCAACGTCCTCTTCGCCGTCGTCTTCAACCTCCGGCATCGGAGATCGCCGCCGCCCGTACGCCGTCGTCCGACCGTCCCCGAGCTCACTTCGACGCCCTTTGCGACCGCTGTGAGCTCACGCTTCGAACCCCCCTCTCCACGAGCTCGTTTAGGCCTTGTAGCCGCCGCCCCCTTTGCTCACCGACGATCACCGCCGCCGGCCAACTCACCGCCGTGGCGATAGGCACCGTACCTCGTGGCTGAGCACGCCGTTAGCTTCAGTAGGTCACCAGCAAGCTAAAGCGAGCTTTAGCTCCTCCTCCCGTGCACTACAACACCATCCCGACCAACTCCGTGCGAGCACCGCCGCGGACGAGCTCGTCGCCGTCGACTCCGGCGACCCCTCGTCCAACCAGTGGCACCGCTGGATGCGGTGCATCACCAGGAGCACACCGAGCCCATCCGCGCGGCAAATGGATGCCGGAATAGGGATTCCGACGAGTCACCGCCGTGCGAAATGGTCGCCGCCGGCCAAACTCCGGCGGGCTGACGTGGCCCGATGATTAGGAACTAACAGTAATTACTTTAGTCACCACAGTCACTGACAGTGGGCCCCCGCTGTTAGTCAAACCCAGTCAACCCTGGTTATGTCCGGAATTAGCTCCTGAGACACTGACATGAGGGACCCACCAGTCAGGTTTGACTTGGACTGGCCTTGTTGACTGCCTGACGTCAGCATGATGTCATGCTGACGCAGTAAAGGTTTTTCTGGAATTTTTAGATTTAAAATAATTCAGGAAATTCCAGAAAATACCCAAAACTTCTAAAAATCATATAAAATCAACCATAGCTCAGATGAAAAAGATTTATATATGAAAAATACCCAAATCCTTGATTCAAATAGGTTCAAACCCTTCTGGTTTTAGTTGCATTATCCAACACACATGCATCTTGCCATGTCATAAACATGCATCATATTGTTGCATTTGTTTGTTAATGATTGTATCGTCGGTATTCCCTGTGTTAGGTCCTGCTCCCGAGGATACTGCTGCGTATCCAGTTGAAGAGCAGTACCCGACAACTACCTTGTCAGGCAAGCAATCATTGATCATTCCGATACAAACCCAATCTTCTCGCTCCTGCTCTCTTTTACTGCATTAAGGCAACAGCGCGTGAACTGCTACTTGCTGCGGTAGTTGAACCCTATTCCCTTGCATGACCTGTCATTGCCACAGTAAATAGTTGAAACCCACTAGCATGTGTAGGAGTTGATTGAGCCATGTGATGTGTGATCCACCATGCTATTTACTTATGTTGCCTACTATGCTTAGAGTTGTGTCTGGTCTGGTTCATCTGGGTGATGGATCAGAGTGAAATGATCTTACCGATAAAGAGAGGGAAGTGTGGAATACGCTTGGTAAAGGTATCGATGAAAGACCATGTAGGAGTACATGGTGGGTTGTTTCATTGGAATCGTCCATAGGACCCGAGATCTGTGTGTGTGATTCAAGTTACAGTTACTACCACACATTGGGCCCTGAAATATGACCCCGCTCGACTTATTGACTGCCCTTGTACTCTGTCCAGGAGTTGCAACTAGTTTCTGGTGTTTATAGTTTACTGGAGGTCGTGCACAGCGCTGACCCTCGGGGTGGGCTGTGATGCGACAGGTACATTGCACGGTGTACCGGTTGCCCGTTTGGTGACTCGGGAACCCTGTACACATCGTTTGGGGCCGTGAGCGACACCCCGGCCGGATCTCCCCACGGATGTAACCCAAATAGGCAATAAACCTGGACGAGAGACTTGAGTGGTTGGTTAGGTCGTGGTCTACACCCACGTCGGCTTTCGCTTGAAGTCTGCCGAGCACATGTCGTGTGCAGACGCTAAGTGGTGAAAACATGTGTGAAGAAGTACACCCCTGCAGGGTTATCAATCTATTCGAATAGCCGTTGTTCGCGGTACGAACTACTTGGTTACTCTTACAGTTCATAGACAAGTTGATGGATACTACTAAAAGCCTCAAGATAAGCGTGAGTGCCGTGGATGGCCCTTTCGTAGGATGACGGAAGAGGATCCTCGGTAGTGTATTGATGTGGTGAGTAGTGGACTCGTGTTCGTAATAACATCTTGCAATCCGTTGAGAGTTGTAGTATAGGTTAGCCAAGGTCAAAGCTGGCATTCTGCTATAAACTCCACTATCCCCCTTTGATAATGTTGCATGTATAATAGGTTCTGTGGTAAGACTTGCTGAGTACCTTTGTACTCATGTTTGCTTAATAACTGTTGCAGAGGAGAACCCTGCCCCTGCTGATGGGTTCTACATAGACGTTGACGTCGACGAGTAGCTTGACACCCAGACGGTGATCTAGAGCTTGTGAAGGGCCTTGTAGATAGTCAGGCTACACCAAGCCTGTTTTATTTTCTAAGTTGTCTGTACTCAGACATGTAGCTTCCGCTTGTGCTTGTATGACTGTATGACTTGAGTGTTGGGTCATGTGACCCCTACCTGTATGAATATGTTATGTATGGCTCTTGGAGCCTTTTAAATAAAGTACTTTGAGTCATAGAGTTATGTTGTGGTGCAATGTTGTATTTGCACATATTGAGCATATTGCGTGTATGATTGAAATGCTTGGTATGTGTGGGATCCGACACCTAGTTGTTTTCCTTTGGTAGCCTATCTTACAGGGAAATGCCTCCTAGTGATTCCAATGAGCCTTGGTAGCTTGCTACTGCTCGGAACACGTAGGCTGGCCGGCATGTGTCCTTCTTCGTTCCTTTGTCTGTCCCTTAGGGGAAATGTCACGCGTTGTTCCTTTAAGTCCACGTAGCTTGCTACGACTTGGGTTCATACGTTGATGACCGACGCGTTCGTTGCTGGGTCATGGATGCATGTCTCTGTAATTTAGTGCCACTTTTGGTTTATAACTAGCCATGTCGGCCCGGGTTCTCTGTCATATGGATGCTAGCGACACTGTCATATACGTGTGCCAAAATGCGCAAACGGTCCCGGGCCAGGTAAGGTGGCACCCGTGGGGTTACCGTGCGTGAGGCCGCAAAGTGATATGACGTGTTACAGCTAGATCGGTGTGACTTAGGATCGGGGTCCTGACATTAAATTTGTTTGAGAGCTTGTTATTAGCAATGGCAATATGCTTTAACATAATTTGTTCCCAAAGTGATAGATATTCAAGAGGGATATAATAAAAACTTTCATGAAGATCGTTGGATATTAAACTTGATTCCTTGCAATAGTTTTGCGATATGGAAATAGTGATATGTGAGTTATGTTGGTGAGTAATTATGCTTTAGTAAGAATATTGGTGTTAAGGTTTGTGATTCCATATGCATGCACGTTAACTCAATAATTATGTAATGAAGTTATATCCTACTTATGGTGCATTATTCAGTGTTAGTTATGTTTAATGTTCTTTTATGATGGTTTCTGTTTCATGGTTGGTCGCCTCTCAATCTTTTTGTTAGCCTCCATTTGTACTAAGGTGGGAATACTGCTTGTGCATCCTACTGCTAAAACCCAAGTTGTGCCAAATTAGTCCACCATACCAACCTATATGCGGTATTTCCATGCCGTTGCAAGTAAATTTGTATGTGCCAACTCTAATTTTCAAAATAAGTTTCTCTTTTGTGTGCCCGTATCGCTCATGAAGCAGAAGGGGGTGGCCGATATTTTTCATGCTAGGTATGTTATTCTCAAGATGAGTGTTTATTCACTTGTCATTGCAAGAGAGTGTGGCGGTAATATGGATGCGCAGTCCCTCAATGCAAAAAATACTATAATAAATTCCTTGGTATGTGTTGGTATGGAAGGCACCTGTGGATACAGCTAGCCATGTATTATGAAAGAATGGTGGAAATGGATTAAATTTTATTTTATGTTTGCGAACCGCCTATGATTTATCTAGAATGGAAGATATTGGGAACTTTTGGTAATTTTCACTGACAAGAAAAGCATGCCTCTCAAAATGATTTTATCTCTCAATTTAAGCTATGAGCTCTGGCACATCTACAAATCATTGCTTCCCTCTGCGAAGGTCCTATCTATTAATTTTATGCAAAAAAAATCTTGAGTTTCTCTTATAAAGCACCAACTAGGAAGTACTATTATCATACTTGAGCATTGGATATAGCTAATATTTGGATGTGTTTCATGAACGGATCAATGATTGAGCATAATGGGCTAGGGATAGCTTTCTTTAATGTTTATATTTTGAAAGACATGGTTGCTTATAGATATGCTTGAGTATTAAAGTATTCATGTCAAATTACAGACTATTGCTTTGAATCATCTAAAAGTCCAAATGTCCATGCTACAATGAAAATAATATGATGAATATGTTAGGCAACATTCCACATAAAAAAATGTTTTATCATTTACCTACTCGAGGACGAACATGAATTAAGCTTGGGGATGCTAATATGTCTCCAAGGTATCTATAACTTTTTATTGTTCCATACTGTTATATTATCAATCTTGGATGTTTTACAAACATTTTGTAGCAACTTCATATCATTTTTTTGGACTAACCTATTGACATAGTGCCTAGTGCCACATGCGGTTTTTTGCTTGTTTTTTTTTTACTTTGCAAAATATCAATACCAAACGGAGTCCAATTGCAACGAAGCTTTTTGGAGAACTTTTTCTGCCCAGAAGAGACCCAAGAAGCTCAGGAGGTGTACCAAAGGAGGCCCTTGGGGCCAACAATACACCAGGGCACGCCAGAGGCCCCTAAGAGGCTCTGATGCCTTGTGGGGCCCATGTGGACTTTTCCATCGACCTTCGGCTAGATAAATACCACAATATTCCAGCAACCCTAGGGGAGTCAATGAAATGTTTTTCTAGCCACCGCAAGTTCCAGAACCAAGAGATCCAATATAGAGGCCTTTTCCGGCACTTTGTCGGAGGGAAATACAATCACAGAGGGGTTCATCGTCCTTATTGGTGCTCCTTCGATGATGCGTGAGTAGTTTACCACAAACCTATGGCTTTGTAGTTAGTAACTCTTTTTTGCGGTGTGTTTGTTGGGATCCACTGAATTGTGAGTTTCTGATCAGATCTATCCATACATGATTATTATATCCTCGTATTTCTTCTTTGATATTTTGGTTTTATTTGGCCAACTTGATTGATTTATCTTGCCATGGGAAGAGGTGCTTTGTAATGGGTTCGATCTTGCGGTGCTAATCTCAGTGATAGAAAGAGACATGACACACATGTATCGTTCTATTAAGGATAACAAGATGGGGTCTATTACTACATGAATAGATCTTTTCTACATCATGTCATCTTACTTAATGCATTACCCCGTCTCTCCATGAACTTATACACTAAATCCATGCTGGATAGCAGGTCGATGTGTGGAGTAATAGTAGTAGATGCAGGCAGGAATCGGTCTACTAATATTGGACGTGATGCCTATATACATGATCACTGTCTTAGATATCGTCATAATTATTTTCTCTTCTATCAATTGCCCAACAATAATTTGTTTACCCACCGTATGCTATTTTTTTGAGAGAATCCACTAGTGAATTCTATGGCCACCGGGTCTATTTCCTATCAAATATTTTCTTATTTGTTTTGCCAAAAATCCAAAAATACTTTTGATGCGGAGTATCCTAAGATCATCCCCATGTTCACTTTCACCACTCCCCATGATCCAAGGAGACATAAGACGAGACCTCAAGTATACACCATTGGACACAAGGTTTACTCGCTCCTCTTCAAACCTTCACTTTCCACATGTGAGACATGGCTAATACCTCAAACATATATTATATTCATGACCAGGAACCAAGAGGGAGACCATGAAGCAGCGGGGAGTATCAGACGAGAAGGTGAGGACACCAAGTACAAGGACCAAGAGAAGGAGCTACCAAGAAGCTACAGTTCTCGGACGTCCGACGGCCACCAGATGACCGACAGCTATCAGACGTCCGACGCCCGGAGTCTTCACCAGCCAGAACAACTACAGGTGCATGACAAGTCTACAGCGCCCGGACGACCGCCAGACACCGGACGTCTGACCCTCATCAGCGCCCGGACGACCGGCCTTCACCGGACGTCCGACAACTCCATCATAGATCCGAAACGTCAGAAGTCCGACGCCTACTGAACGTTCGGACCCTCGCGAGTGACCAGACACCCGATGCATGTCAGACGTCGAACACCTGCTGTCTGCGCATAGATATTGGGCCCGAGGCCCATGTATCCCTCTACCACTTACCCCTTCGTGGACATAGACTATATATACACCTCCACCTCCTCCTGGCTGGGGTTAGCATTGTGATAGCTCATTTGAGACCTAGAGCTTTGCTCATCCATGTGGTTCTACTCCACCGAGAGACCGCGGCCTCTATGGAGAAGATCCAAGCCGGATTCAAGACCCCTCACGGGATGACCCCTTGTGGGCTCAAGATCTCCTCACATAGATGAACTAGCTATCATGTATCTTTCCTTTATTTTGTTTGGATCATTGTGTCACTCTTGATGTTCATCGATCTAGCCCATGTGTGATCGTTCTCATCG
This sequence comes from Secale cereale, assembly GCA_902687465.1. NCBI lineage: Eukaryota > Viridiplantae > Streptophyta > Magnoliopsida > Poales > Poaceae > Secale > Secale cereale. The sequence continues at coordinate 429,415,955 of LR738710.1, read as the reverse complement.
TTCTTGAGTGTTTTTTCTTGTGATTTCTCTCCGTTCTTCCCCGTGTTCATCATGTTCTTCTCGCGATCCCCTCCAAATCATGAAAGATCGGCCCTAGGGTTTCCACCCTACATCAACTTTGTTGCATTTTATTTGCTTCTATTCTATTTGCATCTATCAATCTATCTATTTATCATACCTTGGAGGGATTGACAACCCCTCTACGAGTTGGGTTGCGAGGTTTTGTTGTTTGTGTGTAGGTATTGTTTGCATAGTGTTGCTTGGTTCTCCTACTGGATTGATAACCTTGGTTTCATAACTGAGGGAAATACTTACTGTTGTTGTGCTGCATCATCCCCTCCTCTTTAGGGAATCAACCAGCGCGGATCACAAGTAGCACCTGTGATGGAGAGGTTGTGGTGGCTGAATGGAGGAAACAATGATGACATCGGCAACGCAGCGCCCCAGCTCAATTTGGTGCCCACAACAGACGAAGCCAGCCGCGGCGGACCTCTTGGACATGCTCCCTCGCGCCGGAGATGTCAATGGATGCAAAAACGACGAGGAGTCAATGGTGATCGCAGGATTTTTGAGCTCGAGGTTGAGCCAGAGAAGAGGAGGGACAATGGGGATCGAGGAGAGATGAACGAGGTGGGTGTTAGGATTTCGGTAGATTCCTTTAAAGGCCACCCGGCCATGGCGCCGTCGGAAGGCTGCCATGCCATGGCATCTGCCTCCTCCCCTATATAGAAGAAGGGAAAAGGCCTATGGTGAGCTAGGCTACAGTGGGGGTGCTGGGCCAAAGTGCCTAGTGACATTAGTTTTTAATCCTTTTCTTCCTTCTTGCAATTTTCTGCTCTATTTTGCAGCTTGTTTTCATACCAAATGATTTTTTCTATGCATGAAACTAGTCACATAGATATTATGCATTGCACTGGTTTGGTACAAAAAGTTTGGGGCAAGTATGAATTCATTTGAATAATGTTTGCATTTAAATAGGGCTAATATGGTATTGTTTGGACCTATTTTAAATTCCAGGGGCAACTAAATATCTCAAATGATATTGATTTATCCATGAAAATTAGTAAGTGAATATTTACAACCCTTTTGTGTCCCTTGGTTTGTATTGTGTTCTTAGCTCGGGAGCAAGGAAGGCTACAGTGCTTGTCGCTAGCCACACCGAGCGTGAGAGTGATCGAAGATCGGAACCTCCTCTACATTGCGCATGGGCCTCCTTTTATAGGTTGAAAGGGGTCACTACAGGTGGCAACGCAGATGAGGGTAAAAATGTAAAAATGATGGTAGTTGGAACAGTGTATGCATAGTGCTCTATACCTAACCCTGATATCAGGGGATTTGAAGAAATAATTTATTTTACTTTATTTTAAATTTGAATTTTAACTTGGTTTGAATCTAAGTGGGATTTAGCCATATTAAAAGCGATGACATGGCATCATTAACAAGGGATTATTGTAGCTTAATAATCCAGGCGTTAGAGCAGATCTACTCCATTAAATATTATCTATCTTTACTGTTTAAACCTACATTTTGTCATTTTAACATTATGATTGCTTTACAAGGTTGTAATGCCCAATATGAGATTATACATCCTACGTGTCGAGGCACGACTTAAAGGTACAACCTCATACTAGAATGATCTCAAGTATGGTATCTTTGCACGACTCATGTAAAAGAGGGATGAAATTGCAAAAGAGTAGTTGGCTTACACTCGCCACGTCACACAATACATTACATAAGAAATCATCATCCAAATAACATCATACTCCGACTACGGACGAAGATCGAAATGAAAGATACCAAATAAATAAAGCAACAAGGTCCGAATCGCCCCTAGTAGAAGCCACTACTGATCCTTTGGGTAAGACACGTAGTATCGCCCATGTTCTTCATCGAACTCCCAGTACAACTCTGTGCCGTCACCTGTGTAGTTCACCATAGTACCTGCATCTAGTGTTGTGTAGAATCTGTGAGCCACGGAGGACTCAGCAATCCCGTTCCTGGGTAGCAAAACTATCTAAGCCTTGGGTGTGGAACAAGGCTGAAGAATAAGGTTGCAGCTGCACCAGCACTAGCTTACGTGAATAGAGCGAGAAGAGAAGTGCCACGAGCGTCAAAGTGATCACGAAGTGATCCTATCTAAGCACGTCAAACATAACCCCACCGTGTTCACTTCCCGAACCCCTTTCGGAAAATGACCGTCACGGTTACTCACGCTGGTAGTGTATTCTGAACATGGTGTCAAGTTTTCTACAACCGGATATTAACGAATTCCCATCTGCCACATAACCGCGGGCACGGCTTTCGAAAGAACAAACCCTGCAGGGGTGTCCCAACTTAGCCCATCACAAGCTCATGATCTGCGGAGTCACAACTCCAAGGTGGGAAGGCCCGAGTATTCTCGGAATCCCGTGCTCAAGATATACCGACATAGGTAAAACTAATCCAGCAAGACCTCCCGGCGTGCCGACACCCTGAAAGTAGCCGCGCGTATCTAGTCTCAGGCCACGACCGGATGAGCACAACGTACAGTGACCAAAACCCAAGTTGCCAAGGGGGATACCGCACACGACTCTAGTTTGGACCAACACTCAAATCGAGCACTGGCCCAGAGGGGTTGATTAATAAATCCTCGGGTTAATTACTCCCTCAGCAAGTTTTAGTTGTTAGGCAAATGTAGAATCAAAGTCGGGCCTCGCTGGAAAAGCTTTAGCGCTAAGCGGGTTATCGAGGGGGTCACATAACCCCAACCGTGTTAGGAACGCATAATCAAGGAACATAACACCGGTTTAAACAGTTCCTAGGGTGGCATGAGTGGATCAAAACACCAAGCGAGAGGCTTAGCCTTCCACCCATTACCAAGTATATAGATGATTTAGTTTAACAGATTATATAGTGTGATATCCCAACAAACTTCAACATGAAGCAAGAATCTTCAAATCTTCACCTGCAACTAACAATGCTATAAGAGGGGCTGAGCGAAGCTTACGTATCCAAACAAAGGTTTGCTAGGTTGGGTGGTTAGACAGATTCATGGTTACAATAGGAGGCTGATAAACAAACATGGGCATCGAGGCAATAAGCTAAAGAGCGAGACATCTAGCAATAGGCAAATATAGTAATGATATCTGGGTCAGGTCATCTTGCCTGTCGAGTCATCGACGGGATCGTAAGACGGCTCCTCGTGCTCAACCTCGGTAGAAACCTCATTCTCGGACTCGGCTCCCGGCTCTACTCAACACAAGAACACAACATGGCGTGATATCAAACAAGGTGCAATGCGCAATCAACATGATGCAAGACAAGTCTATATAATGCATTTCATGTCAAGGGATGAAGCACACAAGAACAACACAAAACAACAAGTTAAAATGAGGCAGGAATCAACATATAGCTAAACCGGTAAGTCCTCATATGCATAATTTGAAATTGGTCCAGATCTGAACCAACCTTAAGTTAAAGTTATTAAACAGCAAGTTAACATGCACCATGATGATCTACACAAAATTCTAGTCAAGTTTCATATAAAGTTTGTTTAATTCGGAGCTACGGTCTAGAAGATATGAGCAAAACAAGACAAACAAGGCAACGGTGCAAGATGCATCCAAACATCAAGCGAACACACCCTAAACATGTAAACAACATGATATTATGAATCTACATGCAAAATCACACTAGTTTCATATAGGGCACGCTCCAAACGGAGCAATGGTTCAACACATACACACGAAATAAGATACAAGGCAAAGCTGAAGTTAACAGCCACATAGCAACTTTGGAGCAAGAGATATATATGCTACAGCACCCAAACATGATGAAAATAAGCATGGACATGAAATAGACATATCCTACAGAAAAAAAAATCCATTGGAGAAACTCCATTGGAAGCATGGATCAATAGCAACAAGCTACACCAAATTGATCATGATGATAAAAACCTGACAGTTATAATTTATAGCAACTTGAGAGCAAGAAATAAATAAGCTACAGCAAGCCATATGTGCAAGTGAGGGCATGGATGGATAGAAAATAACATGGACAACAAGGAATGATCATTGGCCACTCCTAAACTAGTATGGATTTGAGTGGGGCATTAAGCAAACATAGCAACAAAATAACAAGTAACAGCAGTTTATAACAAGTAGCACTCTTGTCACGAATATTAGGTCATCAAGATGATTTCAAACAAGCATGCCACAATGGAACAAAATGTAGAGCACATCACCACGATCATTTTGATATATCACACGCCCAAAACGGATCTACGAGCACAAAGTTACAGCCATGCAAAGGAGGCAACAAATTATTGCAGATCTAGGACTTAGTGGTTTTTATACCTCAAAAAATTCAAACGTGGATGGATCCATGCGGGTTGGAGGGATCCGGGCTGCGGGGCGGTGCGTTTGCTTCAGGGAGTGGTGGATCTCGTCCCGATCCCGAACCGGATCGGGATCGCCGGAGAAGTCGCCGGAGACGAGGAAGAAGGAGGCCGGAGGCGGTGGAGACGGTCGGAGCGGCGGCTGAGGCGAAGGGCGCGACCGGCGGCGGCGTTCCGGCGAGGCGGCGGTGATGTTCCGGTGAGGCGGCGGCGGAGGTCCGGCGAGGCGGCGGTGGTGGTCCGGCGACGGGTCCGGCGAGGCCCGCGGCTGAGGTGACGGATGTGGTTGTTGTGAGGTGGCGGAGCCAATCGGAGGTCGCCATGTGGAGGCGGGGTTGACGTGGCGGCCTCTGATTGGTTGGAGTGAGGTGGCGGTGGGTCGAACGTGTCCGGCGCGCGGAGGGAGAGCAAAATTAGGGTTTCACTGGGATTTCGGGGATGGGGACTGTTTTATAGTTTCTGGGAGCTAGGAAACTCCAAATGAGGAGCGGTTTTTGGCCACGCGATCACGATCCAACGACCTAGATGATGGATGTGGTTGTGCTGGGTTTGTGAGCTGTTGTGGTGGGGGTCTTGGGTCAAAAGGAAGGGGTACTTCTAGCCCACTTGGTTAACCGTTGGAGTACCAAACGAACTCCAAACGCGATGAAACTTGACAGGCGGCCTACACGTACCAAAACAACATCGCACGACAAGTCTCACCTCATTCCGGAAAATTTCGATGGCCTCACACGAAAGAAGTATTCGGGGGTGCCACGGGCATGTGTGTGAGCATCGGAACTCGAAACGGACAACGGGAAGAGGCGAGTGGAACCGGGTGCAAGTGACAACACGAATGCAATGCAATGCACATGACAACATGACATGGATGAAATGCACACACGCTCACAACAAAACGAAGAAACCCTGAATGAAAGAAGAGCCCAGAACGGAATTGATGAATTCAAAGTTTCATATATTGCCATAATTGGAAAGTGATACATCTGGGGCATTACAAACTCTCCTCTACTACAAAAAGATCTTGTCCCGAGATCTAGGACTGGAAGAAGGAAGGGTACTCAGAACGAAGGTGATCTTCTCGTTCCCACGTAGCTTCTCGGTCGGTATGGTGTGACGACTTAACTTTCAAGAACTTGATGGACTTGTTGCGGGTCTTGCGCTCGGTTTCTTCAAGAATAGCAACAGGGTGCTCACGGTAAGACAAGTCTTGTTGAAGATCAATCTCCTCGAATGGAATGGTGCGTTCAGGTGTCTTGAAGCACTTGCGGAGTTGAGACACGTGAAACACATCATGAACATTTGAAAAGTTGGATGGAAGCTCAAGTTGATAGGCTAGATCGCCTCTTTTGCCAAGAATCTTGAAAGGGCCCACGTATCTAGGAGCAAGCTTCCCTTTGATACCGAATCTTTGGGTTCCTTTCATAGGAGAAACACGGAGATAGGCATGATCTCCAATGTCTAAGGCCAAATCACGATGCTTGCCGTCATAGTAGCTCTTTTGACGTGACTGAGCGGCCTTGAGATTCTTACGTATGACTTTGCACATTGGTTCGGCTTCTGAGATCAAGTCATTGCCAAGAAGTTGACGTTAACCAGTCTCGGACTAGTTGAGAGGGGTACGGCACTTTCTGCCATAGAGGATTTCAAACGGAGCTTTGCCGGCACTTGCTTGGAAACTATTGTTGTAAGAGAACTCGGCAAACGGAAGACAATCTTCCCACTTCATGCCAAAAGATATGACACAAGCTCTGAGCATGTCTTCGAGGATCTGGTTCACTCTTTCGACTTGACCACTAGTCTGAGGGTGAAACGCAGTGCTGAAATGAATCTTAGTGCCCATGGATGACTGAAAGGAGTCCCAGAACTTGGATGTGAATAAACTTCCACGGTCTGAGGAGATAACTTAAGGAATGCCATGTAACGACACAATTCTGGAAGTGTACAACTCTGCCAACTGAGCTGCATTGATGGATTCTTTGACTTGAAGGAAGTGAGCTACTTTGGTTAGCTTGTCAATGACTACAAAGATAGCATCATTCCCCTTCTTGGACTTGGGAAACCCAGTGACGAAATCCATTTCAATGTGATAGAATTTCCACTTGGGAATAGGAAGAGGTTGGAGGTGACCGGCTGGACGTTGATGCTCTGCCTTCACTCTTCTGCAGACATCACATTCATTCATGAATTGGGCAATCTCCCTTTTCATGCAAGTCCACCAATAAGATTGCTTGAGGTCTTGGTACATCATGGAACTTCCGGGATGAATCGAGAGGAGGGAGTCATGTGCTTCGTTCATTATGAGCTTCCTGAGATCACCCTTGGGAACCACAATTCTGTCCTCAAAGAACAAGGTGTCTTTCTCATCAACGCGATAGCACTTGTATTTGGGAGTACCCTTAGCAATACCATGTTTCACTTTCTGCACCATAGCATCACTGAGCTGGGCCTCACGGATCTAATCTTCCAAGGTAGGAGCAACTTGAAGGTTTGCAAGAAAGCCTTGCGGAACAACTTGGAGGTTGAGCATCTTGAATGATTCACAAAGCTCAGGCTGGAACGGCTTGAGAAGGAGACTGTTGCAATATGCCTTTCTGTTCAAGGCATCTGCAATGACATTGGCCTTGCCAGGTGTGTATTCGATGCTTGGATCATACTCTTGGATCATCTCAACCCAACGAGTCTGGTGAAGGTTCAGGTTAGGCTGTGTGAAGATGTACTTCAAGCTCTTGTGATCGGTGAAGATGTCCACTTTTCTTCCCAACAGAAGGTGTCTCCACGTGATCAAGGCATGTACCACTGCTGCTAGCTCGAGATCATGTGTGGGGTAGTTCTTCTCATTTGGCTTCAATTGACGAGAAGTGTATGCCACAATCTTCTTGTCTTGCATGAGAACACCACCAAGTCCTTGAAGAGAAGCATCATAGAATACTTCGTAGGGCTTGGACTCATCCGGAGGAGTAAGAACAGGAGCAGAAATGAGCTTTTCTTTGAGTGTTTTGAATGCCACATCACAATCAGGAGACCTGTTGTACTTGACATTCTTCTGCAGCAAGTTTGGGAGATGCTTGGCAATCTTGGAGAAGTTCTCAACGAACCTTCTGCAATAGCTAGCGAGACCAAGGAAGCTTCGGAGTTGTTTGTCGTTATGCGGGGGTTCCCAGTTGACAATCGCTTCAACTTTCTCGGGGTTGACAGAAATACCCTCGGCAGAGATGATATGGCCAAGATATAAGACCTTATCCAGCCAGAATTCACATTTAGAGAACTTCGCATAGAACTTGTGTTCACGGAGTCTGTCGAGAACCAAACGGAGGTGCCTGGCATGGTCTTCTTCATTCTTGGAGAATACCAAGATGTCATCCAGATAGACGAGAATATATTCATTGGTGTAGGGGTTGAATATGTAGTGCATCATCCTCGAGAAGGTGGGTGGAGCATTTGCGAGGCCAAAAGACATGACCGTGTATTCATAGGAGCCGTAGCTTGTTCTGAATGCGGTCATGTGAATATCTTCTTCACGGATACGGATCTGATGATAGCCCATCCGAAGATCGAGCTTTGAGAACACTTTTGCTCCTTTGAGCTACTCGAACAATTCATTGATATTGGGGAGCGGATACTTGTTCTTTATTGTCTTCTTGTTCAATGGCTGGTAATCAATGCAAAGGTGCTCCGTGCCATCCTTCATCTTGATAAATAGAACACCATAGCCCCAAGGAGAAGTGCTAGGCCTGATTAGACCCATACGCTCTTGCTCACCGAGTTGTCTCTTCAGCTCCTTCAACTCATCAGGGGAAAGCTTGTACGGACGCCGACATGCTGGCTCGGTACCGGGCTCGAGTTGAATGACGAATTCAACTTGACAATGCGGAGGCATGCCTGGAAGCTCTTCAGGGAAAACATCTTCATATTCATTGACCACCGGAATTTGAGAGATGGCATTAATCTCGCCCTTGTCATTGAGAGATAATAGCCTGATTGTATTATCCCGATAGGCAAAGATAATCACGTCTTCGTCAGGATGAGTAAGCTTAACTTCCTTATTTGCACAATCAATGTGAGCATCATGCTTGGAGAGCCAATCCATCCCAAGAATAAGATCAATGTCGGAGTTGCCGAGAATAACCGGAGAAACCAGAAAGCGGTAATCACCCATATGAATAGATACATCCGGAGCAAAATTGTTGGAGTTCGTTAGCAAACCCGGAGAAAGCGCGGACATTGGACTAGGCAAAGCTTGCAATGGCATATCATGTTACAATGCAAAAGGTCTTGACATGAAAGAATGTGATGCACCTGAATCAAACAAGACTTTTGCAGGAATAGAGTTAACTGGAAGGTTACCAAGTATCACATCTGAAGAATTCTCTGCTTGAGCTGCATTCATCAGATTCACTCTTGCTGACTTGGGGTTGTGCTTGACAATAGCAGTACTGACAGGTGGAGGAGGCGGAAGGCGCCTTGGGTTGGGACACTTGTTAGCATAATGACCCTTCTGAGAGCACTTGTTGCAAACCACTTATGAGAGAGGACAGTGATAAGGAGCACTTGACTTCGAAGCTTGAAAGTGATTCTTGGACTGATTGCTTGGGTTGGGTGGGTAGGAGAAACCACGACCACCAGAATGCTTGTTGTTGTTGTTGGAAGGTCGGATCACTGGAGGAGGTGGAAGCCAAAACTTCTGCTGCTTTGCAACCACTTTGCGGAGTTGCTCACGCATACCTTCGATGACACTAGTTGGAATGTGGTGAGAGCAGAAATCCTTGCAGAAGTCAGTCCACGAGATTTCACGTCCTTCTCTGGAGTCTCTGTACTACTGCCACCAATCAGCGGTTTGGTCCTTGAGTTGGAAGGCGGCAAACTTGACATAATCCTCAGGTCTCACATTACTGCACTCGAAATGCTTCTTGATATCTGTTATCCAGTCTTCAGCATCTAGTGGATCCACACAGTAACTAAATGCCTTCGGTTGGTTTGCCAGAAACTGGTTGAGTGTAGCAAAGTGAGGTTGGTTGAACAAATTGTCTTGGCCTTGGTTCCCATGACCACCTTTATTTGCTTGATTTGCTTGAAAGTTCTGCATCATTTGCATAAGCATCTGGGTGTTCTGATTCGTCGCTTGCATAGTTGCTCTCCATGCCTCAGACGGAGGAGGAGGGGAAGGAGGATGATCAAGAACTTCTTCACCCTATGGGTTAGCGTTGGGAACCCTTTTAGGACCCATCCTGAATGAGATGACAACTATTAGCCATTGATTGAAAATATATAAGCTGAATCAACGGCTATAAATTGCAACATAAGTCTTCACAAGTACATTTGAACGAAAATGAATGAATGTAGTCCACAGTTTAATGGTACAACAATCTTCTTGAGAAGCCACTTGGGAGAACAAAAGGTAAATAAAAACAACAAGGAGCAAATAGAACAAATACAAGATAGAAGTTTCGTTCGACATATTCGTGCTAAAAGCTTATGGAACGTGTTACAAAAGGGTTTTGCAATCCCCGGATCAGCATAGCCAAGGACCCTTTAAGATGCAACTCCAGATCGGAACAACGTCCATAAAACCACTTCACTCAATGTAGAACCCCAAACTCCATATCATGCATTAGTTGCAAGAATGCCTACGAGCTACTAGATGAACCCGCCTATTAATTTCCGAAAATTTCCAGTTATGCAATCAGGTGTTGGGGATACAGGGGAAGCATCGCGCATTCAACTCTAATCCTACATCCAGCTATATCCATCCTTCAACACATAACTAGTTATTTCCGGAAACCGTCTACCTCGGACCTTCGAAAATGCATTTGCTGTACAAGCTATGGCAATACTCCCGAACTACCTCCCCAGTACTAGGTGATGTCGGGGTTATCTTGCCACTAACCGCATAGGAGAGTTTTCGATGTTGGCCGTCTTAAGTATTCCTGAACTGCTGTGATATATTTGTGACGACAACACCTCGGAGCTCAACTCCCCGGGACACTGGCACAACCCCTAAATGACAGGAGGCATCGAGAACAATGTTCTCGTCACAAAGACATCGGAACAATCCAAACAATACTCGCGTGATCCTAAAAAATTTTAGTGAATTTTGAGAGTAGAAGAGACAAGTAATCATCAGGAGTCCTCACCAGAGTGAAAAGGGATGAGGAGTAAAAAAATCCTACTCTTCGATATATACATAGGACTCAAAACATTTCAAGTGTGTGCCTAGACTCAACCGTCAACGATTCGATCAATCAGTGGGGGCTTCTAGGTCGGAGAAGGCTCTGAATACCAACTTGTAATGCCCAGTATGAGATTATACCTCCTACGTGTCAAGGCATGACTTAAAGGTATAAGCTCATACTAGAATGATCTCAAGTATGGTATCTTTGCACGACCCATGTAAAAGAGGGATGAAATTGCAAAAGAGTAGTTGGCTTACACTCGCCACGTCACACAATACATTACATAAGCAATCATCATCCAAATAACATCACAGTCCGACTACGGACGAAGATCCAAATGAAAGATACCAAATAAATAAAGCCACAAGGTCCGAATCGCCCCTAGTAGAAGCCACTACTGATCCTCTAGGTAAGACATGTAGTATCGCCCACGTTCTTCGTCGAACTCCTAGTACAGCTCTGTGCCGTCACCTGCGTAGTTCACCATAGTACCTGCATCTGGTGTTGTGTAGAATCTGTGAGCCACGGAGGACTCAGCAATCCCGTTCCCGGGTAGCAAAACTATCTAAGCCTTGGGTGTGGAACAAGGCTGAAGAATAAGGTTGCAGCTGCACTAGCACTAGCTTACGTGAATAGAGCGAGAAGAGAAGTGCCACGAGCATCAAAGTGATCACAAAGTGATCCAATCTAAGCACGTCAAACATAACCCCACCGTGTTCACTTCCCGAACCCCTTTCGGAAAATGACCGTCACGGTTACTCACGCTGGTAGTGTATTCTGAACATGGTGTCAAGTTTTCTACAACCGGATATTAACGAATTCCCATCTGCCACATAACCGCGGGCACGGTTTTCGAAAGATCAAACCCTACAGGGGTGTCCCAACTTAGCCCATCACAAGCTCACAATCTGCGGAGTCGCAACTCCAAGGTGGGAAGGCCCGAGTATTCTCGGAATCCCGTGCTCAAGATATACCGACATAGGTAAAACTAATCCAGCAAGACCTCCCGGCGTGCCGACACCCTGACAGTAGCCGCGCGTATCTAGTCTCAGGCGACGACCGGATGAGCACAGCGTACAGTGACCAAAACCCAAGTTGCCAAGGGGGGTACCGCACACGACTCTAGTTTGGACCAACACTCAAATCGAGCACTGGCCCAGGGGGGTTGATTAATAAATCCTCGGGTTAATGACTCCCTCAGCAAGTTTTAGTTGTTAGGAAAATGTAGAACCAAAGTCGGGCCTCGCTAGAAAAGCTTTAGCGCTAAGCGGGTTATCGAGGGGGTCCCATATCCCCAACTGTGTTAGGAACGCATAATCAAGGAACATAACACCGGTTTAAACGGTTCCTAGGGTGGCATGAGTGGAACAAAACACCAAGCGAGAGGCTTAGCCTTCCACCCATTGCCAAGTATATAATTATTTAGTTTAACAGATTATATAGTGTGATATCCCAACAAACTTCAACATGAAGCAAGAATCTTCAAATCTTCACCTGCAACTAACAATGCTATAAGAGGGGCTGAGCGAAGCTTACGTAGCCAAACAAAGGTTTGCTGGGTTGGGTGGTTAGACAGATTCATGGTTACAATAGGAGGGTGACAAACAAACATGGGCATCGAGGCAATAAGCTAAAGAGCGAGACATCTAGCAATAGGCAAAGATAGTAATGATATCTGGGTCAGGTCATCTTGCATGTCGAGTCGTCGATGGGATCGTAAGACGGCTCCTCGTACTCAACCTCGGTAGGAACCTCGTTCTCGGAGTCGGCTCTCGGCTCTACTCAACACAAGAACACAACATGGCACGATATCAAACAAGGTGCAATGCGCAATCAACATGATGCAAGACAAGTCTATATGATGCATTTCATGGCAAGAGATGAATCACACAAGAACAACACAAAACAACAAGTTAAAATGAGGCCGGAATCAACATATAGCTAAACCAGTAAGTCCTCAGATGCATAATTTGAAATTGGTCCAGATCTGAACAAACCTTAAGTTAAAGTTGTTAAAAATCAAGTTAACATGCACCATGATGATCTACACGAAATTCTAGTCAAGTTTCATATAAAGTTTGTTTAATTCGGAGCTACGGTCTAGAAGATATGAGCAAAACAAGACAAACAAGGCAACGGTGCAAGATGCATCCAAACATCAGGCAAACACATCCCAAACATGTAAACAACATGATATTATGAATCTACATGCAAAATCATACAAGTTTCATATAGGGCACGCTCCAAACGGAGCAACGGTTCAACACATACACACGAAACAAGATACAAGGCAAAGCTGAAGTTAACAGCCACATAGCAACTTTGGAGCAAGAGATATATATGCTACAGCACCCAAACATGATGACAATAAGCATGGACATGAAGTAGACATATCCTACAACAAACAACTCCATTGGAGCAACTCCATAGGAGGCATGGATCAATAGCAACAAGCTACACCAAATTGATCATGATGATAAAAACCTGACAGTTATAATTTATAGCAACTTGAGAGCAAGAAATAAGTAAGCTACAACAAGCCATATGTGAAAGTGAGGGCATGGATGGATAGACAAAAACATGGACAATAAGGAATGATCATTGGCCACTCCAAAACTAGTACGAGTTTGAGTGGGGCATTAAGCAAACATAGCAACAAAATAACAAGTAACAGCAGTTTATAACAAGTAGCACTCTTGTCACGAATATTAGGTCATCAAGATGATCTCAAACAAGCATGCCACAATGGAATAAAATGTAGATCTCATCACCACGATCTTTTTGATATATCACACGCCCAAAACGGATCTACGAGCACAAAGTTACAGCCATGCAAAGGAGGCAACAAATTATTGCAGATCTGGGACTTGGTGGTTTTTATACCTCACAAAAGTCAAACATGGATGGATCCGTGCGGGGTGGAGGGATCAGGGCTGCGGGGCGGTGCGTTTGCTTTGGGGAGTGGTGGATCTCGTCCCGATCCCGAACCGGATCGGGATCGCCGGAGAAGTCGTCGGAGACGAGGAAGAAGGAGGCCGGAGGCGGTGGAGATGGTCGGAGCGGCGGCTGAGGTGAGCGGCAGCGGCCGGAGTTGGCGCAGCAGCGAGGCGTGGAGGCGGCGGCGGCTTTCGCCGGCGGGCGGTGGTCGGCGGCCGGCGGGGCGAGGCGATGGAGGCGCGCGGCGGCGAAGGGCGTGACCGGCGGCGGCGTTCCGGCGAGGCGGCGGCGATGTTCCGGCGAGGCGGCGGCGATGTTCCGGCGAGGCGGCATCGGAGGTCCGGCGAGGCGGCGGCGGTGGTCCGGCGACGGGTCCGGCGAGGCCCGCGGCTGAGGTGGCGGAGGTGGTTGCTGTGAGGTGGCGGAGCCAATCGGGGGGTCGCCACGTGGCTGCGGGGGTGACGTGGCGGCCTCTGATTGGTTGGAGTGAGGTGGCGGCGGGTCGGACGTGTCCGGCGGCTGCACGGACGTGTCCCGCGCACGAAGGGAGATGAAAATTAGGGTTGCACCGGGATTTCGGGGATGGGGACTGTTTTATAGTTTCTGGGAGCTAGGAAACTCCAAATGAGGAGCGGTTTTCGGCCACGCGATCACGATCCGACGACCGAGATGATGGAAGTGGTTGTGCTGGGTTTGTGGGCTGTTGTGGAGGGGGTCTTGGGCCAAAAGGAAGGGGTACTTTTAGCCCACTAGGTTAACTGTTAGAGTAACAAACGAACTCCAAACGCGATGAAACTTGATAGGCGGCCTACACGTACCAAAACAACATCGCACGACAAGTCTCACCTCATTTCGGAAACGTTACACGGCCTCACACGAAAGAAGGGGGGTGCCACGGGCACGTGTGTGAGCGTCGTAACTCGAAATGGACAACGGGAAGAGGCGAGTGGAATCGGGTGCAAGTGACAACACGAATGCAATGCAATGCACATGAAAACATGACATGGATGAAATGCACACACGCTCACAACAAAACAAAGAAACCTGAAATGAAAGAAGATCCCAGAACTAAATTGATGAAGTCAAAGTTTCATATATTGCCATAATTGGAAAGTGATACATCTGGGGCATTACAAAGGTGCTCTCCCAGAAATTTTACAAAGTCCTGACATAAGGCATTAGGAGTGAGTATCTACTGATTTCATCAAATTGTACTCCCTAATGCTGCGAGAGCTACTCCATTTTAAAGATTATCTTCAAGGTGGCATACTTAGCAATTTGAGATTCACACGAATGGTTTCAAGCCTACTTCTTGAAATTTCCATTGACTTTGGTAATTTCATTACAAAAAATCAACCATGATGGTATTTAACTTACTGATCATCAATTAATCATCTCTAGTTTACCCATATAAGTAACTGATTGCTAAAAGAATTTGAGGCACTCACCCTCTATCACGGGATACCCGCGACCACCTATGGGAATAGGAGGCCCCTTCCAAGTTTGGCAGGGGGGCGTCGCGTTGCACAAAGAGCAGACCAGCGCGCGGCAGTGCGGTGGGGAGCACATAAGCAATTTACCCAGGTTCGGGCCGCCGCGAGGCGTAAAACCCTACTCCTACTTTGGTGGATTAATGGTGGAATGGAGGTGGTGGAGCGTAGTACACTTGCCCGGCAGGGGTTTCCCTAGGCAGCAGTGACTACGTGTGTACGGGGTGTGGGTTCATCTATTTTCCAACCCTTTCTACGATCACATCACTGGTTGCCCGGCAAGGCTTGTCGGGCTATCTGGCCAGCTCCGCGCTTGTTCTCTTGACACGTCGCACGACGGGTGTCATCTGCGGGTTCTTCCTATAGGAATTGGCTTCCATGTGGCTAATGGCTGCCACTTAATCACCTTGCGGCTTGACACCGCATTGATTGACGACGCGGGTCGTGCTTGAGTGTTTGGCAAGGTGGTTTTGCCTCTGTGAGCCCCCGACAGGCCCTGCCGGGGCGTTCCCGATATCTGCTTCTGGGGGTGGCCCCGCCCCTTGTCGGGCTCGCCTGCCCGGCAAGGGAGGCCCTTTTCTTGGTGATGCCTTGCTTCTCCGGCTCGGCCTTGGTCTCTCTGATCTGAGCTGGTACTCTGAATCTCTTGGTTTCTTGTACTCTTAATTGGGCTTGTGCTTCAATCTTGTTCTTGCGCATGTGCATAGTCTGGGCAACAGACCCAGGGTTTGTTGCACCGACACCTCAATGGTCGCACCTACTCTACATGTGACATGGACATAAAGATAACTCTTGTGTCCCATGGGATGGTGCGAGCAATCCCTGGGATGTAAAGAATCTCAAGGGAAAAGGTTTGAATCTCATTTCAACCTCCAACATGACAGCAAAAAGGAAGTCAATTGTCAGCGTGGTATTTTTCCATGACCTAGCGAGAACATAACTATCAAGAAGTCACGATACCTTTTGGGCATGGAGAACATGATGGTTGAATAAGAGTCAACTAACATGTTTGAAGATGTCATCTAGTCTCTCAATCTCCTGAGTGGTCAATATAGTTTATATCCATTTTTATGTTCTAATAAGAACATAAGCATTATTGTCATCATATATTGTATATCACAATAAACTCTATCAGCACTTTGGTATAATATATGTGAATGTATTCTATATATATCTGATGGTGATTTTCATACTAAGAATCTTCAAGTCTATATATAGATTTCTACGACGGTCAATCTGATGAAAGATGATATGTGCCTTGTGGACATACGCGCCTCAAATTCTATACTCGGGAAAGTAAAATGTTTCACTCTCACTGAGAGAAAAGGAGATGTTTTAACTATCGCTAGATGCGATGATGTAATTGTTGCCTCAACTCGAGCCATATTTACTAGCCCCGTGGGTACTTGAGTAGAATCAAGGATGCTTTATCGTGGTCGGGTCAACTCGTACCTACTAAACTATAGAGATGTCCGTCAAAATAGTTTCCATAGCGAAACTTATGATGACAACAAAGACGAATATCTTCTCTTTACCATATGCAATGGATATGGAAAGGACATTTTCTATGTATCATCAGGATTATACTACACATACTACAAAACCCATAGCACATGTTGCTTACAAGATAGTTTTACAAAGTGTCTTGTACATGACAAACTTGGCATTCTCTCCTTGGTCATCAAACATTGGGTTGAAACTGAAACTATCAGCAATTCCATTGGTTATACTATTATGATGCTAAATTCTAACAATATTTGGATTTTATGCGCACTACATGTGATGCAAGAAGCTAATTTTAAGGCTCACGTGTTGGGGAACATTGCAAGGAAAACAAACAAAAAATTATACGCACACGCAAGATCTATCCATGGAGATGCATAGCTACGAGAGGGGGAGAGCATCTTCATATCATTGAAGATCGTTAAGCGGAAGTGTTTATCAACGTCGTTGATGTAGTTTTCACCTTCACGATCTGTCCCGATCAAGTATCGAACGTACGGCACCTTCGTGTTCAGCACACGTTCAACTCGATGACATCCTCACATTCCTGATCCAGCAAGAGAGGCGAAGTAGTAGATTAGTTATGTCGACACGATGGCATGGTGATGGTGGTGGTGAATCTATCCGCGGGGCTTCACCAAGCACAACAGACATGGACAGAGGAGGAAATAGAACAGGAGCGAGACATGGGCACCGCACATGGCTTGGGGATCGTGGTGTGTGTTGCCCCTCTCCCTCCTCTCATATATATATGTGGGGAGGAGGCGAGGCAGCCTAGGGCACCCTCAAGAGGGATGGCATCCCCCTTGGGCTCCTGCCCTGCCCCCGCCCCCCGTCCTTTCTTGGCGCTAGGGAGAAGGCACGAGGGGACCCCCCCCCCCTTTTTCCTTTATCTCATGTGGAGGGGAAGGCAGGAGGGGCTAGCCCTCATACCTTTCCTTCCCTAAGGGCCAGTGGCCTAGAGGTGGGGTGCACCAGCCCCTTGTGGTCTGGTGTGCTTCCCTTGTTGGCCCAATAAGCCTAACAACTCCCCGAGGCCATCCCGAAACCCCTTCCAATGATCCGATAATTATCCAGTGCATTCCGGAACCTTTCCGGAGACCAAATAGTATCGTCCTATATATCAATATTTACCTCCAAACCATTCAAGAGCTCCTCTTCATGCCCGTGATCTCATTCAGGACTCCGAACAACATTCAGTCACCAACTCACATAACTCATATAACACTATATCATCAACGGATGTTAAGCGTGCAGACCCAATGGGTTCGAGAATGATGTAGACATGACCGAGACGACTCTCCGGTTAATAACCAATAGCAAGACATGGATGCCCATATTGGTTCCTACATATTCTACGAAGATCTTTATTGGTCGAACCTTTACGACAACATATGTAGTTCCCTTTGTATGTCAGTATGTTACTTGCCCAAGATTCGATCGTCGGTATCTCCATACCTAGTTCAATCTCTTCACTGGCAAGTCTCTTTACTTGTTCCGTAATACATCATCTTGCAACTAACTCCTTAGTCAATCTTCATTCAAGCTTCTTCTGCTGTTGTATTACCGAGAGGGCCCAGAGATACCTCACCGTCACATAGAGTGACAAATCCCAGTCTCGATCCATGCCAACCCAACAAACACCTTCGGAGATACATGCCGAGCATCTTTATGATCAGCCATATACATTGTGACATTTGATAGCACACAAGGTATTCCTCTGGTATCCGGGAGTTGCATGATCTCATGGTCGAAGAAACATGTATTTTACATTAAGAAAGCAGTAGCAATAAATTGAACAATCATATGTATGCTAATGGTTGGGTTTTTTCCATCACATCATTCTCCTAATGATGTGGTCCCATTATCAAATGACAAATCATGTCTATGGTTAGGAAACCTTAACCATCTTTAATTAACGAGCTAGTCTAGAAGCGGCTCACTAGGGACACGGTATTTGTTTATGTATTCACACATGTATTTAAGTTTCCGGTCAATACAATTCTAGCATGAGTAATAAACCTTTATCATGAATAAGTAAATATAATAATAACAACTTCATAATTGCCTCTAGGGCATATTTCCATAAGTCTCCCACTTGCACTAGAGTCAATAATCTATTTCACATCGTCATGTGATTAACACCCATTGCCATGTGACTAACACCCAAAGGGTTTACCAGAGTCAATAATCTAGTTCACATCGCCATGTGATTAACACCCAAAGAGTTCTAAGGTGTGATCATGTTTTGCTTGTGAGAGAGATTTTAGGCAATGGGTCTGCAACATTCAGATCCATGTGTACTTTGCAAATTTCTATGTCTACAATGTTGTGCATAGAGCTACTCTAGCTAATTGCTCCCACTTTCAATACGTATCTAGATTGAGACTCGGATTCGTCTGGATCATTGTCAAAGATTGCATTGATGTAACCCATTGCGGCGAACTCTTTATCACCCCCATAACCGGGAAACATTTCCTTAGTCCTCTCTAGGTACCGAAGGATAATTTTGATCGCTGTCGAGTGATCCACTCCTGGATCACTTTTGTACCTCCATGCTAAACTTATGGCAAGGCACACGTCAGGTTTGGTATACAACATGTCATATTTTATAGAACTAATGGCTGAGGCATAGGGAATGACTTTCATTCTCTCTCTATCTTCTACCATGGTCAGGCTTTGAGTCGTACTCAATTTCACACCTTGCAAAACAGGCAAGAACCCCTTCTTGGACTGAACCATTTTGAACGCCTTCAATATCTTATCAAGTTATTGCTACTTCTTGAGGTTGCGTTGATTTTTACCTTGAAGAGGAAAGGGTGATGCAGCAAAGTAGAGATAAGTATTTCCCTCGGTTGAGAACCAAGGTATCAATCTAGTAGGATGCACAAGCAAGTCTCCAATATATGAACCTACGCAAACTAACAAACACTTGCACACAATGCGGAAAAGGGATTGTCAATCCCTTCAAGGTCACTTGCAAGAGTGAGATCTAATAGAGATAGATTTAAAATAAAAGTAAAAGGCAAAATAAAGTGAACACAAAATAATTGCACCAAAGTATTTTCGAGTTTTTGGTTTTATAGATCTGACTATATATGATGGAAAATAGACCCGGGGGCCATAGGTTTCACTAGAGGCTTCTCTCTCGAAGAAAGCATACAGTGGGTAAACAAATTACTGTTGAGCAATTCATAGAAAAGCGCAAAGTCATGACGACATCCAAGGCAATGTTCATGAATATAGGCATCACGTCTGTAACAAGTAGACCGACTCCTGCCTGCATCTACTACTATTACTCCACTCATCGACCGCTATCCAGCATGCACCTAGAGTATTAAGTTATAAAAAACATAGTAATGCATTAAGCAAGGTGACATGATGTAGAGGGATAAACTCAAGCAATATGATGTAAACCCCATCATGTTATCCTTAATGGCAACAACACAATACTCGCCTCGCTACCCCTTCTGTCACTGGGTGAGGACACCACAGGATTGAACCCATCACAAAGCACCTCTCCTATTTCAAGAAAAACCAATCTAGTTGGCCAAACCAAATCGATAGATCGAAGAGAAATACAAAGCTACCTTAATCATGCATAAAAGAGTTCAGAGAAGACACAAATAATATTCATAGATGATCTAATCATAAATCCACAATTCGTCAAACACACCACAAAATAAGATTACATCGAATAGATTTCCAAGAACATCGAGGAGAACATTGTATTGAAGATCAAAGAAAGAGAAGAAGCCATCTAACTACTAGCTATGGACCTGTAGGTCTGTGGTAAACAACTCACGCATCATCGGAGGGGTAGCAAGGTTGATGTAGATGCCCTCCGTAATTGAATCCCCCTCAGGTGGAGTACCGGAAAAGGCCCCAAGATGAGATCTCAAGGGAACAGAAACTTGCGGTGGTGGAAAAGTATATTTAGCGACTCCTCTAGGGTTTATGGAATATTTGGGTATTTGTGGAGCTCATAGGCGGTGCAGGGGAGTCCCGAGGGGCCCACAAGCCCAGGCCCCCTTAACAGCGTGCCCCTATGAGTTGTCATCTCCTCGTGGCTCTTCTGGCCCCCTCTCCAGGTCTCGTAGGTGTCTTCTAGTCCAAGAAGAATCTTCGTAAAGTTTTATTCCGTTTGGACTCCATTTGATATTCCTTTTCACGAAAGCCAAAAACAAGGAAAAACATAAACTGGCACTCGGCCCTGGGTTAATAAGTTAGTCCCAAAAATAATATAAAATAGCATATTAATGTATATAAAACATCAAAAGTTGATAATAAAATAGCATGGAACAATCAAAAATTATAGATACGTTGGAGACATATAAAGCATCCCCAAGCTTAATTGTTGCTCGTCCTCGAGTAGGTAAATGATAAAAATAGAATTTTTGATGAAGAATGCTACCTAACATATTTAGCAATGTAGTTCTTCTTATCTTGGCATGAATGTTCAGATCCATATGATTCAAAGCAAAAGTTCATATTAAAAAACAATAATACTTCAAGCATACTAGAAAGCAAAATCATGAAACTTCAAAATAACATGGCTAGAGAAAGTTATCCCTGCAAATCATATAGTATTATTATGCTCCCTCTTCTCAACACAAAGTATAAATCATGTACTACCTCGGTGTCAGCCAAGCAATTGGTCTATACCTTTTAAGATGCTTCAGCTTTTTCAACTTCACGCAATACATGAGTGTGAGCCATGGACCTAGCACTATAGGTGGAATAGAAGGTGGTAGTAGACAAAAGAAGGGAGAAAGTCTCACATCAACTAGGAAAATTAATGAACTATGGAGATGTCCATCAATTGATATCAATGTGAGTGAGTAGTTATTGCCATGTAACGGATGCACTACAGCTATAAGTGTATGGAAGCTCAAAAGAAAACTAAGTGGGTGTGCATCCAACTTGCTTGCTCATGAAGACCTAGGGCAATTTGAGGAAGCCCATCATTGGAATATACAAGTCAAGTTCTATAACAAATTTTTTTGACTAGTACTGTATGAAAGTGACAAAACAGGAGACTCTCTATCATGAAGAACATGGTGCTACTTTGAAGCATAAGTGTGGAAAAGGAAATTAACATTGTCCCTTCTCTCTTTTTCTCTCATTTTTTTTGGGATCTTTGGCCTCTTCTTTTTTTTGGGGGGGGGGGGCTCTTTGGCCTCTCTTTTTTATAACCTCACATGGGACAATGATCTAATAATGATGATCATTACACTTTTATTTATTTACAACTCAAAATTAGAACTCAAGGTAAAAACTTGTAATGACGGAACGATGGAGTTAAATGGCAATATATCTCGGAATGGCTATGAAAATGCCATAATAGGTAGGTATGGTGGTTGTTTTGAGGAATGGTATAAGGTGGGTTTAATGCACTGGCGAAAGTTGCGCGATACTAGATTGGCTAGCAATTGTGGAAGGGTGAGAGTGCGTATAATCCATGGACTCAACATTAGTCATAAAGAACTCACATACTTACTGAAAAATGTTTATTAGCCCTCGAAGCAAAGTAGTACTATGCATGCTCCTAGGTGAGAGGTTGGTACGAGTTAATCATCATGCACTCCCGACTTTCACACAAAGGAGGACAATCAAGAATAAATTGCACTCCAACTTCATCACATAACTAGAAGACCATACATGCATGCTACGAGAATCACAAACCTTAACACAAGTATTTATTTTATCACATAATTCACTACTAGCATGACTCTAATATTACCATCTTCATATCTCAAAACAATTGCAAGGACTCAAACTTTTCATATATCCAGCTCTTTATGAAAGTTTTTATTATATCCCCCTTGGATGCCTATCACATTAGGACTAAATTCATGACCCAAGAAAGTTACCATATTGTTATTAGACTCTCAAAATAATATAAGTGAAGCATGAGAGTTCATCAATTTCTACAAAATAACATCAACGCCGTGCTCAAAAGGATATAAGTGAAGCACTAGAGCAACTACCTAGCTCAAAAGATATAAGTGAAGCACATAGAGTTTTCTAATAAATTCACGAACAATGTGTGTCCCTCACAAAAGGTGTGTACATCAAGGATGGTTGTGGCAAACTAACCAGCAAAGACTCAAATCATACAAGACGCTCCAAGCAAAACACATATCATGTCGTGAATAAAAATATAGCATCAAGTAAATTTACCGATGGATTGAAGACAAAAGAGGGGATGCCTTCCGGGGCATCCCCGAGCTTAGATGCTTGGTTGTACTTGAATATTTCCTTGGGGTGCCTTGGGAATCCCCAATCTTGGGCTCTTGCCACTCCTTATTCCGTAGTCCATCAAATCTTTACCCAAAACTTGCAAACTTCACAACAGAAAACTCGTGAGATCTGTTAGCGTAATAAATCAAAGAACCACTTTAGGTACTGTTGTGAACTCATTCTAATTTTATATTGATGTTATATCTACTATATTCCAACTTCTCCATGGTTCATACGCGCCCCCCCCCCCTATACTACCCATAGATTCATCGAAATAAGAAAACAACACAATGAAAACTGAATCTGTCAAAAACAGAACAGACTGTAGCAATCTGAAAACTTCGCATACTTACGCAACTCTAAAAATTCTGAAAATTTAGGAAAACTTGGGAAATTTGTATATCAATCTTTTGTAGAAATTTCAGAAAATTATCACGCTCCGGTAAATTATAGAATTTTATGTACTGGACGCAAAAGTTTCTGTTTTTCAGCAAAATCAAATCAACAATCTTCCAAACTATCCCAAAGGTCTTACTTGGCACAAACACTAATTAAAACATTAAAATACATCTAACCAGAGGCTAGAGGGTATATTTATTCAAAAACAGAAGAAAAAAAAGACTAAAACAAAAATAAAATTGTGTTGCCTCCCAACAAGAGCTATTGTTTAATGCAACTAGCTAGGCATCAAGCAAAGATCTAGGTATTGTCATCTTTGGTTTTGATCATCTTAGTGGGGTTGTTTTCAGTTTCAGGGGGTTCTTTATGCTTCCCACCTTTCTCAGGGAATCATGCAATCTTTTATATCTAAAACATCTAGTCGCTTGTTGCAAAGAGTAATTAACATGTTCATTCGGTGGAGATTTCCACTAATATTTTTTAGAGGTTCACTAGATTTGTGTAAATCAACCAAATTTTTTTGTACTTCACTTAAATTTTCCAAAATGGATATTCCCTTTAGGGCATAATTAAATGCCTTTTGTGGGGATGGTATTCCTACCATTCCCTCTATTATTTTATAAGCGGCATTAGCATCGATCTCAATGAAATTTCCTTTAGCCATAAAATCCAAAAGTTCCCTTTGGGGACGGTTAATCCAATATAAAATTATGAAGCAAAATCTTAATATCCCCCTTTATAGTGCAAACGTGAAAAGACTATCATTCTATACCAAGCGTCCTTTAAATTTTCTCTGTGTTTCTATTTGAAGTGAAGAACTTCAAAATCTTGAGACAAAGGAGGGGAAGTAACGCTATTCATAGCAAGAAGGTAAACAAAAAGAAAAGGCAAATGTTTTTGTGTTTTTTGAAAACGTTTTAGAAGTGGGGAGATGAAAACAAGTGGCAAATGGCAAATAATGTAAGTGTAAGAGATGAGAGTTTATGACAAGTACCTGGTTGGCTTGATGTAGAACCTACCCAGCAATGGCGCCAGAAATTCTTCCTGCTACTTCCTGAGCTTGCATTGATTTTTTTCCTTGAAGAAGAAAGGGTGATGCAGCAAAGTAGAGATAAGTATTTCCCTTAGTTGAGAACCAAGGTATGAATCCAGTAGGAGGCACAAGCAAGTCTCCAATATATGCACCTACACAAACTAACAAACACTTACACACAACGTGGAAAAGGGGTTGTCAATCCCTTAACGGTCACTTGCAAGAGTGAGGTCTAACAGAGTTAGATTTAAGAAAAAAGTAAATGTCAAAATAAAGTGAACACAAAATAATTGCAGCAAAGTATTTTTGAGTTTTTGGTTTTATAAATCTGAAAATATATGATGGAAAATAGACTCGGGGGCCATAGGTTTCACTAGAGGCTTCTCTCTCGAAGAAAGCATACGGTGGGTAAACAGATTACTGTTGAGAAATTGATAGAAAAGCGCAAAGTTATGACGACATCCAAGGCAATGATCATGAATATAGGCATCACGTCGATGACAAGTAGACCGACTCCTGCCTGCATCTACTACTATTACTCCACTCATCGCCTGCTATCCAGCATGCATCCAGAGTATTAAGTTATAAAAATATAGTAACGCCTTAAGCAAGATGACATGATGTAGAGGGATAAACTCAAGCAATATGATGTAAAACCCATCTTGTTATCCTTAATGGCAACAACACAATACGTGCCTCGCTACCCCTTCTGGCACTAGGTGAGGACACCGCAAGATTGAACCCATCACAATGCACCTCTCCCATTGCAAGAAAAACCGATCTAGTTGTCCTAACAAAATCGATAGATCAAAGAGAAATACAAAGCTATCTTAATCATGTATAAAAGAGTTTAGAGAAGACTCAAATAATATTCGTAGATGATCTAATCATAAATCCACAATTCATTGGATGTCAACAAACACACAGCAAAAGAAGATTACATCGAATAGATCTCCAAGAACATCAAGGAGAACATTGTATTGAAGATCAAAGAAAGAAGAGAAGCCATCTAGCTACTAGCTATGGACCCGTAGGTATGTGGTAAACTACACCAGCATCATCGGAGGGGCGGCAAGGTTGATTTAGATGCCCTCCGTGATCGAATACCCCTCCGACCGAGTACCGGAAAAGGCCCCAAGATGGAATCTCGCGGGAACACAAACTTGCGGCGGTGGAAAAGTATTTTTTGGTTACTCGTCTAGGGTTTCTGGAATATTTCGGTATTTATAGAGCTCAGAGGTGGTGCAGGGGAGTCCCGAGGGGGGCACAAGCCTAGGGGCGCCCCCTAGGGCACGCCCCTAAGGCTTGTCATCTCCTCATGGCTCTTCTGGCCCCCTCTCGAAGTCTCGTAGGTGTCTACTGGTCCAAGAAAAATCATCGGAAAGTTTTACTCTGTTTGGACTTTGTTTGATATTCCTTTTCCACGAAAGCCAAAAACAAGGATAAAACAGAAACTGGCACTATGCACTTGATTAATAAGTTAGTCCCAAAAATAATATAAACTAGCATATTAATGCATATAAAACATCCAAAGTTGATAATATAATAGCATGGAACAATCAAAAATTATAGATATGTTGGAGTCGTATCAGGTATGCGCTTTGTGAAAGTACTATTAAGCATCTCGATCTATCCCTATAGTTCTTGATGCCCAATATATAAGCAGCTTCACCAAGGTTTTTCATTGAAAACTTGTTATATAAGTATCTTTTTATGCTATCCAGAAATTATATATCATTTCCAATCAACAATATGTCATCCACATATAATATTAGAAATGCTACAGAGCTCCCACTAACTTTCTTGTAAATACGGGCTTCACCGTAAGTCTGCATCAAACCATACGCTTTGATCACCTTATCAAAACATATATTCCTACTCCGAGATGCTTGCACCAGTCCATAGATGGATCGCTCGAGCTTGCACACTTTCTTAGCACCTTTAGGATCGACAAAACCTTCTGGTTGCATCATATACAACTCTTCTTTAAGATACCCATTAAGGAATGCTGTTTTGACGTCCATTTGCTAGATTTCATAATCATAAAATGCGGCAATTGCTAACATGATTCGGATAGGCGTAAGCATTGCTATGGGTGAGAAAGTATCATCATAGTCAACCCCTTAAACTTGTCGATAACCTTTTGCAACAAGTCGAGCTTTGTAGACAATGATATTATCATCAGTGTCTTTCTTCCTCTTGAAGATCCATTTATTCTCAATGGCTTGCCGATCATCGGGCAAGTCCACCAAAGTCCACACTTTGTTCTCATACATTGATCATATCTCAGGTTTCATGGCCTCAAGCCATTTATCGGAATATGGGCTCATCATAGCTTCTTCATAGTTTGAAGGTTCATTGTTGTCTAATAACATGACTGCTAGGACAGGATTACCATACCATTCTGGTGTGGCATGTGTTCTGGTCGACCTTCTAGGTTCAGTAGTAACTTGATCCGAAGTTTCATAATCATCATCATTTGCTTCTTCTCTAGTTGGTGTGGGCATCACGGGAACGGTTTTCTCTGATATGCTACTTTCCAATACCTCATCAAGTTCTACTTTCCTCCCACTCACTTCTTTCGAGAGAAACTCCTTCTCTAGAAAGGACCCATTCTTAGCAACAAATATCTTTCCTTTGGATTTGTGGTAGAAGGTATACCCAATAGTTTCTTCAGGGTATCCTATGAAGACGCACTTCCCCACTTTGGGTTCGAGCTTATCAGGCTCAAGCATTTTAACAAAAGCCTCGTATCCCCAAACTTTAAGAAATAACAGCTTAGGTTTATTGCCAAACCACAGTTCATACGGTGTCGTCTCCACGGATTTAGACGTTGCCCTATTTAACGTGAATGCGGTTGTCTCTAATTCATAACCTCAAAATGATAAAGGCAAGTCGGTAAGAGACATCATAGAACACACCATATCCGATAAAGTACGGTTACAACGTTCGGACACACCATTACGTTGTGGTGTTCCAGGTGGCATGAGTTGTGAAACAACTCCACATTGTTTTAAATGAAGGCCAAACTCGTAACTGAAATATTCACCTCCGCCGGATAGTAGAAACATTATTTTCTTATTACGATGATTCTCCACTTCACTCTGAAATTCTTTGAAGTTCTCAAATGTTTCAGACTTGTGTTTCATCAAGTAGATATATCCATACCTACCTTAATCATCTGTGAAGGTAAGAAAATAATGATACCCGCTGCATGCTTCAACACTCATCGGACCGCATACATCGGTATGTATTAATTCCAATAAGTCATTAGAACACTCCATTATTCCGGAGAATGGGGTTTTAGTCATCTTACCCATGAGGCATGGTTCGCAAGTATAAAATGATTCATAATCAAGTGATTCCAAAAGTCCATCCGCATGGAGTTTCCTCATGCGCTTTACACCAATATGACCTAAACGGCAGTGCCACAAGTATCTTGCACTATAATTATCAACTTTGCATCTTTTGGTATCAACATTATGAATATGTGTGTCACTACGATCGAGATTCAACAAGAATGGACCATTCACTAAGGGTGCATGACCATAAAAGATGTTACTCATATAAATAAGAAAACCATTATTCTATGACTTAAATGAATAACCGTCTCGCAATAAACAAGATCCAAATATAATGTTCATGCTCAGCGGTGGCACCAAATAACAATTATTGAGGTCCAAAACTAATCCCGAAGGTAGATGTAGAGGTAGTGTGCTCACGGCGATCACATCAACCTTGGAACCATTACCGACGCGCATCATCACCTCGTCCTTAGCCAAACCTCATTTGTTTCGCAGCTCCTGTTTCGAGTTACATATATGAACAATCGAACGAGTATCAAATAAACATGCGCTACTACGAGCATTAGTAAGGTACACATCAATAACATGTATATCAAATATACCTTTGTTCACTTTGTCATGCTTCTTATCTGCCAAGTATTTGGGGCAGTTCCGCTTCAAGTGACCATTTCCCTTGTAGTAGAAGTACTCAGTTTCAGTCTTGGGTCCAACTTTGGGCTTGTTCCTGGGAGCGGCAACTTGCTTGTCATTCTTCTTGAAGTTCCTTTTCTTTCCCTTGCCCTTTTTCTTGAAACTAGTGGTCTTGTTAACCATCAACACTTGATGCTCCTTGATTTCTACCTCCGCCGATTTCAGCATCGCGAAGAGCTCGGGAATAGTTTTCGTCATCCCTTGCATATTATAGTTCATCACGAAGCCTTTGTAGCTTGCTGGCAGTGATTGAAGAACTCTATCAATAACACACTCATCTGGGAGCTCAATTCCCAGGTGAGTCAAGTGATTGTGGCACCCAGACATTCTGAGTATGTGTTCACAGACAGAACTGTTCTTCTCAATCTTACAGCTAAATAACTTGTTGGAGACTTCATATCTCTCAACCCGGGCATTTTCTTGAAATATTAACTTCAGCTCTTGGAGCATCTCATATGCTCCATGTGACAGATCGTGGATGTCGCCTAGAGGGGGTGAATAGGCTCTTTAAAATAATTACGGTTTAGGCTTCAGCAAATGCGGAATAAACCTAGCGGTTAATATGTCAAGCACAAAACCTACAACAACTAGGCTCACCTATGTGCACCAACAACTTATGCTCAGCAAGATAAACAACTAGGTGAAAGTAAGATATATAGCAAGAAACAATATGGCTATCACAAAGTAAAGTGCATAAGTAAAGGGCTCGGGTAAGAGATAACTGAGGGACGCGGAGACGAAGATGTATCCCAATGTTCACACCCTTGCGGATGCTAATCTCCGTTTGGAGCGGTGTGGAGGCACAATGCTCCCCAAGAAGCCACTAGGGCCACCATAATCTCCTCATGCCCTTGCACAATGCAAGATGTCGTGATTCCACTAAGGGACCCTTGAGGGCGGTCACCGAACCCGTACAAATGGCAACCCTTGGGGGTGGTCACTGAATCCGTACACTTTGGCAACCCTTGGGCAAGGTCACCAGAACCCGTCAAATTGCTTGGGGCGGTCTCCACAACCTAATTGGAGACCCCGACGCTTGCCCAGAGCTTTACACCACAATGACTGAGCTCCGAACACCACCAACCGTCTAGGGCGCCCAAGCACCCAACAGGAACAAGCTCAAGGGTACCAAGCACCCATGATTAACAAGCTTCTCAACTTGTAACTTCCACGTATCACCGTGGAGAACTCAAACCTATGCACCAGATGCAATGGCAAGGTCACACGGAGTGCCCAAGTCCTTCTCTCCCAAATCACACCAAAGCAACTAATGCTAGGGAGGGAAATGAGAGGAAGAACAAAGAAGAGAACACAAAGAACTCCAAGATCTAGATCCAAAGGGTTCCCCGCACATAGAGGAGAAAGTGATTGGTGGAAACATAGCTCTAAATCTCCTCTCTCTTTTCCACCAAAAACTAGCAAGAATCCATTGAGGGATTGAGAGATAGCAAGCTCGAAGAAGGTCAACAATGGGGGTAGAACACGAGATCAAGAGATAAGGTTCATTGGGGAAGAATACCCCCTTTTATAAGGGGGAAAAGATCGAACCGTTATGCCCTCTCTCAGCCCACGTGACATGGTACTACCGCACAGGGTTGTGGTACTACCGCTGTAGGGTGCGGTACTACCGTTTGCGCAGTAGTGACCAGAGGCCTGTTGCATAGGGCAACGAGCCGTAGAACCGCTGGAGCGGTACTACCGCGTCCCCCAACAGTTTCATTGAGGTTGGAACTATGCAAAAGTCCGACACGGTAGTACCGGACAGACGTCACAGTACTACCGCGTAAGGGCGGATGTAAAAAATTACATCCGCGCCTACTTCCGCATGCATCAGCGTTAGGGCTGGAGGCAACGTACTACCGCTGGCCCCTGCGGTACTACCGCTCCCTTGAGCAGTACTACCACACGCCACAGAGGCTTTAGCACTTGGCTGCATTCATATCGCAGCTAAAGACAACAGAATGAGAAATTAAAACCAGAACTGCCATATCTTCTGCATATGAGCTCCGAATTGAGCAAACTCAAGCTTGTTGGATAGAGGAAGACGAGTAGCATCAAAACAGCAAGGTATGCCTAAGATATAGAGGAGTGAACCCTCCATCAGAGAAGAACCGGCATAACCTCCAACATCGAAAAAAAATCATAGAAGATGCATGTGAACTCCGTTTTTTATGAACTCGAGTTTGTCAAGAAGATGACCAAGAGCTCCATCACAAGGAGAAGAAACAAACAAGAACCAAGAAAGATGAAGCAAGCATGAAATGGTTTGAGCTCTCTACAAACGATACGATCAAGCTACTCAGTTAAGAGCCCCCCTTGATAGTACGACAATCGATCCTATAACCTGGTCTCCCAACTACACCGTGAGACTGGTAAAATAGAAAACCTATCAAGGGAAAACCTTATCCTTGCGCAAAGTCCACTTGATCTAGATGAGGACGATCTTGAAATCCTCAAGTTGCGTGACGCCCCAAGACCGACGCTCCAGAAGACTTCCATATATTTCATTGTCGCCGTGTAATTAATTTTGCTTATTGCATTCATCATGGCATCATGTGCATTGCATTTGCATGTTTTCATAAAACATGCAGCCGTTCGTAGTTACCACTTCTCTCTTTGCCTCCGTTGACATTTTTTCAGGTCCCTTTCTCTTTGTCGACCCCCTCTACATAGTGCACAGACCCCTCCCGTGCGCGTCCGAAACTTACCCGAACCCGACCCGGACTGTCATTACCGATGGATCCGGATCATCCCCAAACATCCCTAAAACATCTCTGTTTTCTTATTTGGACTACCTACCTATTTTATTCTCGACCATTTGATTTTGATCGGAGGTTCATTTTGCCCCTAAGCTAGGCCACCTAGCTATTTAAATAGTCTAACCCTAGATTTTAGGTAGTCTGTCCCATCTTCCTAGCCGCCACCGCCACTCCTCTCATCGAGATCCATCCCCCAACCCTAGGCGATCCACCCACATGCTCTTCTCCTTCCGCACCGACCAATCCCGCAACCTCCTCCCAATCCACAAGCTCCCCACCTCGTCTTCAGCGCCCGACCAACATCCTCCTCTCGATCCAATCCCATGGCCGCCCAGAGCTTCCATTGGCATGTGCCCGCGGCCTCCACTCCGAAGCCTCGAGCAGATCACGCGCTCCCCTGCCTCTCCTTCGTCTCCTTTCGATGGTTCCTCTCTCTCTCCATCATGTGCCTCCTCTCTCTCTCACACACACACACATGAATACCATGGAGCCGCGCCACCGGGAGCTCGCTATCGCCGCCGTCCTTGTCACCCGACCACCGAGATCCGCGTCGCTCCACCACCTCGTCTCCGGGCCCCTGCTCGCCGGAGCCGGCCTCCCTCGCTCGTCCCAGCGCCGGACCTATTGTCGTGATACGTCTCCAATGTATCTATAATTTTTTATTGTTCCATGCTATTATTTATGATGTTTTGGATGTTTAATGGGCTTTGTTATAAACTTCTATATTATTTTCGGGACTAACCTACTAACCCAAAGGCCCAGTCTAGATTGCTGTTTTTTGCCTGTTTCAGGGTTTTACAGAAAAGGGATATCAAACGGAATCCAAACGGAATGAAACCTTCGGGAGAGATATTTTTGGAGAAAATCACGCACGGGAGACTTGAGAACCAGATAATAGGGTTTATGTGGTACCCACAAGGGTGGGGGGCGCGCCCCTGCCTTGTGGGCCCCATGTGTGGCCCCCGGTGCCCTCCTTCCTCCTATATATACCTACGTACCCTGAAACCATCAGCACAACAGAGAAAACCCTAGTTCCACCGCCCTAACCTTCTGTTCCCGTGAGATCCCATCTTGGGGCCTATTCCGGAGCTCCGCCGGAGGGGGGATCTTCCATGGAGTGCTTCTACATCATCATCATCGCCTCACCATGAGTTGTGAGTAGTTTACCACAGACCTTCGGGTCCATAGCTAGTATATAGATGGCTTCTTCTCTCTCTTTGGTTCTCAATACAAAGTTCTCCTCGGTCTTCGAGGAGTTCTATTCGATGTAATCTCTTTTTGCGGTGTGTTTGTCGAGATCCAATGAATTGTGGGTTTATGATCAAGATTATCTATGAGAAATATTTGGTTCTTCTCTAAACTCTTTATGTATGATCATAATATCCTTGCACGTCTCTTCGAATTATTGGTTTGGTTTGGCCTACTAGATCTATAGTTCTTGCACTGGGAGAAGTGCTTGGCTTTGGGTTCAATCTTGCGGTGTCCTTTCCCAGTGATAGTAGGGGCAGCAAGGCACGTATTGTATTGTTGCCATCGAGGATAAAAAGATGGGGTTCATATCATATTTCTTGAGTTTATCCCTCTACATCATGTCATCTTGCTTAAGGCGTTACTCTGCTCTTATGAACGCAATACACTAGATGCATGCTGGATAGCGGATGATGTGTGGAGTAATAGTAGTAGATGCAGAATTGTTTCGGTCTACTTGTCTCGAATGTGATGCCTATATATAATGATCATGCCTAGATAGTCTCATAATTATTTGCTTTTCTATCAATTTCTCGATAGTAATTTGTTTACCCGCCGTAGAATGTCGCTATCATGAGAGAAGCCACTAGAGAACACTATGTGTGTGTTTTTTTTTAAAAAAAATCAATCTACACCTACTTTACTTTTTCCGCTTTTACTTTCTGTTCTTATAACCAAAAATACCAAAAATATCAAACTATCATCTCTATCAGATCTCACTTTCGTAAGTGGCCGTAAAGGGATCGACAGCCCCTTATCGTGTTGGTTGCGAAGTTCTTATTTGTTTGTGTAGGTGCGAGGGACTCGCGCGTGGTCTCCTACTGGATTGATACCTTGGTTCTCAAAAACTGAGGGAAATACTTACGCTACTGTGCTGCATCTCCCTTTCCTCTTCGAGGGAATACAACGCAAGCTCGAGAAGTAGCGAGAAGAATTTCCGGCGCCGTTGCCGGGGAGGCTTACGCAAAAGTCATATACCAAGTACTTATCAAAAACCCTTATCCTTCGCATTACATTTTTGCCTCTCGTTTTCCTCTCCCCCACTTCACCCTTGCTGTTTCATTTGCCCTTCTTTTTGCCATGTGTTTACCGTTCGCGTGCCTCCTGTTTGCTTGTGTTGCTAAGTGCCCTGAATTAGCTTGCATCTTCTCTTGCTAAAGTATGGGTCCTCATCCTCTTGCTAATCTCTTTAAGAGATCCAATTATGTTGAACATATTGCTAGTGAGCTGCGTGCACTAGATTATCTTTATGAGGTTTTGCTTGAAATTCATGAATCTGAAAATTGTGAGGAATTGTTGAAAGAAAAAGTGATTCATGTTAGCTCCTTAAATAAAAAGCATGATTGCAATGATGCTATTATAAATGTCAATTGTGTTAATGATATGCAAAACCCTAAGCTTGGGGATGCTAGTATTGCTATGCCCACTACTTGTTCAATGATCATGATTGGGGTGATTCTTCTTATGATCTTGGAAATTTATTTAAGCCCCATGATGAATATGAGATTGATAATAATGTGTGCAATAATATTGAAGGTGGGTTTTGAAGAGTGTCAATTTTAGATCCCACATATTTGGAGAATGTTCAATCTTATGATTTTTTTGATAAAAGTGGGTTTGGAGAGGTCATGACTTTAGTTAATGTTGATCCCACTATTTGGGAAGAGTGTCAACTTTGCATGCATGTGGATCGTGTTGAGAATATGTTATGTGATAGCTATATTGTTGAATTTTATTATGATCCTACATGCAATTATTATGAGAGAGGAAAATATGGTCGTAGAAATTTTCATGTTACTAAATTACCACTCGTTATGTTGAGATTGCTATTGTTCCTTTCTTCTTCCTTGCTTATGCTAGAAATTGATTGCCTTGATAATTTGTTTGCGTATAAAATGCCTATGCATAGGAAGTATGTTAGACTTAGATGCGATTTTCACATGCTATATGATGCTCTTTTTGTGCTTCAATTCGTATCTTTCATATGAGCATCAATCAATTCTCAAGCCTATCTTAATGGCTATAAAAGAAAGAGCTTGTTGGCAGGCAACCCAATTTTATAAAAAAAATTGTTTTTGCTTCTGTTTAGGAATAAATATTGCATCTAGCTTCTGTTCATATGTGGTTTTGTGTTTTGTTTAGTGTTTGTGCCAAGTAGAACCTTTGGGAAGACTTGTGTGAAGTTTATATGATCTTGCTATCAAAAGACACAATCATTAGCGCTCGCTAGAATGGTCATCAGATTTTACTGGAGTGTGATATTCAGTTGATTCTTTTTGCAGATGATTAATAGACAAATTCATCATGTTTACCAATTTAGTTTGAATTTTTTGGAGTTACAGAAGTATGCGAAACCTGCACATTACTACAGATTGTTCTGTTTTTGACAGATTCTGTTTTTCGTGTGTTGTTTGCTTATTTCAATGCATCTATGAGTAATATTGGGAAGTATGAACCATAGAGAAGTTGGAATATAGTAGGTTTAACACCAATATAAACAAAGAATGAATTCATTTCAGTACCTTTGAGTAGTGGTTTGCTTTCTTATACTAACGGAGCTCACGAAATTTTTGTCTAAGTTTTGTGTTGTGAAGTTTTGAGTATTGCTTTGATGGACTATGGAACGAAGAGTGGCAAGAGCCTAAGCTTGGGGATGCCCATGGAACCCCAAGGTAAAATTCAAGGACAACCAAAAGCCTAAGCTTGGGGATGCCCCGGAAAGGCATCCCCTCTTTCGTCTTCATCCATCGGTAACTATACTCGGAGCTATATTTTTATTCACCACATGATATGTGTTTTACTTGGAGCGTCTTGTGTAATTTGATTCTTTGCTTGTTAGTTTGCCACAATTATCCTTGCTGGAAACACCTATTTGAGAGAGTTAAATATGTCCTAGGAATTGTTTGAACACTCTATGTGCTTCACTTATATCTTTTTTGTTGAATAGTTTTTGCTCTAGTGCTTCACTTATATCTTTTAGAGCACGGTGGTGATAATATTTTGAAGAAATTGTTGAACTCTCATGCTTCACTTATATCCTTTTGAGAGTCTATTAAAACAGCATGGTAATGTGCTTAGGCTATAAAAATAGTCTTCACATGATAGACATCCAATATCAATGTAGTAAAAACTTTCACGTTAAGTGCATTGAATATGATGAGAAGTTGGATGCTTGATAATTGTTTTGAGATATGACGATAGTGATATTAGAGTCATGCTAGTGGAGTTATTATGAAATTCATAAATGCTTGTGTTAAGGTTAGTGATTCCCGTAGCATGCACATATGGTGAACCGCTATGTGACGAAGTTAGAGCATGAGGTATTTGTAAAGTGTCAACCTTTGTGTGGAGGTCGGGGGCGCGCGATGGTTAACTCCTACCAACCTCCCCCCTAGGAGCATGCGTTGATTGCTTTGTTTTGATGACTCGTAAATTTTTGCAATAAGTATATGAGTTCTTATGACTAATGTTGAGTCCATGGACTATACGCACTCTCACCCTTCCACCATTGCTAGCCTCTCTTGTATCGCGAAACTTTCGCCGGTACCTTGCACCCATTATATATCCTTCCTCAAAACAGCCACCATATATATTCCTCAAAACAGACACCATACCTACCTATCATGGCATTTCCATAGCCATTCCGAGATATATTGACATGCAACTTTCCACCGTTCCGTTCATATGACACGCTTCATATTGTCATATTGCCATGCATGATCATGTAGTTGATATCGTATTTGTGGCAAAACCACCATGCATAATTTTTCATACATGTCACTCTTGATTCATTGCACACCCCCGTACACCGCCGGAGGCATTCATATAGAGTCATACTTTGTTCTAGTATCGAGTTGTAATGAAATTGTGATGATCATCATTATTAGAGCATTGTCCCATGTGAGGAAAGGCTAAATCAATAAAGCCCCTCCGAAAAAAGAAAAAAAGAAAGGCCAAAGAAAAAAAAGGCCCAAAAAAGAAAAAAAAAGAAAAAAAAAGGGACAATTGCTACTATCATTTTTACTAGTGGGAATTTATAGAACCTGGCTTGTATATTCCAACGATGGGCTTCCTCAAATGCCCTAGGTCTTCATGAGCAAGCAAGTTGGATGCACACCCACTAGTTTCTTTTGTTGAGCTTTCATACATTTTTAGCTCTAGTGCATCTGTTGCATAGCAATCCCTACTCACTCACGTTGATATCTATTGATGGGCATCTCCATAGCCCGTTGATACGCCTAGTTGATGTGGGACTATATGCCTCCTTTTTGTCTTCTCCACAACCACCTCTCTATTCCACCAATAGTGCTATGTCCATGGCTCATGCTCATGTATTGCGTGAAAGTTGGAAGGTTTGAAAGAATAGAGTATGAAAACAAGTGCTTGGCTGAAATCGGGGTTGTGCATGATATGAATATTTTTGTGCGATGAAGAGGGAGCATAGCCAGACTATATGATTTTGTAGGGATAACTTTCTTTAGCCATAGTATTTTGAGAAGACACGATTGCTTTTTTAGTATGCTTGAAGTATTATTATTTCTTATGTCAATATAGACTTTCGTCTTGAATCTCTCAGATCTGAACATTCATGCCACAATTAAGAGAATTACATTGAAAAGCTATGTTGGTTAGCATTCCACATCAAAAATTCTGTTTTTATCATTTACCTACTCGAGGACGAGCAGGAATTATGCTTGGGGATGCTTGATACGTCTCCAACGTATCTATAATTTTTGATTGTTCCATGTTATTATTTATGATGTTTTGGATGTTTAATGGGCTTTGTTATACACTTTTATATTATTTTTGGGACTAACCTACTAACCCAAAGGCCCAGTCCAGATTGTTGTTTTTTTGCCTGTTTCAGGGTTTTACAGAAAAGGGATATCAAACGGAGTCCAAACAGAATGAAACCTTCGGGAGAGATATTTTTGGAGAAAATCACGCACGGGAGACTTGAGAACCACAGAGTAGGGTTTACGTGGTGCCCACAAGGGTGCCCCCCCCCTAGGGCACGCCCCCTGCCTCGTGGGCCCCACGTATGGCCCCC
Organism: Secale cereale; assembly: GCA_902687465.1. Classification (NCBI taxonomy): domain Eukaryota; kingdom Viridiplantae; phylum Streptophyta; class Magnoliopsida; order Poales; family Poaceae; genus Secale; species Secale cereale. The sequence continues at coordinate 429,378,753 of LR738710.1, read as the reverse complement.
GGTGCCCTCCTTCCTCCTATATATACCTACGTACCCCGAAACCATCAGAACAACAGAGAAAACCCTAGTTCCACCGCCGTAACCTTATGTTCCCGTGAGATCCCATCTTGGGGCCTGTTCCGGAGCTCCGCCAGAGGGGGGATCTTCCACGGAGTGCATCTACATCATCATCATCGCCTCACCATGATTTGTGAGTAGCTTACCATAGACCTTCGGGTCCATAGCTAGTATCTAGATGGCTTCTTCTCTCTCTTTGGATCTCAATACAAAGTTCTCCTCGGTCTTCTAGGAGATCTATTCGATGTAATCTCTTTTTACAGTGTGTTTGTCGAGATCCGATGAATTGTGGGTTTATGATCAAGATTATCTATGATAAATATTTGGTTCTTGTCTGAATTCTGTATGTATGATTATAATATCCTTGCATTGACCGCATCGACCGAGACGAGTACCCGGTCTCCTCTGTCGCCTCTCCAAGGCCCAGTCGCAGGAGCCAGCGCTGCCTCTCCTTAGATCTATCCCGAGGCCCATGGTGAGACAGCCAATGCCCTACAGTTTCAGCCCAGCGCATTTTTTTCTTGCGGCGATTTTAGCTTTTAATCCAGTGAACAGCAGATTTGCAGAAAAAACCCCAAAACTTCATGCATTTAATAACTCTCAATCTGTGCATCGGAATTATACAATTTATATATGAAAAATGCTTAGAATTGCATGTAGATTCATAATAACCAACTTTCATCCTTGTTTAAAATGTTTAACTTGCTGTTTGTTTAAATTTGTGTAAATAACATGTAAAAATGGTTTATTTCATAACTAAATAACTATAGCTCCAAATTTAATAAACTTTATATGTTAATGGAGTAAAAAAATGCATAGAATGACTTGGTGAATTTACTTTTGTTGTTTAACAACTCCAAACTACGGTTTAGGCAAAACAACACCAAATTTGAAATATGCTCATGGGGATTCTCCGGAATTGTTGTTTGTTGTTTCCGGTCCCATTTAAATTGCTTAGTTAGTATAGTTTAGTTGTGTTGCACCTCTTGCCATGTTAACCAACATTTAAACTTGTTGTGTGTACAAAGAAGATCAAACTAAATAATTGAAAGTGGTGTTTGTCAATATGCAACTCGTTGCATATTGAGCTCCACTTAAATTGTAATGTTGTTTGATGCACTTTGCCATGCCATGCATATTTAAGCCGGATATGCATCATACTTGGTTGAGCATCATGCCATGGTTATGATATGTGTGTTTACCAAGTTGTCTTCTTCTTTCCGGTTTGCTTCTCTCGTTAGCTTTGGTTTCGTTCCGGAGTTGTAAGGATCCGTTCGACTACGTCTGTTTGTCTTCTTCATGGACTCGTTCTTCTTCCTTGCGGGATCCCAGGCAAGATGACCATTCCTTGATGGGAAAACTTTGTTTTTGCCACTCTAGTTTTTACCAAGTTTGCTTATGCCACTCTAGAATTTGACATTTCACTTTTGCCACTCTTAGTTTTTGACAATACATCACAATTGCCATTATGTGGCAAAAGCAATAATTTTAGAGTGGCAATTGTGATACATTGTCAAAATCTGAGAGTGGCAAAAGTGAAATGAAAAGTTATTGCTTTTGCCATGGAATGGCATTAGTGATGTATTGTCAAAAACTAAGAGTGGCAAAAGTGATATGTCAAATTCTAGAGTGGCATAAGCAAAGTAGGCAAAAACTAGAGTGGCAAAAACAAAATTTTCCCCTCCTTGATATCACCTCTATTGTTGCTATGCTAGATGCCTCGCTCTATTGCTTTGTCGCGATACCTATCCTTTTGCATGTCAGCCCCCACCTTGCCATGAAACCTCTAACTACCCACCTAGGAAACCATTGTTTGGCTAAGTTACGCTTTTGCTCAAGCCCCCTCTTATAGCATTGCTAGATGCAGGTGAAGATGAAGTTTGCTCCATGTGGATTGGGTTTTTGGGAATAACATAATATCTATTATATACATTAATGCACCTATATAGATGGCAATGGTGGAAGGGTTGGCCTTTTGCTCGGTGTTTTGTTCCACTCATGCCGCCTTAAGAACCGATAAACCGGTGTTATCCTTGATTTTGCGTTCCTAACGCGGTTGGGTATACGGGGACCCCTTGATAGTTCGCTTTGAATAAAACTCCTCCAGCAAGGCCCAACTTTGGTTTGACCGTTTGCCTAATAACTAAAACTTGCATAGGGACCGGCTAGCACCCGAGGACTTAATTAACAACCCCGGGCTAGTGCTCCTCATGAGTGTTGGTCCAAATTAGAGCCCCTTGCAACGCCACCACGGGGAAACTCGAGGATTGGTTTTAGTTGTACGGACTGCTCATCCGATTGTGGCCTGAGACGAGATACGCACGGCTCCTGTCAGGGTGTCGGCACGTCGGGAGCTCTTGCTAGACTTGTTTTACCATTGTTGAAATATCTTGTACACCGGGATTCTGAGTCTGGTCGGGTAGTCCCTAAGATAAAGGGGTTTTACCTCTGTTGATTGGGAGAGCTTGTGATGGGCTAAGTTGGGACACCCCTGCAGGGTTATGATCTTTCGAAAGCCGTGCCCACGGTTATGTGGCAGATTGGAATTTTTTAATATCCGGTTGTAGATAACTTGACACAAAAACTCTAACAGAATACACTATCGTGTGAGTAGTCGTGATGGTCTCTTTTTGAGGGAGTTCAGGAAGAGAACACGGCTAGGTTATGGATGACTCATAGGTAGACAGGATCATCTAGTGATCATGAATTAGTTCACGATCGATGGCTTTCACTTATCTTCTCGCTCTGATGGTACGTAAGCTAGCCACCTCAGCTACGCTTAGTACTTGTAGCAGCCCACTTATACACTTTCTCCTTACCCAAAGGCTTTGATAGTTTTGATACCCGGGAATGGGATTACTGAGTCCTCATGACTCACAGTTTACTACAAACACAGGTGCAGGTACAACCGATTACGATCCAGTTAATGGCCAGGAACTCAAGTGCGAGTTCGATGAGGAACGGGGGCGTATGTATGTGATGTTTCCTGACGATCAGTAGTGGTTCCTACCAGGGCTGATCCAGCATAATGGGTGGTTATCTTCTTTTCATTTGGATTTGTCCGTAGACAGACTATGATTGTACTTGGATGAATGTATGACTTATTTATGCATTGTGTGAAGTGGCGATTGTAAGCCAACTATGTATTTTTTTTCCTTTGTTCTTGTACATGGGAATGTGTGAAGATGACCATCTTGCGATCATACCAAAATGCGATTATGCCTCTAAGTCGTGCCTCGACACATAGGAGATATAGTCGCATCTTGGGTGTTACAAGTTGGTAATCAGAGCTTTCCCCGACCTAGGAGCCCCAGCTTGATCGAACCGTTGCCGATGTTCAGTCTAGAATTTTTTTTAAAAAAATTGAGTCTTAGGATTATATATATCGGAGAGTGGGAATACTTTTTCACCTTATCCCCTCCGTCGCTCTGGTGAGGACTCCTGATGTAGAGGTTTGTTTTCGTACCCTCTTTTCCACTATTTTTTTAGGATCACGCAGGTATTGTTGGGATCGTTCAGATATCTCTGTGACAATAACATTGTTCTTGGTGCCTCCTGTCATCTAGGGGTTGTGGCAGTGTCCCGGGGAGTTGAGCTCCGAGGTGTTATCGTCACAATTGTATCGTTGCAGTTCTAGAATACCAGAGGTGGCCGACATCGAAAACGCTTCTATGCATGTCTGGTGGTGAGATAACCCCGATGTCACGCAGTAGTGGGGGGATAGTTCGGGAGTATTGCCACAGCTAGTATAGCGGATGCTTTCCGAAGGTGTGAGGTAAACGGTTTTCGAAGGTGCCTGGTTATGTGTTGACGGATGGATACAGCAGGATGTAGGACTTGTTAGTTGTGTGATATGCGGTGCTTCCCCTGTATCCCCAACACCAGATTGCATCAGAACGTTTCGGGAATTAATAGGTGGGAATTCAAGTAGCTCTTAGGTAATCTTCCAACGGATGCATGATATGAGGTTGGGGTTCAACGTCTAGTAGTTCATTTATCACGGTTGATTTTACACTGGGGGTTGCATCTTAATAAATCCTTGGCTATGATGATTCGGGGATGCAATGTCCTTTGTAACGTCGTGCCCAGGGGGGCTCATCACGAAAACTTTTGACGAAACCTCTATCATATTTTTTTGCGTCTTATTTTACAAGCCAAATCCTTTGTTTTGTTTTGAGTTGTGGTATTCGAGTTGCTTCAAAGTCAAATGTTGATTCCATACCTTTCCTAATAGGTATTCTCATATTTCTATGGGAGTGCTAGTCCTTCTTTATCACCGAGATTGCTATGTTAAATTCTTTTCAACCGGCGTGCTTCTCTTGAAATTAATCCGATCTCTTCATCATTTGCAAGATCAACTCTCGGTCTTTTCTCAATGGTGTTCCTTTTGCCGTCCCAATTTCCCTTTGTTTTTTCCACCCTCCCACCCATTTTATTTATGGAGAAAGAATTCTTAATCAAGTATCCATTCTATTCGTGTGACGCTTCTTCATCCCTTTTTCTTCAATGTTCTTACCCGGTGATTCTCAGGAAGATGCTCAGGAGCTACAAGTTCATCATTCTTCACTCTCATATTCTTTTCGGGTGGATTAAATCCAAGCTTTCGGTGTTCATCATTTCACTTTCTTCAATTAACATGCTTTCCGTGTTGGAAGTTTTTATCTAAGTCTATCTTGTTTATTCAACTCCCTCTAATTCTTCTTCGGAGTGCTGAAGATATCTCAGAAGATTCATGTTTCCATTCTAAATTCGTTCAAGCAATTTCGAGGTTGTTATCTCGTTCAAGTCATTTAATTCAACCGATGCAATATCTCCCAAGTAATCTTTTCTGACAGTGTTTCTTTTGTGTGGGCCCTAACCCACGGGTCTTTTCCCAGGATCTTACCTGCTCTTCTATTTTTCTGGAGTTATTCTCAAATTCTTTTCAAAGTGTGACGTAAGAATGGATTCCATCAGTCACATGTCTCCTCCAAGACCGCTTTCAAATTATTTTCAACTTTGGTTCAACCTTCCTCTTTTCATTCATCCGGAGTATCTCAAAATTCTTCATGGTATTCTCATCGTCATTCTCAACATTTGAAGACCGAAGAAGAGTTTTCCTCTAATTTTTTTGTTATCTATCCAAAGTATTTCATGAATTCTTCCATTGTGATCCTCCGAAGGCCATCATTTTAGAAGATTTCTTCGTTCTCAGTTTTCAACTTCGTTATCCAGCTATTCTAAAGTGATGCCTCTTCGTTCGTTTCCATATTCTTTCGGTGCATCATTCAAGTATTCTCTACTCTGCTCGTGATCTCTTCGTTCTCTTATATCTAAATTGCCTCAAGTATTTTCGTTTGTTTTCTAATTCGTCACGGCGATTCGTTCTCTTTTCTTCATTCGTCTCAATTCTTACGGTGGTTCGTCCAACATTCATCTTCCTTTGTTATCGGATCAATCCATCCAAAATCCTACCGGTGGTCCGTTGAGTTTGCGCTATATCTCTCTTTAATCGGTTTCTACGTGAATAAGTACTACGCAAATTCATTGCTTCTCATCAATTTAAATTGGTGAAGGATGAGCATACATTAAATATTATTCTTATTTCCTCGAAGTGATTAATCCCTTCCTTCAGAGTTTGTTCACGAGGAATAAATTCTTGGTTTCAAGTTGTTCTTCTTGTCTCCTGGTGTTGTAAGATCTCTCAATTTTTCTCATCGCGAAGATCCATCTAAATCATTGCAAGGCTTCAATCTTGTTCTTTGCATCATTCACTTATCATCCTTTTGTTACCAGAGTTCTTCATGGTGGTTCATCATGATTTAATTCATCCTTGAAGTATTCTTCAAGATTCTTGTTGGAGGAGCTTAGGTATTCTTCTGCTTGCTCTTCAAAGTGCAATTCTTTGTACCTTATCTTTTGAGGTGGTGTTATGTCATTCTCAACAATTTCTTTCATGTTTCATGATTCACAAGTTATCAAGAATGAAATATGTAAACCCATCATTTTCTTCGTTCAGGAGATACTTTCAACCCTTCAATTTATTCATTGGAGTTATCTTGGGTTGTATTTCACCTAAAAGCTTTTTCCTAGGGATTGTTGCTAATTATGGTGCTTATAAATGACCCAAGTTCTCCATTTATCCTCTCAGCGAAAGAAGTTTTCATGCTTTCTCTCATCTCAAATCAATCATTTCGTAGTGGAAGAATTTCACCTCAATTTTGAGATGTTTTCCATAAGGCCACAACAAGCTTATTCTTTTCATTGGTGATTTTCCATCAACCCCATTCAATCCATCTTTGTAAGGATGCTTTCCAAATTCATTTGTGGGAGAAGTTATCATTTTCTTCTCCGTTCTTTTCTTTCCAGTGATCTAGCATCTATTCTTTCATTCCGGAGGCATTGTGATGTTTCTCTCTCCAAACCATCATCTCATTTTATCGAGGTCATGTTCTTTCCTTTGCTTATCCATTCAACCGGAGTGTTGTGTCCTCTGTTCAAGTTCTCTCATCTTATCAAGTTTTTCCTCTCTTTTCAACATGAGTGCTGTCTGAAATCTTTCTTATCTCTTGTGACATTCTTTCAATAGTTCCAGAGGCAGTGTGTTGTTGATTTCATCAAGTATCATCCCATCTTGTCAAGTTCATGTTAAATTCCTTCCATTTACATTCAGAGTGTTGTTTGAAGTATTTCATTCTTATTCTTTCTCTATCTGTTTTAACCGGAGTGTTTTCAATGTCTATCTGGTCACCTAAGCTCTTCATTCTCATTGTATTCCTTGTTTCTCTTGTCCAATGGAGTGTTTTCAATTTCATTCTTTTCTATCATGTCATTTTTTCAAGTTTTCAACCTCTCAAGGTTTCACTCGTTTGTCAAAGAAGCAACTTTGTTTTACCTCTTATTTTCCGTTTCTATCCGGTGCCATCCCTAGGATCTCGGGTCGAGTTCCTCTGTTAGTAACAGGCAAAATGGACCCTTCGATCAAAAGCAAATGATCAAAATCAAATAGCTAGGTGTGCATCCGAAACTTACCCGAACCCGACCCAGACTGTCATTACCGATGGATCCGGATCATCCCCAAACATCGCTAAAACATATCTGTTTTCTTATTTGGACTACCTACCTATTTTATTCTTGACCGTTTGATTTTGACCGAAGGGTCCATTTTGCCCCTAAGCTAGTCCAGCTTGCAATTTAAACAGTCTAACCCTAGATTTTAGGTAGTCTGTCCCATCTTCCTACACGTCGCCGCCACTCCTCTCATCAGGATCCATCCCCCAACCCCAGCCGATCCACCCACATGCTCGTCTCCTTCCGCACCGACCAATCCCGCAACCTCCTCCCAATCCACCAGCTCTCCACCTCGTCTTCAGCGCCCGACGAACAACCTCCTCTCGAACCAATCCCATGGCCGCCCGAAGCTTCCTCTGCCCTGTGCCCGCTGCCTCCACTAAGAAGCCTCGAACAGATAAGATGCTCCCCTGCCTCTCCTTCATCTCCTTTCCCTGGTTCCTCTCTCTCTCTCCCTCACGTGCTTCCTCTCTCTCTCACAGGAATGCCATGGAGCTGCGCCACAGGGAGCTCGTTGTCGCCACCGTCCTTGTCGCCCGACCATCGAGATCTGCATCGCTTCGCCACCTCGTCTCTGGGCCCCTGCTCGCGGGAGCTGGCCTCCCTCGCTCGTCCCAGCGCGGACCTGTAGCCGTGACTCTCACCGGACCTCCACTGTAACGCCCGGGATGCGACTATAGCTCCTACGTGTCGAGGCACGAGTTAGAGACATAATCGCATACTGGAATGATCGCACGCATGGTATCTTTGCACAACTCATGTAATGAACAGGGGTAAAAGAGATAAATAGTTGTCTTACACTCGCCACGTCACACAATTAATTCAACATTCATACATTCATCCAAATAACACAGAGTCCGGCTACGGACGAAATCAAACGAGAAAAGATACCACAACCACAAGTCCAGAGCGCCCCTAGTAGGAACCACTACTGATCGTCGGGATACGTCACATACATACGACCACGTTCTTCATCGAACTCCCAGTGAAGTTCTTGTCCAACTCCTACGTCGTACTCAATTGTACCTGCATCTGGTGTGTGTTGTAATATGTGAGTCACAAGGACTCAGCAATCTCATTCCCGGGTATCAAAACTAACAAATCCTTTTAGGTGTGGAGATGTAATAAAGTGGCTGCAGCAAGCACTAAGCAACTAGCTTACAAAGTCAAAGCGAGATGAGGATATGTGCCAACGGTCGCCAAAGATGATCAATAAGTGATCCTAGCTACTCACCTTCATGCATAACCCCACTGTGTTCACTTTCCGAAGCCCTTCAAAAACAGACCATCACGGTTACTCACACAGGTAGTGTATTCTTTTTGATATGGTGTCAAGTTATCTACAACTGGATATTAACAACTCCAATCTGCCACATAACTGCGGGCACGGCTTTCGAAAGTTCATAACGCTGCAGGGGTGTCCCAACTTAGCCCATCACAAGCTCACGATCCGTGGAGTCGCCACTCCATGTTGGGAAGACCCGAGTGTTCTCGGAATCCCGTGCTCAAGATATTTCGACAAAGGTAAAACTAATCCAGCAAAGCCTCCCAATGTGCCGACACCCTGATAGGAGCCGCGCGTATCTTGTCTAAGGCCACGATCGAATTGTCCAAACTTCCGGTAGGCCAGGTTAAGAGTTGCCCCTGGTGGTCACTGGTGGCTGACAGTTTTGGACCAACACTCGTGAGGAGCACTGGCCCGGGTTGTTGATTAAGTACTCGGGTTAATTACTCCCTATGCAAGTTTTTAGTTATTAGCCAAATGGTAAAACCAAGGTTGGGCCTTGCTAGAAAAGCTTTAAGCAATGAGAATTATCAAGGGGGCCCATAAACCCCAACCGTATTAGGAACACAAAATCAAGGAACATAACACCGATTTATCGGGTCTTAAGGTGGCATGAGTGGAACAAAACACCAAGCAGAAGGCCAAGGCTTCCACCCATTACCAATATATATGTGCATTAATTAAATAAGATATATATTGTGTTATCCCAATAAAGAAGTCCAAACATGGAGCAAACTTCCAACTTCACCTGCAACTAACAACGCTATAAGAGGGGCTGAGCAAAAGCATACTTAGCCAATCAACGGTTTGCTAGGAAGGCGGTTAAAGTGTTTCATGGCAACATAGGAGGCTGACAAGAAAAAAAATAGGCATCGAGGCATAACTATAGAGCAAGACAACTAGCAAAGCAAAGATAGAGGTGATATCGGGGAACGGTCATCTTGGATGTTAAGTTCTCAATGGAATCGTAAGATGGCTCCTCAAACTCAGTCTCGACAGGAACCTCGAACTCCAAATCGTCACCGGGCTCTAACCATCACAAGAATACAAACACCGGAACAAAATCAATCACCTTGCAATGCACAAGCACATGATGCATGACATGATGCATATGAGCATGAACATAGTATGATGCATCACAAATGCAACATGAGGAGTGCAACATGTGGCATGGCAAAATGCAACAAACACAATTCATTTAAGGGAACACAACATGCAAAAGAATGCAAGAACAAGATAGTCACACATGTAGTTATTTAGTTTGAACTAGCTAAGCACCCAACAAGTTTAATATGTTGTTTAGCATGGCAAGGAGTGCATCACAAGACCAACTACAACATGCAAGCAATTTAAATGGGCCGGAAGAAACAAACAACAATTCCAGAAAATCCCATGTGCATATATCAAATTTGGTGCTGATCTGCTACAACCATATTTTAGAGTTGTTAAACATGCAAAGTAACAGCACCATGTTATTCTACACATTTTTCCACCCCATTTACATATCAAGTTTGTTAAATTTGGAGCTACGGTTATTTAGTTATGAAATAAACCAATTTAAACATGTTATTTAACAAAACATGAGCAAACAACATTTTAAATATTTTAACATGGTAGAAAAATACATATTATGAAACTACACCAAAAACTAAGCAGGTTTCATTTTAACTTTATTTTGAAAGGAAGCATATATTAAAAGATGTGAGCAAGTCAAAAAGAGTGTATAACTGAAAATACAAACAAAACAGAAAAAAACATAACTGACCCAGCCTGGACTAGCCTCAGCCACTGATTAGTGGGTCCAGGGGGCGCTGAGGTGGCAAGGTTGGGCGTGGGAGGAGGTGTGTGCGCGCCCAGAGAATGCCAGGTGGGGCCGGGGTGTCAGTGGGACAGGCAGGGCAAAAAAATTGGGCATTTTATACACTGGCCCGAGGGGTTTTGAACCCAGGTCACCTGGTTAAGAGAGAGAGCGACGAACCACTAGGGTAGGCAGAGTTGACTAACAGAAGGAAGGCAGGGTGCAAGTTAAACATCTATGCACCTGTGAAAAGAATCAAACTAGAAAAAAATGAATAAGGAGGGCGCTCGGGAATCAAACCCGGGATCACCTGGATATGTGCGTGGCTGAGCAACCAGTCGAGCTAGCTATGGAATTGTGATGCATGTAGGGTTCGACTGAACATAACCTGAAGGCTCCACCTGAACTGAACCAGATCAAAGAAAACGTAAAAATAAAAAGGGGGGTGACTGCACCCGCGGGGGATCGAACCCGGGTCTGCGGGTTGTGGGTGTGTGCGGCGAACCACTACGCTGTTGATGTTGCTATTACTAGGAGGGGGCACGGCCTTTCTTGACCCAGTGCCAGGCGAGGGATGGCTCGCCCAGCCGGCGATAGAGAAGACGGCCTCGCTGCCCGGTGAGTGCGACGGCGACCACCGGAGCAGAGGAGTGCCAGTGGGGGTTGCGGGGTGATGCGGGGAGGAGTACACGCAAGGGGGGTTGCAAGGGACGCGAGCTTGCACGCGTGCACGTGTGTACAAGAGCTTGTTGAGCTTGCAGCCATGGCGACGAGCACACCAGACATGGCTACAACAGCGCCGCGTGAGGCGCACGGATGCGGCGTGGGTGCAGGTGCGATGCAAGACAGAGGGGATCCTGAACAGGGGACACACGGGCATGCAACGACAGCAACATCAACTAAAATAATAATAATAGGCTTCGCCAGAGCACGGGGAGGGTGAACTTGGCATGAACTCTACGACGCCTACGGGGATCGAAGGATGACGGGAAGAAGCAGGGAGGAGGCTGGGTATACCTAGTTTACCTATGACGTGAAAACGGGGCCGGGGACGCAGCAGCACGGCGGCGACGAGGCAAGGAAGTCTGGTACGCTTGCTGTCCGAGAAGAAGACGATGTGGAGGAAGAAGAAGGGGTCGAGGAGGCCGGTCCAGCGGATGTGTGGTCTCGTGCGGTCTCAGTGGATGCTCCCACGGCAACAGGCGAGGTCGCATGCGGTCGAGGAGGCTACCCCGAGCTCGAGCTTTGGCTCGGCCGGAGCATGGCGAGTAGGGCGACGGCGAGGCGTGTCTAGGCTTACCTGGCGGCAGCGAGGGAAGGAGAGGGACTGAATTGGTCGAGGGGAAGTAGGGCTAGGTTTAGGAGATCATATATAGGGGCTAGGGGCACCGGACGGCCGTCAATCGACGAGCTAGTCGACCTGGCGCCCTGGATGCGCAACTTACAGAGGAGAACGACTCTCCTGTCTTTGGTGGGCTAGGTGGGCCTGAAGGAGCAAGTGGGCTGGCCTGTTGGAGGGAAAAAGCCCAGGTTGTTGCGCTGGTAAGGCCTTCTTTTCTTTTCAATATTTCTTCAAACAGAAAAAATAAGAAAAGGCCAGAGAGTTTGGCAGGGAATTAGGAAGATATAAAAACATCCTGATGACCCTGGATTTATGTAGCATTTGAATAAATTGACCTGGGCATTTTTAGAGGTAGAAAAATAAAACAAGTTTGAATAAAATTTCAAACTTGAGCAATTTTAAAACCTAACCAAAACAAGTCCAATCAAGATGAAATTTGGCATAGGGGTTCAAGACATAGTGCAATATTTGTTGGAAGAAGATGAGCATTAATAGAGAAGGGAATGTGGCACTTGCAAAAATAAAAAGAAGTAGAAGGGAAGGGGAAGGTGATGATGCATAGCACAAATGACATGACCACCTCAAGGCATAAGGTGAGCATGTAAAAACAAGAGGCAAAACAACCACATAATGGCCATCATGATATGGACCCACACAATGCATCATGATATGGACAATAGATGCAAAATGACAAAAGGCAAGAATGGCAATATGATATGACAATGATGCATTATGATGGTATGACATAGCAATAATGAAACATAACAACAATAAAGGAAGGACCCCCAAGGAAAGGATGAGGACATGGTTGCATATATTGTCAAATAAGGAAGTTTTACATCTGGGGTGTTACAAAATCTCCTCCACTACGAAAAGATCTTGTCTCGAGATCTAGGACTGGAAGAAAGCGGGATACTAGGAACGGAGATGATCTTCTCGTTCCCATGTAGCTTCTTGGTCGGTATGGTGTGACAACTTGACTTTTAGGAATTTGATGGACTTTTTGCGGGTCTTGCACTTAGTTTCTTCAAGGATAGCAATGGGGTGCTCACGATAAGAAAGGTCTTGCTGAAGATCAATCACTTCGAAAGGTATGGTGCATTCAGGCGTCTTGAAGCACTTGCGGAGTTGTGACACGTGAAACATGTCATGCACATTTGCAAAGTTGGAGGGAAGCTCGAGTTGGTAGGCTAGATCTCCTCTCTTGCCAATTATCTTGAAAGGGCCCACGTATCTTGGAGCATGCTTGCCCTTGATACCGAACCTCTGAGTACCCTTCATTGGAGAAACACGGAGATAGACATGATCTCCAGTGTTGAAAGACAAATCTCGGTGTTTGCCGTCATAGTAGCTCTTCTGCCGCGATTGCGCGGTTTGAGATTCTCACGTATGAATTTGCACATCTCTTTGGCCTCTGAGATTAAATCATTGCCAAGGAGTTGACGTTCACCAGTCTCGGACCAATTGAGAGGGGTACGACACTTTCTGCCATAGAGAATTTCAAATGGTGCTTTGCCTGCACTTGCTTGGAAGCTGTTGTTGTAGGAGAATTCGGCAAATGCAAGGCAGTCTTCCCATTTCATATTGAAGGAGATTACACATGCCATGAGCATATCTTCAAGAATTTGGTTCACTCTTTTGACTTAACCACTAGTCCGAGGGTGAAAAGCTGCGTTGAAGCAAATCTTGGTACCCATAGCTGACTAGAAGGAATCCCAGAATTTGGAAGTGAACAAGCTTCCACGATCTGAGGAGATTACTTGAGGGATACCATGAAAAGAGACAATTATGTAGGTGTACAGCTCTGCCAGCTCTGCTGCGTTGATGGATTCCTTGACTAGAAGAAAATGAGCCACTTTTGTGAGCTTATCAATCACCACAAAGATAGAGTCGTTTCCTCACTTGGACTTGGGAAAGGCGGTGACGAAATCCATCTCAATCTGATCGAATTTCCACCCGAGAATAGGTAGAGGTTGAAGGAGTCCGGGTGGACGTTGATGCTCTGCTTTCACTCTTCAGTAGACATCACACTCGTTGACGAATTGAGCAATCTCTCTCTTTATGTGAGTCCACCAATAGGATTGCTTGAGGTCATGGTACATCTTGGAGCTTCCTGGATGTATCGAGAGGAGTGAATCACGTGCTTCGTTCATTATGAGCTTCCTGAGATCACCTTTGGGAACCACAATTCTATCCTCAAAGAACAAAGTGTCTCTATCATCAATGTGATAGCACTTGTACTTGGGAGTACCCTTGGCAATACCATGTTTCACCTTCTCACCATAGCATCACTGAGTTGGGCCTCACGGATTTGATCCTCCAAGGTTGGAGTTACTTGAAGGTTGGCAAGAAATCCTTGCGGAACGACTTGGAGGTTGAGCTTTCTGAATGACTCACAAAGTTCAGGTTGGAACGGTTTGAGGATGAGACTGTTGCAATAAGCCTTTCTGCGCAAGGCATCTTCAATGACATTCGCCTTGCCAGGAGTATATTCAATGCTCGGGTTGTATTCTTGAATCATCTCAACCCAACGAGTCTGATGGATGTTGAGGTTTGGTTGGGTGAAGATGTACTTCAGGCTCTTGTGATCGGTGAAGATGTCAACCTGTCTGCCCAACAAGAGGTGTCTCCACGTGATCAATGCATGGACAACTGCTGCCAGCTCAATATCGTGTGTGGGGTAATTCTTCTCATTTGGTTTCAGCTGACGCAAAGTGTATGCAATGATCTTCTTGTCTTGCATGAGAACACCGCCGAGGCCTTGCAAGCATCACAGAACACTTCATAAGGCTTGGACTCATCCGGAGGAGTAAGTACCGGAGCAGATATGAGCTTCTCTTTGAGGGTATTGAAAGCCACATCACACTCAGGAGTCCACGAGTACTTGACGTTCTTTTGGAGGAGGTTGGATAGCGGCTTGGAAATTTTGGATAAGTTCTCGACGAACCTTCTACAATAGCTTGCGAGGCCGAGAAAACTTCAGAGTTGTTTGACATTCTGAGGTGGTTCCCACTTAACAATAGCTTCAACCTTCTCGGGGTTAATAGAAATGCCCTTTGCAGAGATGATACGGCCAAGATAGAGAACTTCATCAAGCCAGAATTCACATTTGGAGAACTTCGCATAAAAGCAGTGCTCTCGGAGCCTGTCAAGAACCAAACGGAGGTGCTTGGCGTGGTCTTCATGATGAATCTATCGGTAATCTCTTCGCTTCCTAAACCGGCAATCTCATTTGTGATGAGAGCAAGCCTAGTGTACATTTCAGCGACACCTTCACCATCCTTCATCTTGAACTTGTCAAGTTGACTTTGAAGCACATCCAACTTCGATTCCTTGATGGAGTCGGTAACTTCGTGCATATCAATCAAAGTATCCCAAATTTCCTTTGCATTCTCAAGATGGCTGATTTTGTTGAATTCTTCAGGGCACAATCCGTTGAAGAGGATATCGCAAGCTTGAGCATTGTATTGCAGCATCTTCAACTCTTCCGAAGTAGCTTCACGGTTCGGTTCCTTCCCATGGAGAAGTTCACCTTGCAAACCAATACACTAGCCCAAACGGCGGGGTTATGTCCAAGAATATGCAATTTCATCTTATGCTTCCAACTAGCAAAATTAGTACCATCAAAATAGGGACCTCTACGGTGGTAACTTCCCTCGCTAGACGCCATACTCTCCTAGGTTGTGAAACAAAGGCTATGATCACCAAAGCTATGGAAATCACGGCAAATGGAGATCATAGCTCTAATACCACTTGTAGGATCGAAACTATGTCTAGAGGGGGTGATTAGACTACTTGACTAAATAAAAAATATAGCCTTTTCCAAATTTTAATTCTTGGAAGATTTTAGCAACTTAGCACAAGTCAAGCAATCATCCTACGCATGCAATTCTAAGAGCGTAGCAGCGGAAAGTAAAACAATTGCATATTAAGGTAAAGGGAGAAGTTTGGAGGGAGCAAACGCAAGTGAAGACAACGATGTTTTTTGTCTTGGTTCCGATAAGTGGTGCTATCGTACATCCAAGTTGATGGAGACTTCAACCCACGAAGGGTAATGGCTGCGCGAGTCCACGGAGGGCTCCACCCACGAAGGGTCCACGAAGAAGCAACCTTATCTACCCCACCATGGCCATCGCCCACGAAGGACTTGCCTCACTAGCGGTAGATCTTCATGAAGTAGGCGATCTCCTTGCCCTTACAAACTCCTTGGTTCAACTCCACAATCTTATCGGAGGCTCCCAAGTGACACCTAACCAATCTAGGAGACACCACTCTCCAAAAGGTAATAGACGATGTGTTGATGATGAACACCTCGCTCAATTGCTTCAATAATAGTCTCCCCAACACTCAAATAGCTCCTCACAGATTTGGATATGGTGGAAGAAGGATTTGAGTGGAAAGAGACTTGGGGAAGGCTAGAGAACAAGATTCATATGGTAGGAATGGAATATCTTGATCTCAACACTTGAGTAGGTGGTTCTCTTTCAGAACATGGATGATGGAAGTGTAGGTATTTTCTGATGGATCTCTCCATGAGTGAAGAGTGGGTGGAGGGGTACATATAGCCTCCACACAAAATCTAACCGTTACACACAATTTACCAAACTCGGTGGGACCGATTCAGAGAACTCGGTCAGACCGACTTAGTTCATAATGTGACCGTTAGGTATTTCGATGGGACCGATATAATCAACTTGGTGGGACCGATTTCATTAAGGATAGGGCATAACGTAATCTCGGTGAGACCGATTACACAAACTCCGTGAGACCGATTTTGGTAATGAGCACACAGATAGTTGGTCAGGAAAACTCGGTGGGACCGATTCGCTCATTTCGGTGAGACCGAAATGTTACGAAGAGGCAACAGAGAGTTTGCATTACAAACTCGGTGGGACCGATTGCACATCTCGGTTAGAACGGCAATATTGCAACAGGAAACAGAGAGTTTGCAATCCCATCTTGGCGAGACCGAGATCCCTTTCGGTGAGACCGAAGTGATTAGGGTTCCTGGGAGTGGCTATGTCAAATGAACTCGGTGGCCCGTATAGATCTTTTCAGTGGGGCCGAGTTTGACTTTTGATTTGGGACATATGTGGATGTGGGAAAGTGGTTGAGGGTTTTGGAGCATATCACTAAGCATTTTGAGCAAGCAAGCCATTGTGCAACACCTCATCCCCTTTTAATAGTATTGGCTTTCCTATGGACTCAATGTGATCTTGGATCACTAAAAAGGAAAATGTAGAGTCTTGAGCTTGAGCCAATCCTTTGTCCTTAGCATTTTGAGGGGTCCACATTCCTAATCCATGCCATGCCAATCATTAAACTTTCCTGAGATATCTTCTTGAGATAGCATTAGTTCAATGAGCTATATGTTATTAGTAATTACCAAAACCACCCGGGGATTGTTGCACTTTCACCAAATGAGGTGCGGTTTTCGGCCATGCGATCGTGATCCAACGGCCAAGAACATGGAGGGGGTTTAGATGGGCTAGTGGGCTGCTGTGGAGGGGTGCTAGGCTGCACAGAGAGAGGGGTCCAGCGGTTAATGCGGTTACTGTTGGGGCATCAAACGGACTCCGAATGCGACAAAATTTGGCACGCGGTCTGTCTACACTATATTAAGACCACACGCCAAGTTTCATCACATTCTGAGAAAAATTTCTGGCCACTTATAAAATAAATATTCGGAGGTCCGCGGGCGCGTGCAAGTGTGTCTAGGCTCCGAACGGACAACGGAAAGGACGGGCGGACTTGGGCGGATGCAAGTTTTGAAAACATGCAGATGAAATGCACATGATGACATGGCAAAGTGCAACACACAAGCGAATGAAATGGCAACAGCAGCAAATAACTGGAAGACACCTGGCGCATCGGTCTTGGGGTGTCACAGGAAGGATAGTGGGGTTGCAGTTACCGCCCAGTGAACGTGGGGAGCGGGCACTCCGCAGATAATGGCCCATTATCCCCCACCACGATTGGCGTTACACGATGCGCGGAAGATGCAGAAACCGGCCCGATCTCAAGTTAATGGAGAAGCAAAGATCTCAAAGGGTGCAAGCTGCTCCTACCCCCTTTGCCTACGCACTGGTTAGAGCCTGCCCCGACGACACCCAATGGTGCGACCAGGCCAGGATCAGGGACTCCTGTCGGTGCAACAAACCCTGAGTTCACTGCCCCAGACTGTGCACAGGCCCAAGGGCAAGCTTGCAAACCCAGGATCAGATCAAGACATAAAGGATCAACTCTTTCAGGAATCAGAGAGATGGTCGAGGAGATCAAGACAACCAAGGTTAGCCGAAGAGGCAAGATATCACCATAAGAACGGCCTTCCTTGTCGGGCATGCGAGCCTGGCAAGGTTGGATCGCCCCGGAAGCAAGCCTCCAAAATTTCCCCGGTAGGCCTGCCAAAGCTCGCGAAGGCAAACCACCACCTCACAACGACGCCTGCTCGCTCAGTGGAAGCCCCCTGCCAGCCTGTTCCTACAGAAAGAACCTCCAAGTGACACCCATTGTGAGACGTGTCAAGCAAGCAGGCGCTAAGCTGGAAAAATAGCCCGACAGGGCCTGCCGGGCGAGCCATGATGTGACACTAAGTGGCGCATTTAATGTGCTTTGTCAGCCTGCAGAGTTAGGTATGATAGCACCGTTCGCTATATAATCAGTATGGAAAGACTGATTTGACACTGTGGTAACCCCTTAATCTATAAAAAGGAGGCCCATGGAACCCTCACACACTCATACGCGCGTCGTCACTCTCGCCCTGAGGCAACCTTGCCGGGCAAGAGTGATGCGATTCTGGTTTCCACCACCCACCGTCAATCCACCAAAGCAAGAGTAGGGTTTTACGCCTCATGGCAGCCTGAACCTGGGTAAAAAATGTCCGTGTGATATCTACCATGCTACGCTACGCCTCTCTGCTCTTTGTGCAACGTGCCCATCCACCACCGAACTAAAAGGGGCCCTTGGTCCCATAGGTGGTCGTGGTTTCCCACGACACTAGGGCCGATCAGCGTCATTTTCGTCCCGTCGGATATGAAAGATGTAGGTATCTGTGTGGATCAGATATACCGAGACGTGCTAGCCACTGAAGTTGTTGAGGCGGCGGCCCCTGTCGAGAAAGCGGATAAGGGAAAAAGAACTAGTGGGGACACCGACAAGTCATCCGGGAAGCGCGTCTCTTCGAAGTGAGTTGCTCTTGTCGACGACTTGTCGGAGAGTTCCACTAGTAAGAGATCCAAGGTTGCCTCACCTGCTATGAAAAAGGTCCCGACAAGTTAGGATGGTGCTGCCAGTACATTCACCATTAGCGCCACCACAATGACAAACAGGAAAGCGCGCTCATTGCCTTCCTGTGGGTGAATGTCGATGTGTTTTCTTGGCAACAATCTGACATCCCCGGTGTTACCAAGTTGGTAATTGAGCACCACTTTGTTGTCTGCCCTCATGCCCGGCTCGTCAAGTAGAAGGTCAGGAAGCAAGCTTTGGAGTGGCAACAGTTTATTGCCGAAGAGATTATGAAACTTGAGGCAGCTAGTTTGATCGGAGGAGCGTTGCATCCGACGTGGTTGGAAAACCTCGTGGTGGTGCGCAAGGCGAATGGGAAATCGAGGCTTTGTGTAGACTTCACGGATCTACATAAAGCATGCCCGAAGGACCCATTCCCCTTGCCGCGCCTTGATCAGATTGTGGAATCCACTTCAAGGTGTGATTTGCTTTCCTTTTTGGATACATACTCCGGGTACCACAACATATTCATGTCCAAGGAAGACGAAAAAAGACCTCGTTCATAACCCCGTGTGGCACATACTGCTTTGTGCGGATGCCCTTCAGGTTGAAGAGCGATGGGTCTACCTTTGCGAGAGCAGTGCAGATCGGTTTCGAACCTCAATTGCATAGGAATGTAAAATCCTACATGGATGACATCGTCGTCATGACCAAGGACAGAACAACACTCATTCAAGATTTGGAAGAGACATTTGCAACCTTGTGCAAGATCAACGTCAAGTTAAACCCTGAGAAGTGTGTATTCGGCGTCCCCTCCGGCAAGTTACTTGGTTTCTTTGAGTCCCACTGAGGGATAGAAGCCAACCCCGACAAGATCTGGGCAATTGAGCAGATTAAAGCACCCAGTACTGTCAAGGATGTGAGACGCCTAACCGGATGCATTGCTGCGCTAAGCAGGTTCATTTCCAAGTCCACCGAGCGGGCCGTGCCCTTCGTTAAAATCTTGAAGAGGGTGGGACCGATGAAGTGGACCCTGGAAGCAGAAGCAGCGCTGCGAGACCTAAAGACGTACCTTTCCTCCGCTCCTACCTTGGTCACTCCTAAGCCACGAGAGCCTTTGCTGCTATATTTAGCGGCAATGAATCAAGTGGTTAGTGCAACGCTAGAAGCGTAAACGGAAATGGACGAAGAAGTAGCTGCAGCTTCTGTTCCTACCGAGAATGGGACTGAGTTGGTCATGACAGGCTCAAGCACTAATAAAGAGAAAGGAGAGCAAGTTGGTGAAGACAATTCCAAGACCCCGCAAAGAAGAAAGTGGTGCAACCGCCGATATACTTTGTCAGATCCCTATTTCATGGGGCTAGGTCAAGGTATTATGGAGTCCAAAATTTAATCTTTGGCCTCATCATGGTCTCAAGGCAATTATGCGACTACTTCCAAGCCCACGAGATCATGGTGGTCACTTGTTTCCTGCTGCAGCGTATACCGAGGAACCCCGAAGCCACTGGCAGGATAGTTGAGTGGGCACTAAAGTTGTCAAGCTTTGGCTTGAAGTACAAGAGCATTAGCAGAATTCTTTGCGGAATGGACGCTAACCCCGGACGAAGAAATTCCAGAGACAGTCATCCCCAGCAAGGACGCGCCTCAAGAATGGATCATGTATATTGACGGTGCCTCCTTGCTATAAGGCACCGGGGCTGGAGTGCTTCTTGTAGCACCCACCGGAGAGCACCTCAAATACATGGTTTAGATGCACTTCCCCCGGGAGAAAGCCACCAACAACATTGCTTAGTATGAGGGGCTCCTTGCCAGACTCAGGGTCGCAGTAGAGTGGGGAAACATGAAGTTGATCGTCTATGGGGACTCGCAGCTCATGGTCAGGCAAGTAAATAAGGATTACCATAGCACATTGATGGAAGCGTACGTAGAGGAAGTGAGGAAGCTGGAGGAGCGTTTCGATGGATTGCAAACAGAGCACATGCCGTGTGCGGAAAATAGCATTGCCGATCATCTGTCGAATTGCGCTGCACAAAAGCTTCATGTGGAACGAGGAACATTTGTCCTTCACCTCACTCAACCATCCGTATCCCCTTCAATGATGGCTAGAAAAAGGAGAAAGATGGACTCCGGAAAGCATCTCTCCGCTGAGCTTCCTAAAGGACCCGGTAGAGAGGTTGCCGGGAATGACCTTGCTCACTTGGTGAGCAGCACCCTCCCGCCGAGCCAAGTATTCTAGCGGTGGAGGTAAGCACTCCCATGGAAAAGGAAGTGCCATTTGTCCTTGTTATCGAACCTCGGGCTCCAACTTAACACATCGTCCACTACCTCCAAACAGGAGAACTTCCCGAAGAGCAAGAAGAAGCCGAAAGAGTAGCCCAGAGGTCCAGTATGTATCAGTTTGTTGATGACGCATTATACAAAAGGAGGCCCAACAGTGTGAAATTAAGGTGCCTCTGTCGGGAGGATGGGCAAGAACTTTTGGCAAAAATACACAAAAGTGTGTGCGACTCTCACATTCGATCAAGAGCCATGGTCGGAAAAGCTTTCTGGCAAGGTTTCTACTGGCCCACGGCCCTCCAAGATGCGATCGAGCTAGTCACTAAATGTGAAGCCTGCCAGTTCCACCCCAAGAACATTCATCATCCAGCTCAAGCTCTCCAGACAATCCCTTTGTCCTGGCCCTTTTTGGTCTGGGGGCTCGACATCTTAGGCCCCTTCCCCGGGCTGTAGGGGGCTTTGAATTCTTGTACGTTGCTATCGATAACTTTCAAAGTTGCCATAAGTAGAACTAGTGAGGAAGGTAACCGCACAACAGCTATCAAGTTCTTGAAGGAATTGGTGTGCCTATGTTAGGGTTCCCGCCAGAGTGATCACTGAAAACGGCACCCAATTTACAAGCCACGCCTTCATGCAATATGTTCAATACCTCGAAAGAAAGGTCTCATTCACCTTCCTCACCCATCCCTGGAGCAGTTGACAAGCTGAGAGGATGAATGTTGAAGTGTTGCATGGACTCAAGACAAGAACTTTTGACAAGTTGCAAAAGTGCGGCAGACACTGGATCGATGAGCTGGTGGTGGTTCTTTGGTCCCTCCATACGACACCAAATCAAGCCACCGGCCAGAATCCCTTATCCCTAGTCTATCGGGCAGAAGCAGTGCTCCCCGTGAAACTCATATACGGGTCACCTCGAGTACTTTCCTATGATGAATTAGCCCAAGAGCATCACCGGCATGACGATGACATGCTCCTTGAGGAGGATCATCTCTGGGCTGCTATGTGTGTTGCACGCTACCCGCAAGCCTTGCGCCGCTATCATAGCCGCAAGGTTCATGCTCGGAGCCTTGAGAAAGGCAACATTGTCCTTAGGTGTGTTCTATCCGCCAAGGGTTCCAACAAGTCGACGCCAAAGTGGGAAGGCTCTTACCGGGTAGTATGAGTCACCAGACCTGTTGTACTCCGTCTGGAGAACGAAGATGGCATCAACATGCAAAACTCATAGATATTGAGCATCTTCGTAACTTCTACCCGTAAGGCGCGGCTGCCGAGGCTGAGCCTTGCCGATGCACATGTAAACCTTTGTACCAGGCCAGGCACAGACCCTTTGCAAATATAATGAAGCGCTAGCACCTAAAAACTTGCTTGCATGATTCGTTTTACTTAAGTTGTCATGATCATTTAGAGAGGGTCATATGCTGCTATGATTTCCTTCTGTACTAACTACAGGACCCCCTGCCGCGGATTCAGATCCCAGAAAGGAGGTGTGGAAACGAGCTGGCATACCAATCCTCAACAGAAAACCAAATAAGTTCTCTTTGAGATATCCATAGTGTGCCTCTGTAAGGAAAGATACTTGCGCGAAGAGAAAACCTCGTCGCCTTTGAAACATTTGTGCTCCCACCTTTTGACTCGAAGTTTGCTTCGATCGAGGCGGTAGCACTAGCATTTAGAGAAAAAGGATTTGACAAGGGGCCGGTGAAGTCCCGATTCTAAGCCTTAAAGCATAGCACACTGAACTATCGAGTAGTCATCAGAACGAGCTTGCTAGACGTTCATAACGTCTGGAGTTGCTCCTGCAGCAGGCCTGTCACCTAGCGGTGCTTCCAGGATATAATTTTTCTGTGCAGCAATGAGGATAATCCTGAAGTTATGGACCCAGTCCATGTAGTTGCTACCATCATCTTCCATCTTAGCTTTCTCTAGGAATGAATTAAAATTCAAGGGAACGGTAGCACGGGCCATTGATCTACAACAACATAGATATGCAAAAACTATCAGGACTAAGTTCATGATAAATTAAAGTTCAATTAATCATATTACTAAAGAACTCCCACTTAGATAGACATCCCTCTAGTCATCTAAATGATCACGTGATCCAAATCAACTAAACCATGTCCGATTATCACGTGAGATGGAGTAGTTTTCAATGGTGAACATCTTATGTTGATCATATATGCTATATGATTCACGCTCGACCTTTCGGCCTCCAGTGTTTCGAGGCCATGTCTATATATGCTAGGCTCGTCAAGTTTAACCCAAGTATTCTGCATGTGCAAAACTTGCTTACACCCGTTGTATTTGAACGTAGAGCTTATCACACCCGATCATCACGTGGTGTCTCGGCACGACGAACTTTGGCAATGGTGCATATTCAGGGAGAGCAGTTGTACCTCGAAATTTTGTAATGGATCATCTTATAATGCTACCGCCGTACTAAGCAAAATAAGAAGCATAATAAGATAAACATCACATGCAATCAAAATATGTGACATGATATGGCCATCATCATATTGTGCTTTTGATCTCCATCTCCAAAGCATCGTCATGATCTCCATCGTTACCGGCTTGACACCATGATCTTCATCATAGCGTCGTGGCCGTCTCGCCAACTATTGCTAACTCATAGAGATGAAGTAACACAATTACATGGCCCTCGCAATTCATACAATAAAGAGACAACCATAAGGCTCCTGCCGGTTGCTGATAATTTACAAAACATGATCATCTCATACAATAACGTATAACTCATCACGTCTTGACCATATCACATCACAACATGCCCTGCAAAAACAAGTTAGACGTCCTCTAATTTGTTGTTGCAAGTTTTACGTGGCTGCTACGGGCTTGGTAAGAACCTTTCTTACCTACGCATACAAAAACCACAACGATTTTTCATCAAGTATGTGTTGTTTTAACCTTCACAAGGACCGGGCGTAGCCACACTCGGTTCAACTAAAGTTGGAGAAACTGACACCCGCCAACCACCTGTGTGCGAAGCACGTCGGTAGAACCAGTCTCGCGTAAAGAGTACGCGTAATGTCGGTCCGGGCCGCTTCATCTAATAATACCACCGAATCAAAGTATGACATGCTGGTAAGCAGTATGCCTATTATCGCCCACAACTCATTGTGTTCTACTCGTGCATCTCATCTACGCATAGACCTGGATCATGATGCCACTGTTGAGGAACATAGTATTTCAAAAAAATAATCCTACGATCACGCAATCTACTAGAAGCATAGCAACGAGAGGGGAGAGTGTGTCTAAGTACCCTCATAGACCGAAAGCGAAAGCGTCTAGTGACGCGGTTGATGTAGTCGAACGTCTTCGCGATCCCACCGATCCAAGCACCGAACGTACAGCACCTCCGTGTTCAGCACACGTTCAGCTCAATGACGTCCCATGAGCTCTTGATCCAATTGAGCTTCACGGGAGAGTTTTGTCAGCACGACGGTGTGGCGACAGTGATGATGAAGCTACCGGCGCAGGGCTTCGCATATGCACTGCAACGATATGACCGAGGTGTGTAACTATGGGGAGGGGCACTGCACACAGCTAATCAACTTATGTGTCTATGGGGTGCCCCCTCCCCATGTCTATAAAGGAGTGGAGGAGGGGAGGGGATGGCCCTAACTATGGCGCACCCTAGGGGAGTCCTACTCCCACTGGGAGTAGGATTCCCCCCCCCCCCTTCTCAAGTTGGAGTAGGAGAGGAAGGAAGCAGGAGAAGGAGAAGAAGGAAAGGGGGGGCGGCCCCCTCCCAATTCGGATTGGGCTTGTGGGGGGCGCGCCCCCACCTTGACCGCCTCCTCCTCTTTTCCACTATGGCCCATTAAGGCCCATTAACTCCCCGGGAGGTTCCGGTAGCCCCCCGGTACTCCGGTAAATGCCCTAAATCATCCAGAACCATTCCGATGTCCAAATATAGGTTTCCAATATATCGATCTTTATGTCTCGGACATTCCGAGACTCCTCGTCATGTCCGTGATAACATCCGGGACTGCAAACTACCTTCGGTACATCAAAACACATAAACTCATAATATCGATCGTCATAAAACGTTAAGCATGCGGACCCTATGGGTTGGAGAACTATGTAGACATGCCTGAGACTCATCTCTGGTCAATAACCAATAGCGGAACCTGGATGCTCATATTGGTTCCTACATATTCTACGAAGATCTTTATCGGTCAAACCACATAACAACATACGTTGTTCCCTTTGTCATCGGTATGTTACTTGCCCGAGATTCAATCGTCGGTATCATCATACCTAGTCAATCTCGTTACCGGCAAGTCTCTTTACTCATTTTGTAATACATCATCTCGTGACTAACTCATTAGTAGTTTGCTTGCAAGGCTTATTGTGATTTGTAATACCAAGAGGGCCCAGAGATACCTCTCCGACACTCGGAGTGACAAATCCTATTCTCGATCTATGCCAACACCACAAATACCTTCCAAGAATCCTGTAGAGCATCTTTATAATCACCCAGGTATGTTGTGACGTTTGATAGCACACAAGGTGTTCCTCCGGTATTCGGGAGTTGCATAATCTCATAGTCATAGGAACATGTGTAAGTCATGAAGAAAGCAATAGCAGTAAAACTAAATGATCAAGTTGCTAAACTAACGTATGGGTCTTGTCTGTCACATCATTCTCCTAATGATGTGATCCCGTTGATCAAATGACAACTCATGTCTATGGCTAGGAAACATAACCATCTTTGATCAATGAGCTAGTCTAGTAGAGGCATACTAGGGACACTCTGTTTTGTCTATGTATTCACGCATGTACTAAGTTTCCGATTAATACAATTCTAGCATGAATAATAAACATTTCTCATGATATAAGGAAATACAAATAACAACTTTATTATTGCCTCTAGGGCATATTTCCTTGAAAAACTTCATCTTGGTGGGACCGATTATGTCAACTCGATGAGACTGAAGTGGATAAAGGGTACACAGAGAATCTGTCAAGCCAACACGGTGAGATCAAAATAAATTCAACTAATCACAGAGTGCTGGCAAGGCCATCTCGATGCGACTAAGATCCATATCGGTCGGCCCAAACTGTTAGGGTTTCTGGCAACGATTATGATAAGTGAAGTCCGTGGGTCCGGGTAGGAAGTATCGGTGTGGCCGAGTTGGAGATTGGGGTTTGATATATTTGGATGGAGAGAGTGGTTGAGTGTTTTTGGAGCAATATAACTAAGCAATTGAGCATGTAATCCATTAAGCAACACCTCATCCCCTTTTAATAGTATTGGCTTTCATATGGACTCAATGTTATCTTTGATCACTAAAATAAAAATGAAGAGTCGTGATCTTTTACCAATCTTTGTCCTTAGCATTTTGAGGGGTCCACTTATCTAAACCATGTCGTGCCACTGTTGAACTTTCTAGAAATATACTGGATAAAACTATTAGTCCAACAAGAGATATGTTCATATTAATTACCAAAATCACCCATGGAGCACTTGTACTTTCAATGATGATAAGTACCATCCTCGTCCCTTGGTAATTTGAGTTACCATCGACAACATCCTTCCATTCCTTTCATCACAAACTTGTTCATGTTATGGATCCACCTTGCTATCCAGCTTGTATTATGTTCTACCTTGAAGAATTATTGTCTCCTATGTCAAGGATGTTGTGAGGAATGCTCCACCTCTTAAGAATCCTTGGTATAGTGATACTTATCACCATCACCATTCTTCTTTGTCCCCGTGTTGCTTCTAACCGGAATATCAACAAGTGAACTATGTTGTGAGACTTTTGTATTTCTAGCAAACCTATTGCTTCAGAGTTTATGGACAATAATTCTGATCTAGTGTGCTGGTTGCTAAATCACCGTTCTGACATTGGTCGTGCAACCCAGGCCATATTTTGGGTGCCCTTTTCATCCAATGATTAGTTGTGGATGTTTTCCTCGAGCATACATCATTATAGCATTTGATCTAACAAATGTTATCTCCTTGTTCACATAATTTTGGAAATCATTGTGTTCAAACTTTTCTTCTCAATCAACCTTAGTCAGAGGTATCCTAACACCAATTAGATCTGTATCTCGGTCAGGTATAATGGTTGGAACTTTTTCCAAGAGTTATTGCATTGGTCCTTATATACCCGGGTAAGGTGATGGCATGCCTTGCACACCTTGTCGGGGTTATGTACCCTAGGAAGCCTCATCCGCACCCAAGGAAATTTTAAGATATTGGGGCTGGCCAAGGCCCTCATGCCGACTGGGTGTGCGGCCGGCCACCTGCCATGTTCTGGGAGGATGCAAGCCCCTAGCAGGTGGCCCCAGGAATGGGCCAGCTCCTAGCTGTCGGCCTCTCCCCACTCGGAGTCCGCACCAACCGACCGTGATCAAGACAGATCATGGAAACAGTGGCACCTGCTCCCCCAGGATACGAGGGAGCATGGCAACAGTGTACCTCGACCAGGCAGACTTCCTCCGGCACAGAGCGGAACTGTAGCCATGCGCGGTGTGAGGCCGCCCTCGTCAGCAAGGACGACGCTACAGTGAAAGGCAATCTGAGTGTCCCGCAGGCGGCAGGCCCTACTTGTCAGCCTGATTCTCGGCAGACGGCAGGATCTACCAGAGGCGGGCCCCAGCAGCTGGCGGGGAACCCGATGACTAAAGACACTCACACCCGGGTCCTACCACCCGGCGTATTAGCATTGTACCCCTGGGGGTAAGCCTATATAAGCTCCCCAAGCTCACCCATGCAAAGGGTTCAGACATTGTTCTACCCATATACACCATAGCTAGGAGAAGCAAGAGAGCTAACCTTGCCCTTCTTCCTCCTCTAGCACACATCTCTAGGAGCAACCTTGTAGCCACCACTTGTGATCATAGTAACCATGCGGAGATCCCGCAGTGCAGGACTAGGGGTGTTATCTCCTCGAAGATCCCCGAACCTGGGTAAGTATCATGTTCGTTCCCGTGCACGACCGAGCTGTTGCTCGCTCCTGCTTCTAGACGGCCCGACGATGTACTCCTATCTCCATGCATCATATGCCACCCCCTCGCATCTGTCGCGAGAATACTCCAACAGTTGGCACCCACCGTGGGGCACGAGGCGTCGGCCGGAGACATGTTCTGGACGGGAACCCTCATCCTTACTAGCAAGCGTGTCGCGGCCGGGCCGATCGGCCAACCCGGTGGGCCCACTCGCACTTGAACGAGCGTGTCGCCCGATGCAGGAGTAGCCTACCCCGTAAGCTGCCTTGCCGACCTCCTCGGCAAGGTCAGCCTCTTTGACGAGCCCGCCTCCGACATAGAGACTCCCCGCTCTGTCGACCCCCTCTCCGAGCTCTTCGAGAAGCTCACCGTCTCCGACGAGCCTGCCTCCGATGTGGAGCTCGTTGGCTCCACTGACCCTTTCATCAAGCACATCGAGATGATCATCGGCTGCGATGCAGCTTACACCCATGCTTTCCCTGACGACTTGATCATCGTCGACGACCCGCTCCCTTCGGTTGCCAGCGACGTCTCGGTCGGCTCGCTCGACACCGGTAGCTTCGTGCAGGTGATGGTATTTGGCGACAGCCAAGCGGCCGACAGAGTCGCTGAGGACCCATTGCGAGTAGCAATGCGGGACTTGGCTACTCCTCTCGATGAAGCAACCGATCCTACGATGCTCAAAGTGATCCGCGTCAAGGTCCTTGACATCGCCACCAAGCTAGCGGCCATGTAGCGCCATGCGGAAGCCAACCAGCTCGAGATCGACCGCATCACTGGTAGAATGTCGGCTGCTACTGAGCCCAGCCGGGCTGCTGCCATCCGGCAGCGCGGCATGGCCATCGCCAGCATGTTGGGAGTAGTACGCCCGATCTATGAGAAGCCGGCACAGAACCTACGCGCTGCGCTGGCGACGACGAAAGACCTCCGAAATCTGGAGGGAGAAGAGCAGGGCACTCAAATGGAGCTCCTTCAAGAGATCCTCAATGCTACAAACACGCAGGAAGACACCTGCAACCATGTGATGGCAGCCGGCAAGCAGACCGAAAACCGGGAGGCCCACCAAGAAAACGGTGCGACTTCCCGATCCCCTAGCGGCGGCGGTCGCAACTAGAACTTTGGGGCGGCCCCTGGTCGCAACGAACGCTCTCAGCGCACGGGCGTGGCCAGCCAGCAAGCTCCCCCGAACCCGGGCGAACGACGCCAGTAGGATGAATGTCCGCCTCCCCGCAGGGAGAGCCGAGTTCTGTGGTGCCGGTCGATCATCCCACTCTGGGGGCGGTGGCTAGGCCCATGAGTCTGCTACTAGGACGCCCACCAACGGCTAGAGTAGCTGGCCTGGTCTCAGGCGTTGGACGAAGAAGACGTAGTAGGCCCAGCCTGCTTCGGCCCTTGCATCCACGACGAGCCCTTTCCCAAAGGGTTCTCGCTGCCTCATGACACTCCCAAGTATAATGGCACGGTGAAGCCGGCGGACTGCCTCATCGACTACATAACGACAGTCAGCATAGCCAATGGCAAGAAGCGCGTTGCCGTGAAGTACGTTCCGCTCATGTTGCAGGGCACGGCCCGGATATGGCTGAACAGCCTTAAACCCAATAGCATCAACAACTGGCTGGACTTCATTGAAGCTTTTGTGCACAACTTCAACAACACTTACAAGTGGCCCCCCAAGCCTCGCCAGCTCTCCATATGTGTTCAGGGGCCGACCGAGTCCGCTCGCGACTACCTGACATGCTTGGCCGAGCTGCGCACCTCCTGCGAGGGGGTGCACGAGTTGCAAGCAATCGAGTACTTCGCCGCTGGGTGCTGAGAGGGCACCCTGCTCAAGCACAAGCTCCTGTGTGACGAGTCGGTCACTCAGGAAGAGCTCTTGACGATAGCGGACAAGTACAATACGGCCGACTCCTCCATGAAGTCGGAGATCTGGTTTGACGAATCCGAAAAAATGATCTCGCCGAATACCCCGGGACCCGCTGGTTACTCCAGTCGGCGTCAGTGGCAAAACAACAATAACAACAAACGCAAGGCCCCGGAAACATCTTCCAACAGCCGGCGGGTGGCGAACGCTGAGGACCAGGACCAGCAGCCGGCCGGCCAACCCGTCCCCAAGCGTCAGCAGCGCGGCAAGGCTGTCTGGCAGCGCGCCCTCTCCTTCGAGCAGGCCCTCGATGCTCCATGCAAGCTCCATAGTGGCGTGAAGCCATCCAACCACACAACTCGCCGGTGGAACTGGCTTACCCTAATTGCCAAGGGAGAAGCTCTACCGCCTCCTCCTCCCGGCCCTACGGGTCCGCCTCCTCAGCAGCCAAGATGAATTCCCCAATGCGCATGCTGCCTACTTCATCTTCACGAGTGAAGACAACGACAAGCGCAGCAAGCGACAACAACACCGTTAGGTGAACAATTTTGTTCCTTAAGTCACCTAGTTCATGCACTGGTCCAAAAAGCCCATCACCTGGAGCCAGAAGGACCATCCGGTCATGATGCCTACGCTGGGTGGCTACGCCATGGTGTTGGACCCCACCTTCCTCACCGAGAGGTAGATTTGCCGCTTCTCCCAAGTTCTGATAGATGGTGGAAGCAGTATCAACATTCTCTACCGCAACACCATGGAAAAGCAAGGGATCATGGAGAAGCAGCTCCTGCCCAGCCAGAAATGTATTCGATTGAATTGGCCTTGGGCTTTCCCTCTCACCACTCGGCAAGATCAAGATCGACGTCATGTTCGGCGACAAGAATCAGTTCCGCCGTGAGCCCATCTAGTTCGAGGTGGCCGGCTTGGGCAGCCCCTACCACACGCTCTTGGGCCGGCCAGCCATGGCTAAATTCGTGATGGTCCCGCACTACGAGTACTTGAAGATGAAGCTGCAGGGTCCCGAGGGCATCATCACCGCCGTCGGTGACTACAAGAAGTCGGCCGAGTGCGCGGCAGCCAGCTCCCGGCTGGCCGAGTCCCACGTCATCGCCCAAGAGAAGAACTTCATCGACCGGGTGGTGGCCATGGCCGGCGGACAGTCGGCCGTGCCGGCTGACCCCGAGGAGGCGGACGGCGGGGCCTCCTTCAAACCGGCCAAGGAAACCAAGATGATCGTCTTGGTCCCGGCCCACCCAGAGTTGTTTGCTGTCATAGGTTCCAACCTTGATAGGAAATAGGAAAGCGAGCTCGTCGATTTCCTCCGTGAGAATCGGGATATCTTCGCATAGTCCCCCAAGGACATGTCGGGTGTTCAGTGGGATTTAGCCGAGCACAAGATGAGCATGCGGTCGGATGCCAAGCTGGTCAAGCAACCCCTCTGCCACCTATCGGAAGAGAAGAGAAGGTTCATTGGTGAAGAAATCACCCGGTTTCTAGCAGCCGGCTTGATCATGGAAGTGTTCTACCTGTACTGGTTCGCCAATCCAGTCCTCATTTTGAAGAAAAACAACAAGTGGCGCATGTGTATCAACTACACAAGCCTGAACAAGGCCTTCCCCAAGGATCCATTTGCTTTGCCTCAGATCGACCAAGTGATAGACTCCACAGCCTGGTGCGAGCTGCTGTGCTTCTTGGACACCTATTCTGGATACCAGCAGATCAAGATGAATGAGAAAGATCAGATGAAGACCGCCTTCATCACCCCTTTTGGTACATTCTGCTACCTCATCATGACGTTTGGCTTCCGGAATGCCGGCGCCACCTTTCGGCGATGCATACAGAAGTGCCTCCTTCCACAACTCGGTCGGAATGCCCATGTCTACATGGATGACATTGTTGTGAAGACGCAGAAGCGTGGCACCCTTTCGAAGGATCTCAAGGAGACCTTCGCCAACCTGCGCCGCTTCCAAATCAAGCTCAACCTGGAGAAGTGTGTCTTTGGAGTACCAGCCGGCATGCTCCTTGGCTTCCTTGTTTTTGAGCGTGTGATCGACTGCAACCCTGTGAAGATCAAGGACATTGAGCAGATGAAGAGGCCGACCCGGCTGTGGGACATCTAGAAGTTCACTAGGTGCTTGGCATCTCTCAGCCGATTCCTGAGCCGGCTGGGAGAGAAGGCCCTCACCCAGTACCAGCTGGTGAAGAAGATCAAGGGATTTGAGTGGTCTGACCAGGCGGCCTAAGAATTCCTCCATCTCTAGCGGATGCTGCCTACGCCGCCTATTCTGGCTGCCCCGACTACTAAAGAGCCCATGCTCCTCTACACCGCCGCTACCAACCGGGTCATCAGCACAGTCATAGTTATCGAGCGCCCAAAAGCTCGCAAGGTCCAGCCGATCCAGAGGTCGGTCTATTACCTGAGCAAGGTACTGTCCGCCTCTAAGTAGAACTACCCCCACTACCAGAAGATGTGCTATGGCATCCAAAAATCCCAAGCACTTACCGACTTCCTACTCGTCTGGGCCGAGACCCTGTACCTGCTACCAGCACCGGATTCCACACATTGGCGGATGCACTTCGACGGCTCCAAGATGCGCACTGGCTTGGGATCCGCCATCGTCCTCACCTCTTCCAAAGGAGACAAGCTAAAGTATACCCTGCAGATCTACTTCACCACCTCCAACAAAGTGGCCGAGTATGAGGCACTCCTCCACGGCCTCCGGTTGGCCAAGGAGATCGGCATCCGCCGCATCCTATGCTACGGGGACTCAGACTTGGTTGTCCAGTAGTCTTCTGGCGACTGGGATGCCAAGGACGCCAACATGGCCAGCTACAGATTCCTCGTCCAGCAGATCGGCGGATACTTCAATGGCTGCGAGTTCCTCCATGTGCCATGGGCAGACAAAGAAGCAGTCGATGCCTTGGCCCAGATTGGCTCCACCCGACTGGCCATTCCAGCCAGCGTCTCCCTCGAGTGCCTGCGCAAGCTGTCTATCCAAACCTCGCCGGAATCAGAGTCCATCTTCTTGTCAGTTGACCTTGGAGCAGTCAGATCCGGCGCGGGGACAACAACAGTCAGCTCGGGGACTTCGGTAGGCGT
The DNA here is from genome assembly GCA_902687465.1 of Secale cereale. Taxonomy (NCBI): domain Eukaryota; kingdom Viridiplantae; phylum Streptophyta; class Magnoliopsida; order Poales; family Poaceae; genus Secale; species Secale cereale. The sequence continues at coordinate 429,345,787 of LR738710.1, read as the reverse complement.
CCCAGGGGATGCAACACCAAAACACGGTCTGGAACTTGAGAACCCAGCCCGGGGGCTGCTACAGTCGGCCCGAGAACTTCTTCAACGCAGCAAGCGAGGCAGCCGATCCCAGCCCACCGCCTCCCAGCCCGTCCACCCTCGTGTCGGCTGTTGTTATGACAGTGGTAGCGGCTCCGTCTTGGGCGCAACCCATCCTTGCCTTGCTGGTGAGCCGCGTGCTACAAACCAAAAAGTACCTGTCCCGGCAAGTACATCACTGAGCGTCCCGCTACACCATCATCAATAGGGAGCTCGTCAAGCGCAGTCCGACTAGTGTGTTCCAGCGATGCGTCGAGCCAGAGAAGGGTGTGGCTATACTGAAGGACATCCACCAAGGCGAATGTGGCCACCATGCCGCCTCCAGAGCCCTCGTCGCCAAGGCTTTTTGCCACGCTTTCTTCTCGCCGACTACCCTAACATACGCCAAGGACCTGGTTGATAAGTGCAACGGGTGCCAGCATTTCCAAGCAAAGCAGCACCGGTTGGCCTCCTCTCTCAAGACCATTCCCATAGCCTGAACATTTGCCGTATGGGGATATGACATGGTGGGCCCATTTAGGACAACACGCGGCGGCATGACCCATTTGCTGGTGGCTGTGGATAAGTTCACCAAGTGGATCGAAGCAAGACCGATCAAGAAGCTGGATGGCCCCACAGCCGTCCCGTTCATCACGGATATCATAGTTCGATACGGAATCCAGCACAACATCATCACCAACAACGGCATGAATTTTCCCAAAGGTGCCTTGGCTCGTTTCTGCACGGCACGAGGCATCCGACTGGATCTTGCGTCGGTTGCCCACCCACAGTCAAATGGCCAGGTGGAGCGAGCAAACAGCCTCATCTTGTCCAGCATCAAGCCGCAACTGGTCGAGCCACTAGAGCACTTGGCCGGCTGCTGGATTGAGGAGTTGTCGGCCATCCTTTGGAGTCTCCGGACTAAGCTGAATCGGTCAACCTAATTTACTCCCTTCTTTCCTGTGTACGTGGCCGAGGCAGATATCGCTTAACAGTTATCGAGTTTCACTCGCCTCGCCTCACCCTGTACACGGAGGTGGAAGCAAAGGAGGCACGAGAAGAGGGCGTCGACTTGCTCGAAGAGGCACGACTGCTGGCACTCAGCCGGTCCGCCATCTACCAGTAGAAGATGCGCCTCTACCACAGCAAGAAGGTCGAACCTATCGTGTTCCACGAGGGCAATCTTGTGCTCTAACTGATCCAGCGAACAGTCAGCCAGCACAAGCTCTTGGCCCCTTGGGGAGGACCCTTCATCATCAGCAAGGCCCTAGGCAACGACTCCTACTATCTGATCGATGCTCAGAAGCCCAGGGCATGCAAGAATGACGCATCCAACAAAGAGACGGAGCGCCCATGGAACACAAATCTCCTTCATTCATTTTACATCTAAAGCAGTGTATGTACCATGCTATCTTTTGTACTAAGCTAAGACAACAGGTACCCCGAGGCGCACTCTGGGGCTACCTTTTTATCTATATGATAAGCTTCGCCTATGAATGATTTTTTATTCTCTTGTCCCATCTAGGTCCGGTCAACCGGCCCAGGGGCTCACCGCCTTGACCTAAATTGGCAACACCCAAAGTCAGCTAAGTAGTGTGCCGATGCTGAAGCCCTCTCTTCGTCCCAAGCACGGCTCACTGTGCGACTGTCAGGCTGGCAAGAGCTAAAGGCAGGAAATGCTGTCCACATGAAAAATGGTTAAGGAGAAACGCCAATGAAGGCCAAGCCAGCTCCTCGCCTTACCTGTGCGGCTGCTCAGTAGCCGGCAGGCCGGCTTCTTGCTCGACGCGCTATGCTCTAGGCGTCCAAAGTAACTTGCCCATTCTAAATGGCCAAGTCCCCGACCCGGTAATAGACTCCAGCGCGGCTATTCGGTTGGCAGGGCGGCAGCCTAAGGAAGAAGGCAAACGAAAAAGCCAAATAGAGCAAAGGCAAAACCGAGCCAGAACCCGGCATAGACACAAGCATGTGGGAAATAGATTATTTACATCACATTAGGTCCAAGGCCAACATACAACAGATTTTGAAATACACCCCTATCAGGTTGTACTACGCAGGACTAACTGTTTATTTGAGCGCAAGATAACAAAACACAAAAGGCAGCTAAGCTAGAGGTATGGAAGGCGACTCGGACTGGTCGGTGGTGGATGTGATGCCGGCTGGCGGGGCATCTGGCTGGCTGGCTCTGGTTGGGTCAGCGGCAGCGGTTGACGTAGTCTCCTGCTGCCCGCAGGCCGAAGCTGGTTCGGGCTAGGTCCGGCTGGTCGCCCCATCGTCTGGGACGTCGACATCGTCTTCCTTGTCATCGCCATCTTCCTCACCCTCGTTGCTAGAGGCGAACTTCTCCGCCGAGTCCCCCCCCCCTCGGTTGGGTCCACCCGAACCAAGAGGGCGGCACTTCAGCGCCATTTTCCGCCTGCTCCAGGAAGAGAACGCCGACGTCGGCATAGTCGGCAAGGGCAGACGCGCGCTTGATGATTTCTTCGCCCTCCGCCTCCAGCTCCGGCCCGGCCTCCTGGCGGAACATGGCTAGCTGATCCAAGCTCATGACATGGGCTACCTTTTATAGATAAAGGGGCGACCACAGTGGCAAAGTAGTCATTATGCACTAATATGACAACAAGCAGTGCTATCATACCTAGCTCTAGGCTGACAGAGTGCATTAAATGCACACCTTAGTGTCATATCACTGGTTGCCCGGCAAGGCTTGCCGGGCTATCTCGCCAGCTCCGCACCTGTCTTCTTGACATGTCGCAGGACAGGTGTCATCTACGGGCTCTTCCCATAGGAACCGGCTGCCATGTGGCTAATGGCTGCCACTTAATCATATTGCGGCTTTGCACGACATTGATTGTCGACGTGGGTCATGCTTGAGTGATTGGTGAGGTGGTTTTGCCTTCGCGAGACCCCCGGCAGGCCCCGTCGGGGCGTTTCAGTTATCTGCTTCATGGGGGGTGGCCTCGCCCCTTGCCAGGCTCCCCTGCCCGGCAAGGGAGGCCGTTCTCTTGGTGAGGTCTTGCTTCTCTGGCTCGGCCTTGGTCTCTCTGATCTGAGCTGGTACTCTGAATCTCTTGGTTTCTTGCATATCTTGGCCTGGCCTGGGCTTCTCAGTGCACGAGTCAAGGGAGAACACATATCCCTATATATTTTCTCCGACGGTGTTCTTTGCATTTGCATGGCATACCATGACTCGGTGAAATTTTTGCAAGTTGAAACTTGATATTAAACCAACTTGAACATGTTGTTGATCGAGTCATGGTGCCACCAAAACGAGCTTCCCAAAGTGCAACCACATTTGCCTTTTATGGGAAGGCCTTTTCTCAGTTTGTAGTCGTGCCTCTCGCCGGTGCCTCCAACTAGAGAAGGTTATGCGCTTGCGCTACCCTGGTCCGGTAGGAAGGCATAGCCTTGTGGGCCCGTAGTTGTTTTGGTACCATGTCCCCGTTTGGGACCGTTTGTTTTGCCACGACGGTAGCCGTTGGGTGTCACAAGGTGACATCGGGGCCACCCATGACTTAGCCCAAAGGGGAGTTGGTCGGAGTGGCCGGGGAAGTGTCATGGCAATCAACGGGTTTTGTTGGGACGCCTTTGGTCCACCTGAATGGGAGCAAGAGGCTATGGGTTCTGTGTGTGTGGGTACGGTGTGCTAACCTCTGCAGAGTGTGTATAACCTAGCGATAGCCTCGTCCTCGGTCATGGACATAAGTTCATATTAGGTCACACCGTGGATCAACAGAAATACTAAACTTGCACACTAAAGAAATACTTGTGGCACTGGTTATGGTGGTGATATTGTTGAGACCAGCAAGATGGTTTCATTTATGATCAGGAGGTGATCGCTTTGGTATGATGATGTTAGTGGTTACCAGGTAACCAAAGTGGTAAGGGAGTCTAAAAGACCCTGTTATGGGCACAATCACTTCGTGTTTATCATGTTTGTCCTTGCATTAAACATGTTATTGGCGTCCTGGGAACGGGGGAACCCAGACTTGCCTGCCTATGGCTCGTGACGTGGCTCCATCAGCGGCCTGGTACGGCCCAACTTCAGCAACTGCAACTCAAGACCCTCGCGAGGGACCAAGCCTCACGAGGCGGGTGACAACAAGATCTCCCTGGGGGAAGTCTCCCTAGGCTGGCTCCCGAGGAGCGGAGATATCTATGCAAGGCGCACCTCGCGAGGTTCGCGTGATGTGAGCCATGACGTCCAAGGCCAGGTGGGCGCCAGCGGGCATAGTGTACCAGTTTCCCCTTTGGTGCTAGGGGAGCAAGCGCAAGCGCGGAGTCCCGAGGAATCAGGGAAGGTTTTCCATATCGGTGCAACAAGACCAAGGACTGTCTGGGCGGCAGAATGGAGGTCATCGTGGAGCCCGGCACGGCGTCACCACCAGAGCCTTTGGTAGGCGAAGACCACTTTTGTTAGGATAACTTGTACTAGTTGTTCCCCTTCAAATTTGGCCATTGCGGGATCCCTACCCGCCGATATTTGGGAAGAGGACCAAGGCCACTACAAAAAGGACCTAGCCACCACCATAGAGGGGGAGATCATCTGATTTGGGGGATCATCTGATTTGGGGATCGGATCCATTCCACCCCACACACACCACAAGCTTATCTGAGCCCAAGAATGCCACTCCTTCGAAGGCTGTTCACCCCTTGTACTAGATCATCCTCAGCCCCACGAGGCAATCCACCACACACACTGGAGTAGGGTATTACACCGCAAGGTGGCCCGAACCAGTATAATCCTCTGTGTCCCTTGTTCTCTGAGTTCATTGACCTAGGCTGTGGAATCGTAGGGCGAGCGCGCTGGGGAGAGAGTGTTCTTCGTGCGCACCCCAGAGTTCGAACCTCTCAAGGGTTTGCGGAACCCGAAATCTGACATTTGGCACGCCAGGTAGGGCTGTGTCGAAACCTCTCTTCCGTCGATCAACGCGTCACCGCTCCACCGCTTCCATGGTTGACGCTCGTCGTGCTCATGCTGAGCGATGGGCCGCCCACGCCACCCGCATCGCTCAGAAAGCTCCCACCAGTGGACCTCCTCGCCGTTCTCCATCGCCCATCACCAACACAGCCACCGGCTCCGCGAGGCACGAGCAGCAGGCCTCGTTGCGGCACCCCTCGGTGCGGCGGGACGGACGCACTGCAACCCCGTCGCTGACCCCTATTGGCTCGTCGTCCCACGGTCGTCGCGGACCCATGGACGCGCAAGCTACGCTGCTCGTGGCACGCAAGCTCATGTGCTACCGCCCCGTCGACGACCCCTACAAGGACTGGCTAGACCGCATCGCCGAGCTCGTCAGCGGCACTGGGGGCTCTCCTGCCCCGTCCCTCTCGCCACCTTGCCCGCCTCCACTCGTGGGCGACGTGGCTCATGAAGCGCCTCCACCACCTCCACATCTAGGCGCCATCCACACTCCAAGGCACGGGGCCCCGCGGCACGGCCCACCATGCGGGGCACCCGTGCAAGAAGAAGGAAGCTGCCAAGAGATCCAGCGGCTACAAGGAGGAGTTTTCGCGCTTCCTCCACCACCGAGTCGAGACCATGCGCTCCCTGTAGTGGCAATGCACGAAAACCAAGACCAAGCTCCGCCTCCGCGACAGGCTCTGGTGTCCATAGCAGGCTGTCAGGCCTTGACCCCCGAGCTCCTCAATGTCAACTGGCATGGGAAGTTCAAGCCCGACCTGCCTCCACGCTTCGATGGCAGCGCCGACCCCACCGAGTTCCTGCAGCTCTACAAGCTAAGCATCGAGGCATCCAATGGCGACAAGAAGATTTTGCCGAACTGGTTCCCGATGGCTCTCAAGGACGGCACGCGCCCGTGGCTCCTAAATCTGCTAGCGGGATCGATCTCCTCCCAGGGTGAGTCATTCGTCCTTTCCAATCCTACCAGTGGTTCAAGAAGACTTTCTCAAGTTTTTGCGCTATATATCCCTCGTTACCAATTTCAACACGAATAAGTGGTATGCAAATCCATATCTTTTCATCAATTTAACCAATGGAGGATAAGCATAACATAATTCTTATCCTTTAGGTTGATTAATTCCGTCCTTCAGAGTTTGTTCATAATGAATAAATTATAATCCCAAGTGTTTACATTTTTTCTTTTCCGGAGTTCAAAGTTTCCTCGTCCATCTCATGGAACCCCCGTCTAAATCATCGCAAGGCTTTATTCTTATTCTTTTCATCCTTCACCTTCCTTTTGTTACTGGAGTTCTTCATGGTGGTTCTTCATGACTTAAATCATTCTTCAAGTGTTCATCAATAATCCTTGTGGAGCAGCTCAAGCATTATTCTTTTGCCTCTCGAGTGCAATCAATTCTCCGTATTCTTGAAGTGGATTTTTTGCATTTCTTCGTTCATCTCAACTATTCAATATTTCGTACTGGCATAATTTCACCTCAAGTTTTGAGATGGTTACATAAGCCCACGCGAATCTACTGTTTAGTTGTTGATTTTCTCAACAACTCCGTTCAACCCTTCTTCATAAGGATGATTTTCGAATTCATTCGTGGTTGATGTTGTCATCTTCTCCTCCATTCTTTTCATTCCATTCTTTCAATTTTTTTTGGAGGCGTTGTGTTGTTGCTCTCGTCAAGTATTATCTCATCTTTTCAAGTTCTATTCCTTCCATGTACAACCGCAGTGCTCTTTAATTTTGTCCTTCTTTTCCTTTTCTATCTCTTTTGCCGGAGTGGTTTCAAATTCATTCTTGTTCCTTGAGTTTTGTTTCACGTCTTTTAGCCATCAAGATTCTTGTAATGTTCCATATTCCTCTTTGGTAACGGAGCTTCTCAATCTCGTCCATCTCCGTTGTGTTCCTTCTTTCAAGTCATTCAACCTCTCTAAAGGTTCTTAGGTTTCACCTTCTTCCTTTTTCACTCCCGTCTCGTAACTAAGATCTCGGGACGAGATCTCTTCTTAGTAGGGGAGTGTTGTGACACCCCGAGACCGATGCGCCAGGTGTCATCCTCATATTCACTGTCGTTGCCATGTCATCTGCTTGCGTGTTCCACTTTGCCATGTCATCATGTGCATTGCATCTGCTTAGTATTCACTTGCATCCGTTCGTAGTTTCCGTCTCCCAGTTCTCTTCGTTGTCCGTTCTGAGCCCAAACACACTCGCACGCAGCCGCGGTACCTCCGAATATTTATTTTATAAGTGGCCGGAAAATGTTCTCGGAATGGGTTGAAAGTTGGCGTGTGGTCTTATTATAGTGTAGGTAGACCGCCTGTCAAATTTTGTCACATTCGGAGTTCGTTTGATAGCCCAACCGTTAAACTATAGCGCACTATCGCCGGACAAATCGTCTCATGTTTCGATCTCCAAAACGCTGTGTCAGGCTGCACTTCTGTCCTCTCCTCTCAGCCCACAACCTCCTACACAGCTCACTAAACCAGCCCACTAGCCCACCTAAACTACCCCTCTCACCGGAGCCGTCAGATCAGGATCGGAGGGCTCCGAAACACCCCGACGCCCTCAAACCCATGCCCTTGCCCTATTTAAACAAACCCCTTGCCAATTTTGGGCATCCCTAGCCCACCACCAACCTCTAGCCTCCTTCCTCCTCAGTTTCCGTGCACAGCCACCCCGCCGTCGCTAATTGTCGCTGCCAGATCCACCACCACCGCCACCTGAGGCGTCACCCCGGCCAATCCGGGCACGACATGTCACCTCCCCGCCTCCCGCAGCCAACCAGGCACCTCCACGCGTCTCCTGCCCGCTGGCAACGCCGGTGGCCCGCCCAAGCCCGGGCGCAGCGCCCGAGCCCATCGGGGCCCGAGCGCAGCGGTCGCCCATTTGCATCGCCCCGAGCCTCCCGTGGCCATTCACCGTTGGTCGTGGAGCTCCTCCGGCCTCGCCTCCCCGCGTCGCCTCGCTGATCCCGTCCGGCGACCGCCGCCGCTGCCGGTGACCGCCCTCGACCAGGTCGGCCCTCGCGCCCTTCCCTCCTTCCATATTCCCCATCCTCTTCTGCTCTCATCTCTCTCTTCCTCGCAGGATCCCGCCGCCGCCATCGGAAACCGCCACCGCCCAGTGCCTCGAAGCCGGCGTCCGCCCTGACCTGCCAGCCCCGGATATGGCCGGAATAGGCCCTGGGCGACCGGATCTGCGCCTCCCAGTCCTCCCTTGCCCGATCGCACCAGCGTCGCCGCCTCCCTTGCTCATCGCCGGAGTCTACAGCCGCCGCTGGCCTCGTCCCTTCTTCGGGAGGACGAGCCCCCACGCGCTCCGCCACGTGAGCCATGGCCCAGCAGCGCCCGCGTCGGCCAGCCCAGTCGTGACCTCGAGCCGGCCCAGCTCTGCCTCCACTCCGGCCTGCCTCGCCTACTGGGCCGAAGTCCACTCTGGTGAGCGTCAGTCCAGCCCTATCTCTCGCCCATGCAACTTTTAGTTTAACTACACTCGCTTTGTTTTTTTTTCTCTGAAAAATGACTAAGTCCCTTAATAAACATCATCATGATAGCATTTGGTGAGTGGTGTAACTTTGTGCTTGTTGATCCATTTTGGGTGTATAATATGTCAAAATATTCGTCTGGTGATGCTCTACATGTTAGTGCCTTTTGCATGCATGTTAGGTTTTATTGTGCCATAAACTGATGGAATGTTATATAAATTGCTGATTTGTCATTTTCATATCTTTATGTGTGATTTTTGTTTGAGCATCATGTCAACATGTGTTGGGAGTACAATCATGTCATATTTGTTGTGGTGCAATCCACTTTTCATGATATGCCTTGTGTTGGAACAAGCTTGCAAAGTGACCTACTCGCTGTTGTTTTCTGAGACTTGTTAAAAACTGCTAAGTCTGAAACTGTTATATTGTGATGCCATGTTTGCTTGATGCTACAGTCATATCTATACATATTTGGAGATGTCTAGTGACGATGTCTTGAAGTCCATGTTATGCTCTATCCATCCATCCCTTTGTTTGCAATTATAGGTTGTTGTAGCTTGTCTCTTTCTTACTCTCAAATTGCTATAAATGTTTCTGTCAACCTCTTATCAGTAAGTTCAGTTTTTCCATGTGAATAGCTAGTGTTCTATGCATCATATGACCATGTTCTTGCCACGAGTAGCTGCATAAACATGTCTTCTTCCTGTTGGTTATATCCACATGCCATGATATGATTTGAAATGAGTTGCACAAGCTTGCAAACATGCCTGCCATGTTCGGTTTACTTCACTAATTCTGTGAAAATGTTATCATTGCAATCTTGCCATGATGTTTTGAGCATTTTCTAGTGGTATTTGGCACTAGCTAAGTGATCACCTTTGTATTGCTTGACATGTACATGCTTGCCATGCCCTTTGATACCATGAAATATTCCTGTAGCATGTTGTTTTGATGATTGCAAAGTGCTTAGTTGTTGTTTTGGGACAGATTGTTGTTATATCTTGTTTTGTGTGTATGTGTTCAACCGCTGCTCCATTTTGGGCATGGTCTATATGAAACTTGCTTGTTTTTGCATTTAGATGTATCATATCATGTTGTATCCATGTTTTGAGTGTGTTTGCTTGATGTTTGAGTACATTTTGCATCTTTGTCTTGCTTGACTTGTTTTGCTCATATCTTCTAGGCCGTAGCTCCGAATTAAATGAACTTTATATGTAACTTGACTACAATTTCGTGTAGATCATCATGGTGCATGTTAACTTGCTGTTTAACAACTTGATCTTAAGGTTTGTTCAGATCTGGATCAATTTCAAAATTTGCATATGAGGACTTACCAGAATTGTTATATATTGTTTCCGGACTCATTTAAACTTGCTTGGTTGTGTTATTCTTGTATGCATTATCTCTTACCATGAGTTGCATAATGTAGCCTTGTCATGCATCATACTTGGTTGAGCATCTTGGCTTGTTTATGTGTTGTGTGTTTACCATGTTGCTTGCTTCTTCTCGGTAGTTCCTGTTTCGTTGCGATCGTGAGGATTTGTTCGACTACGCTTGGTTCATCTACGTGGCTTAATCTTCTTCATGGACTCGTTCTTCTTCCTTGCGGGATCTCAAGCAAGATGACCGTCACCTTGGATCTGATTACTATCATTGCTATGCTAGTTGTCTAGATGCTATCGCTATATGTCGCGCTACCCACCATTTGTTGTCAGCCTCCCTTTGTTGCCATGAAATACCCTCTAACCTTGACACCATCCCAGCAAACCATTGTTTGGCTAAGTTACCGCTCGCTCAGCCCCTCTTATAGTGTTGTTAGTTGCAGGTGAAGTTGAAGATTGCTCCATGTCGGAACTTGGATTGTTGGAATATCACAATATTTATTACTATAATTAATGCCCCTATATATTTAGGAATGGGTGGAAGTCTTGGCCTTTTGCTCGGTGTTTTGTTCCACTCATGCCGCCTTAAGAACCGATAAACCGGTGTTTTGTTCCTTGATTTTGCGTTCCTAACGTGGTTGGGTTTATGGGGACCCCTTGACAGTTCGCTTTGAATAAAACTCCTCCAGCAAGGCCCAACTTTGATTTTACCATTTGCCTAATAACTAAAAGCTTGCATAGGGACTTTCCGGACCCCGAGGACTTAATTTACAACTCGTGCCAGTGCTCCTCATGAGTGTTGGCCCAACCTAGAGCTTCTTGCGACGCCGCCCCTTGGCAACTTGGGGTATCTGATGGGCTAAGTTAGGACACCCCTATAGGGTTATGATCTTTCGAAAGCCATGCCAGCGGTTATGTGGCAGATTGGAATATGTTAATGTCCGATTGTAGAAAACTTGACAGAGGATCCGAAATAAAACACACCAACCGTGTGAGTAACCCTGACCGTATCTTTTCATTCAGAGAAGAGAACACGGTGGGGTTATGTTTGACTCGTAGTGTAACGCCCCGGACACACCCGCCGGTGGTCGTTACTCCTTGCGAGATCTAGACTGGCCTCACATATCAATACTAGTCTTTTCTACGCACTTTGTCCTCACTCGTGCGCACCCGAGAGCAACTTCCTGGTCGGTCACACATCCTGAGACTACACCAAGCTGAGCACGCTTAACTTTTGAGTTCTTTCCGAATGGGCTCCCGGAAAAGAAGGAATTCCTTATTGATATGAGTAGTCTATCATCCCTAATAAGCCAAGATATCACATACACCCCACTCTGAGGAACCGACGTCCTCGTCGGGCAACAGGAACGTTCCCTCTTGGCACAAACGTCTGTGCATCCGGTCCGGTACATGTGGCATGTCGTGTGCCACGACAGGTCACAAATGTCATGAACAACATGAACGCGTACATGTCCGGAAACATCCGTGTAACCGCGATGGTCGACTCCGGTACCAACTTGTAATGCCCCGGATACACCTGCTGGTGGTCGTTACTCCTGGCGGGATCTAGACTGGCCTCACATATCAATACTAGTCTTTTCTGCGCACTTTGTCCTCACTCTTGCCCCTCGGGAGCAACTTCCCGGTCGGTCACCCATCCTGAAACTGCTCCAAGCTGAGCACGCTTAATTTTGGAGTTCTTTCCGAATGGGATCCCGGAAAAGAAGGAATTCCTTATTGATATGAGTAGTCTATCATCCCTAATAAGCCAGACTATCACACGTATGTAGTTCAGGATCACTTAGTGATCATTACTAGTTTGCGACCGTTTGCGTAGATGCTCATCTTATTCTTGTACTCGTAAGTTAGCCATCATATATATGCTTAGCTGCTGCTGCAACCTCACTACTTACCCTCTCCATACCCATTAAGCTTTGCTAGTCTTGATACCCATGGTTATGGGATTGCTGAGTCATCGTGGCTCACAAATACTACAACAACAGTTGCAAGTGCAGGTTTCAGATGACTTGACGTGAGCACGTTGTTACTTCTATTGGAGTTCTTCCTTCTTCTTCTTCGTCAGTCTTGGGTTAGGTTCCGGGTCGGCGGCCTATGATAGCAGGATGGATGTCGATGTTCTTTTCATGTTTTCATCCGTAGTCCAATGTCTTGTGTATAATGTGTTGTATTCATGTGGAAATTGTATGACTTGTATGTATCCCCATCTATTTATGTAATGGTATGATGTAATGATATCCATCTTGCTAAGAGCCCGAAATGCGATTGTGCCCCAATCACGAGTCATCATGTGATCGGGATAGACACTACACCACGGTCAAGAATTGGTGACACACCTATCTCTTGGCATAGGGTACCTTTGCCGACACATAAATTGTAGCTAATAGATACGCCGACAAAAGATAAAACAGTCGGAGGAATTGCTGTTGGCGAAAGTATTGCCGACAGTTGTTGATTTCCTGACACACGTTCAGTCGGCATACACCCTACCTACGCCGACACATTTCCTGTGGTCATACACCCTACCTATCTCGACAGATAGTTTGTGGGCGTACACCCTATTTACCCCGACAGACATTTTGTGGGCATAGACCCTACTTTTGTCGACACATAGATTGTCTCTCTAGGTATATGCTTTTGCTGACACTTAATCTGTCTAGGTAGGTACATACCTTGGCCGACACTTAATGTGTCAATGTAGGTACATACCTTGGCCGACACTTAGTGTGTCAATGTAGGTACATACCTTGGCCGACACTCATTATGTCTAGATAGTTACGTACGTTTCCCGACACTTAGTCTGTGCAGATAGGTATGTACCGTAGTCAATAGGTAACATGCAACATCCATATAAAGTGTACAGCCACAACAAAAATTTCGCACCTATGCGGTGCTCAAGTGTCATCCACAAACAACATCAAAATGGAAATATTTGATATACATATCCAATGCTCAAATTTCATCCATAAAGAGCATCAAGATGACAACATATATATATATATCGACCCAGGTTCACAACAACCAACATAGTATGCCCATCCATGAGCACTACATATGTTTGACCCAGGTTCATAACAAAACAAGTCGCATTAATAGGAGCACTGCTTGTTGGTCTAAAAGAGTTCAAACACTAGTCCAGAATACAAGTCACATACATGAGCACAAATTTCTACTCCAAAATACTTAAAGCACGAAATAACACAGAGAAGATTCATGGCATGGTTAAAGTTGGCCGGTCCAAAATACTGCAAACAGCCAAATGTTCCATGACACTCCAAGTCATCATATCCATGCACTAGGTGGCTAAGTACCTGAAATCCATAAAATTTTCTCAAGTAAGTGAGCATTCAACCCCAAAATTGTTCAAAGTTCAAATAAAGATTGGCAGGAACAGATTATGCATGGTTTTATTCTCCTTAATAAATTACAGATAGGATTTATCCATTATTTACATGGAAGATTCATAGAAAGCATAGTACATTGAGAAGAGATCACCAGGGCACATTGAGAATAAAAAACCATGACAAATTTGTTCCAGGACATTTACATTGAGAATAAAATCATGCATAATTCTGCATACTACTCCTGTGTTTGAATGTAATATAGGACACTTATCGCTACAAGTTGTTCTGGCCAGTCTCTCACACTCAGCCAAGTGATCCAATAAATTATGAAAACCCACAAATGCAAACAGTCAATATCTCAATCGGGTTTAGAATTAAAAAAGGCAGTAAAAATGATAGAATGCAAAGAACATAACGGTAGCTAGTGAAGTGCTAACAGGAATTAGATAGGCGAAAAACATGCTATGGATTTGTCCCAGCAATAAACAGATGGTTTCTCACATTCAACAAGCATTCCACTATTTACAATCACAACAATTTCATCACATCATATAAAAAGCTACCGATGGCACAACAATCACATAATACAAGGAAAATAATGGATCATAGTACCTGCACCTCGTGGCACATTGGCTGCCTTCTGTACATATTTGATCTACAACAATAATCATTACTTAGCATCTCCCAAGTCCAATAGGTGACCAATCAGCGGAAAAGAAAAGAAATCAAGTGTTCTAGATTCTTACCATAGCAGATGGCCATGCAATTGATTTACCCTTAGCATCTGCCATGGTAAGCACATCTCCATACGGACGAGGCAACTGAGTTTCCCATACAAAACAAATGCAGAAAACAGGTTTAGTATTGTAAGTGCATTATCATTCAATTACAAAGTTCACAAAGAAGCATACCTTCAGGTTCATTCACTACAACCTCAGGTTCGGTTATTATTTCAGTAGTTAATCTTGAAGTAGAGCGCAATTGTCGTTCAGGAGCTTGAGTTTGTGAAACATGAGTTTGCTTTTGTCTCTACAATTACAACATAAATAAGTTCAGCTTTTCATAGATGCAAACATGTCATTCTGCATGTGCAAACATATGCATTACTCAAAGCAATACATTTTTCTTCTTTCGGGGAGCACGTAGGCCTTCTGACTCATATGCATCTGCTAGACCTTTCAGATTCAAAGTTCTCTTCATGTTCTCGTTTTGTTTTCTAATTACTTCAGCTACATTTTTGTTCTTTTCGAGTTCATATTCAGGGATTCTTTCTGCACTTCTTGCTGCGGTTGCCATTTTTTCTCCTGCTCCTGTAAGTGTTTACAAATGAGTTAGTAGTCTATACAACAATCAAGTATTTGAACTAACATCACAACCAAATTTTACACAACTACCAAATAAAATGCAGAAAATCATTATCACACTTACTTCCTCTTTGGTGCAGCAACAATTATTCCATCTATATCAGTCCTTACATGTGAAAATTTGGTATAATCAATGTCGAGATCAACATCTGTGTGTAGATCAATTAACAACCCCTTATTAGCATTTTCAAGAACTACATTTTCATCATCATCATCCATATTTTCTTCATCCACAGCGGCCATAGAGTACATGCCATGTGGTTTATTGTTCTGGACAACTGCACACCAACTTTCATTATCAACCTCTGGAACATAGAAAACTTGTGTGGCTTGTGATGCTAAGATGAAAGGTTCATCTGATAATTTATCACCGCTACTGAATAAATGGTTGAAGTTAACAGTTGTAACCCCAAACTGATCGGTTTTTACCCATTTGTCTTGTTCACGATTGTCAACCCAATCACATCGAAATAACACCATATATCCTTTTTGGCGGTAGTTTAGCTCAACTATCTCCCTAATAATGCCATAATATATCTCCACTCCTCCTGAATTTTGTGCAGCTATAGCTACTCCACTATTTTGAATAGGTCTACCATCATCACTTGAGTGTGTATGGAAATCAAACCCATTAGTAGTATAGCTGTTAAATTTTCTAGCAATCATGAAAGGCTCTTGGGCTAACATTTGCATTTCTTCTGTTACTTCTACACCTCTTTCAACTAATGCCAACACCTGAGTATAGAATTGGTGTTAGTTACAACAGGTCAACATGATTAATGTTGAGCACAATAGGTCAAGTCATGTCCTACTTACATGTTGTCGAAACCACTCATGAAACTTCTCATGTTGCATAGTATTGATTGCTTTTTCATTGGGAAGACCAATTGAGGATAGGTGCTCGCGGTGCTTCCTATAATTGTGTATCAAATTAACTATTATAAGTAAGATAAGAAAGAAAGAGATAATATTACTAGAGTGTGGGAAGCTTATTTCACATAAGGTTCTATTTCATTATGGTTGAACAAGACATATCTATGTGCTTGGATCCCAGAATTGGTCGATAATGATACAATGCTACCCAAACCATGCCCCTTGTGTCAGAAGTATGGATTTGTACTGGAGGTTCCATTATTCATCACCTCAACATTATTATCTTGTCGGGTGAACCTAGTCTCACACCCTTTTAGATAGCGAGAACAATATGTAAGGCTCTCATCAAACAAGTAACCCTCAGCGATTGATCCTTCGGGATGGCTTCTAGTGCGAACATGGCCTTTGCAGTGCCCCAAATACCTACATACTACAGATTGTAAGCCTATTTGCAAAATTCATTTGTAAAAAAATTGCTATTAGATTTTGTTTAGAAGATCACCTTTCTACCGACCACATGCTTCGGAAGTGTACTGGACCACCAATTCTAACTTGGGCAGGCAGATGCACCATCAAGTGGACCATGACATCAAAAAAACTTGGCAGGAATATAGTTTCAAGTATACTTAAGGTCTCAGCTATTTCAGCCTCTAGGATTTGCATATCACTGATGCGGATAATAGGTGAGCAAATCTTCTTGAAGAAGTTACTAACACGAGTCAATGCTGCACATACTCTTGTTGGCAGTATTTTTCGAATCGCAAGAGGAAGTAGGTGTTGCAATAGAATGTGATTATCATGGCTCTTAAGTCCAAAAATATTCTTCTCGGCAACATGGATATAATGTCGTATATCAGCTGCAAAGCCTTGTGGAAACTTGACTCCCATCAGGACTTGGAGAAAATGTTTCATCTGCTCAGGTGTCAAAGTGTATTGTGCTGGAGGTATATACAATTTACCCTCTTCTACTTCAACAGGATGAAGGTCCCCCATAATACCCAAAGCTTGGATGTCTAGGCGAGAATTTGCATTATCCTTTGATTTTCCTTCAACGCCCAGAAGTGTGTTAACTATGTTATCACATACATTTTTTTCTATATGCATAACATCAAAATTATGACGCAACATCAGATCTTTCCAATAGGGCAACTTGAACCACACAGATCTTCTTTTATAAAGGGGAGGCGATTCACCTTCTTTGCGTTTTCTCTTTGCTGTTTTCCTAGCAGCTGGATCTTTTCCAAAGGATGTTTCAAGATTTGCTGTCAAATCATCAATTTCCTCACCGGTAAGAGGTATAGGTGCAGTCCTATGCTCTGACTTTCCATCAAATAACTTTTCATCTGACCTAAACTTATGGTTCGATGACAAGAACCTACGATGTCCCATATAACAATATTTACTGCCCTTCTTTAATTGTAGAGAACAAGTGAGTGAATGGCACTCAGGACAAGCTACCTCACCCTGGGTAGCACACCCATGAGTGTAGCCTAAACCTGGAAACTCGTGTATGGTGCAAAGGATGGCAGCACGAAGAACAAATATTTCAGACTTAGAAGCATCAAATGTCTGTACACCATGGTAGTACATATCTACTAGATCGTCTACTAAAGGCTCAAGGTAGACATCCATATCGCCACCAGGTGCTGTAGGGACAGGAATGAGCAAAGAAAGGATGAAATTAGGCCGCTTCATGCACATCCAAGGAGGAAGGTTGTATGGAATCAAAAATACTGGCCAGATACTGTAGGGACTCCTTGTTGTCCTAAATGGATTAAAGCCATCTGTTGTTGCAGCCAACCTAAAATTGTGACTGTCATTACCAATTAGTGGATGTTTGGAATCAAAATCCTTCTAGAAAATAGCATCCGCTGGGCACATAATTAGACCATCTTTGGTACGTTGTTCATCATGCCACCTCATGTCAGTTGCAGTTTTAGAGGACACAAAATACCTTTGAAGCCTTCTTTTAATAGGAAAATAGCAAAGAACCTTTTTAGGAACTCTATGTACCCTTTTCCCATCGGTACTCTTCTTTTCTGATTTCCACCTTGAAGTTTTACACTTTCGACACTGATTCTCCTTATCAAATTCATTTCTAAATAGTACACAATCATTTTCACACGCATGAATATTAACATACCCAAGCCCAACAGGTTTAGCTATTTTCTTAGCTTCATTGAATTTTTTTGGAAGTACCGAACCTTTGGGGAATGCATCGCTAAGTAACTCAAGCAGCATGTCAAAACTTTTGTCACTCCATGTGCAGCAATTTGACAACAAAACGCAATTTTGAGTAGTTTTTACACCCAGGGTATAGCTCTTTGTTGTCATCATCAACCATCTTCAAGTAAGCCTTGGTATCAGCATCAACATGTGGGTTGTTACTGTCCTCATTGTTCTCTTCCAACACCCCCCCATCATCTAATCCACAAGCTATGTCCCGCAAGAAATCAACTAATTCATTATCTGCCGCTGAAATCTCTGCTTCTACCCCCTCAATATTTGGGCAAGACTGGCTAGATTCTCCATGAAACAACCATGTATGATACCCCTCCATGAAACCCGTACATATCAAGTCGTCACGTACTTCAGTTGCTACTCTCCATTTAGAGTTCAAACATATCTTGCAAGGGCACAAGATTTTGTTTCCATTTGTTGAATTAATAAAAGCAAACTCTATAAACTTGTCTACCCCCTGTACATACTCATCTGTGTGCCTACATGTAATTTATTAGATATCAGAACAGTTCATGACATAATTATACCACTTATGAGTTAGAAAAAAGGAAAATTTGATGTACCTAGACTGAGACAACCATGTTTTGTCCATGATGGACCCTTAATATCAAATTTTCCAAATAATCTGTATTTGGCTAGTGCAGCAGTGTTAGCTTTGCATCAGTGAAGTAAATCACAGGAGGAGCTGATGCTTACCTCACGGAACAGAAATCAGCAGCAACGACGATGGCAGATCGATGGAGCGAGGAGCTGATGCCCAGGACGTTCTCAGGCGGCTGGAAGTTGGGGTTGAGCACGGGCGGGATGTGGGGGAAGCGAGGACGGCAGATCGATGGAGCTCGGAGGAGGCCGGGTGTCGGGCGGGAGCTCCACGGCGGCCGGGCATCGGGCGGGAGCTCCACGGCGGCCGGGCGTCGGGCTGGAGCTCCACGGCGGCCGGGCGTCGGGCTGGAGCTCCACGGCGGCCGGGCGTCGGGTTGGCCCTCGACGGCCGGTGGCGGGGCATCGGGGTGGCGCTCGACGGTGGCTCGGCGTCGGGGTCGCGCTCGACGGCGGCTGGAAGTAGGGGTCGTGCTCGACCGCGGCTGGGCGATGGCGGCTGGATCGAGCGGGAGGGCGGCGGCTGGGGGAGTGGATCGAGCGGGAGGGGGTCGGGGTGGAGCTCGACGGCGGCTGGGCGACGAGGTGCAGCTCGACGGCGGCTGGATCGAGCGGGAGGGCGGCGGCTGGGGGAGTGGATCGAGCGGGAGGGGGGCGGCGGCAGGCACGGGCTGATTTGGGTTTTTTTAGGTAGGAGCTGGCTCGGGGGATATTTTGCACGGGCACGCCGAAATTTTCGCTCCTCGTGCCTAAATCTCGCGCCAAGGTTGCAACCTCCGGTCGACTGACACGTGTCCACTTACGCCGACACTTAATTTGTGCCCGTACACCCTACATATGCCGACACATTTGACGTCGCTAAGTGCGTATCTACGCCAACTGATAAACTGTCAACCGCCACACATTTGCCAACACATGACGTGTTGTTTTGAAAACGCCGACTGATACGTGGTGGCTTTGTGATTGCTGACACTTGATGTGTCCACATTAATGTATCTTTGCTGACACATGATGTGAAGACACAACTTAAAAGATATGCCAACAGTTATTTTGTGGACATCAGTATACCTTTGCCCACATAATTGTGTCACGTAAGCTCTACCGTGGTGTAGTGAGAATCGCATCTTGGGCGTGACAAGAAATTAAAAATTGAAAAAGTTGAGCATTAAAGCGTAGCTGGTTAGTGTGTACGGTACAGATGACGCGACCCGAGCTTAGAGCGGGACAAGGTCTCTAACCCGAAGTCGGTCCCGAGGTGGCCGAGCAAAGGGTTCGGCGCTCCAAGATGGCGAGGTGAAGCACCAATCTGGCCGAGGTGACAGGGCCGGTCGGTGGTTTACGCCGGCGCCCCCACATCACGTCGAGGCAACCGCGTGACGCGATCGAGGCTGATTACCTGCACACGTAAAATAGTGCAAGCCAAGAGTAGTAATAATCTTTACCTAATAATAAAGCACGAATTGAATCTGTCGGATTCACCGTCGCGGCATTTTTGCAGAAAAGTCCCTTATGTTTTGAGGAATCAACCCACAGTACATCTTTAAGTGAAAAAAAGAAACATGGCTTGATAAAAATACGGGATGGGAACTCAAACTCACGACCTCCTTCACTGCTAGGATCCCCCGTGACCACTTGAGCTACAAAGTTTTTCGCAATAACTTCACTCCTAGGCTTTTCTATATAGTGGGCTAATGAATAAGTTTTTTTGTGCGTACGTTTGATCGGGCCTTGGGCTGCACAAACGGTTCGTAAGTTGACCTATAGAAAATTATGTTATGTTTTTTAAAATAATCCCACATCATTCGCTTACGTTCAATCACACCAGTTTATATAGGGTGCGAGACTATACATACTAAGCTGGTTGAAGGATGGATTGATACGAAATTAGTAAGCGGAGAAGGCCGTTTATTTCTGGAGGCAGAAGAGAACGAAGGTCGGAAAATTGAAGGAAAGGAGGAACACACATGGCATGGAAGGATGGTGATGGGACATGCACGGATGCGCTCATTTGCTCCAGCTAAATCGGATGGGGGAAGGGACATACTCCCTGTTGATTGAATTGAATGGCAATTAATCAGGAAAAAAACTAATTCCCCGTTGCATACGGGGGAGACTCATCGGAAAGGAAAATGAAGCCGGCCGTGCATATATAGACAGAAAAACAAAAATTGCCTTCCTCAGTAGGACACAAGAGTAGGACACAAAGCCTAACAAAATTGAAAAAACGATTAAAAACGGAACCCTCCCGCCGGCCCTTGCAAGGATCCACCTGCCTCCATGGACCTAGCCACCGAAGACGAGGCGGACCCGTGCCGGTGCTAGCGAGAGGCTTGAACCCTAACTTTCTTTGTTGGAGGAGGCGGCGACTGCTGTCGTCAAAGTGGTGTCTGGATTCGTTATTTCTCCTGCTTAATAAGTTGTTGGTTTCATGAAGCAATTTTTTTAATCCAATATTTTAAGAGAAAACCAAGTATGTAATACTATTATTAATTTTTTGCAGGGTAACATGTATGCAATATTAATTCCCTGCAATTACTATCTACCTTGATTGCTGATATTTCTGGATAGGCCTAAGAGCATGAACAGCCGGACGCCTCAAACCATCTCTCATATGTCCGCGGATGCGTCCAGCCAGTGACCGAACATGAGACAGAAGGAAAAAAATTACCCTACCGGACCCCTCATATCATCCGTATACGTCTCGGACGTCCGCGAACCCTCATATTGAGGACAAATGTAGAGTGGATATGAGGGTCCAACCCCGAAGCAAGAGAGTAGTTCACAACGGAGAAGTATGTAATATTTATGCATGCCATTGTGTCTCTTTGGTAGACTTTTTGATGCACACATATTAAATTTCTCTCCCGGTGCAACGCACGGGCATTTGTGCTAGAACCTGTCGGGTTCACCGTCGCGGCGTTTTTACACAAAAGTCCTTTACATTTTTGATAATTGAACCTGTGATCCTTTTTAAGTGGATCTGAAACATTCTGTTTTTGCCAAAAAAAAACCTTCACCTATCTTATCCATAAGCACGAGGCTGGACTCATCGGCGACCATTGCGCCTCCCCTCCGGCCGGCTCTCCCGGCCACTCCCACCCATGCCCTAGGCCTCTCCTCTGCCTCCAGCCTCCTCGCCCCCCTACCTCTCGGCCTCTCCTTCGCCTCCGGCCCACTTGGCCTCTCCTCTGCCTCCGATCTCCTCGCCCCCCTATTGGCGCCCAGCGCCCTCCACGGCTGCTGCCGGCGACTCCACTCTCCGTTCCTCTTCGTTGCGCACGGCAGCGGCGGACGTCTAGAGCCAATGCGGCGCTGCTGGACGAGGCGGCGCACGGAGGGGAAGGAGTAGAGGTGGGTCACCGTTCTGCTGGGCCACCTCAAGTTCCCGCTTTTCGGGGCGTTGCTCGAGCAGAGCAGCAGCACGCGCGTCGGATGGCAGGGGCGGCCGCCGTGGGGGCAGGACGTGCTGCGGGCGTCGGCGGCTACCGCGCCCCGGAGGTGGTGGACACGCGGCGGCACTCCCTGGGGCGCTCATGCTGGAGCTCCTCAATAGCAAGTCCCCTACGCACGTGTCCCTGCAGGAGGGCGACAACGGCAAGTCTCCGACGCACGCGTCCCGGTAGGAAGGCGACGACGGCACACTGGAGTTGGACCTTCCACGCTTAGTGCAGTCGGTGGTGCACGAGGAGTAGACGCCCGAGTTGTTTGGTGTGGAGCTGGTGCGGCTGGGCGCCGCACCGAGGAGGAGATGGTCACGCTACTGCAGGCACAGCCAGAGCTACGGTATAGCACGCCGCTGGCCTCCAGCCACCGGCGCACCGCACACATCCGTGCCTGCCATGGCGAGATGCCCGGATGGCCCGTCGGCACATAGCCACACAACAGCGAGCTTCAGTTCTCTGAATTTTGAGTTCAATGTCGTGATTTGGATGGACGCCCGGACGGCCCGATGGCACATAGCAGCATAGCTACACAACAACGAGCTTCAGCTCTCTGAATTTTGAGTTAAGTGTCGTGATTTGGATGGACGCCGGACGGCCCTCAAATCCCATCAGGCTGTGTCCCTCGGCCAGAATCTCCATCAAATCCCATCGAATTGCAACTTCCAGAGGAACGTCCAATGTCACCGGAGGAGGAAAATCACCCGTCAAGCTGTACTATGACGAGTTCGTCGGGGGAAGAAGAATATCCGTCGAGTCGTCCATCGCCTGAGGCGGCTACACCATAGGTATGTCTCCCCTAAATTTAATCAGCGATACAAGCCCCAGTTTCAGTTTTATTACTCACAAGTTCAAAGAAGGTACTAACGTGTGAGATGTATAGCATAATTTTGTGTTATTTCATCTGATGTTGTATCTACTAGGTAGGTTTTGACCGGAGATATCTACTCGTTGGGTGATTGATGTTCTGTCAATACGCACTCACTGTGTAGTTACACTTTGAGCATAGTGTGCATTGGTGAATGGTGATCCCAAACAAAATACGAGTCAAGCAATTTTTATAAGATCTTGCTGTTCTGCTGCATGTTTGGTTGTGCTGGATTGAACCGACTAGAATTCATTTGTGGTAAAATATCTATTATACTTATAGGATTGCTAATACTTTCAACTGAGTTCGGGATTGAGAATTATCTGGTCATGGTGTAAAATTTGCAAAAGAAGAAATATCGTAGAAGTTATGGCCTAGCAGCACAACACTATTGTTGTAAATAAATAACAAAGCAGTACTTTACTAATGTTCGGCAACTACGCTGTCATACATGGCGTAAATCTGATGACATTTCATCTATATAAGTGTCTGGATAAAATCTGTGGTGTACAATAAAGAATTGGGGTTCTTAATTTTGCTTGTTTTTTTCAGAGTTGTGCGTACATCTGAAGCCAAAGAATCAACTCAAGTGGCTTTGAATTCACCATGGTGGACACTAGGCTGTAGATACGGAGTATGATTTCTCCTGTTACCTCCTCCCCTTCCATGCCTCAGTTGAGCAACATTTTACCTATTCTCTTTCCGTCGTTCCTGTATGACAGGAGGCAGCTGAATTAGCTGGGCGGGAGGATGAGCAGATTGAGTTCACAAGAGATAAGATATCGGACGAGGGCAAACAAGATGATCTAAAGAAAGGAAAAGCTCCAGAGCAGGTCTGTACATCAAATCGTCTACCATTCCATTATAGATGCCCAGTTGCTTTCATGCACCTTGTGATTTGAAATTAGTATACCGCTCATTTCTTTCCTTGCTTCCTGTAACAGTGAACTACGACATAAGCTTCTTTGAGTAGCTTTTTATGGTGTTTCCATCTTTTAATTTACCAGCAATTGTGTCAAGGTACCAACCTCAGAGTTGAAAATGAGAGCTGCAGATTTTTTTTCACGGATCAAATAGGAATCACTACCACAGTATTGAGAGGAGCAGATTTTTTCTTCCAGCTTACACGACGTCTGAATCTCAAAAGCACGCACGCACCAGCAATTTGTCGAGAATCAGTTACAAATTGAGAGCAGCAGAGTAAACATTCAAAAGTTCAGAGCGGGTGCGTGCTTTTGAGATTCAGACGTCGTGTAAGCTGGAAGATTGGTTGCCATGCTTTGTAAGTATGATTAGTTGGAGTACTATTCCATCCGATGACAGTGCAAAGTTGAAGTTGGCGCTGACGAAGGATGTTAGGTTCTGTTCTTCACATCAACATATTGTCCAAAAAGCGAAAATTACTTTTTTCTTTGCGAAAAGGCCTAAGGCCAAATATTAAGGAACAAATGTCCTTATAAACTCACCTGTACGAAAAAAGGTTACATTCAAATCTCTGAGGGAGCCGAGCTCTTGTTCCTCCTGCATCCCTCTGAGCTTCTGCCTTGACGGATCAAACTTTTTTCAACCCAGGAAATTGTGGAGCGAGCGATCGAGAATATGTTGATGTAGACGAGGAGTGTCGTCGGTTGCAATTTGTGAAGCAGATCGCTGCCTCGGAGAAGAAATTGCGAGAAGAGCATGTAGACACTGCAAGACCACGAAAATTGATTGAATCTCGACAGATGGAGCCCCCTTCTCCAATGATAAGGCTAGGTTGGGCCGCCACTGAAGTTAGCCAACACGCTGAAGATGAGACGCCAGCCCAGACCACCCACCAATGCATGCGCAGCAGCCAACCCTCCTCGCCATATCGCGTGGCCCACCAGGGCACAACATCTCCGAAGGACCTCCTCGTCGCCGACGGCTCTGCGCGGGCTTTGCCCGGTGGTGTACCATGGCGGCGGTGAGAAGAGAAGATGTGATCTAGGTTTTCTTGTGGAGGCAGATGAGGAGGAGAATCATACCTCAACCGAAAGCTTAGCTTAGCGATAATTCAACCGCGGCAACATGAAGGCATATTCACCTTATAGCGAATGAGGTTAACCTTATTTTTGACATTTGTTTTGGATATAAGAAGTGGCACTCGGAGCAGGAGCAGGGTTTACAAAAAAGATCGTCCGATGCAGCGCACGGGCATTTGTACTAATAATAATAATATTTAAAAGAAATCTTAGCAAAACTGATTTGTGCCAATATATTGTTTAAAGAAATAATGGCCTGTGGTCGTGACGTGGCGTGGTCAACATTGGCTCGGAAGGAGTGACGCGGCAAAAACATCACACTGGTCGAATACCACAGGAAGTCAGTGGAACGACAACATCGATGCAGCATAGTGGCGAAACAAGAACTCGCAGGCGACACCATTGTTGCCACACATTAACTGCTTGTATACAGAGAACGATATTGGCCGAAGTAATAATTCCCAAGAGACCGAGGTTAATCGCAAGACAGTTACTCGGTGACAGATGTGATGTCTATCTCAAAATTTTCTTGAAAGCTGTACGAGTGCTAGATAGCACTCTGAGCTTCACGTGAGGCAAACCCAAGCAAAGTATTACTACAACACTAGCGTTTGTCTTATGCATGCTTAAGGCTGCTGCCAATGCATGGGTGCTTAGATATGGTGCTAAGCACATTAAATAGCTTAGCAACTATACTACCCAATGCATAGATGATTAACTTATGATTGCTAAGCTTGCTTCATTTAATGATTTAGCAACTAAATCTCTTCATGTATTGGTGGGCTTTTTTTCTTTAAATGTTTTGCCTAGGTTCACATGCTTAGCATTGTTTCTTCTTGGGTCACCACACTCATCTCTCTCCTTTTAATAATTTACCACATCAAATTTTTTGCCTACATGAAAGACTTAGCACCTGTACAAGGTCGAGCATTGGAAGGGGCCTAATAAGAAGTAGCCGTCCACGAGCGGCAGCGTAGATACTAGTAGATTAAAAAAAGTAAAAAGGAAAAGAGCTTCATTGTTGCAGACGATCTGAGCTTTGGTCAGCAGGCCCACCTGCGCTGCACTGAGGGGGCAGTACGGGCTGCGCGATCGCCTCGGCTGGGTCGCCGCGGCCCTGTAGCGAGTCCGCTAACTATGCCGTCGTTTACAAACGCATTTCACCTGGGTCTTTAGAGTACGCAAGGTAGTTCGGGTCCGATGTTCTGCCAGGCGGCGACATCGCCGCCGCAATACAATCTCTCGATCTGATCGGACTGCAGAAAAATAGCACAACATGGTAGTGACAATTTTGCAGGACAAAAAAATTACATGGAAAAGATCCGACTGAAAAATTATCACCTGATCGTCCCACCGTTCCGCGGGGATGACCTAGCAAGCTTCCAATGAAAGCGTAGACACCGAGGTCGAATTGCCGAGCATGCGGCATAGCATGGACACTGTTAACTTTCCGTGTCGTGCACGAGGTGTCCATCAGTAGCGGTGATCCCTCCGTTTCTGTTTAGCAAGAAACTGGTTGACGAACAACCGGTCCAGATCGGGGCAGCATGGAGCTTCTTTAATGATAAGCGGCACGTCAAAGCAAATTTGCACCGTGATCAAACTTCGTAAATTGCAAAACAGTTAGTACCATGCATGCGTACGTACATGTAAGAGCAAGTACAATAAGGTGATGTAGGCGGGCTGTAAGACATTAAATATTATATTTTTGCTTACTTGGAAGAGAGAGAAGAGGAGAGAGAAGAGAAGCGGGCTACTAGTTAACAGCCGGCTGCAGCACGTGCTCCTAGGTACTTTGTGAGAGAGTGTGGTGGGCCATGTATCAATAAAGTAGTACATATTTATATCTAGCTATTGTATTTGTTGGCTATAAGCTTGGCTATATGTGACATGGCAACATCATATAGCCAGCAGCTGGCTATATTATTAACCATGCTCTAACACAAACTAGTTATTAAAGTACTCTATTCCTCAAGGCTTAATTAAATAAGGAAGAGAGAGAAATTGAATCTCCCTGATGATCTCCTAATGCACATAGCTATTTTGGGGGGGGGGAGAAGGAAACTTTGAATAATCTACCCACATGAGGCCGCAGCCATGCGACAGATTTGACTTCTTGTCCGCCGCCGAATAGAACTTCGGCTCGATGTCCATCACACGAATTACGAAGTGAAGATCAAGGTGTGCAGCGTTTACGCGCTATCTTTTGATCCCGACTTCCAGGCTAGGGCAAAAACCGATCTATAGAAGAATTGCCCATGGCGACGTAGATAATTTGCAAACGAAGTAAACTGAAAGTATAACACCTGATTTGGCGTCGGTAGAAGTCACATCGAACCGCGACGATCGCCTAACAGGCTCTGAATGAAAGCACAATTGTCGGTTCAATATCCGGCGTATCTCGTAGTGGGGGTCCTAAGCTAGGCGTCTTGGAGCGATGGTAACATGAGCACGGAATTTTACCCGGGCTCTCTCAAAGATATAATACCCTACATGCTGCTTCTGATTGAATTCATATGGGTGTAGTACATAGTACATATATCTACCACGAGATTGTAGTCATGAATATGATATTGTCTATTGACTAGCTTGGCCTCGGTTTGTATAACACACCGGAGGCTCAGGGTTTAGGAGAGTCCTTGGCTTGGGCGCCAAGTATTTTGGAAACCTCCTTGTATGCAACATGGGCTGCCCGAAGTGGCCAATGAATGAACCACCATGGGGGTCCTCGGCCCGATCCAGCTGGTCGGGAGACGACGTGGTGAGTACCCCTTAGTCCATGACACCGTCACTTGTGCCCGGTAAGCCTAGCTCTGCGGCAACAAGGCTGAGGATACTGGCGAGATAGCTTGCCAGGGGAAACTTGTTTACTTGGAAGTATAGAGGCATCCCACCTCTGCATGGACACGTTACATGCACGAGTCCCCGACAAGGCTTATCTTTTTCATTAATATGCTGATCAACAAGTACAAATCTTACAGAACATAGACATGGATAAAAGAGATTACATTTATTTGAATTAAAGTTTGGCAATTGCCTACATGTTTAAGATTGAAAAAAGATAAGTGCCACGTAATCCCCTCTTCTCGGTTTCCCTCCACCGGGTACTGCGGTGGGAAGAAGAGGAAGGGACTAAAAGAAGCACCCAAGCAGGTGCCCACCCCGATCCATCACGGCCTGCCGGACGCAGCCTGACAAGATCGGGAGTGGCGAGGCTGCGAAGGAGGAGTGCGGAGGGCAGCACGACGGTCCCCTGGTCACCACCTTCGGGACCAGTCGGAAGTCCCAGCCCGAGCAGCGGTGGAATCGACCACTGAAGCTCAACCGGAAGACTGCTGGAGGGGGGCGAAGGCACCAAGGGAACATCCCTCCCCGGCTGTCACTCGAAGAGGCTGGTGACGATGGTGCCAGGGAGTAGGGGAAGAGCGGGATGATGAGGCGGCAGTTCACCAGAAGGGGACGAAGGCGTCGGGTCTGTCATACACCGACCTGACCCCGCGCCATCCGCCTTCTCCATCTCCTCTCGTTTTCTCTCCATCACCACCATTCCGGATGGACATCGAGCCCCCAGCCCGACACCTCCCTCGGAGAAGTAACCAACGGCTAGGACGGCTAGGGGGTTCGAGGTGCGCCTCTCCCTACCATGACGGGAAGGATGAGGCCCCTTTCTTCAGCATTAGCCTCGACCCTACTAGGAGGGGTTGTGTAGGGATCACCAATATCCCTGGAGCCCGCACCACCCGCCTGACGACCCGCCCATACGGAGGAAGCGAACATTTCTCCATCATGAAGACACGCGACCCCTCCTACACCGAGGATGACTCGACACCTGAGTGTGCGGTCACTGTACATCTTCCGGGCCAGAGTAAAACTCATTCCCCGAGCAATAGCGCGAGCATTCAACATCGCCAACCACGAGCTACCGCCTGGGGCCTGGCCCTAGGCTCTCCCCTTCAGCATAAGCAGAATAATAGGGAATGGACGAAGATAGGGATATGGATGAATGCTCCGCTCCTCCCCCGCTCCCCCTTTTATAGGTGAGCTAGGGATGGGGGCTGATTCACCGGCGGGTAACCACCACCCTCCTCCAGCAACCCAAGAAGACCGAGCCCCTACCTTGATGCTCTTCTGGACCGCACACCTTCGTTACCTACCCCACTCAATGCATGTGGCATACGTGGCTAAGGATAAGGGCGCGGTGGGAAGAGTGAATTGGCAGTTACTCCCCTATGCGTTAAAGTGATTCACGGGCCATTACAAGAATGGCTCCACCAAGATTGCATTACATGACGCGCGGAAGATGCGGGAACCGGCTTGAGCTCAAGTTGATGAAGAAGCAAAGAAGATCTCAAAGGGGCAAGCTACTCCTACGCCTTTTCCTATGCACTGGCTAGAGCTTACCCCGACGACCCCAACGGTGCGTTTGGGCCAGGCTCAGGGGCTCCTATCGGTGCAACAAACCCTGGGTCCGTTGCCCCAGACTATGCACGGGCTCAAGGACGAGTTTGCAGCACCAAGCTCAAATCATGACACAAAGGGATAAGCTCTTTGAGGGAACAAAGAGCTAGTCGAGGAGATCAAGACAACCAAGACCAGTCAAAGAGGCAAGATATCACCAGAAGAAGAGCCTTCCTTGCCGGGCACACGAGCCCGGCGGGGTTGGATCGCCCCGGAAGCAAACCTCCAACATCGCCCCGGCAGGCCTGCCGGGGCTCGCGGAGGCAAACCGCCACCTCACAACGAAGCCCGTTGTCAATCGGTACGGTGTCAAGCTCCTAAGTGGCTCAGTGGCAGCCCCGGCTACGTGGCAGTCACTTTCTACAAAAAGAACCTCCAAATGACACCCATCCTAAGACGTGTCAAGCAAGTAGGCGCGAAGCTGGCAAAACAGCCCAGCAGGGCTAGCCGGGCGAGCCGTGATGTGACACTCTCCAAAGTTAGGTATGATAGCATTGTTTCCTATCTAATCAGCATGGAAAGACTGATTAGCCACTGTGATGACCCCTTAATCGGTAAAAGGAGGTCCATGACAACCATAGAAAGGATTTGGCCTTTTCGAATCCACACACTCATATGCGCATAGCGACTCTCGCCCTGAGGCAACACTGCCAAGCAAGAGCGTCTTGCACTTTTCCACATTCCTCCATCAATCCACCAAAGCAGGAGTAGGGTTATATGCCTTGTGGCAGCCCGAACCAGGGTAAAAACTGCCTGCATGATCTCTGTCGTGTTACGCTACGCTTCTTCGCTCTTTCCGCAACGTGCCCATCCCCCCGCCAAACCGAAAGGGGCCCTTTGGTCCCATAGGTGGCCGTGGTTTTCCCGCGACACAAAGTAGGCACAGAGGACAAGTAGGTCTTCAAATCCTGTAATGATATATCTGCTTCCGTGGTCCACTTCATGGGTCCTGCCTTCTTCAAGATCTTGAAGAACGGCAAGGCACGCTCGGTAGACTTGGAGATGAATCTGCTAAGTGCGGCAACGCACCGTGTCAAACGCCTGACATCCTTCACTTTCTTGGTGCCTAAATCTTCTCGATAGCCTTGATCTTATCGGGGTTGGCCTCTGTCCCACGATTGGACACGAAGAAACCTAGTAGCTTGTCGGAGGTGACGCCAAACACGCACTTCTCTGGATTCAGCTTCAAGTTGATCTTGCATAGAGATTTGCAAATGTCTCTTCCAAATCCTGGATGAGGGTTGATCTGTCCTTGGTTTTGACAATAATATCGTACATATAGGCTTCAATGTTCCTATGCAGCCGTGACTCAAAACCAATCTGGACTGCTCTTGCAAAAGTGGACCCGACACTCTTCAACTCGAAAAGCATGAGCACGAAGCAGTATGTGCCACATGGGGTGATGAATGAGGTCTTGTCTTCATCTTCCTTGGACATAAAGATCTGATGGTATCCAAAGTATGCATCCAAGAAAGAGAGAAAATCACAACCTGAAGTGGAGTCCATGATTTGGTTGATGCGTGGCAAGGGAAATGGGTCCTTCGGGCATGCCTTGTTCAGATCAGTGAAATCTAGGCATAGCCTCCACTTTCCATTAGCCTTGCGTATGACCACTGGGTTTGCTAAGCATGTTGGATGCAGTACTCCTCTGACCAGACAAGGTGCCTCAAGTTTCTTGATCTCCTCGGCAATGAACTGTTGCCGCTCCAAAGCTTGCTTCCGGAGCTTCTGCTTGACGGGTCGGGCATGTGGCCAGACAGCAAGGTCATGCTTGATTACCTCCCTGGGAACACCGGGGATGTCAGATGGTTGCCGGGAAAACACATCGACATTCGCCTGCAGGAAGGCAACGAGCGTGCTTTCCTATTTTTCGTCAAGGGTGGAACTGATAGTAAAGGTACCATCAGTGCCATCCATCCATGCCGGGACTTTCTTCATCGCAGGCGCAACAACTTTGGATCTCTTGCTGTTGGAACTCTCCGGCAAGTCATCAACAGGCATAGCGCACCTCGGAGAGGCGCGCTTCCCGGGTTCCTTATTGGGGCTCTTAACATCTCTCTTCTTTTTCTTGTTTTCCTAGGTGGGAATGGCAATCTTCACGGCCTCTGCTGCAACTGCATCCCGACACATCTTATCCACGCAAATGATTGTGTCCTTCTCATCTGATGGAATGGAAATGATCCCCACTGGCCCTGGCATTTTCCAGGTATGATAGGCATAGTGGGATGCTGCCATGAATTTGGCTATAGCTGGGCGCCCAAGGATTCCATTGTACAACAGGGGGAGATCAACCGCATCAACCACAACCTTCTCAATTCGGTACTTCAACTCTCCCGAGAATGTCACCGTCAAGGTGATCGTTCCCTTAGGATGGCTCCTGCCGGGATTAACTCCTTGAAACGTGCCGGTAACCTCAAGCTCTTCCTCTGCTATCTGGAGTCTGCTGATGGCCATTGGGGAAATTAGATTCAACATGGCCCCACCGTCAACCAACATTGTCGTGACCTTGAGGTCGTGGATCGTTGGTAAGACCAACAACGGCAAGCACCCTACCACGGTGGTGCGGCTAGGGTGATCCTCTTCATCAAAGATAATGGGCGTGCAAGACCACTTGAGCGGCTTCCGAAATTCTGCTGCTGGCTCCACGGCATTGACCTCACGTGCCCACTTTTTAAGTTGGTGGTGAGAGGAATGCAGAGACGCACCCCCGTCAATGCATAGGGCGTCAGTAGCCTTCTGGAATTCCTGCTCACTGGTTTCCTCTTCATCCCCTCCATCACTCGCTTCATTGCAATCCTCCTTTTCACGGCCCCTAGCGGGTTTTCCTTGGTTCCTAGGAGCCTTGACATGGAAATTTGCTTCACCACCTCGGCCCTTTCCGCCAGTGCCATCATGACCTTTTCCCTTATCTCGCTTCTCATATTCAGCCCTCTGCTTCTTGACGAGTTGCTCAACCTGATGAGACTCCTGGAGATCGATCTGATGCATCTTGCAGTACAGGCCATCACTCTTCCTAGCCTTCTCGGCAGCTGCAGCACCCTGACAATCATTGCACGCGACAACCTTCTTGCCAGGGGCTTCAGCGTTAACCTTCTTGCCGGTACTAGGCGTGCTTGATTCCTCAATGGTAACCACTGCCTTATCCTTGTGCTTCTTGTTATGATTCTTGTTCTTCTTCTTCTGATTGATGGCATTGTCGTCATTTTCTGAATCGACGTTGACGCCATCCTCTTCTCCAGGGAGTTTTCTCCCCTCCTCCACCCAAGCACAATTGTCTACCAAGTGTAAAGCTCCTTCACAGTCTTGGGCAATCGAACATTCATGTTGGAACGTATCCGACGATTGCGCACGTTGGACTGGAATGCTGCTATTACTGCTGTTTGGTGGATGTCCGCAATATTTCTGTGGACTCGGCTGAACCTTTGCATATACTTCCGCAGAGTCTCTCCTTCCGTCTGCGGGAGAAGCTTCAAATCATTGGGCCGTCCTGGTTCTTGATGGCCATCCGTGAAGGCACCAACAAACTCATGGCATAGGTCACCCCAGGTCGAAATGGAGTTCTCCGGCAGGTGCATCAGCCAAGACCTCACATTTGGCCTGAGTGCCAAAGGAAAGTAGTTGGCGAATACCTTCTCATCTCTTCCCCCGGCAGCTTGAACAACGATGGTGTAGATGCTCAAGAACTCTGCCGGGTTCAGTCTCCAATCATACTTATCTAAAATATCTGGCATGAACGTGCGAGCGGATGGCCAACAAACTTTCCTTAGCTCACAGGTTAAGGCAGGGCACCATGCCTCGAAAGGCAGGTACCCGCCCCCGCCAAGCACAAGCTCGTCGATGTTGGGGCCATCACACCCGTCGGGCTAGCAGTGGTCGCAGCGGCGTGGCTCGATGGTGGCGCACGCGCGCTACGTCTGCCTGCCCTCCGGGGCTCGTTGTTGGCCTTGATGCGCCAGAGGGTCCGACGAGGCCATCGAGACATTGTCAGGCTTCTTCAGTACGGCTAGCCGCGTGGGCCGTCGCCATCGACTGGGAAGGCCGTGATGGGCCAGCTCACTGTGATCCTCTCGCCTCAGTGAAACCAATCAGACTATGGATGGTGGCTCGCCATTCATCCATCTGATCGCCTGCCGGCGGAAATCTTAGCAGTAGTTGGGCCCACGCCTTAGCCTCCAATCGGTATTTGGCATAGGTGATGATGATGTGGACCGCATCATCGCTCGTCTCCTGTTTGTGCCGGTGGCGACTACGCCATGCTCTCGTCGCTGCGAGCCAGTCACTTGGATGATGTGGGGACGAGGTGGAGGCGCTTGAGGGCCAGTAGCTCCGTTGGGCACAATGGTTAGGTTAGCTCTTCTCGGGGGTGGTGCATGCTCTGTGGTCGCACCCGCAACAGGAGCGACCAGAGAGTTGCGATTTGTCCCAGAACAAGCGACACCGCCAAGGCTGCGCTCTTCGACTGGGCGAGGAGGTGCAGAAGGAACGACCTCTCTAATCCTACCTCGTGGAGCATCGCCACTAGGATGCTGCTGATGCTGTCCTTCCCCGGTGCCATCCGCTTTTGCTTCGGCCGTGGGGGTGTGGTAACAACGCCGCCTGCACCGACCACATCCCCCGCAGCGGCCGCATTCCCATGTGTCCCCGCATTCCCCGTGGCATCAGCAGCCGCGGGCAGCGAGGCCCTCGAAGTTGGACGGGTGAGCTGCAGCAACGGACTTCTTCTTGGGCGCCATGGTCGATGGAGCCGCTGATGATGAAGCTGGTGGTGAAGATGACACGTTGCTCACGCTCTCGGGTTCACACAAGTGATCCCTCTACCTAGCGCGCCAAAGATATCACGGGAAAACAACGGCCACCTATGGACCAATGGCACCTTTTGGTTCGACAGGGGGATGGCACGTTGCTCAAAGAGCGAGGAAGCGTAGCGCAGCACGGTAGAGATCACAATGGCAGTTTTTAATCAGGTTCGGGCCGCTGCGAGATGTAAAACCCTACTCCTTCTTTGGTGAATTGATGGTGGATGGTGGAAAAGGCGCGGCGCTCTTGCCCGACAGGGTTGCCTCGGGACGAGAGTGGCTACGCGCGTATGAATGTGTGATGGTTCGGATCGCCCGAATGCTTTCTACGATTGCCATGGGCCTTCTTTTATATATTAAAGGGTCACCATAGTGGCAAATTAGTCTTTCCATAGTGATTAGATAGCGAATAGTGCTATCATACCTAACTCTAAAGACTGACAGAGTGCATTAAATGTGCCACTTAGTGTCACATCATGGCTCCCCCGATAGGCCCTGCCGGTCTGTTTTGCCAGCTTCGCGCCTGCTTGCTTAACACATCTCAAAACAGGTGTCGTCTGGAGGTCCTTTCCGTAGGAAGTGGCTGCCATGTGGCAGGGGGCTGCCACTGGGCCACTTAGGAGCTTGACGCCGCACTGATCGACGACGAGTGTCGCTGTGAGGTGGTGGTTTGTCTCCACGAGCCTCGGCGGGCCTACCGGGGAAATTTTAGAGGCTTGCTTCCGGGGCGATCAAACCTTGCCAGGCTCGTGTGCCCGGCAAGGAAGGCCCTTCTTCTAGTGATATCTTGCCTCTTGGACTAGTTTTGGTTGTCTTGATCTCCTCGACCAGCTCTCTGATTCCTCAAAGAGCTGATTCCTTCGTGTCTTGATCTAATCCTGGTGTTGCAAGCTTGCCCTTGGGCCTGTGCACAGTCTAGGGCAATGGACCCAGGGTTTGTTGCACCGACATGTGGGAAGGATCCACTATCGCCCACACTCACTAGGCGATGATTTTAAAATGCCACCATGGAAAGGGGTTAAAAATCATTTGTATAGCAGTTGGTTGTACGAGTGGAGAGAGAGAGAGAGAGAGAGAGAGAGAGAGAGAGAGAGAGAGAGAGATGGAGGTAAAGCACGATACAACTCATTTTGTGGTAGGGGATGTTATTTGTTTCGAAGAAAGAGGCATTATTTGGGGAGGGTTGGGATTAGTTGGGCGCACGGGCAGTTCAAAAACGAGTGGAGGGAAGGGAATATTTTGGGGAATGTTTTTTGAGGGTACGTTTAGTATGGGAGGAAGGATAAAACTGAGCTTCGTTTAGTTTCAGATTATTTTTTCCTTCATATTATGCGAGAAAAACTTTCTGTAAACTCGCAACACCTCCACAAATAGTAGTGAGCACTTTCATAAGAAAATAAATCAGAACATAGTTCTAGTGACGCCATGTTCCTCACATAAAGGTTGCTTCTAATTTTCTTGTAATGTGTTCATCTAGTACTGTGTTCGTCGCTAATTTATTTAGGTTTGCAACACACATGCATTTTGTTCGTGCATGTCAGTTTATGTTACACCCCGAGACCGATGCGCCAGGTGTCTTCCAGTTATTCGCTGCCGTTGCCATGTCATTTGCTTGCGTGTTGCACTTTGCCATGTCATCAAGTTCATTTCATCTGCATGTTTTCAAAACTTGCATCCATTCATAGTTGCCCGATCCCTCGTTCCCTCCGTTGTCCGTTCTGAGTCCAGACACATGCACACAGGCCCGCGGCACCTCTGATTTTTTTATAAGTGGCCGAAAATGTTCTCAGAATGAGGTGAAACTTGGCGTGCGGTCTTACTATAGTGTAGACAGACTGTCAGTCAAATTTTGTCGCATTCGGAGTCCGTTTGATAGCCCAACCATTAAGCTATAGCGGCACTATCACCGGTCAAACGTCGGACGTTTTTAGTCTCCGGAAACCTGTGCCGTGCCGCACTTCATCTCCCTCATCTCAACCAAACTATTCTACACAGTCCACCAACCCCTCACCTAAGCCCCCTTCGATCCGGACCGCCCGACAGCGATCGAACGGTCCAAAAACGGCCTCAAACCCCTAATCCTAGTCCCGCAATAAATAGACACCCTCCCCTACCTATTTTGGAACCCTAGCCTACCCTAGACCCTTCCCCTACCTCTAGGCGCCACCACCTCGCACCTCTGCCTCAATTTCCGTGCGCAACCATCCCGGATCTGCCACTTGGTGCCCCCTTGGCCAATCGGCGACCACCACCTCAGCATCGCCGCAGCCTCCAGCCAACCAGCCGCCGCCACCTCGCACCACTCCTCCCACCTCCCACCACGCGGCCCACGGGGCTCGAAGCTAACTGACCCGAGACCATCTCGGGCCTAGGTCGGCCAGCGCGCACCCACCTGCGCCCGCTCGCCGCCGTCCGATCCTCACCGGCACACTTCCCTCCGCCGCGCCTCGCCTCGCCGGCAAGCACCTCCCCCCCGCCCAAACCTCGCCGGACCCCGCCTCCTCTGAAGTCGTCGACCCGCTTGTCGCCGCTACGCCTCCTCTGGCCTCGCCTTGCCTCATCCGAGCCCCACCCCGGGAGCTCCTCCGCCACTGTCGGCTCCACCACTGCCGCGCCCCGCACCCTCCTCGCCGGCTTGCGCTGCCTCACTGCCCCGGCCTCACCACGTCGCCCCGGTCTTCCCCACCACCGGATCCACGGCGCCCTGTCCTCCTCCGGCCGTCCTCGCCCACTCCGGTCGCCGGCTCGCCGGATCGAGCCATCGTCGTTGACCCGCGCCCCCGGACGTGTCCGGTCGGACTCGGACATGTCCGTCGGAGTTTTCCTCCCCGAGGTCTGATTTTTCTCCAAGTCCCCGAAAAGTCATTATATGTGTCCATGTTTGGGTGGCCATATCCTTTTGCATGTGTGTCAAAATGAAGCATATGATATGTCAAAATGTTCATATCTCTGTGCTCTACATGTTGGTGTTCTTCGCATTCATGTTAGGTTTCATCTTGATGCAATAATCCCTATTGCAAAAGTGTTAAGTGTTGTTAACTGCTGAAAACTAATATAACTTGCTCTTTTATATTTTTATAACTTTTTGTGTGATTTTCTTTTGAGCATCACGTCAACATGTTTTAGGAGCATAATCATGTCATCTTTGCAATGGTGTAATACACTTTTCATGACATGTCTTGTGGTGAGTGCAACAAGCTTGGAAATGACCTACTCGCTGTTTGCTGTTTTCTGAGACTTAGTAAAACCTACCAAGTCTGATTCTGTTATATTGTGATGCCATGTTTGTTTGATGTTACAGTCCAATCCATGCATATTTAGAGATGTCCAGTGAGAATGTTGTGAAATCCATGTTATGCTCTATCCATCCATGCCCTTGGTTGCAATTATAAGTTGTTGTAGCATGTCTCTTTCTTGCTCTCAAGTTGCTTCATAATATATCTGTCAGCCTCTCAACACCATGTTCCATTTGGCAAAGCTCATTGTAATCAATCTATGCATCTTATGTAGTTGTGCCTATGGAGTTATTTGGAGTACGCCATGCCTACTACATGTTGATGACTTTGAATATTTATTAAACTTGCTATGCCTTCTGTTATGTGCCACCAAAGTTAGCATCATCATGATGCTGTTTGGCATTCCCAGATTTCACCAAGTCTGAGAATCAGCTTATTTCATGTTTTCATCTTGTTTTGATGAATGCCATGAACCTGTTGCTTCTATGTATATGCCATGTTGTGTTTCTTGAGCTACATGTTATGTTCTAGCATGCCATGCTTTTCATTGCCATGTTATTGCACTGTAGCTTAATTTTTTCTTGCCTCCAACATGTCAACATATTAACTCTGCTCATGTATATGCTCTATTTTTCACTAAGTCTTAATCTGTGATATAAAGTTTGCTTGTTGCCTTGATCATGTTGGATTACTCTTGATGCCTATGAACCCGATCCTTGTTGATATTGGAAGCATGTAATCGGTACATTGAGTTCATGCCATGATTGTGCCTATCTTATACTTGTAGCATGCTATTTTGTTGCTCGCAAGATGCCTAGTTGCTGTTTTGGACAGCTCGTCCTTTAAGCTTGTTTCGTGTGTATGTGTTGAACCGTGGCTCCATTTTGAGCATGATCTATATGAAATTTGCTTGGTTTTGCATGTAGATGCAACATGTCATGTTGCATCCATGTTTTTAGAGTGTTTGCATGATTTTTGAATGCATTTTGCATAAATGCCGTGCTTAACTTGCTTTCCTCATTTCTGCTAGGCCATATCTCTGAATTAAATGAACTTTATATTTAACTTCACTAAAAATTCATGTAAATCGTCATTGAGCATAATAACTTGCTTCTTAACAATGTCAACTTAAGGTTTGTTGAGATCTGGACCAATTTCAAAATTTGCATGAGGACTTACCAGAATTGTTATATGTTGTTTCCAGCCTCATTTAAACTTGCTTTGTTGTGTGGTCTTGTATGCATCATCCCTTGCCATGATTAGCATCATGTAGCCTTGTCATGCATCATACTTGGTTGAGCATCATTTCATGTTTATGTGTTGTGTGTTTACCATGTTGTTTGCTTCTTCTCGGTAGTTCCTGTCTCGTTGTGATCGTGAGGATTCCTTTCGACTACGCTTGGTTCATCTACGTGGCTTCATCTTCTACTTGGACTCGATCTTCTTCCTAGCGGGATCTCAGGCAAGATGACCGTCACCTTGGATCTCATTACTATCATTGCTATGCTAGTTGTCTCGACGCTATCACTATATGTCGCGCTACCCGCCACCTGTTTATCAAGCCTCCCAATATGCCATGAAACAACCTCTAACATTGTTTCCATCATCCTAGCAAACCGTTGTTTGGCTATGTTACTGCTTGCTCAGCCCCTCTTATAGCGTTGTTAGTTGCTGGTGAAGATGAAGATTCCTCCATGTTGGAACTTGGATATTTGGTATATCACAATATCTATATTACTATAATTAATGCACCAATATACTTGGCAATGGGTGGAAGCCTTGGACATTTGCTCGGTGTTTTGTTCCACTCATGCCGCCTTAATAAGCGATAAACCGGTGTTATGTTCCTTGATTTTGTGTTCCTAACGCGGTTGGGTTTATGGGAACCCCTTGACAGTTTGCTTTGAAAAAAACACATCCAACAAGGCCCAACATTGGTTTAATTTGCCAACATAATAAAACTATTAATTAATTAATTAATTTTTGCATAGGGGGTCATGTCCCTGGGGATTCTTAATTCAACATAATACAGGGTGGCAGTGTTGATGGTGCTGGTCCAAACTAGAGCACCTTGCGGCGCCCCCTTGGCAACTTGGGTCTCAGCGACCGTAAGCTTAGCTCATCCGGTCGTGGCCTGAGACGAGATACGCGCGGCTACTATCAGGGTGTCGGCACGCCAGGAGGTCTTATTGTACTTGTTTTACCATTGTCTAAATCTATTGTGCACCGGGATTCCGAGTCTGATCGGGTTGTCCCTAAGATAAGACGCTTTACCTCTGCTGATCGTGAGAGCTTATGATGGGCTAAGTTGGGACACCGCTGCAGGGTTGTGATCTTTCGAAATCCGTGCCCGCGGTCATGTGGCAGATTGTAATTTGTTAATGTCCGGCTGTAGAGAACTTGACAGAGGATCCGAAATAAAATACACCAACCGCGTGAGTAACCGTGATCGTCTCTTTTCAAGTAAGTTTGGGAAGAGAACACGGTGGGGTTATGTATGACTCGTAGGTAGTTCAAGATCACGTATTGATCATTACTAGTTTGCGACCATTTGCGCAGATGCTCATCTTATTCTTGTACTCGTAAGTTAGCCACCTTACATTGCTTAGCCGCTGCTGCAATCTCACCACTATCCTTTCCATACCCATTCAGCTTTGCTAGTCTTCTTACCCATGGTTATAGGATTGCTGAGTCCTCGTGGCTCACAGATACTACAACAACAGTTACAGGTATAGGTTTTCGATGACTTGACGTGAGAGCGATGTTTACTTGTGTTGGAGTTCTTCCTTCTTCTTCGTCAGTCTTGGGATAGGTTCCTCGTCGGTAGCCTGGTATAGCACGATGGATGTCATGTGTTTTCATGTGTTTTCACCCGTAGTTGGATGTTCTTATGCATGGTGTGGTGTATTCATGTGGTAATTGTATGACTTGTATGAATCCCCATCTATTTATGTAATGGTATGATGTAATGATATCCATCTTGCTAAGCGCCCGAAATGTAGTTGTGTCCCAATCACGAGTTCATCACGTGATCGGGATAGAATCACATCTTGGGGTGAAACTTTAAGAAACCACATTGCTTGTGCGAGTGTGTCATGGTTGTTTACAAATTCTAGCTCGCGGTGCCAGTTCTCACGTCAGAATTTGAGATTATAGTTTTCACATGGAAAGATGCCACTGTTAGAAGGATTTGAGAGAGCATGAATTAAACACGATACATACTTTGCAATCATGATTCAAGACACTTAGTGATGTTATGTTTTTAAAGTACCTTCAATTGTTTACATCACACCATGAACTTTCGGCGTGCTGACAAGTTTAAGTTTTGCATGGTATCATATATTAGCCACAATTGATTGGTGATAAAACTACCTGTATTTGACATTTCGTTTGCTTCTATACTTCTGATCATGTGGTACCTTGTTCCTCACATATTCAAGGTGAACTCAAGAGGTTTGAAATACACAATCATTTTGTTCTTTATCGTGTGAAGTGCACTGTTTACACATTGTAGTGCGTATGGCCAGTTCTCACGTCATACTCTGAACTTCTACCACGAGCAGGCGGAAAGGTGACTCCATTGGTGAATGTTCATAAAAGTATGTGCATTTGACATTTTATTTTTGCTTATGTACTATTGATGAGTAAATGTTCATGTGTTGGGATGTTCATTGTATATGTCAGGTCATCCAAATTGGTTTGCAGTGCACATATGTTTCATTTGTGTTGGTATCTTGAATAAAGCAAGTTCGTCATGTCAACTGTCACGTACAGTTAGAAATTAAAGTCCGGAGTGCTAGTTGTCACATCATAAATTCATATACCCTTTAAAACAAAACAAGTGGAGTGTGCCATATGAAGACCAACCACAACTTAGGCACGTCGAGTGAGCAATGTTGGTGCGGCACACAATATATTGCTCAAACCCACGTAAAAAATTGCTTCAACCAAAAAACATAAAAAATGCTCGAATAGAAGCCTGATTCCCGTGCGTCCTGGAACCGCCCGACGACATCAAAACTGCTCTAGCCGGTTACCTTTTTTGCACAACAAATTAACTTTCCTTTTACCGCATCCATTTGCATATTCTTCCTCGGTCGTTCCTCGTCCTCCACAACCCCCCACTACCTCTCTACAGCCATGGACAAAAAATACTAACAACAGAGACCCACCACATCACTGCCCATGGCACAACCATGCTGGAGGTGTTGTACACCAACAAGCCTAGGACTATGGAGCGAGTCATCGCCATGTATGAGCAACGACTCCAGAAAGAAATAAGATGTTAACTGGACTCGAACTCGAGTACACCCAATCGATCGGTTACATATGAGAAGGGGTCACCCTCATTCAACTCGCAATGTGCGGGAAAGTCCTCGTGTACAACTATTGCAGGTCCGAGTGGTGCTAGCCTTTGGATCAATTCATGCAACGCAAATCGATAACTTTCAGATGCATGGACACGAGGGGCGACAAGATCATGCTTTCCCATGCATGGATAACGATTCTAGATGAACACCATGTCGACATCCAAGAGCAGTTCCACATAAAAGGTGGTGGAGAAAGGGACTCCATGGGTGACCATGTAGCGGCCATCATCGACCTATCGTACAATGACATGAAGAAATCATTGATATGTCTCCAACATATTTATAATTTATGAAGTATTCATGCCATGTTTACAACAATTTTATATTGTTTTGGTATGATTTTATTAGAACTAACCCAGATTAACAATATTTTCAGCGGACCTACCGTGGTGTCATTTTTTTGTGCAGAAATAAAAGTTCTCAGAATGGGCTGAAAATTTGTGGTGATTTTGTATGGACAAAAGGAGACCCCCCAAGAACCAGAGCTGGGCCAGGAAGTGGACGAGGTGTCCGCAAGCTGCCAGGGCCCGCCCACCACCCCAGGGTGCGCCCCTACGGCTTTAAATACCCAAACCCCCAGAAAGAACCCTCGATGAGAAGTTTCGCCGCCTCAAGCCTCTGTATCCACGAAAAAATAATCGGGACCCCGTTCCGGCATCCTATCGGGGGAATCATCACCGGAGGCCATATTCATGATCCCAGCGGCCACCCATGGGGTTGAGGGTTTGTACCAATAGCTATGTGTTTTATCTCTCTCTCTCTCTCTCTCATCTTCTTGATTTGGCACAATCTTGACGTACCGCGAGGTTTGTTACTATAGTTGGATCTTATGGTGTTCTTCCCTCTCTACCTTGCTATGAATTGAATCTTTTCCTTTGAGGTTTTGTTATGTCAGACTGAATCTATTGGATGTGAGAGCACTTGATGTATATCTTGCGATGGGATATCTGTGGTGAAAATGGGATGTTCTATTGATCCACTTGATGTATGTTTTGGTTATCAACTAGCCGATACCCGTGGTGACATTGGGGTAATATATGGATAGGGTTGATATGCCTTTTCATATTCCTTTCTTTGATAAAAATCTTGGCGTACTCTTTGAAGTTCTTTGTGTTGGATTACATGTTATGAATCTGAAATTGTGTGATGCACATCGTATAATTAGCCTACAAATACTTGTGGTGACTTTGGAGTATCTAGGTGACACTAGTACAATGCCCGTGTGTTGCTATGGGAGAAATACAGGAAAATAAATCAAACTGATGACTGAGTGACATGAGTGAAGTCCTTTGAATACATATCGACTTTTATCAATTTCTTTAGCGGATAATATAAGAGCAACTATGCACCGGTTGCCTATTTTTTATCGGTGGTAAAATTTTGTGATCATTGTCTTCTTCCTCCTCTTTGTCTTCCTCCTTCCGTCCCAACGACCCA
This sequence comes from Secale cereale, assembly GCA_902687465.1. Lineage (NCBI taxonomy): Eukaryota > Viridiplantae > Streptophyta > Magnoliopsida > Poales > Poaceae > Secale > Secale cereale. The sequence goes on along the minus strand of LR738710.1, from coordinate 429,302,903 downwards.
TCCTTCGACGCTAGTCGTGGCCGGTGTCAATATCATGCGCCACCCTACCCGAACCACCTTCTTTCTCGGTTCACCATTGCCCCAACACTGATTGAGGCCGTTGTCGATGCTGCCCTGCCAATTCTTGAAACAATTACGCAAATCTCAGATGATCTGTTAAATGAAACATGTTATGAGTGCTTGGCGAGATGGCATGTGCATAACTTATATGAAGCATGTGAAATAGGGTATCATGTTTTAGAGGGATGGATTGATTAGTACCAGCATGTATGGAAACTTAATGCCTTCCAGAATTAAGCCACAATTTTTTCAAGCAAAGCACCATATTTTTTTATGCTCTAGAAGGATTTAGGAACTAAAATCAACATTAATGTTTGGCACAAATTTCCAACAATGTATTGAAACTCCTAGAACCTTTGTTTTGTTTCAACCTTTCACTCCAGCTTTGTTTGCTTTATCCTACAACCAATGACATGTGAACATAACCACAAGTGTGCCATCTTCAGTGTGGCCGTGACACAGTTCAGGAGCCTAAGCCAAATATCCTCAAGCATGAGTACAAGCCATGCCCGCTGCACTTTCTTGTATATCTCATATTAATAAAACAAGAAAATCGTAGTTTGGTGCAGCTGGGATATACAACTTTGGTACTTTCCAGTTAACATGAAAACTGTACACCAATATAGAACAGAAGCAACTTTTGCAGGAACAAAATCGGATAGCAGAAAAGCTGTTTGATAGCCAAATACATATAGTTAAAACACAAGCAAAATGATTATATCCTTCAAACTGTAGTTAATAACTTCCACGCTGGAGGAATGTAACGAGAGAAATTTGAACAGAAAATAATAACTTTCACACTCTTTATAACCATCTGTCTTGAAACAAAAGGATTATATCATTCAAACTGTAGCTAATATGGTACACATCTTGCTAGCAGGAGCAAGATCAAATTTCGAGCTAACATAGAACTATGCTATAAAACTAATGATGCAATACGAAAAAAAAAGTGTCAGCTTGGTATGTTTATGCATCTTGCTAGCATGTTCAGGATCAAAATGTAACTCTTGGTAGAGATTTTGGAGGAATGATGCTTTGCTAGGAGAAACAGCCAAATCAGTACTAAAGGATTTTGTAAGCCTATTTCTGTATGCTTGAGATTCGATATCTGAGATGGTTGTGCGTGCTTCATGCTTCACTAATCCAAATATATATCTCAGATCATTCAAAGGAATAACCTGCAACTTTTAATCACACAAATATTTATGTTAAGATAATAACAAGTATAAAACACTCCGATGGACAGTAGTATAAAACACTTCACTAACGAGTATAAAGCACTTATGGACTCTTATTATAATAGGGCAACTCACAGCTCATGTAAAACATATGGCAATTTGTGGTGATATACATATGTACTCGATAGAACTAAAAAGAATTGACCAGCCCTAGGAAAGCATTTTATGAAAATATTGCAGGTGCTTGTAGGAAATGTCGCTAATCTTTACATACTCATTCATTTTATACATGCAAAACTGCAGCTCCATCAGAGAGGTGATTTAGTAAAGGAGGCTATAGAATATTTAGTAAAATCCGCTCTCTCTCTCTCTCTCTCTCTCTCTCTCTATATATATATATATATATATATATATATATATATATATATATATATATATATATATATATATATATATATATATATATATATATATATATATATATATATATATATATATCCCTCTCCCTCCCTCCCTCCCTCCCTGGTAACCGTGGATATTTATTTATTTAGGTGATCATCAAAAAAACAAAATATTCTAATTGACTATAATAATAGTGTAGTTCATTTGGATGTAAAAACATTGATGGAAGAAAGGAGTGATACAAAAATAAATTAACGCATCTATGAATAGACCATGAATCCATTGTTCAAATACATTACGAGTTCGACACTATTTTCCCACAAAATGGCAAACATGATGCTCATTATGATTGGAGCAAACACTTTCAACTACGAAGTGATATACATAGGCAAAACCTTTGGCAAGATAGTTATGCATACCAACAAACTATTAGTTGTGTATCTAGAATTAAACCTCGATAGAATAGCCATGTCAAGAAAGAATTACCAGGTGCACTATCTTTTCCTTAGAATACAGATATGCCCTGCAGTAATGAAGAAGAAAGAAAAAATTAGCAATCAGTTAGTGCATCTTTAAATAATTATTGGCTGATTACCTTAATGGTATTAGGTTCAAAAGACTAGTCCTGGTATGTTTATACAAGAATTTGAAAGAACGAAATAGTTAGTAAAAATATTAGCTCTGAAATAGCACGCTTAGATACGAAGTGCATATGCAATCATCAAATTTTCACAAGATAACACGCTTGCTAACATCATATTGTTGTAACGAATACATGATAGTATTGACTAATTATCAAAAGTGCAGAAGTATTAGCAATATAGATGTATACACTTGGTAATGCCAATATCTAGAAGTGATATTTAGTAGAAATGACATATACCCATGCCACAAATGATGTTACCTCGTGTTGGAAGGTTGTCATGTATAATTAGATGTATGCATTATTTTTTATAGAACACTATATATTAGAGAAGGGTTACTCAATCAAGCATACGTGCTATTCTCCGATGCTAAATGTAGATATAACACTGATAGCATATATAAAAAGGGGAAGAAGTGATGCTATGACCTATCTTCAACAAGCGGGAAAAGAGAAGAAAAACTCCACGAGCATGTACAACGCACATACAAAGTAGCAGCATATCACCAATGACATTAAGAAGGAAAAGCAATTTTTGGTACTTTATTATAATTGGATTTTAGTGCATAATCGTCACAGCAGTAATCAAAATATGTTATATTTGCATTCTGTTAGTAGGACTGAAGATAAGGGCCGGCGCACAAATTTTTATCAAAGCTAAGATGAACTTGTAATTAATTTAGGAGATCGCTTTTCTATGCAGAACTGATTTCTCTACAGAATATTATAAACAATGTACTGATGCATAATATTTTTTATGAAATCTTGGACAAAGATGGTACCTGAGTCGGCGGCGTCTAGGAGAGTAGAACCCGAGTAGGCGGCATCCAAGAGAGTAGCGCCTATGTTCGGAATCACAAAGGACGCTATCAAGCTAGCGAGGACAACAATCGGCGAGGTCGAGCATGAACGACCTGACCAGCAAGGCAGTGCCAAGTACGCCGCGAGTGCCTTCACTCGAGTAAATATTCCGAGTGTCTTCAAGGTTGATCCATTGCAAACTTCTTCAGGCAATATGTTGATAAATAGGTGTTAGTCACAAACATTATACTCCATGGTGAATAATCAGCGGTCTCCGTAGTAAAGAAAACACAATTATATATATAACAACTATCAATTACCGGAGAAATATCCAAATTGTTCTCTCGCTTCAGGCAATAATGGATAGCGAGCAATTAGTAATACTCTGCAAGCTTCGGGAAATGAATTAGTGTTGAAAGTGAAAATGTAAGAAATAAATAACTAAAAACTGTTCAGAAGCTTCAGGCAATCCATAACTGAAGCAAGAACCGTCAAAGCGTAGAGCTCCCAGTTTGGCGGTGATGACAACCCGCCTTTCCTCCCGGCCTTGGTCGTGCCTCCTCAACTTGTATGTGGATCCGCCCAGAAGTGATCATGGGAGCAAATAAAACATGTAGGCATTAAGATTGATTCATTTGTTTTTTGTGTCGTATAACAAACTGGCAATGTAAATAAAAAAGTGCCTAGGTTAATTAACTAAAATTACGCCTTAGTCATCATCCAGATTACATGGAAACATAAATAGATGTTGAACAAAGTGCCATGACAGAGTTTCCAAATAAAAGACACGTGCCAAATTAAAGTGCTACAGCTACGGAACTTGTATAAAAATTAGAAAGTGCTAAATAGTAGTATAGTCCTACAATTTGTCCCAAAAAAATCCAATAACTGTAGTATATTCCTACAATTTGTATTAAAGTTTATAAATCCTCATGCATAAATATAAGTGCCATGTTTCTAAAATTCTAATAGTGACCAAGAGGGGGCATATGACATTTGAGTATGGCCATGGCTAACAAGTTGGCGGACGGAGAGCAACGCCTGGGATGAGGTGGACGTGGATCATGTGCTCTTCCAAACTTCAGATAAAGAAATAGTTGACTTTCTTCCTGTACCCTGGCATTCTTGGGAAACAATGGATGTTATTCTGCACTTTGGCGTTGTTTTTGCCTTTCTTCTTAGTTTTCTCTTCCCCTTCTTTGCAATTTAATCAGCCAACACCTTGTATAAGCATAAAATATTCCAGTGCAATAATCATAAAGTGTGAAATAGATGAGAAGCCTGAAAAAGAAATCAAGTTTAGTCAAGCAGTCACATCAGAATGCTTCGAATTTAAAAACGGAATTATCTAGCTATCTCGTTCAGAGACAGGATTTGATTAGTTTTGAATAGCTAGCTGGTGAAATGTAATGCCCCATTGAAAAGCTTCATCTTTCACCAGAAGAGCACTTGCAACATTTCCTTGTGGAAATGAATTGACTATCTTGGTAAAGAACATTATCAAGAATCTATACCAACAAAATCTCAAACCTGCACAACCATGTTTCTAGAGACAAAAACCGAAGATAATAAAGCAACATTTACATGAATGCAGTGCTAATATTTACGCAAGTAAATTGTATGATCGTAATTTATTATACTTTTGTTATCACCGAATTTTACAGAAATCAAAGGAACCTAGTTTCACAAGTTAAAAAATAAATTTTTAAGGTAAACCAACCAACACAACATCTGACATGTTCAAATCCCCATCACAATTCTGAAGCTATCTGATCAACCACACAAATTAGGCATGTTGCTAACTAACCAAGGCTTTGCAAGTGCTGCCATATTTACTATGTAGCTGCAAACGTCTCCATAAGCAAGTCCCGCTGCAAAATCACAAAACAAAAGAACTTTTTCGATCTGAGGCTATAGTTCCCTTTTTTTATCGAACATCAGGGATAGAGCCGATTTTATGGTCTTGGTGATGAGCTCAACATGTCAGATCATACATAAGTTAATTTCGATATAGAAGGTTACTTGCAAACAATAATTGTCGGAGATATTGACCATGGGTACCCTCGTCACCTATCCTTGGTATTTTAAGACAAATGACAGCCGCCTAGTCCGCTGCGGCCGTCTGCTCCGCCTCCTAGGGTATCCTGCCCTAGGAGCTGGCTGCCAGCAGGCGGCAGGGACCCAGCAGGCGGCGACACAAACACCACCAGCCAACAGACGGCCCCGCACTCCGTCCCCAGGAAGCACGCTGGGGGGACCCCTGCGCGGCTACAACGACCGTGTACCTTATGAATATCTCCTAAGCGGTGGGTCACTGTAGCGACACAGCTCGTGACCAAGCATCGGTCAGAGGAGGCCACGATCCCACTACCCGCAAACGGCGGGGCCAGCAGGCGGCTGGCCCCATCGGTCAGCGGGTAGCTCATGAACAAGCAGCCCCTGGCAGACGGCCGGGGGAGACGGCCGCCTGGTAACAGACGGCAAACCTCACCCTAGAAGTCCGGGCCTCATCAAGATGACAGGACGGGGCAAGGCGGTAGCGTACGGTGGGAGGCGATGGTGCTGTAGCCACTCCCTTCTCGTCAAGGCTGTCGTCAGCAGAGGCACCTCCACAGTGAAAGACAATCACGAGGGGCCCGCGGGCGGCGGGCCCCAGCAGACAAGCGGTAAAGCCGGCGCCAGAAGACACTGACGGCTGGGGGCCACACCGTCGAGATTACCATTGTACCCCTGGGGGTAGGCCTATATAAACCCCCAGGATCCTCCATGAGGAGGGGTTGGTTGGTTGGAAGATCACGAGGTTGAACCCTAGATAGAGAGATATGAGGTGAGCTAGCCTTGTTCATCTTCTTCCTTTGAACCACACAGGTCGAGGAGCAATCTTGTAGCTACCTTAGTGCTATCAGTCATGACGCGGAGCCCCCGCAGAGCAGGACTAGGGGTGTTATCTCCTCGAAGAGCCCCGAACCTAGGTAAGATCCGTACGTGTCCCAAGTTCCGTTTTATCCCGCTTCCCGAGCCCGGCGACGTTCTTTTGACCCCATGCATGATAAGCCATCCGTTGGCATATGTCGTCCCAAAACCCTGACATTTGGCGCCCACCTTGGGGCTAGGTGCACCGTCGTCTGGAGACATGTTCTGGACGGGAACCTTGTTCCTTCCTGACGAGAGTAGCCAGCCCGGCACGCCCGCTGGCGTGGAGACCGGGATGCTTCGCGGCGCTGAGGTTGCATGCGCCGTGAGCGGGCTCGCCGATCTGCTCGGCACCGTCCGTATCCACGACGAACCCTCTCCGGCGGCCGAGCCAGTGGCACTGGAGAGCTTGCTCGCCGAGCTCCTCGACAAGCTCCACATCGTCGACGAGCGCGCCTCTGACGTGGAGTCAGTTGGCTCGTCTGACCCACCGGTAGACATGATCGTCGACCTCGACGCAGGGCCGGTCGACTCCTTCCCCGAGCATGTGGAGGTCATCAACGACCCCTCCCCTTTTTTCCGATCTGCAGCACCATCAGCACTGTCACGAAGGTGCTCATCATCGACCACGGCGAACCATCGTGCAGGACGGGCCCAGACACGCTCGAGGCCACTCTGCAGCACCTCGCCGCCCCTGTCGCGGCGGGGGCAGACGGCGCGGCGTTGGAGGCACTCCGCGTCTCGCTCCTCGATAGCGCCAACAAATTGGCTGCCTCCTAACGCCTCACTGAAGCTTACCGCCGCGAAATGGATCGCGCCATTTGCGGTACGCCGGCTGCTGGCGAGTCTAGCCGAGCCGGCGCTGTCCACTATCGCGGCGGGCTGCTAGCAGACATGCTGGGGGCCCCGCGGCCTGTGTACCTCACTCTGTCAGAAAACCTAAGGGCTGCCCAGGCGGCGGTCTATGAGATGGGCCACTTAGAGGGAGACGAGCTCAGTTGCATGACCCAGCGTGCCCGCCAGCTCCTCGACGCTGCTGCTACGCAGCAGGAGGCCCGTCGCCGGGTATCAGAGGTGGGCGCGCACGCAGACAACCGCCCTTTTCGGCGGGAGCAAGGAGCCACGTCCCGCTCTCCAACAGTCGGCGCCACCAACCGGCGAGACTCGGAGCCCGCTGCCAGCCGCAGCCGGCAGACTCGAGTCACCATCGAGCGCGACGAAGACGGCCGCCCAAGGGCCGTAGAACGACGAGGGGAGCATCAGCCTCCTCCCAGGTGGGAGAGGCGCGTGTCTCCTTCGCCTGTTGACCACCCCTCTCTGGCGGGCCGCTTGGGCCACTGCGAGGGGGTTGGGGAGAACGACGCCCGCCACCGCCTGGACCGTCTGGCTCGATCCCAGGCGGTCGAAGAAGAGGATGACCTCGGTCCGTCCTGCTACGGCCCTTGCATCCGCAACGAGCCTTTTCCGAAGGGCTTCTCGCTCCCTAGAGACACCCCAAGTACAACGGATCAGTGAAACCAGAGGACTGGCTGGTGGATTACTCCACGGCCGTCAGCATAGCCACCGGCAAAAGGCGTGTCGCGGTGAAGTACGTGCCCCTCATGCTCCAGGGCACGGCTCGGACGTGGCTGAACAGCCTTAAGCCCAACAGCATCAACGGCTAGCTGGACTTCACCGACGCCTTCACTCGCAACTTCACCAGCACCTACAAGCGTCCTCCCAAGCCGCGTCAGCTCTCCCTGTGTGTCCAAGGCCCAGACGAGTCGGCCCGCGATTACCTGACGCGCTGGGCAGAGCTGCAAAACTCTTGTGAAGGAGTGCACGAGGTACAAGCCATCGAGTATTTCACAGCCGGGTGCAGAGAAGGCACCTTACTCAAACACCGACTCCTATGCGAAGAGCCGGCCACGTTGGATGAACTGCTGAGCATAGCAGACAAGTCAGCCACCGCTGACTTCTCCATGAAGACCGAGCTACAAGTGGATACTTCTGGCAAGATGACCCCTCCAACTTCCAAGACGCCGGCAGGAGAGTCCAGCCAGCGCCAGCAGACAAGCGACCAGAAGCGCAAGGCCCACGCGCCGGCTGCCAACAGCCGGCTGGTGGCAGCGGTCGACGGGCAACAGCCAGAAGCTCAAGCAGTACCCAAGCGCCAGAAGGGCGGCAAACCGATGTGGCAACCGGCCTTCTCCTTTGATCAAGCCTTGGACGCCCCCTGCAAGTTCCACAGTGGCGCGAAGCCTTCCAACCACACCACACGAAAGTGTCTTTGGCTCACGAGAATTGCGAGGGGAGAAGCTCTGCCACCGCCGCCTGCTGGACAGCTGGCCCCGCCTCCTAATCCGCCGGCTGCCCGTCCTGGTGGCCAGGTCCAGGACGAGTTCCCAGAAGAAAATGGAGCCTATGTTGTCTTCACCAGCCAGACGGACGATAGGCACAGCCGGCGCCAGCAGCGCAGAGAAGTCAACACTATTGCCGTCAAGAACCCAGAATTCATGCACTAATCTGAAAGGCCTGTCAGCTGGAGCCGAGAGGATCACCCGGCTGTCATGCCATCGCCAGGGGCCTATGCCTTGGTCCTGGATGCCACTCTCTCCACTGACAGGCGGGCCTGTCGTTTCTCCCGGGCGCTGATAGACGGCGGCAGCAGTATCAGCATCATGTATCGGGACACCATGGAGAAGTTGGGCATCAAAGAAAAGCAACTTCAGCCTACCAGGACCGTGTTCCATGGCATTGTGCCAGGCCTCTCTTGCTCACCAATCGGCAAGGCCAGGGTCGATGTTCTGTTTGGTGACAAGACACACTTCCCGAGAGAGCCGGTCTGGTTTGAAGTGGTGAACCTGGAAAGTCCCTATCACGTGATCTTGGGCCGGCCAGCTCTTGCAAAGTTCATGGCAGTCCCCCATTATGCCTACCTCAAGATGAAGATGCCTGGTCCCAAGGGAATAATCACCATAGCCGGGGACTACGAGAAGTCCATTGCATGCGCAACAGCTAGCAGTCGCCTGGCAGAGACCCTTGTTGTGGCTGAGGAAAAGCGTCGTCTGGAGCGGCTGGTAGCAATGGCTGGCGAGCAGCCGGCCATACCAGCCGATCCCAGGGAGGCGGAGCCGCAAGGCTCGTTCCAGCCAGCCAAGGACACAAAGAAGATTGCCTTGGACCCATCTCACCCGGAGCGATTTGCTGTCATAGGGTCAAGCCTAGACAACAAATAGGAAAGCGAGCTCATCGATTTCCTCCATGAGAATCAGGACATCTTTGCATGGTCCCCCAAGGACATGCCTGGTGTCCCGACGGATTTCGCCGAGCACAAGCTACACGTAAGAGAAGATGCAAAGCCTGTCAGACAGCCGCTGCGCCGCCTGTCAGAAGAGAAGAGAAGAGTCGTTGGGGAGGAAGTCGCCCGCCTGCTAGTAGCCGGCTTCATCATGGAAGTCTTTTATCCCGAGTGGCTAGCGAATCCAGTCCTGGTGCTGAAGAAGAACAACAACTGGCGCATGTGCATTGATTACACCAGCCTAAACAAAGCTTTCCCTAAAGACCCGTTTGCTCTGCCACAAATATATCAAGTGATCGACTCCAGAGCCGGATGCGAGCTACTGTCTTTCCTTGATGCTTATTCGGGGTACCAACAAATCAGGCTTGATCCAGCCGACCGTCTGAAGACAGCCTCCCTCACGCCGTTTGGGGCCTTCTGCTACATGACCATGACGTTCGGCTTGAGAAATGCCGGCGCCACCTTTCAGCGTTGCATGCAGAAGTGTCTCCTCAAGCAGCTTGGCAGGAACGCCCACGTTTACGTGGACGATATTGTGGTGAAGACGGAGAAGAGAGGAACCCTTTTGGAGGATCTCCAAGAAACATTTGAGAATCTGTGCCGCTTTCGAATTAAGCTAAACCCGGAAAATGCGTCTTCGGGGTACCGGCCGGCCAGCTCCTTGACTTCCTAGTATCCGAACGCGGCATTGAGTACAACCCCGCAAAGATCAAAGCCATTGAGAGGATGGAGCGACCGACCCGTGTGCGAGATGTCCAGAGATTCACGGGATGCGTGGCATCCCTCAGCCGTTTCATCAGCCGGCTGGGAGAAAAGGCACTCCCCCTGTACCAACTGATGAAGAAGACCACGTGCTTCGAGTGGAACGACCAGGCAGACGAAGCTTTCCAGTAGCTCAAGCGACTGTTGTCCACCCCGCCTGTCCTTGCGGCGCCAACAGATAAGGAACCCATGTTCCTTTACATAGCCGCCACCAGCCGGGTGGTCAGCACTGTCATTGTGGTCGAGCGCCCAGAGGACGACAGAGCCTTGCCCGTACAGAGGCCCGTCTACTACTTGAGCGAAGTGCTGTCAGCGTCCAAGCAGAACTACCCCCATTACCAGAAGATGTGCTACGGCGTGTACTTCACCGCCAAAAAACTCAAGCAGTACTTCCAAGAGCATTCTGTCACGGTCGTCTGCACGGCCCCCCTTGCTGAAATCATGGGGAACAGAGATGCCTCAAGAAGAGTGGCCAAGTGGGCCATTGAGCTGGCCCCCTTCACCATCTTCTACCAGCCGCGCACCACCATCAAGTCGCAAGCATTGGCCGACTTCCTCGTCGATTGGGCCGAAACCCAGTACCTGCCGCCTGTGCCAGACTCAACCCATTGGCGGATGCACTTTGACGGGTCAAAGATGCGCACCGGCCTGGGAGCCGGCATCGTCCTAACCTCCCCCAAAGGCGACAAGCTCAAGAATACCCTGCAGATCCACTTTGCCGCCTACAACAACGTGGCCTAATATGAGGCACTTATCCACGGGCTCCGGATGGCCAAGGAGATTGGCATCCACCGAGTGCTGTGCTACGGTGACTCAGACTTGGTTGTCCAACAATCATCTGGGGACTGGGACGCCAAGGACGCAAACATGGCAAGCTATCGCTTCCTTGTCCAGCAGATCAGTGGACACTTTGATGGCTGCGAGTTCCTCCACGTACCACGAGCTGATAACATACAAGCGGACACCTTGGCACGAATCGGCTCCACCCGCCAAGCAATACCAGCTGGCGTATCTCTCCAATGCCTACGCAAACCGTCTATCAAGCCTTCGCAAGATTTAGATTCAATCTTCATACCCACCGACCCCGGGGCAGGCGGCCTCGCGGCTTCGGCTGCTGGCCCAGAGACTGCCCCATAAGGCAGCCACGACACTCCAACTCCAACAGACGGACCACCTACAGCCGCGCCAGCTCCTGGCCCGGGGACTGCTCCAGCAGACGGCCAGGAGGCGCCGGCTCCAGCAGACGACTCGGGGGCTTCGGATACACAGCAGGCGGCTCAGCCCAGCCCTCCACCTCCCAGCCCAACCACCTTGGTCTCTCTGGCCGAAGCAACTGGAGTCTCAGCGCCATCTTGGGCAGAACCAATCCTCACCTTCCTGCTCAAAGAAGAGGTGCCAGCAGAAGAAACTTTGGCACGACAAGTTCAACGCCGAGCCTCAGCATACACCATAGTCAACAAAGAGCTTGTCAGAAGAAGTGCAACAGTCGTCTTCCAGCGCTGCGTAGAAGCAGCAAAGGGGCTGGCTATCCTGAAGGACATTCACCAAGGGGAATGCGGCCACCACGCGGCCTCAAGGTCTCTCGTAGCCAAAGCTTTCCGCCATGGTTTTTTCTGGCCGACTGCTTTGGACGATGCCAAAGATTTGGTGAGAAAGTGCAACGGCTGCCAACGCTTCAGCTCCAAGCAACAGTTGCCGGCTTCTGCACTCAAGACTATTCCGATCACTTGGTCATTTGCCGTTTGGGGTCTGGATATGGTATGACCTTTCAAGACTGCCAGAGGAGGCCTGACACACTTGCTCGTGGCAATAGATAAATTCACCAAGTGGATCGAAGCGAAGCCAATCAAGAAACTCAATGGCCCAACTGTTGTGACATTCATTGCAGACATCACAGTCCGGTATGGTATACCACACATCATCATCACCGACAACGGCATAAATTTTGCCAAAGGCGCACTTGCCCGTTTCTGTGCAACACAGGGCATCCGACTGGACCTAGCTTTCGTTGCCCACCCACAGTCTAACGGCCAAGTCGAGCGCGCCAACGGCCTCATCCTGTCCGGCATCAAGCCCCGGCTGGTCGAACCTTTGGAGCGGTCGGCCAGCTGTTGGATCGAAGAACTGTTGTCTGTCCTGTGGAGCCTCAGAACCACTCCGAACAAATCCACCGGCTTCACTACTTTCTTCCTTGTCTATGGGGTCGAGGCCGTCATCCCAACGGACATTGAGTTTGACTCGCATGCGTCACCATGTATACGGAAGCTAAAGCCAAAGAAGCACGCGAAGACGGCGTGGACCTGCTGGAGGAGGCCCAGCTGGTAGCACTCAGCCGCTCCACCATCTACCAGCAGGGTCTCCGCCGCTATCACAGCCGGCGAGTCAAACCACGCTCCTTCCGCGAGGGAGACCTTGTGCTCCGGCTGATCCAGCGAACAGCCGGCCGGTACAAGCTCTCGGCTCCTTGGGAAGGACCGTTCATCATCAGCAAGGTACTAGGCGACGATGCCTACTACCTCATCGACGACCAGTAGCCAAGAGTGCGCAAGAGAGACGACTCAGGCAAGGAGTCAGAGCGCCCATGGAACGCAAACCTTCTTCGTCGCTTTTATAGCTGAAAGACAGTATGTGTCGTGCTATCTAAAGTTATTTTGAGAATCAGTGGGAACCCCGAGGAGTTCTCGGGGACTGCCCAACCCTTTATCTATATGATAAGAATTATGCCTGTGAATAATTGTTGTTCACTTCTTTGTCCGGCCCGGGAACCTAGCAGACGGCCCAGGGACTGGCCGCCGAGCCCTATGTCTAGGAAATTCTCCTTAAAAAGTCAGAAAAGTAATATGATGGCATCCAAGCCCTCTCCTGCACCAAGTCACAGACTCGCAGAACGAGGCTGTCCGGCTTGCAGGAGCCAAAGGCAAGAAATGGTGCCCACATGAAAAATGGCTAAGGAAAAAAGACATAGGGCCAGCCGGCCCCTCACACGAACCGCCAGCTGTCAAGCAGCCGGCCAACCGGTTCTAGGCTTGGCCAGACCGCCTTCCAGAAGGCGAGCTACTTGCCCACCCCGAAAACAGCCAAGCCCCTGACCCAGCCACAGAACCACAGAGTGGCTGTCTGGCTGGCAGGGCGTCAGTTCAAGGAGACGGCAAGAAGAAAATCGCCGCAAGGAAACTAGGGCAAGGCTAATCCTAGGACTCGATGCAATTGCATAAAATCGATGCAGCATTAAAAAGAATATTTACATCCAAAAGGCCTCAAGAGCCGCCTTGCAGCAACAACTTACTGATACACCCAGCGGGTGGAATTGTTCGGATTAACCCTACAAGTCTTACAGGGAAGCAGAAGATACAAACGAAAAACTTAAGGTGCAGCAGGCTGGGCAGGTGGCACGGCGGAGCCGGCTTCCGGGGACGCGGCCTGGTGGGTCTCGGTCTGGTCGTCTCCTGCAGCAGGCGGGGCCATCACTCCTGGTCCGCTTGTTGAGGATTGGTCAGGCTGGCGACTGGCTGCTGGGTCCGCCTCCTGGGAACTGGTCTCCTCGTCGCTGCCTCCCTCCTCTTCATCACCTTCACTGGAGGCGATCTCCTCGTCTGGCTCCTCCGACGCTGCCAAGTCCAGCCCGAAGTTGCCAGGCGGCACCACATGGCCCCTGTCATCCAACTCCGGGATGAAGATGGAGGTGTCGGCGTATTCAGCGAGGGCGGCGGCACGTTGGACGAGCTCCTTCTGCTCCGCAGCCAGCTCAGGCTGGGCCTCCGCGCGGAAGGTCTCCAGCTGTTCAAGGCTCAGGCCAGGATACCAGCTCTTGGCAAACTCCAGGGCGGTCCGTGCGCCAGCCCTTGCTGCGGAGCGCTTCCAGGCCTCGAAGCGTTGGCCGGCCGCCTGCAGCTAGGCGGCCGTCCGACTGGGAGTGCAGAGTTTTGGCACACCTGGCCAGAGGGCGGCCAGGACCTGGCCTCCGGCACGCTGCAGACGGCAAAGAAGACGGCGGACTGGCAGAAGACGCACCCGAATGGCAAGAAGCTCGTCGGCCGGGGTCCTAGGTGCGTTGGGTGCGATCGCCCGGCTCGCCTAGCGCCTCGCAGCATGCTCGGCTTCGATGGCCTAGGTGGCGGCCATAGAATAGCCCGAGAAGAACTCTACCAAAACTAGAAGAAGGATCAGAAGAAAAGAAAGACAGCTGTTGCAAACAGCGAATACAAGATAAAAGGGTAGACGTCTCACCGTCGACCATGTCTCCAATGGCTACATAGCCGTCTTGGAGAGCCGCCTCCTTCTCGGCCCAATTCGAGCGCTCAGTCTCGAATTCGGCCCGCAGAAGTGACTCAGCATCGGACATCTTGCCAACCTCGACCTTGTGGGCTGCCGCCTGGTCCACCTGCTCCTTGGCCAGGCGGTCGCGGTCCTGAGCAGCAAGACCGCGATCCCGCTCCTTAGCAGCCAGCTCCGTCTGGGGGCCCAGCTGGTTGCGGAGGTTCGCTGCGACCACTGGCAAGAGAGAAAGAAGAGAACGAAGGTCAGCAGCAAAAATATAACCTTGGAGTTCCAAGCCGCCTGCTCAGCAGCCGGCTTGGAACTCGGGGACTACACCCAGCGGGTGCGCTGACGCGCCCCCGCAAGGAGAAGAGGAGGCACTCACCTCGGCTGTCTGCCAAGGCAGCCTGCAGCTGCGCCAGCTCTTGGCGATGAGCGTTGTAGGAGGCCACACGGAGGTTGTGGTACTCCTACAACAAGAAGCAAGATCAGCTCAGGATGTATACTTTGGAGTTCCAAGCCGCCTGCTCAGCAGCCGGCTCGGAACTCGGGGACTACACCCAGTGGGTGCGCTGATGCGCCACCACAGAAGAAATTGAAGGAATAAAAACAGAAGAAAACGAGGCACACAAACCCGAACGGAGGACAGCGTGGCAACGAACTCCTGCACCGTCGTCTGCACGACGTTGCCCAAGGAATTCATGCGGTCCAGGACGTCCCGCGACGCGACGATCCACGCGCCGCCTCCTCCGTACCTCCAGCTTGATGGCGCCGCGCTGGTCGCCTCGTTCTCCGGCGCGGACGAGCTGGCCCCGCCGACCTCCACCTGCTGGGGCATAGAGACCACCCTCGCAAGGCGCCGGCGGGCTGGGCCTCGAGGGGCCGGTTGCTGGCCAGTCACCAGCACGCCCCCAACCGGCGGCACCTCCGTCCCCGCTGGCCGGCTGCCCTGCTCCCCAATAGGCGGCGCGGGGGGTTGTGGCGGCGTCTCCAAGATGACGCATTCGTCCCCCCATCGCCTGGAGCCGGCTGCTCGTCAGCAGCCGGCGCCTGGGCCGATGGCTCCAGAGACCCTAGCTCCGGGCGGACGACGTGGCCCGCTGACTGCTGGGGGCCCTTTCCCCACTCCGGGACGCGGGCGGCGTCTGCCTTGGCCTTCTTGGCGGCTTCGGCCTCCGCCTGAGTGGTGGCATCGGCCGCCGCTCGCTCACGCTCCGCGGCCTCGCGCTCCGCACGCGCCTCGCGGGCATTCCTCTCTATCGCCTCCCGGAGCGCGGCGGCTGGATCCACGCGAGGGGGCGCGGGAGGGGCATCCGAGCCTCCCACAACAGAGCCCGCTGGCACCTGCGAGAGGGAAAGCGGTGCGATGCGCGGATGTCCCCAGGAAACAGAGGGTCAGCCAAGAAGGGTTCAGCTGTGAAAAATGAATGCCACGCAAAGAAGGAATGAAGAATACTTACCCGGACACAACCGGCCTGGCCTTGGGCTTCTTCGGCACGTTTGCCCTGGCGGCCGCCTCCCGACGCCTCGTGGCGGCAGTCGACAGCCGAAGCTTCTTGGGTGGGGCACCGATCGGCCCTGATGAGTACCACCGTTTCCCACCACCGGCTGTGCCAGACGGCCCGGCCTGCTAGCTGGTTAAACATTTTCAAAATCCCCAAAAACCTAATAGAAAAATAGTTATGGGGCTTTTAATATCTTGAGGGGAAAAAATAGAAAAAAATTCAAACTTACTAGTGGCGCACCGTTTGCTAGGTGCGCCACTAGTAACAGAAAAACAAATTGTTTTCGATTTTTTTTATTTTTTTCAAAAAAAAATTCCAAATATGATACGTAATATGAACGGGAAGTTTGAAATATTTTTTCAAAATTTCATCATACTCATGAACATGAACAAAGTCCCTAGACATCAAGAAGGTTTAATAGGATTGATATGATAGATATATCAACAAGTGCCTGTGAAGTGAGCTGGTGCTGGGGTTGGATAGAACTGCAAAGTTAAGAGTGCTAGGGCTGGAGTAGTGTGAGGATGGGTGACCTTCTGGGAGTTTGACCGTAGAGTGCGATTTGACTTGAGATTAAGCATATTGACCAGAGATTAAGCCATAGTGACCAGAGATTAAGGGAAAAACGAAAAAAAATGAAAAAAAAATTGAATTTTTTTGTTACTAATGGCGCACCTGTGGTGCGCGCGTGGTACTAATGGCGCACCAGTAGTGCGCCATTAGTAGACAGAACTGGTGCGCCATTAGTAGGCCTTTTCCTAGTAGTGTTGTTGAGGCTCTTCTCACTCGAGTCCACCTTAATCTCGCACAGCTCTACTCTCCATGCTCAGACCACCACGTCGCTATCATTCTCCTCCGCCCAAGCACTGCGCCACCACTGCCCCTTCTTCTCCACCCAAGCAGTGACGCCCCAGCCGCTCCAACCCCTCAGTGATGCGGCCGTCGGCTCCCATCCTTAGTGCCCGCAACACGAGTTGGCGGCTAGGGTTAGCTGCAGGGGCACGCAGGGGGGAACGCCGAGGAGGAGCTGGGGATCGATGGGGGAGACAAGGGTGGAGCCGCGTTGGTGGCAGCTGAGGCGAGAGCCGGATGGCGTCGCCGGCGGCGTCGACCAGAATCAGAGAGGGAGGCGGCAGCAGATCTCAGAGGCGGCGAAGGGCTCCACTGCTAGGGCGTCCTTGACGATGGAATGAGGAAACAGATCGGGGGGATTCGAGGGCACGAGGAATCGCTCATACCTGCCCTAGCATCCTTTTTTTCAATGGTTAATTTTTGTAGGTTAATTTTCGTAGACTTTTTTACATCCGTTTTTTCTATCGATCTACCGGAGGTTTGCACCCTCGTCCAATCGCAATCTCATTTTTTTGGCGCTCGTCGGTTCGGTGCAAAATTGCTGGGAGGTGGGAGGTGGGAGGGAGGACGAAAATAAACCATGGTAGGTGGGACGAAAATTAACCGGTGAGAGGAGACTACCAACTGAGACAATGGGAGTAGAGATTAGAGTTGATTGATGCGTGTCATGTGGTGTTATTTTAGTACGAACTCTAGGGTTGTTTGTGACACTTATAGGAATAGCCCAATAGATCGATCAGAAAGAATAACTTTGTGGTGGTTTCGTACCCTACAAGCAATTTCATCTTATGTTCTCCGCAATAGGAACTTTGGATTGATTCTTTGTTGCATGTTGAGGAATTGTTATATGATCCAATGATGTTATCATTGTTGAAAGATTATGCTATGTTTGATGAAGATGCTATGTTTAGTGCCCCAAGTTTTAATGAGCAAATTTATTATGATGAAAGCATGCCTCCTATCTATGATGATTATTGCGATGACATGTATGCTATAAAGAATAATGTTAACCATGAAACTTGTCATCATGATTTTAATGTTAAATTTCATTATGCTAATCAAGTATCTCATGATAGTTATTTTGTTGAATTTGCTCCTCCCGCTACTACGAATGAGAATAAATTTGCTTATGTGGAGAGTAATAAAATTTATATGCTTACGCATCATGAAAAGAGTGATTTATGTGATAGTTATATTGTTGAATTCAGTCATGATGCCACTAAATGTTATTATGAGAGAGGAACATATGCTTGTAGATATTGCAATAATATCAAGTTTCCTCTCTATGTGTTGAAAGTTTTGAAGTCATGCTTATTTTTCCTTCCGTGCTAGTTGATTGTTATTCCTATAAATTGTTTGATCACAAAATCCCTATGCATAGGAAGTGGGTTAGAGTTAAATGTGATTGCCATGTGATTCATTATGCTCTATTTGTGTTTCAATTCTTTACTTTTATGTGAGTATCATTGCAATCTTCATTCCTAGCTAAAACGTGTTAAAGAAAAGCGCTTGTTGGGAGTCAACCCAATATTTCTACCTACTATTTTTGTGTGTCCACATGATTAATCTACTGTAGTAATCATGTTTTATAGCTCCTATTTCAATAAAGTGCTAAATAAAGGCTTTGGGTTAGTGTGGATGATAGTTGACTTGATTCGATGCAAAAACAGAAAGTTTTGCGTCTAGTGCAGAAACTTCTATAAATCACTGGATCATGATAATTAGCTGATTTTTTTACACATGATTGATATACAAATTTCCCACGCTGTCCTATTTTTTCGAAAATTAGAGTGGCAAAAGTATGGTGGTTGTCCAGATCATTACAGACTGTTCTGTTTTTGACAGATTCTGTTTTCAATGCATATTTTGCTTGTTTTAGTGTTTCCATAGCTTATATTAAGTGATACAAATTGTGGAAATTATAAGGTACAGTAGGAATTATGTGGAAACAATTGTGAATCTTGTCTTTGACATTATACAAGTGCATGATTTGCTCTTTATGATACTAACCTACCTCACGAAGTTCGGTTATGTTTTGTGTGCTTGAAGTTTTCAAGTTTTGGCTGAGATATTGATATGAGGAGAAGAAGGAGTGGCAATACACTAACATTGGTGATGCCCAAGGCACTTCAAGGTAATATTCAAGGAATATCCAAGCAACTAAGCTTGGGGATGCCTTCGGGGGCATCCCCTCTTTCGTCTTCAACATCATCGGTAACCTTACTTGGAGCTATATTTTTATTCATCACATGATATGTGTTTTGCTTGGAGAATAATTTTATTTTGTTTATATTTGCTTTATTTTATTTAGAATAAGGTGGTGCATCATTTATTTCAATAAAATGACAAGTATAGCCTTAATCATGCACAATTTGCAAGTATATGAGTTGCTGTTTCAAAACAATAAGTTTATCGCTTTTACAAAAAATTCCCTAGAAAAGTCAAAATGTGAGAAAAGCTTTAAATTTTGAAACAATATGCAATGACAAATTCTCAATAGTGTGGTAAATGTTCAGAATTGTTTGATTTAAATAAGTATTGATCTTCCTTAATCCTTTACAGACTCTTCTGCTTAGACAAATTGCTGTTATGATTGCATATGTTTGGTTGTTTAATGATTATATTTGAGGATGGGAGTATTAAATATGCTGAGGAATTTAGTATCCACTATCCAATTATAATTTTAGTGATTTTATACAATAGGGAATGATAAGGTTTTGCATGGATTTATACTAACTTATCTCACGAGTTCCTGTTGAGTTTTGTGCACATGAAGTTTTTAAGATTATGGGAAACTATGATATGAGAGGAACTAAGGAGACACAAGTTCTCAAGATTGGGGAAGCCCAAGGCATCCCTAGTTAATATTCCAAGAACTCTCAAGCATCTAAGATTGGGGATGCCTCGGTAGGCATCCCACCTTTCATCATCAACAACTATCGATTAGTATCCGTTGAACCTAAGTTTTTGCTTCCTCGCATTATGTTGCTATCCTTGGAATGCATTTTTATTTTGTTTTTCTTGCTGTTTTAATAATATACTAAGATCTGAAATTTTTAAATGATAGAGAGTCTTCACATAGCTACATAATTATTCAACTACTGGTTGATCTCCATTTTTATCTTTTTGGAGTAGTATGTCATTAACTCTCGTGCTTCACTTATATCCTATGAGTAAATGGTTGAACGAATTGCATATCATAAATCTGAAATAATATATGTCTCATATGCTTTTCCCATGGGGAGTAATGACTTCACATATAAGAAGGATAGGTGGTAACATTTATTGTAAGTTATCAAACACAACATTGGTCAGTTGAACAATTCATGAAAAAATATTGAAAACTTGGGCATATTCTATTATTGTGAGCCCCATTAATTATTTGCAAACTTGAGGAAATTAGTTGAAGTTGGACAAGGAAGAAAACGCAATGAGTTATTTTTGGGTATATTTGTATAGAAGTTATATTGTTATGGATTCTCGAACATGTGGTGCTTGCTTAGGATCTTTTGCCAGCCAAAAATTTGTACTAAGTAGAGATCCTACTTGTGCATCCAAAAACCCTTAAACCTAGTTTCTTGCCATGACAGTCCACTATATCTACCTGTGGATTGAATAAGATCCTTCGAGTAAGTTGTCATCGGTGAAAAAACCAATAAAAATTGTTCTTAATATGTATGATATTTTATTGTATGGGAAAATAAGCTTTATACGAACTTGTGATGGTGAAGAAATAAAAGTGATGGACTGCATAATAAAGGTTGTTGTCACAAGGCGCAATATAAAGTGACATTCCTTTGCATTAAGAGTTTGCACATCCAAAAATAAAAAGTGCTTGACAACCTCTACTTCCCTCTACGAAGGGCCTATCTTTTACATTATGAATTTACTTTTAGGCAAGAGTCAATAGTATGCTTTCTCACTCCAACCTCAATTATTCTTTAGTTAGCAAGCATCATGTGGCGGGGAAAGATCTAAGCATATATGGCCATTCAAATATATTTGATCGTGAATTATTATTGTTGACGATTATCTATATGACAAATAAGTTGGGAAGAAAAACATTAAGCCCATACGTTTCTCTGTGTTCGATGGATCCTATTTGTTATGAAAATATGCTTTGAGTGGTGGCAATCATGGAAGACTATATGATAGTTGAGTATGTGTAATTTTATAAATCGAAGCTCTTACATAAACCCTTCCTGAAATAAGATGAATTGCAATTGTTTGATGACTGCGAACATAGTGTTAGTTTTCAAAAAAGTTTATGGTCTATAATTTAACATGTGAACAACTTGTTACTTGATCATGAGAAGTTTTATGAGATGAGCTACTATTTATGATATATATTGATGCTAGAAAAAGTATTTTGAATTATCATTGATCAAACTTATGCACTATGCTAGCATTCACACTTCATAAATTATTTCTTTTATCATTTACCTACTCGAGGATGAGCAGGAATTAAGGTTGGGGATGCTGATACGTCTCCAACATATCTATAATTTATGAAGTATTCATGCCATGTTTACAACAATTTATATGGTTTTGGTATGATTTTATTAGAACTAACCCATACTAACGATGTTTTCAGCACAACTAGTGTGGTGTCATTTTTCTGTGCAGAAATAAAAGTTCTCGGAATGGGCTGAAAATTTACGGTGATTTTTTATGGACCAAAAGAGACCCTCGAAGCACCGGAGCTGGGCCAGGAAGGGGAAGAATGAGCCGCCAGGGCACGCCCACCCCCTAGGGCACGTCCCTACGTCTTGTGGGACCCTCAGGCACCCCCTTGATGTGAGACCGACGCCAAAAATTCCTATAAATACCCGAACCCCCAGAAAGAACCCTAGATGAGAAGTTCCGGTGCTGCAAGCCTTTGTAGCCATGAAAAACCAATCGGGGCCACATTCTGGAACCCTGTTGGGGGGATCATCAAAGTAGGCCATCTTCATCATCCCGGCGACCACCATCACTACTAGAATCTGGGAATTTTCCATTTGCCCCCCTCTTTGCCATCTGCCAACTGATGGCAAAGAGGCTATTTGCCTTCTGCTTTGGAAAAGGAAACGACAAAGAAAGAGCTGATGGCAAAGACTCTCTTGTCCATCAGTCTCCTCTTTGCCATCGGCCAGCGTACGGCAACACGGTCAAAGGTAGACGGCAAAGAGCTTGGTCGGACCCATGGTGCACGGCGTGGCTAGGTCAACTTCTTTGTCGTTGGCCAGGCGGACTGCAAAGAGGGGACATATGGCAATTTTCCTTCTTTGTCGTCTTCTTGCTGGCGGCAAAGAAGTGGCGTGGGCCAGCCCTAACGAACCCTCTATTTGCTTTCAACTAGCAGACGGCAAAGAGGGTGCCTTAACGAGGCGGCCCGTCTCTCTCTCTCTCTCTCTCTCTCTCTCTCTATATATATATATATATATATATATATATATATATATATATATATATATATATATATATATATATATATATATATATATATATATATATATATATATATATCTGTCTCTCTCTCTCCCTCTCCTCACCTCACCCGCGCGTCGCCCCCCTAGCCTGAGCCGCCGTCGGCCCACGCCACCCCACGGAGCCCAAGCCGCCGCCAGCCAGCCCAGCCCCCTGGAGGGCCCGCCCAGTGGACCCAGGCCACGGTGGCCGCCCTGCCCCGCCCCGCAGCCAGAGCTGCACTGCCTCGCCTCATCCCACGCCGCCCCTCCCCGCGGCCATCCTTCACCGCCCGCATCCCCGTGGCCTGCCTCTATCGGCCAATCTCGCCATAGCTAGGTGAGTTTTTTTCTGTATTTTTCTTTCTATTTTTTATATTTAATTTAGTTTAGTTTAGTTTAATTTAGTTTAGTTTAGTTTTAGTTTAAGTTTAGATTTAGGTTTAGTTTAGGTTTTTTTTCCTGTCTTTTAAGGAGAAGGATGAAAAAATAAGAAGGAAGAAGAAGAAGAAGAGGAGGAGGAGGAGGAGGTGGTGGAGAAGAAGAAGAAGAATAAAAAGAAGAAGAGAAGGAGGAGGAGGACGGGAAGAAGAAGAAGAAAAAGAGGAGAGGATGAGAAGGAAAGAGGAAAAAGGAAAAGAAGGAAGAAGAAAAAGAAGAAGAAGAAGAGGAGGAGGAGGAGAAGGAAAGAAGAAGAAGAAGAAGAAGAAGAAGAAGAAGAACAATGTGGTACATAGACAACTTGAAGTGGATACTCTAAAATACTCAAGACAAGTGTGAGTGCTATGGATGGCCTTCTCGTAGGGAGACGGGGTTGAATCCATAGTGGTGTATTGTGCGGTGATTAGTGGACTCATGTGCGCCACCTCAAAGAGTTACCAGCAGTCGTAGTACAGGATAGCCACTGAGTCAAAGCTGGCTTGCTGCAACTAAACCCCACTTTGCCTTCTTGATACAAATGCATGTATGATAGTATCTGATGTAAGTCTTGCTGAGTACCTTTGTAGTCATGTTTGCTAAATTTATGTTTTGCAGAGGAGACTTCAGTCTCACTAGTACTTCCGCTTGGACTTCGACAAGTAGCTTGTTACTTCAGCTACGATCTTGTACGAGTGTTGTAGATAGTCAGGCTCTTCAGCCTTTTTCATTTGTAGTTGTTTGTACTCAGACATGTTATGCTTCCGCTTGTTGCTTGTATGCTCTGAATGTTGGGTCATGAGACCCATGTTTGTAATATCTGGCTCCTGGGAACGTAATGAAATACTATGTTTCATAGAGTCTTGTTGTGATGCCATGTTGTATTTGCACATATCGAGCATATTGTGTGTATGTTATTGAAATGCTTGGTATGTGTGAGATCCGACAACCTAGTTGTTTCCTCTTGGTAGCCTCTCTGATTGGGAAATGTCTCCTAGTGCTTCCACTGAGCCATGGTAGCTTGCTACTGCTCCGGAACACTTAGGCTGGCCGGCATGTGTCCTTCTTTGTTCCTGTGTCTGTCCCTTTGGGGAAATGTCACGCGTTGTTCCTTTAAGTCCTTGTAGCTTGCTATGACTTGGGTTCATACGTTGATGACCGACACGTTCGTTGATGAGTCATGTATGCCTGTCCCTGTAAGTTAGTGCCACCTTGGGTTTATAGCTAGTCATGTCCGCCGGGTTCTCTGTCATATGGATGCTAGCGACATTATCATATACGTGAGCCAAAATGCGCGAACGGTCTCGGGCCAGGTAAGGTGGCACCCGTGGGGATACCGTGCGTGAGGCCGCAAAGTGATATGATGTGTTACATGCTAGACCGGTGTGACTTAGGTTCGGGGTATCGACAACTTTGGTATCAGAGCCTGACTGCCTGTAGGATTACTAAGCCAAACTGGTCGAAGTTGAGTCTAGAAAATCTTTAGTTATATAAGGGAATTGATTGTGGAAGGGAACATAAGGCTCTTTTTACTCCTTATACCTCATGTCTTATGATCTGAGTCATTCTACCTTTCCTATGGGGTTAATGAACTAGGCTTTCTCTTCCGTCTATCAGGATCACGAGTTACTACTCCGTAGTCCCATAGGATTGGTTGATCAGAGTCATACTCCTGCTTTCAAGTTCTTCCGGTGTAGTTTGTTTAGTACTATCACAGAACCTTGAGTGATAATGTTGAGTTGTTATACTACCCCTTTGTTAGCAGGATGTCTCATTCTTAGCATTTTACTGCCGTTATGCTACCGGAATTGTCCTAGAAGTTCAAGAGATACTATTCTTGTTCTACCTTATGCGTCCTATAGTGATGATGTTTCTGCCCTCGGTTTCGTTTCCCAGGATGTCTTCAGTTAAGCGAAGCTCAGTTGCTCTCAGACAGAACCACGGAGGTGGTAGGGATGAGGAGGATCCTCCCGACTAGCCTTCGTTGACAGAGTTAATGTTAGAGATGGAGACAAACAAGCGTGAGTCTAACCGCTTGTTGGCACGTATTGAGGAGAACACTACACATCAGTGCAAGAAGTCAGGAACCATCCATGACTTCATTGGTGTGAAACCACCCACCTTCCATCATCCCATTGCGCCACTCGATGCAGATGACTGGCTCTGTAGTATCACTGACAAGCTGTGTTCCGCGAACGTAACCGAAGGTGACAAGGTTGCCTATGCCACATATCACGTGGAAGGTGCTGCTAGTCTTTGGTGGCAGAACTATGAGGCCATGATTCCAGCTGGCCAGATTCCTATCTGGAAAGATTTCACAGAGGCTTTTCGCGAGCATCACATTCCTCAAGCCCTTATCGATCGCAAGAGAGAAGAGTTCTGTAGTCTTACCCAGGCTAAGATGGCTGTTGATGCTTATAGTAGAGAGTTTGAGAACCTTGCCCGCTATGCTACAGATGAGGTATCCACGGACACCAAGAAGCAGGCTAGGTTCCGGAAGGGTCTCAACCCCAAGCTGCGTCGTGATCTCCACTTGCATCATTGCAATACATTCAGGCTCTTGTGAACAAGGCCATTAATTCAGAGACAACTCAGCTCACTTACGAGGAGTCTCGTAAGCACACTCGTGATTTGGGATCTTCCTCTGGTTCTAGTTCTCAGAAGCGCCGGATTTGGGTTCCGAACTCTATTCTTCCACCCGGTTATACACCAAGGCCATCTTATGTGGTACCTCATCCAGTTCAGCAGTATGCTCCACCCAGGCCTATTAGTGGACCGCCTGCCAATGTGGGTCCACGTCCTACCTCCAGGATTTGTTACAAGTACGGAGACCAGGCCACATTACCCGTAATTGCACTCAGACCCGTGTTGCTCCACCCCAGCCCGAGAAGTCTGTTGGCCGTGGTAAGCCATCACGCAAGATGATCAGTGTCAAGTCAGCTCCCACTTAACGTGGACGTGTGCATCACGTCTCAGCCAAAAACGCCCATGATGATCCAGATGTCGTTCTTGGTACACTCCTTGTCAATTGTCATCCGGCATCGGTTCTGTTCGATACCTGAGCTTCTCATTCCTTCATTTCCAAAAGCTATGCCCGCTTGCACGACATGTCATTTTGTGATATGCCCTCCCCACTACTTATTCAAACTCCTGGATCCAAATGTCAAACTTCTAGTGTAAGCCATGGTAACGAAATCCTTGTTGACAGACTTGTGTTCTTTGCATCACTTGTAGCCCTCAAGTCTTCAGATATTTATATCATCATGGGTATGGACTGGATGACAGCTCATCATGCCAAGATTGATTGTTACACTAGGTCTGTTCAGCTTACACACCCATCTGGAAAGATAGTCACTGTCACCACTAAAGTTGCAAAGCGTCAACTCTATTCTCTTAATGCCAACCCTCTTCCAGACCTTGAAGATATCGCGATAGTCCGTGACTTTCCGGATGTCTTTCCAGAGGAACTGCCAGGTGTTCCACCTGACAAAGATGCAGAGTTTGTTATAGATCTTATCCCAGGAACCGCTCCAATCTCTAGGAGACCTTACAAGATGGCACCCTTAGATATAGATGGGCTTAAGAAACAACTTGATGAGTCCTTACAAAAGGGTTTCATCCATTCGAGTTTGTCTCCTTGGGCTTGCCTCGTCCTCTTTATCAAGAAGAAGGATGGTACGGACCGGATGGTTGTGGATTATCGTCCTGTTAATTAGGTCATGGTAAAGAACAAGGATCCGCTTCCCAAGATCAACGACCTGTATGATCAGCTCGCTGGATCCTAAGTCTTTCCCAAGATGGATTTGAGGTTGGGCTACCATCAAATCAAGATTAGAAACGGGGACATTCCTAAGACGGCTTTTGTCACTCGTTATGGCCAGTATGAGTACACCGTCATGTCCTTCGGTCTAACCAATGCTCCAGCCACTTTCTCCCGCTTGATGAACTCGATCTTCATGGAGTACTTAGATAAGTTCGTCATGGTTTACCTCGATGATATTATTATTTACTCAAAGAACGAGGAAGAGCATGCCGAACATCTTAGACTTGTTTTAGAAAAACTCAGAGAGCACCGCCTTTATGCCAAGTTCTCCAAGTGCGAATTTTGGTTGCCAGAAGTGACCTATCTCGGCCACGTAATCTCTGGTAAGGGCATTGCTATCAATCCCGAGAGAGTTCAGGCCATTCTTGATTGGACTCCACCTAAAACAGTCAAACAAGTTAGGAGTTTCCTTGGTCTAGCCAGTTATTCTCGCCGCTGTAGCCAAAGCCACCACAGCTCGGTTTTGAGCGCGTCACCGCATTCGCCACACACTCAGGACACCGTAGAACCTCTCCGCGCCCCCCTGTCGTTCTTCCTAGCACCGAACGCGAGCTCAGCCGAGCTCCGGCCGCCGCCTTGAGCTCGTTTTCGGCGAGCTCTGGCCGCCTTAGCTGCTGCACCTTGCTGAAACGAGCGCGGGTGAGCTGCAGCTCCTCGTAGCTGCCCTCGGCTGCTTTTTTGGACGCCGGAGGCCCAATCCCGATGCCCTCCGTCGCGTTTGTTGCCGCCGGTGCATTAGCCCCGTCTAACTAGGGGTTTGACCTCCCCCGGCTCACTGACGCGTGGGCCCGGCCTGCTAGGTGATTAGCTTAAGGCTAATCACTAGTTCACTAACCCCTGAGACGCTGTAAGTGGGCCCCAGGGCCACTAACCCTTTTAATTAGTTTAGTTTTAACTCTCTGTTAGCCCTGTGTCACTGACGTGTGGACCCCACACATCAGGTCTGACTTCAGTCAGCGTTGCTAACTTGCTGACGCAGACATGACGCAGTGCTGACGCAATAAATGATTTTCTGGAATTGTTTTAACTCAGGAAATTCCAGAAAATAGTTTAAACTTCAAAAAATCACAGAAATTCAACCGTAGCTGAGATTGAAATAATTTATATATGAAAAATTATCATAAAAATTCAATCTATCCATCTGTGCTAGTTTCATGCATGAAAAAAGAAGTTATACCTACTGAATATATGAAAACACATAAATGGCATTTTAAATGCTTAAGTTTGGAGTTGCATTTGGTTCAAATGGACTTCACCCAAATGAATGCTAGTTGCATTAGCTCAAACAACATCACATTTTCATGCCATGTTCATGCATCATATTGTTGCATATGCTTGTATTTGATTGTCGGCACCGTCCTTCTCGATAGGTCCAGCTCCGGAGACCGTTCCAGAGTACCTGTCAGAGGAGCAGTGCTCTACCGTTGTTCTACCAGGCAAGCAAACCCCCTTGTTCATTCCGATATAACCCCACTCTCTCGCTCCTGCTCTCTGTTATTGCATTTGGACAACAACAATTCAACTGCTAATTTTTGCGGCAGTAGTTGAACCCATTCCTCTGCATGACCTGTCATTGCCACAGTTAATAGTTGAAACCCACTAGCATGTGTAGGAGTTGATTGATCCATGTTGTGTTCCTACCATGCCATGCCTGCTATTGCTTATAGTGTGTCAGGTCTGATTCATTGGGAATGAATTGGAGTGCAGTGCTATGTTATGATGCTGAGAGTTAAGTGTGTGAACACATTTTGGTAAAGGTAGCGGCGAGAGGCCATGTTGGAGTACATGGTGGGTTGTCTCACTGGAACCGTCCTTAAGAACTGAGTTCTGTGTATGTTGTCCAATGACTAGATACTACCACACATTGGGTTCTGGTAACTCGACTCCTCTCGACTTATTAATCAACATGATCTCTGTCCAGGAGTTGCAACTAGTTTTTGGTGTTTGTAGGTAGTGCTAGTAGTCTACCAAGTGGCACCCAGCCAGGTGGGCTTGGGACAGACTAGGCACCATGGCACGGTGTACCAAGCGTAGATCCATCCGACGAGGTGGGCTTGTGAACCCTACGCACATCGTTTGGGGCCGTGAGCGACACCCCGGCCGGATCTCCTTGCAGATGGAACCCGAATAGGTGATAAACCTGCACTAGAGTCTTGTGTGGGTAGTCAGGTCGTGGCCACACCCTCGCTAGGCTTCCGCTTGAAGGTTGCCGAGATACACGACGTGTACATGGCGGTAAGTGGCGAGTGCGTTTGTGAAGAAGTACACCCCTGCAGGGTTAACACGATCTATTCGAATAGCCGGGTCCACGGTTATGGACTTCTTGGATGCTTACATGGTACATAGACAACTTGAAGTGGATACTCTAAAATACTCAAGACAAGTTTTAGTGCTATGGATGGCCTTCTCATAGGGAGACGGGGATGAATCCATAGTGGTGTATTGTGTGGTGATTAGTGGACTCGTGTGCGCCACCTCAAAGAGTTACCAACAGTCGTAGTACATGATAGCCACTGAGTCAAAGCTGGCTTGCTACAACTGAACCCCACTTTGCCTTCTTGATACAAATGCATGTATGATAGGATCTGATGTAAGTCTTGCTGAGTACCTTTGTACTCATGTTTGCTTAATTTATGTTTTGCGGAGGAGACTTCAGTCTCACTAGTAGTTTAGCTTGGACTTCGACAAGTAGCTTGTTACCTCAGCTACGATCTTGTACGAGTGTTGTAGATAGTCAGGCTCTACAGACTTTTTCATTTGTAGTTGTTTGTACTCAGACATGTTATGCTTCCGCTTGTTGCTTGTATGCTCTGAATGTTGGGTCATGAGACCCATGTTTGTAATATCTGGCTCCTCGGAGCCTAATGAATAAATACTTTGTTTCATAGAGTCTTGTTGTGATGCCATGTTGTATTTGCACATATCGAGCATATTGTGTGTATGTTATTGAAATGCTTGGTATGTGTGGGATCCGACAACCTAGTTGTTTCCTCTTGGTAGCCTCTCTTATGGGGAAATGTCTCCTAGTGCTTCCACTGAGCCATGGTAGCTTGCTACTGCTCCGGAACACTTAGGCTGGCCGACATGTGTCCTTCTTCGTTCCTGTGTCTGTCCCTTTGGGGAAATGTCACGCGATGTTCCTTTAAGTCCTTGTAGCTTGCTACAACTTGAGTTCATACATTGATGACCGACACGTTCGTTGATGGGTCATGTATGCTTGTCCCTGTAAGTTAGTGCCACCTTGGGTTTAAAACTAGTCATGTCGGCCCGGGTTCTCTGTCATATGGATGCTAGCGACACTATCATATACGTGAGCCAAAATGCGCAAATGGTCCCGGGCCAGGTAAGGTGGCACCCCTGGGGATACCGTGCGTGAGGCCGCAAAGTGATATGATGTGTTACATGCTAGACCGGTGTGACTTAGGATCGGGGTCCCGACAAAGAGGAAGAAGAAGAAGAAGAAGAAGAAGAAGAAGAAGAAGAAGAAGAAGAAGAAGAAGAAGAAGAAGAAGAAGAAGAAGAAGAAGAAGAAGAAGAAGAAGAAGAAGAAGAAGAAAAAGAAGAAAAAGAAGAGAAGAAGAAGAGGAAAAAAGGAAAAGAAGGAAGAAGAAAATGGAGAAGAAGAAGAGGAGGAGGAGGATGAGAAGGAAAGAATAAGAAGAACAAGAACAAGAAAATGACACCCCGACCCCGACACAACACCCCAACACCCCGACCCCGACACG